>OY757024.1:47539547-48739547 GCA_963580285.1 Lucinisca nassula
GGGGTTTAGAGGGGTGTCTGACCGTTTCATGGACTTGTTAACCTGATGACATGCACAAAGACTGCAAAACCAGTAGGGTCCATATAAAATTTTGTGACATCTTTTACCCAGGTATAAATACCAGTACCGAGGATACCACTTGTGGACACTATTCATACACTTTCAATCTCCATTCATTATCAATACATGTTGGCTATGCATGAATGGGGCGTATTTATATAATCCTGAATGATCGAAATTAGACTGGTGTACCACAGATACCCAAGTTATTTGGACACATCTAACTTCTAGCTAAACTACTTTTTACTTTTAAATCTCAATATTGCGTTAACCCTTTTTGTACCAAATGGAATCTTCCACCTTATATATAGCAGGAGTCCATTTCAAAATTTAGGGAAAAAATTCAGCAAACAGTGTAGGCCCTGATCAAATGCCCCATTCTGCGGCATCTGATATTGGCATGCTCTGTTTGTCAACCCATTTTATACTGGAAACCCCAGAACAGGTCACTGGCAGTGTAGGCTCAGATCAGACACTGCCATTTTTAATCAATTTCAAAACTCAATCTGGTACCCCTAAATTATAAAGACACACCTGCTATATGTAAGGTGGAGGATTCCATTCAATACAGGAAACAAGAGGGCCATGATGGCCCTGGATCGCTCACCTGATCCATAGTATTAGTGTAACAAGTGGGCCCCAGAGAGGGCCATTATTGGCCCCAGGGCTTTAATGTGCATAATGTTGAGGGAGGTCTTAAAGGTGAAGCTTCATACCAAACATCAACAAAGGCTATAATTTGAACAATCTTGGCAAAGGTCCACTAGATGAAGCTACACATCAAATATCAAAGACCTGGGCCTTGCGGTTGAGAGAAGAAGATTTTTTTTAAAGATATTCCCTACATAAGCCTATGCAAAACCAAATGGCCCCAGGGCTATATAAATCCATGTAAAACCAAAGGGCCCCGGGGTGGGGGCATTTGTGGCCCCAGGGCTATAATTTGAACAATCTTGGTAGAGGTCCATTAGATGACGCTTCATACCAAATTTCAAAGTCCTGGGCCTTGTGGTTTCAGAGAAGAAGATTTTTAAAGATTTTCCCTATTTAAGCCTATGTAAAACCAAAGGGCCCAGGGGCGGGGCCACTTTTGGCCCCAGCACTATAATTTGAATCATCTTGGTAGGGGTCCTTTAGAAGAAGCTTCATACCAAATATAAAAGACCTAGGACTTGTGGTTTCAGAGAAGAAGATTTTTAAAGATTTTCCCTATATAAGTCTATGTAAAACCAAAAGGCCCCAGAGCAGGGGCATTTTTGGCCCAAGGGCTATAATTTGATAATATGAACAATCTTGGTAGGGGTCCAGTAAATGAAGCTTCATACCAAATATCAAAGTCCTGGGCCTTGCGGTTTCAGAGAAGAAGATTTTTAAAGATTTTCCCTATACAAGCCTATGTAAAACCAAAGGGTCCTGGGGCGGGGGCATTTTTTGCCCAAGCACTATAATTTGAACAATCTTGGTAGGGGTCAACTAGATGAAGCTTCATACCAAATATCAAAGTCCTGGGCCTTGCGGTTTCAGAGAAGAAGATTTTTAAAGATTTTCCCTATATAAGCCTATGTAAAACCAAAGGGCCCCGGGGCAGGGACATTTTTGGCCTCATTACTATAATTTGAATAATCTTGTTAGGGGTCTTTTAGATGAAGCTTCATACCAAATATAAAAGACCTAGGCCTTGTGGTTTCAGAGAAGAAGATTTTTAAAGATTTTCCCTATATAAGTCGACGTAAAACCAAAGGGCCCCGGGCGGGGGCATTTTTGGCCCAAGTGCTATAATTTGAACAATCTTGGTAGAGGTCCATTAGATGAAGCTTCATTCTAAATATCAAAGTCCTGGGCCTTGCAGTTTCAGAGACGAAGATTTTTAAAGATTCGGCGTATATAAGCATATGTAAAACCAAAGGGCCCCGGTGTCAGATAATATTTTGACCCGTGTAATATTTTTGACCCGCGGGTCAATATATTACAGTAATATTTTGACCCCCCCTATAATATTATGACCCGCCCCTAAAACTTCAGCAAAATAAATCAGAAGTGGACTTTTATCGATAAATAGGTATTGACAAGATAAGAAATGGGTATTGCAAGGAGTCTATTGCAGATCTGACAACATGGGTAGGGGGGTCAAAATATTATAGTCCCCCCCCCCCCCCCCCCCCCCCCCCCCCCCCCCCCCCCCCAATTACATATCTTTTTTCAACTAAGGAAATGGACTCAAAATAATAGTACTGGACAATAATATCAACAGATTATTTCACATTTGACAAAATTAATGCAGAATAATATTCTCTTTTGAAATGGGTGTTGCTGCCAAGAAAGTGGGGGGGGGGGGGTCAAAATATTATAGCTATAATAAAATGACCCCCCCCCCCCCCAGTACAATTTACAAAGTACTGGACAATAATATCATTATCATCATTATATCACATTTAACATGATAATGAAGAATAATATTCTCATTTGAAATGGGTGTTGCTGCTTAGAAGGGTGGGGGGGGGGGGTTCAAAATATTATACCCATAATAAAATCCCCCCCCCCCCCCCCAAGTATCTTTTTCAACAAAGGAAATGGAGTCAAAATAATGTAAAGAAAAGGGGATATAGCAGTAGATTATTTCTAATTAACTGGATTAAAACAACAGGATAATCATGGCAATTGAACTGTTGATGAAATGTAAGGGGGGGGGGGGGTCAAAATATTATACCCATAATAAAATGACCCCCCACACCACGTATCCTTTTCAACCAAGGAAATGGACTCAAAATAATGTAAAGAAAAGGGGATATAGCAGTAGATTATTTCTAATTAACTGGATTAAAACAACAGAATAATCATGACTATTGAATGTTGAACTGTTGATGAAATTTAGGGGGGGGGGGGGGGGGGGGGGGGGGTCAAAATATTATACCCATAATAAAAGGACCCCCCACACCAAGTATCTTTTTCAACCAAGGAAATGGACTCAAAATAATGTAAAGAAAAGGGGATATAGCAGTAGATTATTTCTAATTCTAACATGACGTTAATGTTTTTCCCATTGAACCCAGTGGAAACGTCAGCGTTTGCAAATATGCGATAATTCAAGTCGTCAGCGTGGTGCGTGCAATTTGGCGTCATCGTGACGTTGCATGTAAACATTTCCTTCTGTCGACATCCGCTGCAAAATAGTCCCCAAGATAACGCTTTGTTACTACTGTATTTCAGTTTAGCATCATGTTAGAATCGAAATAATTTCCACGCACCCGGTGTGTTATCGTGATTAACACGCGGTGTTGTCGGGCAGATGCGAATATTAATTCACTCCGGCTTCGCCGTCGTGAATTAATATTTCGCAATCTGCCCTCCAACACCGTGTGTTAATCACGATAACACACAGTACGTGGAGATTATTTCTTAATTAACTTGGTTAAAAGAACAGGATAATGAAACTGACTAGGGCCCCGGCAGCGCTATCAGAGGAGTAGGAAAATTTGTGGACGGACAGACGGACGGACAGAGTGATTACTATAGGGCACCCACACTTTTAGTGCGGGGCCACATTATGGTTAACATTTCTGCCAAGTAATATTTAAATCCATCCAGGAATAATAACAAAGTTATTAATTGGACACAGGAAAGACCCTTTTTTGACCTTTAACCTCTAAGTATGACCTTGACCTTTGAGGTACGGACCTGAGTCTTGCGCGCAACACTCCATCATATTATGGTTAACACTTCTGCCATCCAGGAATAATAATAACAAAGTTATTAATTGGACACAGGAAAGACCCTTTTTTGACCTTTAACCTCTAAGTATGACCTTGACCTTTGAGGTACGGACCTGAGTCTTGCGCGCAACACTCCATCACATTATGGTTAACATTTCTGACAAGTAAAATTTAAATCCATCCAGGAATAAGAAAGTTATGGAGGATAAAAAAATTTGTGGACGGACAGACGGACAGACAGACCTTTAACCTCTAAGTATGACCTTGACCTTTGAGGTACGGACCTGAGTCTTGCGCGCAACACTCCATCACATTATGGTTAACATTTCTGACAAGTAATATTTAAATCCATCCAGGAAATAAGAAAGTTATGGAGGATAAAAAATTTGTAGACGGACAGACGGACAGACAGACAGACAGACAGACGGACGGACAGAGTGATTACTATAGGGCACCCACACTTTCAGTGCGGGACTATAGGGCACCCACACTTTCAGTGCGGGGCCCTAATCATGACAATTGAACATTGAACCCCCCATTTAAAGTCATTAAGTTACAATCCCTCCAACATACTGAACCAGTGAACCTTACTGAATCTAGTGTATTACAATCCATCTAATTCAATGAAAAGTTTAATTAATTGAATGAACTCAAATACCAATATATCAATAACAGATAATAAGGGTGGGTCATTATATTATAACTATAATAATTTGACCCCCCCCCCCATTTCAGGTCATTAAGTTACAACCCCTCCCACATACTGAACCTTACTGAATCTAGTGTATTACAAGCCATCTAATTCAATTAAAAGTTTAATCTATTGAGAGAACTCAAATGCCAGTATATCAATAACAGATAATAAGGGTGGGTCATTTTATTATAGCTATAATAATTTGACCCTCCCCCCCCAAATTTCAAGTCATTAAGTAACAACCCCTCCCACATACTGAACCTTACTGAATATAGTCTATTTCTAGCCATATAAAGCAATATAAGTTTTAATTTAACTGTGTAAACTCAAATACCAGTACACTAATTACAAATAGTAAGGGTGGGTCATTTTATTATAGCTATAATAATTTGACCCACCCCCGCCAATTTCAAGTCATTAAGTAACAACCCCTCCCACATACTGAACCTTACTGAATATAGTCTATTTCTAGCCATATAAAGCAATTTAAGTTTTAATTTAACTGTGTGAACTCAAATACCAGTACACTAATTACAAATAGTAAGGGTGGGTCATTTTATTATAGCTATAATAATTTGACCCCCCCCCCCTTATTTTTCTAGTCATTAAGTTACAACCCCTCCCACATACTGAACCTTACTGAATCTAGTGTATTACAAGCCATCTAATTCAATGAAAAGTTTAATTAATTGAATGAACTCAAATACCAGTATATCAATAACAGATAAAAAGGGTGGGTCATTTTATTATAGCTATAATAATTTGACCCCCCCCCCCACCCCCCACGTGCATAGGCTGGTTCTCTCAATACCATTTTAGTCATGTGTTTTTTTCTGTTATTTTTTATCTTTTTTGCTGCTTTTTAGCCATTTCCCTTTAAACATGATTGCCCTTTCTTATATATTATAGTCATTTTTCTTGCTGTAGATTTTCAGATCTAGAACTATCCCACGCCACCTCTCAGACAATGCCCAAGTGTAAAATCAGCAGGAAAAACCACATCAATTGTCATAGTTTTACTGCTTAACAGTTACCTCACCATATTTGGTCATTTAAATATAACTTTTGTGAAGTTAGGGAGGGGGGTCAAAATATTATAGGGGGGGTCAAAATATTATAATAATATATTGACCCGCGGGTCATAATATTATGACCCGCTGGTCACTTTTTAGGCGGGTCAAAATATTATATGACACCGGGACGGGGGCATTTTTTGCCCCAGCACTACAATTTGAACAATCTTGGTAGGGGTCCACTAGATGAAGCTTTATACCAAATATCAAAGTCCTTGGCCTTGTGGTTTCAGAGAAGAAGATTTTTAAAGATGTTCCCTATATAAGCCTATGTAAAACCAAAGGGCCCCGGGGCAGGGACATATTTGGCCTCAGCACTATAATTTGAATAATCTTGTTAGGGGTCCTTTAGATGAAGCTTCATACCAAATATAAAAGACCTAGGCCTTGTGGTTTCAGAGAAGAAGATTTTTTAAGATTTTCCCTATATAAGTCTACGTAAAACCAAAGGGCCCCGGGGCGGGGGCATTTTTGGCCCAAGTGCTTTAATTTGAACAATCTTGGTAGAGGACCATTAGATGAAGCTTCATTCTAAATATCAAAGTCCTGGGCCTTGTGGTTTCAGAGAAGAAGATTTTTAAAGATTTTCCCTATATAAGCCAATGTAAAACCAAAGGGCCCCGTGGCGGGGGCATTTTTGTCCCAGCACTATAATTTGAACAATCTTGGTAGCGGTCCACTAGATGAAGCTTCATACCAAATATCAAAGTCCTGGGCCTTGTGGTTTCAGAGAAGAAGATTTTTAAAGATTTTCCCTATATAAGCCAATGTAAAACCAAAGGGCCCCGTGGCGGGGGCATTTTTTGTCCCAGCACTATAATTTGAACAATCTTGGTAGGGGTCCACTAGATGAAGCTTCATACCAAATATCAAAGTCCTGGGCCTTGTGGTTTCAGAGAAGAAGATTTTTAAAGATTTTCCCTATATAAGCCTATGTAAAACCAAAGGGCCCGGGGGCGGAGGCATTTTTGGCCCCAGCACTATAATTTGAACAATCTTGGTAGGGGTCCACTAGATGAAGCTTCATACCAAATATCAAAGACCTGGGCCTTGTGGTTTCAGAGAAGAAGATTTTTTAAGTTTTTGGCGAAAAAAATCTATTTTTGGCTCCTGTGACCTAGATGTGCAACAGACCGGAACCATTTGAACAACTTTGAAAGGGGACCACCTAAGGATCATTCCTGTGAAGTTTGGTCAAAATCCGATCAGTGGTTTAGGAGGAGATGTCGTTTAAAGAAATTGTTTACGCAGGGACGGACGCACGGACGCACGGACGCACGCACGACGGACGACGGACAAAAAGTGATCCCAAAAGCTCACCTCGTCACTACGTGACGGTGAGCTAAAAACAATATGGCCGCTTTTAAGACCGACTAAAATTAAGACAATTTCCGCTTTAAAAAGCTTATTTGGAAGCGTGCATTTATTGTTTCTTCGTGTTTTCTGCATACAACATCCTCTGGTCAAGGACCACTTTTGGGACTGTTCAAAAGTGGTCTTTAAGACCACTTTTGGGACTGTTCAAAAGTGGTCTTTAAGACCACTTTTGAACAGTCCCAAAGGTGGTCTTAATATAGGAATTTTACTGTATACAGTGAAATTGATTAAACCAGTTTAAACAATTTTTACCAGATTTTTTACTGTGAGAAAATGACAAAATGTATACCCTGATCAGCTCCCACTTTTCAATACTGCAGCATTTTGTTACTAGACTATATTGCAAATCTAAAGTAAATCAGTCCCCATGCTTTAAGGAGTTTATGGTATAACGATCCAATTGATCAGATGCAGGCTACTAAAAGTCGCATACACGTATTAAACAAACATTACTGAAAGAAATCATTCAAGTCTGTTTGTATTCCTAAACATTCTTAAGCAAAGCTGAAATTCTGTTTAAAAATTTCATTCACCATTTAAGGGTCAAAAGAATAAAATCTCTGTGGGCTTTCTATTTCTAAAAGCTTTCTTTTTTCTAATCTATTCATGTTTTATTAGAAGATACATTTTTATTTTAATCTTTTTCATATCTACTTCATATGGCCTACATTTTTCCTGTCAGTATGCCACAGTATGCCACAAACTTTTTATAACAGTATTTTTGTGGTCCAAAACAGAAACTATACAGTGTAAATAAAACAACTGTGTTACATCCAAACAAAAATGTACAGATTATATAGAACAAGATTTGTCAGAAGACAACATAGCTTGCCTTTGGGACCCTAAGTTGGATGAGGGCAATATGGTATATTGTACCAAGTTTGAATGAAATTAATCAATTTGTTTATGAGAAATGGTGCAGACAAGCCTTTTTTGTCCCAAAATCATCTGTTTTGGGGGGCATGCGACCTTGAAAAAAAGGTGCAGATCACCAAAATATAATCAAATATGTTTAATGTTGTAATGATATATACAATGTACCGAGTTTGACTAAAATTAATCAATTTGTTAATGAGATAGAGTATGGACAAGCCATTTTTGGCCCTAAATTGACTGTCTTTGGGGTACTGTGACCTTGGTACGGTGCAATACTTTAGACCAATATGTAACATCAGTCCAAGAAGTAACAAAATCCTTCAAGCAGTTTTAGAGATACAGAGCAGTAGAAAACTTTAACAAAAAACTTTAACTTTGAGTGACGTACATAGAATATATTCACGGCGACGCTGATGCAGACGCCAATGCAACTGCTATAGCTTTTTTGTGCTTTCGTGAGTGAGTGAGTGTTTGAGTTTTACGTCCCACCAATAGCTACGGTCATATGGAGACTGGACCTCGGTTTAAAGACTCATCCGAAAGTCTGGAAAAGCCCAGGATCTCTGTGCTTTCGTACAGGCGAGCTAAAAAAGACCATTTTTCTGTATTTCAAGCTCAAAATTGACAGATTTTGGGAGCCTGTGACCTTAAAAATAAGGTCAAGGTCACCCAAGTCTAATAAAAGCTTTGGTAGGTTGTTATGAAATATTGTACCAAGTTTGACAAGCCATTTTTGGCCCAAAATTCAATATGGGATTTTGGGAAAGTGTTACCTTATGAATAAGGTCAAGGTCATCAAACTATTTCAAAACTTTGGTAAAACAGGAATGATAAAGTTATATCTGTTTGATGTTCCATTCAAGTGTCAGGTTTTTGAGAAATTTTGCTGACAAGATTTCATCCATATTTTTTCAAATGGCTATAACTCTGGAAAGGGGCATAATCCTGAAGGGGAAAAAATATGTATCAGTTGCTTTTTCATGAGGAATCCATATATGAAATTTCAAAACCCTAATATGCACGCTATGCACCAAAAAGCATGCAATGTACAAATGCCCAAAGTTACAAAGGACACATGCATGCACAAATGCCTCAGAAGCAATATGCCAACACAGAACTGAAAACTGTAGCTGGTCACAATTTTTCCCTGGCTAGTCCTGACCAATTAGGCATCATCAGTGACTTTCTGAAATTTTCAAACTTCCACAGTTGGGTCATTTATCCCAAAGAACTGGAAAATATAACCCACACTATAAGCCTGCCCAGGGAATGTGTGATTTAATAAACAGATTATCTCAGCAAGACTTAAATGGCATTGACTGGGGTTTTTAAGGGGAATCGGTACATCTTCAGGGGAGGCAACTCCTTCTAAAGTATTTTGTCAACCAGGTCAATTAACAGGAGCAAATTCTTTCCTTTAAGTGTAGAACCCTTTTTCAGCAGGACTGAGCCTATAGAAAAGCACATAGGGAGTCCCGAAAGTTATCTACCTTTGAAAAATGGCAGAAAAATGTGCCAGGTGTTCCCATTTCCCTTAACTCCACAACAAAAGTAGGTCATAGGTCAAGGTCACAGTCATAAATTTTGCAGCTCTTGTCACAAGGAACCTACATGCCAAATATGAAGGCTCTATCTTAAACAATTCAAAAGTTATGAACAATTTTATTTGCTCTTTTAAGTAGGTCAAAGGTCAACGTCATGGTAAAAAAATTTTGCATGAATGTAAAGCTCTTATCATAAGGAACCTACATGTCAAATATGAAGGCCCTATCCCAAGCGGTTTGAAAGTTATGACCAAAATGTTATTTTTTTCTTTTAAGTAGGTCAAAGATCAAGAACATTCATGCAAATTTTTTTGCATAAATGTAAAGCTCTTGTTACAAGAAACCTACATGCCAAATATGAAGGCTGTATCTCAAACGGTTCAAAAGTTATGACCAATTTTAACTTTTTTCTTTTATGTAGGTCAAAGGTCAAGGTCACAGGTCAAAATTTTTGTGAGAATGTAAAGCTCTTGTCACCAGAAACCTACATGCAAAATATGAAGGCTGTATCTCAAATAGTTCAAAAGTTATGACCAAAATGTTATTTTTTATTTTAAGTAGGTCAAAGGTCAACGTCACAGTTCAAAATTTTTGCTTGAATGTAAAGCTTTTGTCACAAGGAACATACATGCCAAATATGAAGGCTGTATCTCAAGCTGTTCAAAAGTTATGACCAATGTTATTTTTTTCTTTTAAGTAGGTCAAAGATAAAGGTCACAGGTCAAAATTTTTGTGAGAATGTAAAGCTCTTGTCACCAGAAACCTACATGCAAAATATGAAGGCTGTATCTCAAATGGTTCAAAAGTAATGACCAAAATGTTATTTTTTATTTTAAGTATGTTAAAGGTCAAGGTCACAGGTCAAACTTTTTTGCATGACTGTAAAGCTTTTGTCACAAGGAACATGCATGCCAAATATGAAGGCTGTATCTCAAGCTGTGCAAAAGTTATGACCAATGTTATTTTTTTCTTTAAAGTAGGTCAAAGGTCAAGGTCAAGGTCACAGGTCAAATTTTTTGCATGAATGCGAAGCTCATGTCACAAGGAAAGTTCATGCCAAATATGAATATGCCATCTCCAACGGTTCAAAAGTAATGGCCAACATTAAAGTTGTCCATGTACAAACCAACAAACAAACAAACAATCAAACAGACAGGGCAAAAACAATATGTCCCCGCTATTGCTATCGGGAACATAAAAAGCTAGGTACCAAAACTGTATAGCTTATATAGAAAAATAACCATAAATGGTCAATATTCCATATTATAATCTATATATTTTTGTTTAGATATAACATGGCCATTTGATTAAGGTGGTTTCTGCTTGAGACCCCAACAATACTGTTATAAAGAGGTTTTGGTGTAATTATTTTTATACCCCTGCCACAAAGTGTTACCCTTGTCAATACATATGTCTGTACATATGTCTGTCTATCAAATTTTAAAGTTCTGCTTGTGTTTCAGCAACACCTCCTACAGTTCATCCCAAAACCTCTGGCCCCCACCCATAAGGGCTTGAAGAAATATATGGGCTGCATGATGCTTCCACGCAGAGCTGAATCCGGCCCGCACACTAGTACGAGTAAACCGCTTAGAGGATCTAAGCCTATCCAGCAACAGCGGTGCGAGGCGGACCATCCATGCTAATAAACCCTATTGGTTTCATTGGGCGACAGGGCTTGAGATGTCATTTCATCTCAATGTCAGGTAAAAGTCCCACAAAATTGGAAGCAACATCTCCAAAATAACCTTTACAGTGTTGACGGGGACATTAAACCTCAAATCAAACAAACAAACAAATCCCAAAAACCTCACTTAAAAAAACTGGGGTTTACAGGGGTATACCGTTTCTTATTGCTGCTCTAAATATAGAATGTAGGTACTCGTTAGAACCGCCTCAATGAGGCGGTTCTAACGTGTAACCACAATCTATATTTTGAGCATAAGTAAGAAAAATATCACAATTTTTCATCTTAATTTTTTTGTTTTTTTTCGGCAGTAAAGTTTACCATGTATATGTATAGGTGTGTTTTTGTAATGTTAACACTTAGCACTCCCGGTAAAAATTTAGCAGGTAACATTTAAAATATGTCTCTCATTTTAAAACAAGAGGGCCCTCAGGGCCCTGGTTCGCTCACCTGTGTGTCACTGTCTCGAGTACATTCTATTTTTAGCTATGGTGGCCATCTTGTTCATCAGCAGAGTAATTTTAGCTTATTTGGTAGGGAGTAACCTAGGCAACATTCCTGTGAAGTTTTAAATCCAATTGGCTAAAGGGTTTAGAAGGAGTTCGCATTTGAAGCAAATTTACAATGTTTTTCTATTTTTAGCTCTTGTGACCATTTGTTAATCGTAATGCTATTTTCCTAGGAGGTCATCTACACAACATTACAATGAAGTTTAGAAGCCTTCATGGTGAAGTGGCCATGCTACTTGCCTTGTAAACCAGGGGTAGCAGGATCGATCCCAAGCTTCTCCAGACTTTCAGATTAGTCTTTAAACAGAGGTCCCATCACTGTATGACCTTACCTGTTGGTGAGACTTCAACTCAAACACTCAATCCTATGAAGGAACCTATATGCCAAATATGAAGGCTGTATCTTAAATGCTTCAGAAGTTATGACAAAGTAGGTCAAGGTCATGGCTCAAAAGTTTTGAATGGTTGAGAAAACCTTGTCACAAGGAACATACATGTCAAATATGAAGGCTCTATCTCATATGGTTCAAAAGTTATGATATAGTAGGTCACAGGTCAACGTCACAGGTCAAATCTTTATACGAGTGGGAAGCCCTTGTCACAAGGAACCTACATGCCAAATATGAAGGCTCTATCTCAAACGGTTCAAACGTTATGACAAAATAACCTACTGATCTACTTTTTGATTTGACATGACCAATATTGGTACTTAACCGAGATATTGTCCAGATGATCATTCTGAGCAAGTTTTATGATGATTTGACTAAAACTGTGGCCTCTTAGAGTGTTCAAAACTTTTTTCTATGATTTGACCTGCTGACCAACTTTTTGACCCGATTTGACCCATATTCGAACTCGACCCAGATATTGTAAATATGATCATTCTGAGCAAGTTTGATGATGATCGGACCAAAACTGGGGTCTCTAGTGTGTCCACAAGGTTTTTCAACACTCTGACCTACTGACCTACTTACTGACGAGATATGACCCATATTCGAAATTAATTGAGATATTGTCAATTGATCATTTTGAGCAAGTTCAATGATGATCGGACCAAAACTGTGGCCTCTAGTGTGTTCAGAGGGTTTTTCTATGATTTTATCTACTAACCTACTTTTTGGACCGACATGACCCATGTTCGAACTTGACTCAGATATTGTCAAGATGATCATTCTGGGCAAGTTTGATGATGATAAGACCTAAACTGTGGCCTCTAGTGTGTTCAGAAGGTTTTTCTATGATTTGACCTACTGACCTATTTTTTGACGTGACATAACCCATATTCAAACTTGACCGAGATATTGTCAAGACTATCATTCTGAGCAAGTTTGATGATGATTGAACCAAAACTGTGGCCTCTAGTGTGTTCAGAAGGTTTTTCTCTGATTTGACCTACTGACCTACTTTTTGACCTGCCATGACCCATATTTGAAAGTGACCAAGATATTATCAAGATGATCATTCTGAGAAAGTTTGATGATGATCGGACCAAAACTGTGGTCTCTAGTGTGTTCACAAGGATTTTCTGATTTGAACTATTGGACCTACTTTTTTAACCGACATGACCCATATTCGAACTTGACTCAGATATTGTCAAGATGATCATTCTGGGCAAGTTTGATGATGATTGGACCAAAACTATGGCCTCTAGTGTGTTCACAAGGTTTTTCTATGATTTGACCTACTGACCTACTTTTTGACCTGACAGGACCCATATTCGAATGTGACCAAGATATAATCAAGATGATCATTCTGAGCAAGGTTGCTGATGATTGGACATTAATTGTGGCCTCTAGTGTGTTCAGAAGGTTTTTCAATGCTTTAACCTACTGACCTACTTTTTGACCCGACAACACCCATATTCGAACTTGATTGAGATATTGTCAAGATGATCATTCTGGGCGAGTTTGATGATGATCGGACCAAAACTGTGGCCTCTAGTGTCTTCACAAGGTTTTTTTCTGATTTGACCTACTAACCTACTTTTTGACCCGACATGACCCACATTCGAACTTGAACGAGATATTTTGTGGTGGTACAAAATTTGTGCAAGTTTAGTTAAAATCAAATCATAAATGAAACAGCTATCATACAGACAAGACCAAAGTAGGCAATTTTGTGCCCTTTCAGGGGCCGTAACTCCGAATCACATGATGGGATATGGCTGGTTCAACAAAGGAACCCAGATCTCATGCTGGTACAAGTTGTATGCAAGTCTGGTTAAAATCAAATCATAAATGAAGATGCTATCGTGCGGACAAGACCAAAATAGGCAATTTTTGCCCTTTCAGGGGCCCTAACTCCGTAACACATGATGGGATATGGCTGGTTTGAGAAAGGAACCTAGATCTCATGGTGGTTCAAGTTGTGTGCAAGTCAGGTTAAAATCAAATCATAAATAAAGATGCTATCTTGCGGACAAGACCAAAATAGACAATTTTTGCCCTTTCAGGGGTCGTAACTCCGTAACACATGATGGGATATGGCTGGTTCAAGAAAGGAACCGAGATCTCATAGTGGTACAAGTTGTGTGCAAGTCTGGTTAAAATCAAATCATAAATGAAGATGCTATCGTGCGGACAAGACCAAAATAGGCAATTTTTGCCCTTTCAGGGGCCGTAACTCCGTAACACATGATGGGATATGGCTGGTGTAAAAAAGGCACCCAGATCTCATGGTGGTACAAGTTGTGTGCAAGTCTGGTTAAAATCAAATCATAAATGAAGATGCTATCGTGCGGACAAGAAATTGTTTACGCACGTACATACACACGGACGCACGGACTGACGCACGGACTGACGCACGGACGACGGACGAAATGTGATCACAAAAGCTCACCTTGTCACTACGTGACAGGTGTCGCTACGTGACAGGTGAGCTAAAAAGCAACTAAATTATGTCTCTCATTTAAAAAAAAAAAATTTGACATTTCATGCAAATTGTCTACATAGGAAACAATTTGCATGAAATGTCAAAACTTGTTTTCAGGGAAAAGTAAGAAAACTAGAGCTGTCAGTGAAACTGACTAGGGCCCCGGCAGCGCTATCAGAAATTTGTGGACGGACAGATGGACGGACGTTCTCACGAACGGATACTTAAGTGGCTAGACGTCGGCATATTGACTACTTAAGCGGCAAATTCTCTTAAGCGGCAAGCCACCTAAGAGCGAATTTTTGCCACTTAAGTACCCAAATAACGGAATAAACCCCATTTGGACCTACGAATATATACTTAAGTGTCAAAATGTCCAAATTTTTTGCCCCCTAAATGTCGTTTCGTTGGTGCGGACAGACCAACAGACAGACGGATGGACAGAGTGATTACTATAGGCCACCCACACTTTCAGTGCGGGGCCCTAATTACCCTCAACAAAATTAGCCAAGACAGTGGTAAGGGCTAAGACCATGGTTTGAAATTTACATGCATAAATGTCAGAGAACTATGGACAGATGATTACTGGAAGAGTTACAAGCCCTTGTTTAATCTACAATTTTTTGTGACAGAATCAGTCATCCAATTTAGGGATTCTGTAGTTGTTGATTTTTTTTTGTCTTGAGAAAGCAGGGCTGAAAAAAAACATCACTAAAACACGCCTATATAATTTTGACCACCTTGAACCCAACTTTTATACAGTAAAACTGGGGTTTACAGGGATAAACCTTATTTTTCTTATTTCTGCTAAAAAACATAGATTGTGAGTACTCGTTAGAACTGCCTCTGCAGGAGCAGCCTGATCTGGGTCCACACTGTTTTAAAAAAAAATGACTTTTGAGGAGCAGTCTGATATGGGTTCACACTGTTTGCAAAAAAATGACTTTTACGGTTACCAGCACAAACACAGCAGACAGCAATGGTTGTGATTGGCATCTTATGGGTTAAGACAAAAAATTAATGAGCTGTGACAGCATGATTTATTCCCTATCAAATAACAGTGTTACTAAAATATTTCAACAGCCCCTGCCCATCGGGGCTTGAAGAAATAGATGGGCTGCATGATGCTTCCACGCAGAGCTGAAGCCGGCCGCACACAAGTGCTGGTAAACTCCTTATAAGATCTAAGCCTGCCCAGGCAAAGCGGTGCGAGTCGGACTGTCCATGCTTATAAACTCTTGGTTTCTTTGAGCGCCAGAGCTTGAGATGTCATTTCATCTCAATGTCGAGTAAAAGTCCTACAAAATGGGAAGCAACGTCTCTAAAATGACCTATATAGTGTTGATGGCAATGTTAAACCTCAAATCAAACAAACAAACATTCTGGTAAAGTTTCATGAAGATTGAAGCAAAATTGTGGTCTCTAGAGGATGAAAAAGATAAATGTTGACACACGAAGCATGTACGATGGACAAAATGTGATCACAAACGCTCACCTTCAGCTTTGCTCAGGTGAGCTAAAAAAAGTCTTTTAAGGTTACCAGCAGATGACACAGCAGACGACAATGGTTGTGACTAGCATCTTACGGGTTAAGGCAAAAATGAGCCGTGACAGCAACATTCATTCCCTATCAAATAACAGTAAACAGTTCCACTAAAATATTTCCTACCTGGCACTTCAAAGCCACCATATGAGATGTAGATTCTGTAGTTTCCTGGTTCCTCAGGCTCGTAGATATAGTCCCTCCACATGTATCCCAGCTCTCTCGAGTCATACACAACAGCCACACCTGATGGATTGATGATCTTTATATCTTGTTCCAGGGTACCAGCAGCACTGAAATCCACTGAAATAGACGGATCCAATGTTTTGAAACTTAATATTTGATATTTGAAAAAGTTGGGGGGCATATTGCTTCTGGCTTGTCCATTCGTCGTTCATTTGTACGTTCGTCACGCTTTCTTCTGCATAGCATAACTTAAGACCATGTACGTTAGTGTTATGAAATTTCATATATGGTTTCCTCATGAAAAAAATAGTTGACCCGTATTTTTTTTCTTATCCGAATTATCTCCCCTTTTTGCATTATTTCCCTTTTAATTAAATAACATAGAAAGCTTTTTAGCAAGATATCTCAAAAAGTATTTGAGCTAGAGCCTTGATATTTAGTATCATTACGAAAACACACCTATACAAGTATCATTACGAAAACACACCTATACCGCCAAAAAATTGACAATTTTCAGAAGAAAAATTGTGATATTTTTCTTATTTGTGCTCAAAATATAGATTGTGGGGACTGGTTAGAACCGCCTCATCGAGGCGGTTCTAACAAGTACCCACAATTTATATTTAAGAGCAGAAATAAGAAAAATAAGGTTTACCCCTGTAAACCCCAGTTTTACTATCTGAAAGTGGGGTTCGAGGCGGTCAAATTATATAAGCATGTTTTCGTGATGTACTGATTAAGACTGAGGAGGAGATCACCTTATTAAATTTCAACCAATTTAATGAAATTTTGTAAGAGTTATGACCCTTTACAATTTCTGGCCATTTAATTGTGTTGATTTCCTGTGCATAATATTACTTACGAACTATGAATGCTAGTGCTTTGAAATTTCATTTATGGTTTCCTCATGAAAAAATAGTTGACCTATATTTTTTTTTCTGACTTATCTCCCCTTTTCACATTATTTCCTTTTCAATCAAATAACATAGAAATCTCGTTGGCAAGATATCACTAAAAGTATTTGAGCTAGAGCCTTGAAATTTGGTATACTGATTTGGACTGAGGAGGAGATCACCTGATTAAATTTGCAACCAATTTAATGCAATTTTGTAGGAAAGATTGCCCTTTGCATTTTCAGGTCATTTAATTGTGTTTCTTTCTTGCAGCAAGATATTTAAAAAAAAACTTTTTAAATTGTTGCCTAAAAACTTGACATGCTGAATTGGAATGACTAGTACATCACCTGATTAACATTTGAAAAAAAAAATCTGAATTTTTATTTGGGCGATAATGGCCTTTGAAAATTTTGGCATTTATGGACAAGCATATGGTTGGGGGCATAGTGTTTTACCAAAACCGTTTCTAGTTTTTTGTTTACATTGAGGTTTAACGTCCCCGTCATTACTATTAAGGTCATTTTGGAGACATTGCTTCCAATTTTGTGGGACTCTTACCCGACACTGAGATGAAATGACATCTCAAGCCCTGCCGCCCAATGAAACTAAAAGGCTTACATGCACTGGACTCACATCACGTTGCCTGGGCTAGCTTAGTCACCAGTACTCGTGTGTGGCCAGTTTCAGTTCTGTGTGGAAGCCCCATGCAACCCAATCTATTTCTCCTCGCCCTGATGGGTGGGAATGGGGAGTTTTTATGCTATCATGAGCACCTCTGGAAAAGGGGAAAGAATTTGCTCAACAGGTGCAGCTATTTCTTTCTTAAAACCCTTATCCCACAGAACATGACAACACCTACCTTTGCAAACAGTGTAGATCCTGATCAGATGGCTTCTGAAGAAGCCATCTGATCAGGATCTACACTGTTTGTCATTCAGTTTACAAATTTAGATGAACACATTACATCCAGTAATTTGATTGTTTGATATTCAGAAATGGGTGTGGCTAATAAATTCATTCAGCAGGATAAGGGTTAAGACTAGAACTCTAAGTTATATGTGAGACAAAAATGTTGCTGAAAAAGTTGATCCCACTGATAGTGTATTTATTCTTGATTATTGAGGACTATCATAAATATTTTCATTGCATAATATTATGTAGCCCTCAGTGCTGACTGAAGAGAAGTCCTCTGTCTTCAACAGGTAAGGGGTCTCCTTGGGGAAAATCAATAATTTACTGCCTGTTGACTGGAGTGTACATTATTGATTTTCCCTTAAGTGCCTCAGTCATGGGATTCATCAAGAGCTACTAATCACCCTATTAAGGGCCGCCTTTGATCTGCTATAGACAGTATACCACAGGGGGAAATAAAACAATTATGAGCACACAGTGTGTCCTTCTGTTACAAGAATAAATGCTTTCAATGCCCTCAGTGAGTACAGTGAAATTCCGCTATTAAGACCACCTAAAATTAAGACTAATTTTGCTTTAAAAAGCTTAGTTTGAAGGCTTCACTTAATTTTTCTTTGTGATTTCTGCCCACAGTGTCCTGTGGTCATGGACCACCTTTGGGACTGTTCAAAAGTGGTCTTAAAGACCACTTTTGAACAGTCCCACAGTTGGTCTCAATATAGGAATTTTACTGTATACGGGATGACCATTATTGTACTCACCTGAGAATCCAGCATCTTCTCCCACAATGCCATGTCGAAAGTTGTCAATTCTGATGCTGCTGAGATCAAACACATCAACATAGAATGGACTGCCTTCAATTTGGTTCCCAGCCACTTGAATCTCTACTGTATGACGTCCTGAAAACAGCAATTACATGATTACACACTTCACCATAGTAACAGCATAGTGCCCTCAGACATTCTGTTTCAACCCTTATCCTACTGGTCACGACAATGGGACCCTACTTTTGCAAACAGTATAGATACAGATCAGATGGCTCAGACCTGGAACTACACTGTTTTACATTCAGTTTGTGAATTTGTGTAAGTCAATAACATCAAGTAATCTGATTGGTTGAAAGTCAGAAAGGGTGTGGCTAAAATAATTATTCAGCAGGATAAAGGTTAACATAAAAACAAGACCTAGAAAGTCCTTCCAGTAAGTGCAGTGGCATTACCATAACACACCCGTGCGACATAGTGCATTTTTTTTACATCTCCAAAATGGCTATTTTTCTGATGAAAATTGATGATATTTTCCTTATTTATACTGCAAACATAGGTTGTGGGTGCTCGTTAGAACTGCCTAATTGAGGCAGTTAAAACGAGTACCCACAACCTATGTCTTGGGTGCTCGTTAGAACTGCCTAATTGAGGCAGTTAAAACGAGTACCCACAACCTATGTCTTGGAGCAAAAATAAGAAAATTTATGTAAGTTTTCTCTATATAAAGTGGGGTATAAGAGGGTGTTTATTTCACGGACTTGTTCATGTGATGGGGTGCAACTTTACATGCATGCTCCTAATTCCATCTTTTGACCAAACATGTCCAAATGCACAAGGAGCCTTTATAATCATAATATAAATTCCTTGAGCAGGGATCATCCTAGGCCCAGGAAGCAGGGAGAAGTGACTTCTCCCTCCAGCACTAACAGGGCGAAATGAGGGACAAGAGGGCGAAGTAGGGCTCGAGAAAAATGACTAAATTACGGAAATTGTCGAGCCGAATTTTCAGTAATTTCCGTAAATATCGTTGTTTATTTGCAATTTAGAAATACAGTGTGCGGGTGTGATATTGTTGCGAATTACATACCAATGTTGCTGATGCACTTGCTGAATGATTATGCACATCGGTATCTCGATTATAGCAGCAAATAATCAGACATCAGATACTTCATCTACTTTCATTTTCTTGATGTCCCACTCACTTAGTCACTGAAGGGCACTAAAGGGAAACAACCAATTTAATCTCACCTCGAGGTTATGAGTCATGTTTTGCAGTCGGGTCTGTGCGACCGTGATATGCCGGCAAGTTGCTGCAGGTGCAATGGGGCTGTTTTTCTTTATTTGTCCTTTTCTTATCCTATATTCCCTTTTTTCTAGTTCCCATCTTTCGTTTTCCACATTTTCTGTCTGTTTGATCATTTTGAGTCAGTGCCTGATCACGATTGGTAATCCTGTTAACCCATTTAGTACCAGAAACCCCAAAACGGGTACCCTGGTAAACAGTGCAGGCCCAGATCAGACGCCGCAGAACGCGGTGTCTGATCAGGGCCTCCACCGTTTTCTGTTAGTTCAGTTATTAACTTATTTTCCAAATAAATTTTCATGAAAACATAACCTAACACCCATAAATTTTGAATTGAACTCCTGCTATATATAAGGAGGAAGATTCTATTTGGTACAAAAAGGGTTAAAGTCGCATCTCTATCTTATATTGATATGTAAAATGAGACGCACGTTTTTCATGCGTCAATCTTTTTGCCAAGATCAAAAAGACCGATCGTCTCATGCTGCGCGGACAAGTCTGATTACTCAAGTCTAAGTGGCCATGAAATAAGATCAAAGATGCCGATCTGGACTAACCCGATTCACCTATATACATAATTAACTGATCTGACAACTTGTGCTCATCACTACAGGTGGTCAGTTTCTGACTCGAGCAAGTAACACATGGAGTTGGATTATTAATTATCGGATTATCAATAGGTGTTTTTGTTATCAACTTTGTGCCTTTATCGATGGATATTACTTCGCATTTGAAAAGCTGACCCTGGAGATGAAGAAGAAAAAAAAAATAAGTCGGAAAAAAAGGGCGAAGTCAACTTCTCTTTTCCAGGCTGGTAAGGTGAAGTTCTTGAACTTCGGGCGAAGAAGTCGCCCGAATCGCCCCCTCGGCTGATCCCTGAGCCTTGTTTTAGTTTGAGTTGACATTTTACGTCCCCATCAACACTATAAAAGACATTTTGGAGACGTGGCTTCCGATTTTTTGTCACTTTTACCCAGCACTGAGATGAAAAAACATATCAAGCCCAACACCCATAGAAACTGCTAGGGTTTAAGAAGTTGTCCGACTCACATCTCTTTTCCTGTGCAGGCTTAGACCTAAGCGGTTAACCAGTGCCCAAGTTTGGTTGGTTTCAGCTCTGCTTGAAGCACCATGCAGCCCAATCTCTTTCTCCAAGCCCCAATGGGTGGGGGTGCTATAATGGGGTGCTATTATAAGTTCCTAAATAAGTTCCTAAATAAGCACAAGTCAACAATTTTTGTCCGAAAATTGGTCTATGTGCTTCTATTGCCTGGTTATCATAGCACCTCCCTGTCCAACATCTGTGAAAAAAATGCTAGAATGGTCTTCAATTCTAGGCCACCTGATGCATCTTCCTCAATTTGTTAACCCATTGTATACTAGTGGACTCTTACGGCCATTGCTATATGCCATTGTTGGACAATCCATTTGTCATTGAAGGGGTTTCTGAGGTATATTTTTTCGTTTTTATTCTATTTTTGACAGAAAAGTCTGTCAGCAAACAGTGCAGGCCCTGATCAGACGCCGCTTTCTGTGGCATCTGATCTGGGCCTGCACTGTTGGCCAGGCTACCCTTTCAGGGGTTTCCCCGCAAGCAAAGTGTTAACTGCAAGCTGTTCAATCTGAAACATATCTTACCTGCCATTCTCGGCGTCCATTCTACCCTGTACTGTCCACTACCCTCCTTGACCAGGCTTGCATGTACTCTCTCATTATTGGGAGCTAAGAAAATAATGGAATTGCACAAATTTTAATGTTTGATCCCAACTTCTAACATTTTAAATCAAATATTAAATTAACACTGGCATACAATCTAATAATAATTCTCATAACCAACTGACATGTCACAAAATACAATAGGCAACAAACTTTCATCATTCGCAACAGCACATCTGTTCCAGACAAAAAAGGTAACCTTGATATTCCATCCCATTCATTCATTCATTCATTCATTAATTCAATTCTCCAATGCTTTTCTCCAGTTGTTTATCTATCTTCCAAGAGGCACTCAAGTAACATCTTTCAAGCACAATCTAAAAATAAACAACAGGTTCAAATCAGCCAAGAAAAGGTACACTTCTTTATTAATTTCCAAACCATATACATGTACATGCATAACAACCAATTGTATTAATAGACAACATACATAAAAGTAACATGAGAACTTGTAAATAGAATTAGAAGTAGTACAAATTTTTTTTCTTATTTCTCCAGACATTCATACACTGTGGGTGTGCCGGCCTCGGTAGCTCAGTCCGATGCGCTTCTGACGGGTGATCAGGATGTGGGTTAGATACCTGCCGAAGTCGATAACATTCTTGTGTGGAGTGAGTGAGCGAGTGATTGTGTTTTACCAACAGCTAAGGTCATACAGAGACGGGACCTTGGTTTAAAGACTCATCCGAAAGTCTGGAGAAGCCCTGGATAGATCCTGGGACCCATGGTTTACAAAGTCAGTAGCATAACCACTACACCACTGAAGCTTCTCTTTTGTGGAGATTGATCATGAAATCTTTTCTACGGTCATTCTCTCCCAACCGCTGATTCAAGAAGAACAGCTGCCAGTTTCTGGAGAAAGAATGTGCAGTGGACTGGTTAACTGCTTACGTATAAGCCTGCCCAGGAAAAGTGTTGATACGGTAGGTAAACTGACCGGCTCAAAAATAACCTAAATAGTGTTGAGTAGGCCGTTAAACTCCTATACAAACAAACAATATGTGAAAGAACATTATCATGAAAACATGCCTACATAATTTTGACCACTTAAACCCCACTTTTATGTAGTAAAATTGGGTTTACAGGGGTATACATTATTTTCCTTATATCTGCTCAAAAACATAGATTGTGGGTACTCGTTAGAACTGCCTAATCGAACACATATATTGTGGGTACTCATTAGAACCGCCTCGATGAGGCGGTTCTAATGAGTTCCCATAATCTATGTTTTGAGCAGAAAGCAGCAACAAGTAAACAATATTACAAACCATCAGAAAAAGTTCCATTTTGGCAATGTTAAAGGTATTATTATCTTAATGAAACATTCTATTCGGCTTCATTCATATCATATCTACATTCCATCACAATCCTAGCCATCTTATTCTACCCCCATTCCATCAAAACATAACAGAATTCTATGTCATGCAAGACAAATTTCAATGGCTCAAACACCAATGGTTGGTTTATCATCACTGTTTTAACCCCCTGTATGCTGGTGGACTCTTCCATTGCTATTATGTTGGACAAGTCTGTTTGTCTAATAAGGGGTGTCAGGCCTATTTTCTTGTTTTTATACTATTTTTGACTGAAACTTTAGTTAGCAAATAGTGCAGACTCATATCAGATGCCGCATTCGGCGGCATCTGATCTGGGCCTGCACTGTTTGCCAAGGTATTCCTTTAGGGGTTTCCCCCTATGCAATGGGGTTAAATAAGCATGTTCTTGAGTCACTTGAAAAATAGGGCCCAGAACTGCAGATGTTAACCCATATATGGCAACGGGCCTCCGTGGCCTAATGGATAAGAGTGCTCACTCTTAAACATTAGATCTCTCACCGCTGTGGTTTGAGCCTGGCTCAGGTAAAATGTCAGATGCCAAGTTCTGCAACGGTATATCAGATGGTTTTTCTCCAGGTACTCCAGTTTTCGCCCAACTCTGATTAACAATTGGCTAGCAATGAGTGAAAAAAGCTTGAAAGGGCAGTAAAACGAAAACAATGCCTAGTATCCCATTTGTGGGACATTAGCAAACAGTGTAGACACAGATCAAATGCCACAGAATGTGATCTGCATCTACACTGTTTGCTTAAATAGCCAACTACAAACAAAACCAACCTGACACCCCTATAACTGGAAAAGGACCATTCCAAACTTATTTAGGTGGAAGATTCCATTGTCATAAATGAGTTAATATGCAGTGAAATTCCACTTTTAAGACCACCAAAAATTAAGAGTAATTATGGTTTAAAAGTAGAAGTAAAACAAAGATCAGGAATTGATACAATTAACTTACTCCATCCATAAAAGACACCAAAGGGAAAGAAATACAAACATTAAGCGACCAGACCATAATGGAAACCTAAACAAAGGAAGGCCATATGGACAGTTGCTTTCCCACAAAATGGCCATATGGCCATCCAAAATTAAAAGACACAAGTGATACACACAGTAAGTAACAAACAACAACATAAATAAATCGCCACAGAAGAGCCGCCTTGGAACGGTCAGTGGAAGATTTCCACTGGGGGGCTTAAATCGATTTTACGTGGCCACAATCCTCGCCCTTACTTCCGTCGCGATTAGAAGGCTGCAGCTATTCTTTCTTTGCATTTTCTGAAAACAGTGTCTTCTGGTCAGGGATCAACTCTGGGACTGTTCAAAAGTGGTCTTAAGACCACTTTTGAACAGTCCCAAAGGTGGTCTTAATATAGAAAATTTACTATATTTGAGATAATTTAGGAAGAATTTTCAGATTTTATCTCAAAAATGTATCTTGTGTGTACTCATTAGAATTGACTCGAAGAGGCAATTCTAACGAGTATACACAAGATACATCTTTATTATACCACCTGAACTGGTGCTATGATTTACCCTCAGTGTCATTAACCCTCAGTGTCAGTGGCATTAACCCTCAGTGTCATTAACCCTCTGTGGTTCAAACGACCCCTGTCTCAAAACAAATTTTCATGGTCCTTAAGGTGTTCAAGCCATTAAAGTTTTACTTTAACCCAGCAGGCACACAACGTGTATGCAACGTCAAATCAACTTCCATGCAACGTCATTACGTTGCATCGATGTTGATGCGACGTTGCTTAGATGTCATGTGTCTGCTTGGAAGTCTGCTACATAACATGCAAAAGTCACAGAAAAATTCCTTTATCACTGTACTCCACCCTCTTCCATACCATTTCCATTACTGATTCTAGCCAATGCATGCATGTGAAGCATTCTTTGCTTCACAGTTTCTGCCAATTCAAATTTTAGGATGCTTTCTGGTTATTCCTCTACCTTGAATTTCCTTGAATGGAATTTTCCATATATTTTAACATTTAATTTTATATAATGCAGCTTACAATGATTTCGCCTAGCAACCTGTTAAACTAGAATTTGTTTTTCTACAAAAACACAGATGTCTCCCCCTTTTTGACCTCTAAGTATGACCTTGACATTGGTGGTATGGACCTAGGTCTTTTGTGCAACACATCATCTAATGAAGATGAACATTTCTGCAAGGGAAATTTAAAAAGATCATAGAGAAATAAGAACGTTATTGACCGTACACAAAAAGCCCTTTTTTACCTTTGACCTCTAAGTATGGCCTTGACCTTTGAGGTACAACACATCGCCTCTTGATGATTCACATATCTGCCAAATAATTTTACAATCCATCAAAGAATAAAAAAGTTATTGACTGTACACAAAAAAGGCCCCCTTTTTGACCTTTAACATCTAGGTATGACCTTGACATTGGAGGGATGGACCTTGGTCTTGCACACAACTCATCATATATTGAAGGTGAACATTTCTGCATTGGTACTTTAAAAATTCCATCCAGAAATAAAAAAAGTTATTGACTGGACACAAAAAAAAAGACTTTTTTACCTGTGACCTCTTAGTGTGACCGTGATCTTGGAGGTACCGACCGGAGTCTAGCGCGCAACACATCGTTTCATGATAGTTAACATTTCTGCCAAGTAATTTCACAATCTATCCAGGAATAAGAAAGTTATTGACTAAACACTAAAAAAGGCCCCTATCATACATTTGACCTCTATGTATGACCTTGACCTTTGAGGTACCAACATGGGTCATGCAAGAGACACATCGTCTCATGGTGGTTAATATTTCTGCAAGTAATTTCAAAATCCATCTAAAAATAAGGAAGTTATTGACCAAACACAAAAAAGGCCCCTTTTTACATTTGACCTCTAAGTATGACCTTAACCTTTGAGGAACCAACCTGGGTCATGCAGGCAACACATCGTCTCATGGTTGTTAACATTTCTGCCAAATAATGTCAAAATCCATCGAAAAATAAGAAAGTTATTGACCAAACACGAAAAAAGGTCCCTTTTTTACCTTTGACCTCTATGTATGACCTGGACCTTTGAGGTACCAACCTGAATCGTGCATGCAACACATCGTCCCATGATAGTTACTATTTCTGCCAAGTAATTTCAAATTCTATCTAAAAGTAAGAAAGTTATTGACAAAACACGAAAAAAGGCCCCTTTTTGACCTTTGACCTCTAAGTATGACCTTGACCTTTGAGGTACCAACCTGGGTCATGCAGGCAACACATCAAATTATGGTTGTTAACATTTCTGCAAAATAATTTCAAAATCCATCGAAAATTAAGAAATTTATTGACAAAACACGAAAAAATGCCCCTTTTTTACTTTGACCTCTAAGTTTGACCTTGACCTTTGAGGTACAAATCTGGGTCATGCACGCAACACATCGTCTTGTGGTGGTTAACATTTCTGCCAAGTAATTTGAAAATCCATCTGAAAAAAAGAAAGTTATTGACCGGACACGATTTACCAATACATACAGAGATACCGACAATCTTCCAAGGGAGATAATTCAAAAAGTATGAATGTGAGAGTTATAGTTCTTGTGCACTGCACATCGGCTAATATTGATTAATATTTATATGAAGTTTCGCGAAGATAGCTTGAACGGTTTTCAAGTTACAGAGCGGACACGATTTTGTGACAAACTGACAGACAGACAGACGCCCGGGGGAAAAACAATATGTCTCTCCAAAAAAAAAATTTTTCGGGGGAGACATAAATACAAAGCCACACTTGCATCAGGTATTTTTCTATGCATGACATGACATACACATCCATTTCTGAAGCAGATACTTTTCCAAGTAATTCTTCCAATAACAAATATGGTATTATGAAGCATCACATTGCAATCTGTTATATACATGACCAAGTCTATGGCAGGTATTTCCCATGTTGTTATTCTTCCAATAATATATATGATATTATGCCGCATCACATTGTAATCTGTTATATACATGACCAATTCTGTGGCAGGTATTTTCCATGTAATTCTTCTAATGCAGCATCACATCACTATCTGTAACATACATGTCCAATTCAGTGTCATGTAATTTTCCATGAAATCTGTTCAATAATTAGCTTGGTACTATGCAGCATCACATGGCAATCTGTTAAATATGTGACCAATTCTGTGGCAGGTAACTCTCCAAAGAATCTGTCGAACAATTAGCTTTGTATCATGCAGCATCACATGGCAATCTGTTATATGTGACTAACTCTGTGGCATGCAATTTTCATGGAATCTGCCCAATAATTAGCTTGGAATCATGCAGGACTACTTTTATTGTGACGGGCAATTTTTCCCTTGATTTTTCGGTATTTGGTTTGCTATCATGCAGCATACAATGACATCATGACAAATGGCAACCTGTTATATACATGACCATTTCTGTGATTGGTAACCATGATGACAGAGACTGCATCAGAATCCAAAGTGACTTTAACTCCTGGACAACAAAATGTTTGGTATTCTGGGTTGTCCTAAGGGCTACGGCATCTGTCTGGTCTTCCTGCATATGAATAGTCATTGGTGAACCTTGAACAGAAAACAAAGATACAATGTCACAGGACTGCACAAAAATTACTGTAAGGCAAAAACGACATTATTCAAAAGCACATTTTAATGAATCAGGAGTATATAATTCTTTAATGGGGGTTTTACCTTGGGTCCAGGTTAAGCCCATGAAAGAGTTGCTCCATTGGTTATTATTTCACAGCGGGATTTACATTTTTGTGTTTGTTAATTGTACAGCTACCGTAATGATCCAGCTATAAGATGGGTTTTTTTTACCGGCAGAATGATCCCAATTTTTTACACCCGTCTTATAGCCGAGATCTAGGGCATCCTTGAGATTTTCTGCAAAGTCCGGAAAGTCAGAGATGTATGGAAAATGTCATTTGTTTTTTAAAACACTTGGCAGATAAACGTGCATACTGTAGCAGATAGTCTACGTGTACAACTAAGGAAGTTGTTCATCATCTATAATTTCATTATAAAATGGACCTAATAGACAAGCCAGGCCAGCTGCTATCATCTTGAACTACACAATTGCCTTATGACAATTATGTTTATCTTCTTGTAATGAAGCGACAAAAGAAATTTATAGTTACCAGTAACAGTTAAAGAAAACTCTGTACCGTGACATAATTCACAGTCATCAATCAACATTTCTTTGAAGTAAATCTTTCTCAAAAGAAAGAATTTGGAGCTGAAAAGTCTGCTCTTAAAATGAAGAATTTGCTGTAGTAGTCAACTCATAAAAGAATGAATATGCTGCTGAAGAGTCTACTCTTAAAAGAAAGAATTTGCAGCTGAAAAGGTCTACTCTTAAAAGAATTTGCTGCTGAAAAGAAAAAAAATTGCTGCTGAAATAGATTCTCAAACGGAACAAATTGCTGCTGGATAGGTCTACTCTTAAAGGTAATGATATGCTGCTGGAGTCTACTCTTAAAAGAAAGAATATGCAGCTGAAAAGGTCTACTCTAAAAAGAATTTGCTGCTGAAAAGAAAACAACTTGCTGCTGAAATAGACTCTTAAAAAAAACAAATTGCTGCTGGAGAGGTCTACTCTTCAAGGGAAGAATCTGCTGCTGAAGAGGACTACTCTTAAATGGAAGAATTTGCTGTTGAAGAGGTCTACTCTTTAAATGAAGACTTTGTTCCTGAAAGAGGTCAACTCTTAAAGGAAAGAATTTGCTGCTGGATAGGACTACTCTTAAAGGTAATAATACGCTGCTAAAAGGACTACTCTTAAAAGAAAGAATTTGCAGATGAAAAGGTATACTCTTAAAAGAATTTGCTGCTGAAAAGAGAACAATTTGCTGCTGAAATAGACTCTGAAAAGAAACAAATTGCTGCTGGAGAGGTCTACTCTTCAAGGAAAGAATTTGCTGCTGAAGAGGACTACTCTTAAAAAGATGAATTTGCTGCTGAAGAGGTCCACTCTTTAAATGAAGAATTTGTTGCTGGAGAGATCTACTCTTAACGGTAAGAATATGGTGCTGAAGAGTCTACTCTTAAAAGAAAGAATCTGCTGCTGAAAAGGTCTACTCTTAAAAGAATTTGCTGCTGAAAAGAAACGAAAGAAAAAAAATGCTGCTGGAGTGGTCTACTCTTCAAGGAAAGAATTAGGTGCTAAAGCGGCCTACTCTTTAAATGAAGCATTTGTTGCTGGAAGAGGTCAACTTTTAAAGGAACAAATTTGCTGCTGGAGACGTCAACTCTTAAAGGTAAGAATATGCTGCTGAAGAGTCTACTCTTAAAAGAAAGAATTTGCTGCTGAAAAGGTCTACTCTTAAAAGAATTTGTTGCTGAAACAAAAATAATTTGTTGCTGAAATCTACTCTTAAAAGAAACAAATTGCTGCTGGAGAGGTCTATTCTTCAAGGAAATAATTTGATGCTGAAGAGGACTACTCTTAAAATGATGGATTTGCTGCTGAAGAGGTCTACTCTTTAAATGAAGAATTTGTTGTTGGAGAGATCTACTCTTAAAGGTAAGAATATGATGCTGAAGAGTCTATTCTTAAGAGAAAGAATTTGCTGCTGAAAAGGTCTACTCTTAAAAGGTTTTGCTGCTGTAAAGAAAAGAATGTGTTGCTGAAATCTACACTTAAAAGAAAAAAATGCTGCTGGAGTGGTCTACTCTTCAAGGAAAGAATTTGCTGCTGAAGTAAACTCCTCCAAGCTTTTCTGCCTGACTTATTTGTTTGTAAGTTTCATTAAGATCCAATCAAAACTGAAGGGGCAGCTGGGCTAACAAGGTCGAAAATAGGCTTTTTTAAGCAATCAAAGGCACGTAACTCTATGAAAAATGTGCTGACTTGGCCAGTATTCTAACTCATCCAAGGTTTTATTCCCAGCAACCTTACATATAAGTTTCAGAATGATCCGATCAAAACTGAAGGGGCTACATTGATGACAAGGTCAAAATTTGGCATTTTTAGCAATCAAAGGGATGTTACTCTAAGATAAATGGGCCGACTTGGCCAGTTTTCGAACTCATCCGAGGTTTCATCCCCAGCCACCTTACATATAAGTTTCAGAAAAATCCGATCAAAACTGAAGGCGCTACAGCGATGACAAGGTCAAAAATCAACATTTTCAGCCATCAAAGGGACATAACTCTACGATAAATAGGCTGACTTGGCCTGTTTTCGAACTCATACGAGATTTTATCCCCAGCCACCTTACATATAAGTTTTAGAAAGATCCGATCAAAACTGAAGGGGCTATGGTGATGACAAGGTCAAAATCAGCATTTTCAGCCATCAAAGGGACATAAATCTATGATAAATGGGCTGACTTGGCCGGTATTCTAACTCATCCTAGGTTTAATCCCCAGAGACCTTACATATAAGTTTCAGAAAGATCCGATCAAAACTGAAGGGGCTATGGTGATGACAAGGTCAAAAATTGACATTTTCAGCCATCAAAGGGACCTTACTATATAGTAAATGGGGCGACTTGGGCGGTTTTCGAATTCATCCGAGGTTTTATCCCCCGTCACCTTACATATAAGTTTCAGAAAGATCTGATCAAAACTGAAGGGGCTTCAGTGCTGACTAGGTCAAAAATCAACATTTTCAGCAATCAAAGGGACCTAACTCTACGATAAATAGGCCACCTTGGCCGGTATTCGAACGCATCAGAGTTTTTATCCCCAGCCACCTTACATATTAGTTTCAGAAAGATCCAATCAAAACTGAATGGGCTGCGGTGATGACAAGGTCGAAAATCGGTATTTTCAGCAATCAAAGGGAAGTAACACTATGTTAAATGGGTGGACTTGGCCAGTTTTCAAACTCATCTGGGGTTTTATCCCCAGCCACCTGACAAATAAGTTTCAGAAAGATCCGATCAAAACTGAAGGGGCTACCGTGATGACAAGGTCAAAAATCGACATTTTTCAGCAATCAAAGGGATGGGGAAAGTATAAAACCCGGGAGTAACAGCCGGGAGCCGGGAGTAAAATCCGAGAGTAAATTTTGACAATCGAATACAGGTATTAAACTTTCACATATCTGGATAAAATTTGGACCAAAAGTAGAATATAGACTGCTCTTTAAAATTCATATAAGTTTTATATTTATAATCGAGTATGTTTCAAGATAAGAACCAAAATGTATGACCATGTTGCAAAATTTTCGCCCGGGAGTAGCTTTTGCGGTATTGACGATGTCAAGCATTTTGGAAAATATGTTCCGTCTGTGGTTACCACAAGAAAAGGTTTATGTAATATCAATTAAAGACATATCAAAGATTAGAAAAATACAAAAATAAAGTTATTTCATCGCTTCGTGAAGTAAGTAATTGAACCGCGAGTAGGCCGGGAGTAATTTCTGGGATGAAATCGGCGATTATTTGCGTTATTGCCTATGTCACATACATTGTATTTATTAAACGTAGTCGTTTTGTTTTGTTTGATTTGAGGTTTAACGTCCCCATCAACGCTGTAAAGGTCATTTTGGAAACGTTGCTTCCAATTTTGTGGGACTTTTACCGAGCATTGAGATGAAATGACATCCCAAGCCCTGTCGCCCAATGAAGCCAATAGGGTTTATTAGCATGGACGGTCCGCCTCGCACCGCGGTTCCTGGACAGGCTTAGATCCTCTAAGCGGTTTACCAGTACTAGTGTGCGGGCCGGATGCAGCTCTGCGTGGAAGCATCGTGCAGCCCATATATTTCTTCAAGCCCCTTTGGGCGGGGGCGGTAAACGTAGTCTAACTACCCTGACAGCTAATAGCAAAGGCACTGATCAGACTGCGGGGTCTCTACTACATTATACGGCCATAAAACAAATAGCGCCAAATATAAATGTTCCCGGGTCACATAATCAAACACATCTTAAATCACAGGCGCAGGAGCAGGGCGTGAGGTGGAGGCTGGGGTTTTGAATGTGTGTCGAGTCCTGATATGACAAGTAAATAAACACATGTACTCCGATCCATGCTGAATCAAAGTTTTTCTTCTGACAAACGTTTAAGAAATACAATGTATGTGATATAAGCAATAAGGCCGAGAATAAGACAAATAAACGCCGATTTCAACCCAGAAATTACTCCCGGCCCACTCCCGGGTCAATTAATTACTAGACGCGGCGATGAAATAACTTAATTTTTGCATTTTTCTTATCTCTGATATGTTTTTAATTGATAAAACATAAGGTAATTCTTGTAGTAACCCCAGACTGAACATATTTTGCAAAATGCTCGACATCGTCAATACCACAAAAGTTACTCCCGGACGAAAATTTTGCGACATGGTCGTATATTTCGGTTCATATCTTGAAAAATACTCAATAATAATGTTAAAACGTATATGCATTTTAAAGAGGAATCTATATTCTACTTTTGGTCCAAATTTCATCCAGATTTGTGAATGTTTAGTACCTTTATTCGATTGTTAAAATTTACTCCCGGATTTAACTCCCGGGTTTTATCCGCCCCCGCCCATAGGGGCTTGAAGAAATATATGGGCTGAACGAAGCTACCACGCAGAGCTGAATCCGGCCGGCACACTAGTACTGGTAAACCGCTTAGAGGATCTAAGCCTGTCCAGGAACCGCGGTGCGAGGTGGTCCATCCATGCTAATAAACCCTATTGGTTTCATGTGGCGACAGGGCTTGAGATGTCATTTCATCTCAATGTCGGTTAAAAGTTCTACAAAATTGGAAGCAACGTCTCCAAAATAACCTTTACAGTGTTGACGGGGACGTTAAACCTCACATCAAACAAACAAACTCCCGGGTTTTATACTTTCCGAAGGGATGTAACTCAATGATAAATGGGCCAACTTGGCCGGTATTCGAACTCGTCAGAGTTTTTATCCCCTGCCACCTAACATATAAGTTTTAGAAAGATCCGATCAAAACTGAAGGGGCTACGGTGATGACACGGTCAAAAATCGGCATTTTCAGCAATCAAAGGGTCGTAACTCTATAATAAATAGGGTGACTTGGCCGGTTTTCGAACTCATCCAAGGTTTTATCCCCAGCCACCTTACATATAAGTTTCAGAAAGATCCGATCAAAACTGAATGGGCTACCGTGATGACACGGTTAAAATTCAGCATTTTCAGCAATCAAAGGGTTGTAACTGTATGATAAATGGGCGGACTTGCCCAGTTTTCGAACTCATCCGAGGTATTATCCCCAGCCACATTACATATAAGTTTCAGAAAGATCCGATCAAAACTGAAGGGGCTATCATGATGACAAGGTCAAAATCGGCATTTTCAGCAATCAAAGGGACGTAACTCTATGATAAATGGGCCGACTTGGCCGGTTTTCGAACTCGTCCAAGTTTTTATCCCCAGCCACCTTACATAAAAGTTTCAGAAAGATCCGATCAAAACTGAAATGGCCATAGTGCTGACAAGGTCAAAAATCAACATTTTCAGCAATCGAAGGGACCTAACTCTATGATAAATAGGATGACCTGGCCGGTTTTCCAACTCATCCAAGGTTTTATCCCCAGCCACCTTACATATAAGTTTCAGAAAGATCCGATCAAAACTGAATGGGCTACCGTGATGACAAGGTCAAAAATCAGCATTTTCAGCAATCAAAGATTCGTAACTCTATGATAAATGGGCTGACTTGCCAAGTTTTCGAACTCATCCGAGGTATGCCCCAGCCACATTATATATAAGTTTAAGAAAGATCCGATCAAATCTGAAGGGGCTACCGTGATGACAACGTCAAAATCGGCATTTTCAGCAATCAAAGGGACGTAACTCTATGATAAATGGGCCGACTTGGCGTGTTTTCGAACTTGTCCAAGTTTTTATCCCCAGCCACCTTACATAAAAGTTTCAGAAAGACCCGATCAAAACTGAAGGGGCCACAGTGCTGACAAGGTCAAAAATCAACATTTTCAGCAATCAAAGGGACCTAACTCTTTGATAAATATACCAACTTGGCCGGTATTCAAACTCATCAGAGGTTTTATCCCCATCCACCTTACATATTAGTTTTAGAAAGATACAATCAAAACTGAATGGGGTGCGGTGATGACAAGGTCGAACATCGGCATTTTCAGCAATCAAAGGGAAGAAACACTATGTTAAATGGGCGGACTTGGCCGGTTTTCGAACTCATCTGGGGTTTTATCCCCAGCCACCTTACATATAAGTTTCAGAAAGATGCGATCAAAACTGAAGGGGCTACTGTGATGACAAGGTAAAAAAACCGGCATTTTTCAGCAATCAAAGGGATGTAACTCTATGATAAATGGGCAAACTTGGCCGGTATTCGAACTCATCCGAGTTTTTATCCCCAGCCACCTTACATATAAGTTTCAGAAAAATCGGATCAAAACTGAAGGGGCTACGGTGATGATAAGGTCAAAAATCGGCATTTTCAGCAATCAAAGGGACCTTACTATATGATAAATGGGTGGACTTGCCTGGTTTTCCAACTCATTCGAGGTTTTATCCCCAGCCACCTAACATATAAGTTTCAGAAAGATCCGATCAAAACTGAAGGGGCTACTGTGATGACAAGGTCAAAATCGGCATTTTCAGCAATCAAAGGGACGTAACTCTATGATAAATGGGCCGACTTGGCCGGTTTTCGAACTCGTTAAAGGTTTTATCCCCATTATCCCCAGCCACCTTACATAAAAGTTTCAGAAAGATCCGATCAAAACTGAATGGGCTACCGTGATGACAAGGTCAAAAATCAGTATTTTCAGCAATCAAAGGGACGTAACTCTATTGTAAATGGGAGGACTTGCCCGGTTTTTGATCTCATCCGAGGTTTTATCCCCAGCCACCTTACATATAAGTTTCAGAAAGATCCGATCAAAACTGAAGGGGCTACCGTGATGAAAAGGTCAAAATCGGCATTTTCAGCAATCAAAGGGACGTAAATCTATGATAAATGGGCCAACTTGGCCGGTTTTCGAACTCATCCGCGATTTTATCCCCAGCCACCTTACATAAAAATTTTTAGAAAGATCTGATCAAAACTGAAGGGGCTACGGTGATGACAAGGTCAAAAATCGGCATTTTCAGCAATCAAAGGGACGTAACTCTATGATAAATGGGGTGACTTGGCCAGTTTTCGAACTCATTCGAGGTTTTATCCCCAGCCACCTTACATATAAGTTATAGAAAGATTCGATCAAAGTTAAATGGGTTACCGTGATGACAAGGTCAAAAATCAGTATTTTCAGCTATCAAAGGGACGTAACTCTATGATAAATGGGCGGACTTGCCAGGTTTTTGAATTCATCCGAGGTTTTATCCCCAGCCACCTTACATATAAGTTTCAGAAAGATCTGATCAAAACTGAAGGGGCTACCGTAATGACAAGGTCAAAATCGGCATTTTCAGCAATCAAAGGGACGTAACTCTATGATAAATGGGCCAACTTGGCCGGTTTTCGAACTCATCCGAGTTTTTATCCCCAGCCACCTTACATATAAGTTTCAGAAAGATCCGATCAAAACTGAAGGGGCTACTGTGATGACAAGGTAAAAAAAACGGCATTTTTCAGCAATCAAAGGGATGTAACTCTATGATAAATGGGCCAACTTGGCCGGTATTCGAACTCATCCGAGTTTTGATCCCCAGCCACCTTACATATAAGTTTCAGAAAAATCGGATCAAAACTGAAGGGGCTACGGTGATGATAAGGTCAAAAATCGGCATTTTCAGCAATCAAAGGGACCTTACTATATGATAAATGGGTGGACTTGCCTGGTTTTCCAACTCATCCGAGGTTTTATCCCCAGCCACCTAACATATAAGTTTTAGAACGATCCGATCAAAACTGAAGGGGCTACTGTGATGACAAGGTCAAAATCGTCATTTTCAGCAATCAAAGGGACGTTACTCTATGATAAATGGGCCGACTTGGCCGGTTTTCGAACTCATCCGAGATTTTATCCCCAGCCACCTTACATAAAAATTTTAGAAAGATCTGATCAAAACTGAAGGGGCTACGGTGATGACAAGGTAAAAAATCGGCATTTTCAGCAATCAAACGGACGTAACTCTATGATAAATGGGGTGACTTGGCCAGTTTTCGAACTCATTCGAGGTTTTATCCCCAGCCACCTTACATATAAGTTATAGAAAGATTCGATCAAAGTTAAATGGGTTACCGTGATGACAAGGTCAAAAATCAGTATTTTCGGCTATCAAAGGGACGTAACTCTATGATAAATGGGCGGACTTGCCAGGTTTTTGAATTCATCCGAGGTTTTATCCCCAGCCACCTTACATATAAGTTTCAGAAAGATCTGATCAAAACTGAAGGGGCTACCGTAATGACAAGGTCAAAATCGGCATTTTCAGCTATCAAAGGGACGTAACTCTATGATAAGTGGGCCAACTTGGCCGGTTTTCGAACTCATCCCAGTTTTTATCCCCAGCCACCTTACATAAAAGTTTCAGAGTGAGTGTTTGAGTTTTACGTCCCACCAACAGCTAAGGTCATACGGAGACGGGACCTCGGTTTAAAGACTCATCAGAAAGTCTGGAGAAGCCCGGGATCGATCCTGCGATCCCTGGTTTACAAGGCGAGTAGCGTAACCACTACACCACGGAGGCTTCTATAAAAGTTTCAGAAAGATCCGCTCAAAACTGAAGGCGCTACGGTGATGACAAGCATTTTCCCATAGTAAGTCTATGGGAGCTTTTGGTTGCCATAGGAACTAAAGTTTTAGGGGGATTTCGAAAAAAAAAATATGTTATCAATGCCCCACCAGAGGCATGCTACAGATGAGATATGATTTAGATCAGCCTGCAGGCTGCAGAGATATAGCTGCTCGAAAGTGTGGACGGACGACGGAGGACCCACAATACTTTAAGCTCCCCTCGAGCCTTCGGCCCAGGTGAGCTAAAATTGCTGCTGGAGAGGTCTACTCTTCAAGGAAAGAATTTGCTGCTGAAGAGGACTACAGTTAAAACGAAGAACTAGCTGTTGAAAGAGGTCTACTCTTAAAGAAAAGAAATTGCTGCTGAAGAGTCTACTCTTAGAAGAAAGAATATGGTGCTGAAGAGAAATACACTTTTAAAAGGAAGAATTTGATGCTGAAGAGTCTACACTTAAAAGAAAGAATGTGCAGCTGAAGAGGACTACTCTTAAAAGAAAGAATTTGCTGATGAAGAGGCCTACTTTCAGAAGCAAGAATTTGCTGCTGAAAGAGGTCTGATCTTAAAGGGAAGTATTTGCTGCTGGAGAGGTCTACTCTTAAAGGAAAGAATTTGATGCTGACGAGGTTTAAAAGGAAAGAATTAGCTGCTGAAGAGGTAATAGACCTTTTAAAGGTAAGAATTTGCTGCTGTAGAGGTTAACTCTTTAAGGATAGAATTTTCTGCTGAAAAGATCTACTCTTAAAGAGAAGAATTTGCTACTGAAGAGGCTACTCTTGAAGGAAAGAATTTGCCACTGAAGAGGTCCATTTTTCATTCTTAGAAGGAAGGATTTGCTACTGAAGTGTTCAACTCTTAAAGGAATAATTATCTGCTGAAGAGGTCTATTCTTAGAAGAAAGAATTTGCCACTGAAGAGGTCTAATCTTAAAGGAATTCTTTGCTGCTGAAAAGGACTTATCTTAGAAGAAAGGATTTACTATTGAATAGGTCTAAGTAATAATTTGCTGCTGAAGAGGTGTATTGGTAGAAGAAAGAATTTGCTGCTATAGAGTCTATTCTTAAGATAGAAGTTGCTGCTGAAGAAGAATACTCTTAAAAGGAAGAATTTGCTGCTGAAAGAGGTCTACTCTTAAAAGAAAGAATTTGCTGCTGAAGAGGTCTACTTTTAAAAGGAAGAATTTGTTGCTGAAAGAGGTCTGATCTTAAAGGAAGGAATTCGCTGCTGGGGAGGTCTACTCTTATAGAAAGAATTTGCTGCTGATGAAGTCTAAAAGGAAAGAATTAGCTGCTGAAGAGGTCTACTCTTAAAGGTAAGCATTTGCTGCTGAAGAGGTTTACTCTTTAAGGACAGAATTTTCATCTGAAAAGATCTACTCTTAAAGAGAACAATTTGCTGCTGAAGAGGTTTACTCTTAAAATAAAGAATTTGCTGCTGAAGAGGTCCATTCTTAAAGGAAAGAATTTGCTACTGAAGAGGTCTACTTTTAAAGGAATAATTTGCTGTTGAAGAAGTCTATTCTTAAAGGGAAGAATTTGCTACTGAAGCAGTCTACTCTTAAAGGAAAGAATGTGCTGCTGAAGAGGTCTAGAATTTCCTAATGAATATATCTTCTCTTAAAGGAAAGAATTTGCTGCTGAAGAGGTCTACTCTAATTGGAAATAATGTGCTGCTAAATAGGTCTACTCATTAAGGTTAAATTGCTGCTGAAGAGGTCTACTCTTAAAGGAAAGAATTTGATGTTGAAGAGGTCAATTCCTAAAGGAAAGACTTTGCTGCTGAAGAGGTCTACTCTTAAAGGAAAGAATTAGCTATTGAAATGGTCTACTCTTAAAGGAAAGAATTTGAAGCTGAAGAAGCCTACTCGTAAGGAAAGGATTTGCTGCTGAAGAGGTCAATACTTAATGGAAAGACTTTGCTGCTAAAGAGGTATACTCTAAAAGAAAAGAATTTGCTGCTGAAGAGGTCTACTCTTAAAGGAAAGAATTTGTTGCTGAACAGGTGTACTCTTAAAGGAAAGAATTTACTGCTGAACAGGTCCACTCTTAAAGGAAAGAATTTACTGCTGAAGAGGTCTACTCTTAAAGGAAAGAATTTACTGCTGAAGAGGTCTACTCTTAAAGGAAAGAATTTACTGCTGAAGAGGTCTACTCTTAAAGGAAAGAATTTACTGCTGAACAGGTCTACTCTTAAAGAAAAGAATTTGCTGCTGAACAGGTCTACTCTTAAAGAAAAGAATTTACTGCTGAAGAGGTCTACTCTTAAAGGAAAAAATTTACTGCTGAACAGGTCTACTCTTAAAGGAAAGAATTTACTGCTGAAGAGGTCTACTCTTAAAGGAAAGAATTTGCTGCTGAACAGGTGTACTCTTAAAGGAAAGAATTTACTGCTGAAGAGGTCTACTCGTAAAGGAAAGAATTTACTGCTGAACAGGTCTACTCTTAAAGAAAAGAATTTACTGCTGAACAGGTCTACTCTTAAAGAAAAGAATTTACTGCTGAACAGGTCTACTCTTAAAGAAAAGAATTTGCTGCTGAAGAGGGCTAATCTTAAAGGAAAGAATTTACTGCTGAACAGGTCTAGCCTTAAAAATGGCTAAAAATATTATATACTGAACTGAAAAAGAAACACAACTCTAAATATAAATGCGAGTATTTGCAGAAATAATCATGTTTGCAGAAAATCTTTTTAATGACGCAATAATATAATCACTCCTGAATGTAACAACCGTAGAGAGTTAATTTCAAGTGAGACTGTTTGGAACACAAATCCGTTTTGCCATAGAGGTAGTCATTTCACAAGTTCAAAACATAAGCAGTTAATAGCAAGTATGTCCTCCGTTTGTATTGTACGCAGGATTTAACGATTGCTCTCTGCCTGGGGAATAGCAGTCCACTCCTGTATGAGCACGAGACGCAAAGCTTGACGCGTTGTTGGTGGCTGGGGGCAGTTACGTACCCGCCTATCCAAGACGTCCCACAAATGTTCTATAGGAGAGAGATCTGGACTATACGGAGGCCAGTGCATCATGTCAACATTGTTTTGTTGAAGAAATGCCATGCTGAGCCTTGCTACATGCATCCGAGGGTTATGCTGTTGAAACTTAACGTTGTGGTCGTAAAACGACGTCATCGTAATGCTGAGTCGTCAAAGATCCATCAATGAATACCAGGAGCATTCTATGACCGTAAGATATGCCAGCCCACACCATCAACCCACTACCTCCAAATCGATCACGTTTAACCAAAAAAATTGTCACGATAACGCTCTCCGTCACGCCTATACACACTTTGACGGCCATCAGCTCTGTACAACAAGTACCTGGACTCGTCAGAAAACATTACCTTATGCCCGTGACGAAGGGGAAACAGGTTTGGCCTATGTTGTGTGAGCCACGCCATTCTAACCTGACGTCGCCGTCGGGTTAATGGCATAACAACGTACAGACAGCGAGGACGTAAGCCAAACTATCGAAGGCGATTCCTGACAGTATCTGCACTTATTCAATTGTTGTGCATTCCTGGTGTCACCTGAGACATCTCGACGGCTGTACGGAACCGATTACGAAGGTGGGTTTGACGGATGTATCGGTCCTGTCACGTGCGTGACGCGTGGACGTCCACTTCTGGGCCTGTCATTTGTGGGTCCCGTTAGACGTAGACGATTATCGTCGATTTACTCACTTGGAAGTTCCTGGCGATGACAGCCTGAAACGTCCCACGTAGAAGCATTTGGACTGCTACGTTACGTTGATCTTGTGTCAAACGTACCATATTCCGTAGAGAAATTTTACCGGACTTTTGAAACCTAAACTCCAGGTAACAAAATATGCCAATGTGATGGGGTTATTGTATACATTTAATGTACTGCATGAGGAAATGTTGAAAACAACGTATTGCCAAGTGGAGCGTTAAACTGTACAGATATCGCCCAAATGCTTTTTGCATAAGCAAGTTCAAAAAGTATGAAAGTAAATCACAAAAAGATTTTTCAGTCAAACTGATGGTTGCATGAAAATCTTTTGGGTGTAAAAAGTTGTGTTTCTTTTCGGTTCAGTATATGTGTTTCCACTCCCCTTAGGAAAATTCCCATCAACTGCTTGAAAGAAATGAGGACCTACCTGGTACAGGTTCTTTGTTGTAGGTCACATACACTATATGTGGTTTGAGCTGCTTGACCTCGAATGAGACATAGACAAGTCCATCTTGTCCCTGGGAGACAGCTGACTGCACAGTCTCTCCATCACACATGATGATCACCCCTAGCTCCCCTTCTCCAGCTTCATGTACATCAACTGTGGAAATAAAGGGAGTCTGACTGGTTTGCTTGTTTGGAGTTTTGTTTCTGTTGAATTTAGATTACTTGCCATACTGCATTCAAACAAATTTGCAAACAAAAATGACAAATAATATGGATCCTGATCAGACGGCTGATCTGGATCTACACTATATGCAAAGGTAGCAGTTTTAATATATTCAACAAGACAAGGTTTTAGGAAAGTTTAAGGGGAATTGAGACACTTTCAGGGACGGCAACCCATGCAAAAGTCAACTCTAAAAGGAAAGAATTCCTTCCTTTAAGAGCAGACTCCTTTTCCCGTGGGCCAGCATTGACAGAAAAGCGAACAGGAAGTCCCGAAAATTGTCTCCCTTTGAAAACTGGCAGAAAAATATGCCAGGTGTTCCCATTCTCCTTAAGCATAGAGAACTATGTTTTCTTATTTTCAGTGAATATTAGGCTTGACATTTCATGTGAATCAACTGCTCAGCAGACAATTGACATGCTATATGTCAAGCCTTGTAATTAGTCGCTCTGAAAAATAAGCAAAACTATTTTGAAAATGCCATCTTCTAGTTGTGACAGGAACTTTTACACTTAAGATGCCATGAAAAACTGCATTTGAAATGTCGTTGGCTTATGTCATCTGCTGAATCTTCTTGCAAACTTTTTAAAAATATTTTTGCATACAGTCAAACAATGTGGAACCCAGATCAGACTGCTCAGTCTGATCTGGGTCTGCACTGTTTGCAAAAATGAATACATATAAAGGTAATTGGCAGATGACAAAGCAGATGACAATTGTTGTAATTGGCATTTTAAGGGTTAAGGGTTAAAATTACCTTTGACAACGTATCTTTCACCAACAACTGGTTTTTCGTTTGTTGTAAGCAGACGAACTTTGGTTGAATCATAAACTTTCAGTTTCATTGGACTGCCCCAAACTGGAATCACATTGCCATAGGTGACATCAAGATCATATGTGCCAGCATTTGCAGGGATCCAGTCAATACTGTATAGATTAGCACCGGTTGGTCTAAATTTGGCTGGTACTCTGTTGCCAAGAGGATCTGTAAGATAAGACACAATCCTATGTAGATGCTGAGCTAACAATCACATAAAGCAATCATAAATCAATGCAAAATCAAATCTGAATTTTTATACTGGCAACTTGTGGTGTAAACAATAATTCTGTCGAAGGCTACGCCATGCCAGTGGAGGGGTGCAAAGACACCGATCCATGAAATCTAGGTCAAGGTCAAACATGGATGCCTGCATAAAAGTTGAGTCTCCTAGATGCAAGTTTGTACCAAGTATAATCAATGAAGCTCTTATAGTTCTTGAGAAATGGACTCTTACATTAGAGTGAAAGATAGGGTGGTTGCAATAATTCATACAGTCAGTGAACCATGGCGAGATATGAATGCTTGCATTGAAGTTGCCATTCCTAGATGCAAGTTTGTACCAATTATCATTAATGAAGCTCTTATAGCTCTTGGGAAATGGACTCTTACATTAGGGTGAAAGTTAGGGTGGTCGCAAATGTTGATAGCTTGAAGGATGGACAAACAGATGAACAGACAGAAAACCAGATCCCTATATCATGCCATGCTAAAAGTATGCCTGACAACATAGATTGTGGGTGCTCATTAGAACTGCCTCAATGAGAAATGGATGTTGTTTTACCCTTCAAGAGAAAACCAGGCTATAATGTCCATTGACCTTGAGTGACCTAGACTTTGGACATGTCTATACACTAAATGCCAGTTCACTGAGTTCAATGGCACAATAATACATCAACTGCCTGTAAAGTTATCCTGAGCTGTGGTTACTTTGTCAGCCACGAAAAACAATTAACCAACTCACCTGTTAAAGTCACAAAGAGGTCACCCATTGCAGTTTCAGAAGCTGTCAATCTCACACTAACTGGCATGTTGCATGGCAACAGCTCAGAATGGGGCTTCTTAAGGCGAAGCTTGTCTACATCAGCAAAGTTGATGGACACAGGGCTACCTGAAACATCCAAAGTCCTGGAAGTCATTATCAATGAATAGTTAATTTATATCCACAAAAACTACACAAGAGCCAGTCATGATATTCTGATGTACAAAAAAACTGCATCAACTGATTCAAATCCTACACAATAAAACATCAAAGACCAGTTATTCATGATCATGTGACACCTACACATTTATTTACTGGTAATAGCCCTAAGGTACTAGAACTATCAAAACAAAAAAATTCTGAGTATACTCTTCAATGTAGCTATTCTAAAACTACAACAACAAAAAATATTACTGTAACTGGTGAAGGACAGATATCTTGTTATTGGTTTTATTTGCATATGTTTGAGTTTTATGGTCCCCGTCAACACTATTTAGGACATATCAAGATGGTCATGTAACCTAACCACACTTCCTGGGCAGGCTTATACATAAACCTTTAACCAGTACAGTGTACATTATTCTACCAGAAGCTGACAACTGCCCTAGTTGAATCACTGCTGAAGGGAGAGAATGACCATACAAAAAGATTTCATAATCAATCTTGACCATAGTAAAAGATTTCGTAATCGATATCCACAAAAGAATGTTACTGACCCCAGGAGGGATCGTACCCACCACCTGCTTAAAACACTGAGCTACCGAGGCTGACTTTAGTTATAGGTACTACCAGGTATTGAATCCAGCAGTACACAACCTTTTTTATAACACTGTCATTTATAACATGGTTTCGGATACAATACATTTTAAAGGTAGATCTAAAAAATGTATAGATTATACAGAAAAAAATGACTATAAATAGTTAGTGTCCTATATAATATTTTATTTTTGTTTGGATGTAACACTGTTGTTAAACAAACACAGTTTCTGCTTTGGACCTCAGCAATAGTGTTATAAAGACCAATATCCTACTACAAGTTTCAGTTTTAAGGGGAATGGGAACACCTTGAGGGGAAGCAACTCCTGCAAAAGTATTTTTGTGTCCAATGTCAATGGAGGTCAACTCTTAAAGGAAAGAATTTGCTCCTGAGGAGCAAATTCTTTCCTTTAAGAGTAGACCACTTTTTCAGTGGGACAGAGCTTGTAGAAAAATGAATAGGAAGTCCCGAAAGTTAACTTCCTTTGAAAAATGGCGGAAAAATCAGCCAGGTGTTCCCATTCCCCATAATATGTGCAACTTTATAAGAAAATATGCTCTATTAACATTGATGGTGAACAAAGGTTCAGACCAGCCTGTGCTGCCTTACAGCCTACATGAATCACTGAAGCTATAAATTATCAAAGCAAACAGAAATTACTCCTATCAAACTCTACAGATGCACAGACTGATCTGCAGCCCCTGCCTATCGGCACTTGAAAAATTAGATGGGCTGCATGATGCTTCAACGCAGAGCTGAAACCGACCACACATGAGTACAGGTAAATCGCTTAGAGGATCTAAGCCTGCCCAGGCAAAGCGGTGCGAGTCAGACCGTCCATGCTCATAAACCCATTGGTTTCATTGCTCGACAGGGCTTGAGATGCCATTTCATCTCAATGTCAAGTAAATGTCCCACAAAATTGGAAAAAGGAAGTAACATCTCCAAAATGACCTACAAATTGCTGATGGGGACTTTAAACCTGAAATCAAACAAACAGACTGATGTGTCTCTCCACTGTTCAGCTAACTCTAAAGACACATTTTTCCATGGCACTGCGTACAGTAAATACCGTATTTGACCTAATTACTGCAAGGTAATGTTATAGCAGAGTATGACAATATAAGAAATATGTTTGTTTGTTTGTTTGTATTGGGGTTTAACAGCCCTGTCAACACTATTTTAGGTCCCTTAAAAGCCGGTCAGTTTACCTATCCACACTTTCCTGGGCAGGCTAATACGTAAGCCGATAACCACTACAGTGCACGTTCTTTCACCAGAAACTGACAACTGTCCTTCTTGAATCAGCAGAAGGGAGAGAATGACCATAGAAAAGATTTCATGATAAATCTCCACAAAAGAAAGTTGCCAACCCCGGCAGGTATCGAACCCGCATCCTCCTGATGATCAGTCAGACGCGCATCAGACTGAGCTACCGAGGCCTGCATAAGAAATATGTATTACCAGGTATGTGTTCTCCATTGAAAGTGATATCTAGAGTATGTATAGTTTCTCCCTCTCCCATAAAGGAGATCTCAAATGCCCCCTCCCCCAGGGCCTCTAGCTCACTGGGGATAGTCTCTCCATCTGATTTCACTGTGACTTCTACTTTCCCTTCTCCTGCATGGTCTGCCAGTACTGAAAACACATCAAAACATGTCTTGGTTTAAATTAAGAGTCAAACTTTGACACAAAATTCTCTTTATAACACTGTCAATTATAATATGAGCCCCATCAAACGAATTTGTGTCTTTGAGCATTCTGTCATGACAAATTTTAACTGCGCATGCCCAGCCGTTCAGAGGGGCCAGGGATATGGCTTTCTGTGTGAAGGTTCCTCTTGATTCACTGCTTGTATGAGCGAGCAGCGAAGGTTCTGGCGAGACTGCGCTAATGCGCAGGCTCACCTGAACCTTCGCTGCTCGCATAGGCAATAAGTACCAAAATCGCTTGACAGGGCCCATATATTATGATTTTTGACACAACACAATTTCGAGATGGATCCCCCAATAATGTATAGATTATATAGAAAATGGCCATAAATGATGATTTTTGCTTTGGACCCCACAAAAAGTGTCATAAAATGATTCATCACGAAAACACGCCTATATAATTTTGACCCCTTTGAACCACACTTTTATAGGGTAAAACTGGGGTTTACCCCTGTAAACCTTATTTTTCTTATTTCTGCTCTGAACTAAAGATTGTGGGTATTTGTTAGAGCCACCTCGATGAGGCAGTTCTATTGAGTACCCACAATCTATATTTGTAGCAGAAATAAGAAAAATTTCACAAATTTTCATCTTAAAATTTTCGTGTTTTTTTTCCGGGTAAAGTTTAAAATTGATGCTTTTATATAGGCACATTTTTCGTAATGACTGTCCCAATTGGAAACACAAAGAAAGAATATCTGAAATAATATAAATATGCTTTTTAAAAGCAGAATTTTTCTTTATTTTAGCTGGTCTTAATAGTGGAATGTCACCTCAGCAGGCACTCAACGTTAAACTAATGTTGAAACAACGTTGAAAACGTTGTTTCAATGTTAATTCAACGTTGAGTCAACGTTTTGTGCCTGCAGGGACTGTACTTCTAGGTTAAACTAAAAATTTATAATTCCAATTCTCCATCATTACATACATGTCGAACAATTAGATTGGTTAAAAAAGTTTTATACTTCCATAAATTCCATGTCAGAGCAAAAATCTCAGAACTATATCACACAGTGACACAGGTAGTAATATAACATGACATCAAAGAGCACGTTTTGAACCCGCGTGTTACATCATTTTATCATATGACGTCGCGTCAAGGAGTGTAATAATGCCATGCAATATTTTTGATAATCCACTAGTGGATTAAATAAGCAAATTAGGTAGATACGTCCCATAAGGCTACATGTACTACATCCTTAATGACGTCACGTTTACTAATGGCGGAATATTGACATTTTAGTAAACAATCGTGAATACAATGCGTTTTAAATATCATATGATAAATAGAATCTTGCATTCGCGCTCATGTATAATGGAATTTATTAAACTCGTTGAGGAAAAGGGATAAAATGCTCGGCAAAGCCTTGCATTTTATCCCTTTTCCTCAACGAGTTTAATAAATTCAATAATACATGAATACTCATGTAAGATCCTCTATGTATAATGAAGTAACGTCATCAGTGTTCGATTAAAAGATGATGGAAACTATTGAAAACATTACTGTTAGAAGAGAAATAAACTGAAATGCAATAACGCCATGTAACTAGAACTGTCAGTGAAACTGACTAGGGCCCCGGCAGTGCCATCAGAGGAGTTGGATTTTTTTTCAAAGGGCTATTACTCTTAGAGTATTGTAGCTAGAGTTACGTCGGTTGCCATGTAATTGTGTAATGATATTGTGACCATATATCTTAAGTTTGAAGTTGATGCATTTGACTGTTTGTAAGTTATGAATTAAAAACAAAAGGGTATTACTATATGGCAACTGTCAATAACTTCAGCTTCAGTTTGTAAACATGAAAAATGTTGATGGATAAACGGGCAGATGGACAGACGGCCGGACAGACGGACAGACAGGGCATTACTATACGGCACACTGTCACATTATGGTTAATATTTCTGCTAAGTAATGTTTAAATCCATCCAGGTATAAGAAAGTTATAGATTGGACACAATAAAAAAGACGCTTTTTTGACCTTTTATCTCTAAGTATGACCTTGACCTTTGAGGTACGGCTGTGGGTCTTGCGTGTGACACTTGGTCACATTATGGTTAACATTTCTGCCAAGTAATATTTAAATCCATCCAGGAATAATAACAAAGTTATTAATTGGACACAGGAAAGACCCTTTTTTGACCTTTAACCTCTAAGTATGACCTTGACCTTTGAGGTACAGACCTGAGTCTTGCGCGCAACACTCCATCACATTATGGTTAACATTTCTGCCAAGTAATATTTAAATCCATCCAGGAATAAGAAAGTTATGGAGGATCACAGGAAAGACCCTTTTTTGACCTTTAATCTCTAAGTATGACCTTGACCTTTGAGGTACGGACCTGAGTCTTGCGCGCAACACTCCATCACATTATGGTTAACATTTCTGCCAAGTAATATTTAAATCCATCCAGGAATAAGAAAGTTATGGAGGATAAAAAAATTTGTGGACGGACAGACGGACAGACGGACAGACAGACAGACAGACAGACGGACGGACAGAGTGATTACTATAGGGGCACCCACACTTTCAGTGGAATAAGAAAGTTATGGAGGATAAAAAAATTTGTGGACGGACAGACGGACAGACAGACAGACAGACGGACGGTCACATTATGGTTAACATTTCTGCCAAGTAATATTTAAATCCATCCAGGAATAATAACAAAGTTATTAATTGGACACAGGAAAGACCCTTTTTTGACCTTTAACCTCTAAGTATGACCTTGACCTTTGAGGTACAGACCTGAGTCTTGCGCGCAACACTCCATCACATTATGGTTAACATTTCTGCCAAGTAATATTTAAATCCATCCAGGAATAAGAAAGTTATGGAGGATCACAGGAAAGACCCCTTTTTTGACCTTTAACCTCTAAGTATGACCTTGACCTTTGAGGTACGGACCTGAGTCTTGCGCGCAACACTCCATCACATTATGGTTAACATTTCTGCCAAGTAATATTTAAATCCATCCAGGAATAAGAAAGTTATGGAGGATAAAAAAATTTGTGGACGGACAGACAGACAGACGGACGGACAGAGTGATTACTATAGGGGCACCCACACTTTCAGTGGAATAAGAAAGTTATGGAGGATAAAAAAAATTGTGGACGGACAGACGGACAGACAGAGTGATTACTATAGGGCACCCACACTTTCAGTGCGGGGCACTATAATCCACTAATGGGTTAAATACTTGTTGTTTTTTTTCGCTTGGGTTTCTTTCAAAGATGGCAGCTTCTAATTGAATAATCATTCCACCGTGGCTGTTGGTAATTTCATTCTTATGCTTTCAAAATAATTCCTAAAAATTTACCATTTTGGTTGCATTTTTAACATTCTGATGACAAAGTTGGAATTATAAGGAATGAATTGCCATTTTTGTGGATTATATGTAAACTCTGGCGAACAGTTCAAAAGAAGGTCTCTTTTAAGGAGACATTAAACGCAGAAAACACAAAGAAAGAATAACTGTAACCTTCTCAGTTTGAAAGAAGATTTAGTTGTAATTTTGGGTGGTCTTAATAGCAGAATTTTACTGAACTTCTACCTAAGACTTAAAAATCTATGACTTGCATTACATGCAGCTTACCTCTAAATTTAAATGGTATACCCAGAATTCCAAGAGGCATCTTTGAGAGGTGGACTAGCTTGGGGCTGTATGTAGATATTTTGTAGGGACTCTGATCAATGTGGGCCCCACAGTATGTGACATCTATCCTATGAATACCTAATGAAACAAATCAAATACAATACAGAGGTACAAAAATTACAAAAACACAACAAGAGGTACAAAAAATACAAAAATAACAATTAGAACACACATTTATTCCAAAACAAACTTATGATATTGCTTTTTGGGGGTTTAACCCATAAAATGTCAATCATGACAATTGTCGTCTGCTTTGCCGTCTGCCGGTTACCTTAAAAGTAATTTTATGCAAACAGTGTGAACCCAAATCAGACTGCTCCTGTAGGAGCAGGAGCAGTCTGATCTGGGCCCATACTGTTTGCCTGTATGCAAAATATTTTTAAAAAGTTTGCAAAAAAAATTCAGCAGACGACATTAGCAGACAACATTTTCAGATGTAGTTTTTCTCGGTGTCTTAAAGGGTTAAGAGCAAAGTTCACCCCAAGCTTTCTGACAATTAACCTTTATCCTGAAGAAAAAATTAATACAGCTACACCCATTTCTGACTATCAACCAATCAAATTACACCCAGATCTCTTTATAACACTATTGTTGGGGTCCAAAGCAGAAACCGTGTTAGTTAAACAAGCGTGTTGTATCCAAATAAAAATGTATAGATTATATAGAAAAATGACCATTTATGGTCATTTTTCTATACAATCTATACATTTTTGGGATCCATCTTGAAACCGTGTTATATTCAAAACCATGTTATAACGAACCGTGTTATAATGAGGCTCTGGTGTACTTGATATAATGTATTATTCAATTCACTAACTGCATGATAGTGTAGATTCTGATTAGTTGGCATGGTCTGGATCTACACTGTTTGCAAAGGTAGGTGTTGTAGTTTTCAGCAGGATAAGGGTTCATCTATCAGCACTTTTCGTAGACAGGCTTTGACCTTAGCAGTTTTATCATACAACGTCGTGTCTGATAATGTAATAACACCATGTAATAAATTCGATAATCCACTAATGGATAAAATATGCAAATTAGATAGATACACCCCGTAACTTTACATGTACGATGTCTTTAACGACATAGTGTTTACTAATGGCAGAATATTGACATTTCTGTGAAACAATCGCGAATAAAATGTGTTTTAAATGTCATATGATAAATAGAATCTTGCATTCGTGCTTACACCTGTGGACACAAATCCGTTCAAACTTTGATGAGCTTCATTTCATTTTGATCTGATGTTTCATTCAATATTTCCTCACATCCTGTCAGTCAGCTGCAAGACAGGAATAAATTCAAAACACAAAGTGTTGTATATTTCATTGTAGACCCTGCACTGTCCAATCAGAATACATCTCGAAAAATGGAAAACAAAGTGCTTGCCACAATAAGACCAATCAATGTATATTGCATGATCCAGTTTTAGACTACTTTGATGAATGACATTTGCTTGTCAAACTAATTTGATGCAAAGAGATTCAACGCTTTTGTATCCACAGGTGTATGTACGGTACTATTGAATTTATTAAACTCGTTGAGGAAAAGGGATAAAATGCTTGCATTTTATCCATTTCCTCAATTTGTTTAATAAATTCAATAATATATGCAAGCATTTTATCCCTTTTCCTCAATTTTTTTAATAAATTCAATATTATATGAGTGAGTGAGTGAGTGAGTGAGTGATTGAGTTTTACATCCCACAAACAGATAAGGTCATACGGAGACGGGACCTCGGTTTAAAGACTCATCCGAAAGTCTGGAGAAGCCAGGATCGATCCTGTGACCCCTGGTTTACAAGGCAAGTAGTTTAAACACTACACCACGGAGGCTTGTCAATAATATATGAACACCCAAGTAAGATCCTCTATATGTTGTATATAGCACATACTTTTGCCAGTCTGACTGGTGATCAGGAGGACGCGGGTTCGATACCTGCCAGGGTCGGCAACATTCATTCGTGGAGATTGAGCATGAAATCTTTTCTACAGTCATTCTCTCCCTTCTGCTGATTCAAGAAGGGCAGTTGTCAGTTTCTGACAAAAGAATGTGCACTGTACTGGTTAACCTCTTACGTATAAGCTTGCCAAGGAAAAGTGTGGATTGGTAAACGGTCAGGCTCAAAAAATGACCTAAAGTAGTGTTGACTTGGCCATTAAACTCCTATACAAACAAACAAACAAACAAACAAACATATAATAAACTAGAAATGGTGTTTGTAAACACAATGCCCCCAACCTTTGCTTGACCTTAGCTGGCAAAATATTCAACAAATATTGTTAAAGACTCAAAAACATACAACAAGAATTCCCCCGAAGGCTATGTCGCGCCTGTGGGGGTGCAAAGTCACCAAACCATGAAATCTAGGTCAAGGTCAAACATGGATGCCTGCATAAAAATTTCACTCCTAGTTGCAAGCATGTACCAAGTAACTCTTAAAAACAGACTCTTACATCAGGGTCAAAGTTAGGGTTGTCAAACTATTTTACAAAGTCAGTGAACCATAAAATGTAGGTCAAGGTCAGAAATGGATACTTGCATTGAAGTTTCAATTCCTAAATGCAAGCTTGTACCAAATACAATTAATGAAGCTCTAATAGATCTTGAGAAATGGACTCTTACATTAGATAGAAAGTCAGGGTGGTCGCAATAATTCACAAAGTCAGTGAACCATGAAATATGGGTAAAAGTCAATATTGATGCTTGCGTTGCAGTTGGAATTCCTAGATGCAAGTTTGTACCAATTATAATTTAAAAAACTTTAATAGTTTTCGAGAAATGGTGAAAGTCAGGGTGGTCGCAATAATTCACGAAGTCAGTGAACCATGAAATATAGGTCAATGTCAGATATGGATGCTTGCGTTGAAGTTGCAATGCCTGGATGCAAGTTTGTACCAAGAATGATTAATGAAGCTCTAATAGTTAGTTCTCAAGATATGGACTTGCTGACAAGATTTTATTAAAAAAAACAAGGCATCGCATGCGATACAAATCCCCTCGCACAAGACAACTTCGTGTGTGGAAAACACTGAAATGGCAAAAGTCCAACTTGCTTGAGATATTATCATATCCAACATTTGTGTAAAGTTTGTTTAAAAATCCATCCATAAATGTAGGTTCTAGAGTGATGACAATATTTCTCTAAAAATAGTCATAGGGACCTTGACTTGAGGCCATGGCCGCGAAGTAGATCTTGCTCAAGATATTATCATAAGCATCTTTTGTGTGAAGTTAGATTAAAATCATAAATGTAGGCGGTAGACCAATGACAAAGTTTTTCTAAAAATAGCCATAGTGACCTTGACCTTGAGGTCATGACCAAGCAACTCGAGATATTACCATAAGAAACATTTGTGTGAAGTTCTATTAACATCCATCAATAAATGTAGGCACTAGAGTGATGAAAAAGATTTTCTAAAAATAGCCCCAGTGACCTTGACCTTGAAAGTCGAAATAGTTCGAGATATTGTCATAAGGAACATTTGTGTGAAGTTATACTGAAATCGGTGAAGAAATGTAAGCGCTAGAGCCATGTCAAAGTTTTTCTAAAAATAGCCACAGTGACCTTGACCTTGAAAGTCAAACTCACTCGAGGTATTATCATAAGGAACATTTGTGTGAAGTTATATTGAAATCAGTGAAGAAATGTAGTCGCTAGGGCGATGACAGTTTTTTAAAAAAAATAGCCACAGTGACCTTGACCTTGAAAGTCGAAATCGCTCGAGATATTGTCTTAAGGAACATTTGTGTGAAATTATATTGAAATTGGTGAAGAAATGTAAGCGCTAGAGTATTGACAAAGTTTTTCTAAAAATAGTCACAGTGACCTTGACCTTGAAAATGGAACTCGCTACAGATATTGTCATAAGGAACATTTGTGTGAATCGATATTGAAATTGGTGAAAAAATGTAAGCGCTAGAGCAATGAAAAAGGTTTTCTAAAAATAGCCACAGTGACCTTGACCTTGAAAGTCGAACTCTTTCGAGGTATTGTCATCAGGATCATTTGTGTGAAGTTATATTAAAATCGGTGAAGAAATGTAGGCGCTGGAGCGATAGCAAAGTTTTTCTCAAAATAGCCATTGTGACCTTGACCTTGAAAGTTGAAATGGCTTGAGATATTGTCATAAGGAACATTTGTGTGAAGTTATATTGAAATCGGTGAAGAAATGTAAGCGCTAGAGCATTGACAAAGTTTTTCTAAAAATAGCCACAGTGACCTTGACCTTGAAAGTGGAACTCGCTAGAGATATTGTCATAAGGAACATTTGTGTGAAGTTATATTGAAATCTGTGAAGAAATGTAGGCCCAAGAGTGATGACAATTTTTTTTCTAAAAATAGCTACAGTGACCTTGACCTTGAGGTCATGACCCTGAAAGTCGAACACACTTGAGATATTGTCATAAGGAACATTTGTGTGAAGTTATATTGAAATCAGTGAAGAAATGAAGGCGCTAGAGCAATGACAAAGTTTTTCTAAAAATAGCCACAGTGACCTTGACCTTGAGGTCATGACCTTGAAAGTCGACCTTGCTCAAGATATTGTCATAAGGCACATTTGTTTGAAGTTATATTGAAATCAGTGAAGAAATGTAGGTGCTAGAGTGATGACAAAGTTTTTCTTAAAATAGCCACAGTGACCTTGACCTTGAGGTCATGACCTTGAAAGTCGAACTCGCTGAGATATTGTCATAAGAAACATTTGTGTGAAGTTATATTGAAATTGGTGAAGAAATGTAGGCCCTAGAGCGATGACAAAGTTTTTCTAAAAATAGCCACAGTGACCTTGACCTTGAGGTCATGACTTTGAAGTCGAACTCGCTAGAGATTTTTTTATAAGGAACATTTGTGTGAAGTTATATTGAAATTGGTGAAGAAATGTAGGCACTAGAGCGATGACAAAGTTTTTCTAAAAATAGCCACAGTGACCTTGACCTTGAGGTCATGACCTTGAAAGTCGAACTCGCTGAGATATTGTCATAAGAAACATTTGTGTGAAGTTACATTGAAATTGGTGAAGAAATGAAGGCGCTAGAGCGATGACAAAGTTTTTCTAAAAATAGCCACAGTGACCTTGACCTTGAGGTCATGACTTTGAAGTCAAACTTGCTCGAGATTTTTTTATAAGGAACATTTGTGTGAAGTTATATTGAAATTTGTGAAGAAATGTAGGCGCAAGAGCGATGACAAAGTTTTTCTAAAAATAGCCACAGTGACCTTGACCTTGAGGTCATGACCTTGAAAGTGGAACTCGCTTGAGTTTTTTTTATAAGGAACATTTGTGTGAAGTTATATTGAAATTGGTGAAGAAATGTAGGCGCTAGAATGATGACAAAGTTTTTCACAAATTACCAAAATGACAAAGGGCCATAACTCACAAAGTATTTTTCGGAATTTTGTCATAAGTTAATCAGTTCATCTACTCATCAACACCAATCTATTCACCAACTTTCAAGGCTCTAGCTCCAATAATTTTTTAGATATCTTGCTGACAAGATTTTATTAAAAAATTTTCAAAGGGCAATAACTCTTAAAAGGGGCATAATCCGGACGAGAAAAAAAAATATACGTCAGCTAATTTTCCATGAGGAATCCATATATGAAATTTCAAAACCCTAGCATACACGGTTCTAAAGATGTGCTATGCATCACTTTTAGCATACATTACAATGGGCACAAATTACCAAAATGACAAAGGGCCATAACTCACAAAGTATTTTTCGGAATTTCGTCAAAAGTTAATCAGTTCATCTACTCATCACCACCAATATATTCACCAACTTTCAAGGCTCTAGCTCCAATAATTTTTGAGAAATCTTGCTGACAAAATTTTATTAAAAAAATTTCAAAGGGCAATAACTCTTGAAAGGGGCATAATCCGGACAAGAAAAAAAATACGCGTCAGCTAATTTTCCATGAGGAATCCATATATGAAATTTCAAAACCCTAGAAAACACGGTTCTAAAGTTATGCTATGCATCACTTTTAGCATACATTACAATGGGCACAAATTACCAAAATGACAAAGGGCCATAACTCACAAAGTATTTTTCGGAATTTTGTCAAAAGTTAATCAGTTCATCTACTCATCACCACCAATCTATTCACCAACTTTCAAGGCTCTAGCTCCAATAGTTTTTGAGATATCTTGCTGACAAGATTTTATTAAAAAATTTTCAAAGGGCAATAACTCTTAAAAGGGGCATAATCCAGACGAGAAAAAAAATACGCGTCAGCTAATTATCCATGAGGAATCCATATATGAAATTTCAAAACCCTAGCATACACGGTTCTAAAGATATGCTTTGCATCACTTTTAGCATACATTACAATGGGCACAAATTACCAAAATGACAAAGGGCCATAACTCACAAAGTATTTTTCGGAATTTCGTCAAAAGTTAATCAGTTCATCTACTCATCACCACCAATATATTCACCAACTTTCAAGGCTCTAGCTCCAACAATTTTTGAGATATCTTGCTGACAAAATTTTATTAAAAAAATTTCAAAGGGCAATAACTCTTAAAAGGGGCATAATCCGGTCAAGAAAAAAAATACGCGTCAGCTAATTTTCCATGAGGAATCCATATATGAAATTTCAAAACCCCAGCATACACGGTTCTAAAGTTATGCTATGCATCACTTTTAGCATACATTACAATGGGCACAAATTACCAAAATGACAAAGGGCCATAACTCGCAAAGTATTTTTCAGAATTTTGTCAAAAGTTAATCAGTTCATCTACTCATCACCACCAATATAATCACCAACTTTCAAGGCTCTAGCTCCAATAGTTTTTGAGATATCTTGCTGACAAGATTTTATTAAAAAAATTTCAAAGGGCAATAACTCTTGAAGGGGGCATAATCCGGACTAGAAAAAAAATACGCGTCAGCTAATTTTCCATGAGGAATCCATATATGAAATTTCAAAACCCTAGCATACACGGTTCTTTAGTTATGCTATGCATCAAAAGCGTAACGGACGGACGAACGGACGAACGGACGAACAGACGAACGGACGAACGAGGCAGAAGCAATATGCCCCTCCAACTTTTTCAAAGTTGGGGGCATAATAAACCAAACTGTTTCATTTGCTTATGTATTTACTGTAGGTGCGTGAAGGGCTTGGAGAAGGTATTTCCATTCAAAATAGAATGTACTAAGAACACCAAATGGTATAAAACCAGCAGACACAATTTATTCTGTTTTCTGGCAGCATACAATGTCTGAAGAGAGTGGAAAAGAAACACCATTGGGAATCCTGTTTCTGATTCAGATAAATCAAACACAGCCCAGGTTCCTTACCATCACGAAAACACGCCCATATAATACTGACCCCCTTGAACCCCATTTTTATATAGAAAAACTGGGGTTTACAGGGGTTAACCTTACTTTTCTTATTTCTGCTCTAAAATTTTAGAGCAGAAATATAGATTGTGGGTACTCATCAGAACCGCCTCATTGAGGCGGTTCTAACCATTACCCACAATCTATAATTTAGAGCAGAAATAAAAAAAATATAACAAATTTTCATCTTAAAATTTTCATTTTTTCGGCGATAAAGATTACAATGTATTTGTATAGGCATATTTTTGTAATGCACCAAAAGTCAGATAGCTTCATGAAATCAATAAATGGAAATGGAAATAATATTTTTCCATACCTACTTCCGTGGGTGCGTACTCTATCCTCTGGACACCTGGTCCTTCCTTTTTATACCTCACAGCTACCTCTTTCCCTGATGGTGCTATTAAATAGGAAGTAAACATTTAACCTCAAACTTGCTAAAGGACAATATTTTAAAATCTGAACAACATGTCATATATTGAGTCATCATTAGCAGATTTAGAATTTTATCTTTTTACTGCTAATCACTACATTTTCAAAGTGTATTTTTTTTTTTACTTTTCAGTGAAATAATACAGTTTTACATTAACATTTTTGTACCAAATGGAATCTTCCTCCTTATATATACCAGGAGTCCATTTCGAAATTTAGGGGTGACAGGTTGTGTTAGCTTTAAAATTTATTTGGAAAATAGCTGAACTTTTTGTAAATAGAGTAGGCCCTGATCAGCACTGCATTCTGCGGCATCTGATCTGGGCCTGCATTGTTTGCCAGGGTACCCGTTTTAGCGTTTACAGTACAAAATGGGTTAAATGTGAATCATCTGTGCTCTGTCCAGCAGATCATTCACATAAATGTCAAGCATAATTTACCATGAAAAATATTTTAACAAATATTTTAATTATACAGCTTGTCATCTATTCTAGGAATCTGAAGTTGTTTTATTCTTGTGTCTCTTTCCTGTTGGTGTCTTGGATGGTTGTATCGATTCCTGATCATTGCCTTCGCTTCTATTTTCTAATAAGACCAACTAGATTCTTCTGTACATAAAGGAGCCTTTGAAAATGATCATTCCACATTTTCAGCTGTCATCTAATATCAGACATGTAATGTTTAACTTCCAGTACCCACACTCTTCCTATATAAACTAGACAAAGTGCCCAGTGGGGCACGTATACCCCCGGCCAGTGCCATCGCCTGAGTTGAAAATGGCAATAGCAAAAGGTTCTTTGCATATACAGGCCACATTCCATACAAGTAGTCATACTGGTTGTTGCTACCAAATTTTAAGTCTCTATGTACAGTAGTTATTGAGAAATCTTTGACACAAAATAATAAAAATATACACTATTAAACAGCAAGAACTACAAAGGGAAATAACTCTAAAAGGCCTGACCCCTTGGCCCTTATTTTCTTTCCCACAATACAACTAGTCATACTGATCATGTTTGCAAAATTTCAAGTTTCTATGTACAGTAGTTATTGAGAAATCTTTGACACAAAATAAAAATATACACTATTAAACAGCAAGAACTACAAAGGGAAATAACTCTAAAAAGCCTGACCCCTTCGACCTTATTTTCTTTCCCACAATACAAGTAGTCATACTGATCATGTGTGCAAAATTTCAAGTTTCTATGTGAAGCAGTTCCTGAGATATCTTTGACACAAAATAATTGTTTACAAGAACTACAAAGGGAAATAACTCTAAAAGGCCGGACCCCTTGGCCCTTATTTTCTTTCCCACAATACAACTAGTCATACTGATCATGTTTGCAAAATTTCAAGTTTCTATGTACAGTAGTTATTGAGAAATCTTTGACACAAAATAAAAATATACACTATTAAACAGCAAGAACTACAAAGGGAAATAACTCTAAAAGGCCTGACCCCTTGGACCTTATTTTCTTTCCCACAATACAAGTTGTCATACTGATCATGTGTGCAAAATTTCAAGTTTCTATGTGAAGCAGTTCCTGAGATATCTTTGACACAAAATAATTGTTTACAAGAACTACAAAGGGAAATAACTCTAAAAGGCCGGACCCCTTGGCCCTTATTTTCTTTCCCACAATACAACTAGTCATACTGATCATGTTTGCAAAATTTCAAGTTTCTATGTACAGTAGTTATTGAGAAATCTTTGACACAAAATAAAAATATACACTATTAAACAGCAAGAACTACAAAGGGAAATAACTCTAAAAAGCCTGACCCCTTCGACCTTATTTTCTTTCCCACAATACAAGTTGTCATACTGATCATGTGTGCAAAATTTCAAGTTTCTATGTGAAGCAGTTCCTGAGATATCTTTGACACAAAATAATTGTTTACAAGAACTACAAAGGGAAATAACTCTAAAAGGCCGGACCCCTTGGCCCTTATTTTCTTTCCCACAATACAACTAGTCATACTGATCATGTTTGCAAAATTTCAAGTTTCTATGTACAGTAGTTATTGAGAAATCTTTGACACAAAATAAAAATATACACTATTAAACAGCAAGAACTACAAAGGGAAATAACTCTAAAAGGCCTGACCCCTTGGACCTTATTTTCTTTCCCACAATACAAGTTGTCATACTGATCATGTGTGCAAAATTTCAAGTTTCTATGTGAAGCAGTTCCTGAGATATCTTTGACACAAAATAATTGTTTACAAGAACTACAAAGGGAAATAACTCTAAAAGGCCTGACCCCTTGGCCCTTATTTTCTTTCCCACAATACAACTAGTCATACTGATCATGTTTGCAAAATTTCAAGTTTCTATGTACAGTAGTTATTGAGAAATCTTTGACACAAAATAAAAATATACACTATTAAACAGCAAGAACTACAAAGGGAAATAACTCTAAAAAGCCTGACCCCTTCGACCTTATTTTCTTTCCCACAATACAAGTAGTCATACTGATCATGTGTGCAAAATTTCAAGTTTCTATGTGAAGCAGTTCCTGAGATATCTTTGACACAAAATAATTGTTTACAAGAACTACAAAGGGAAATAACTCTAAAAGGCCGGACCCCTTGGCCCTTATTTTCTTTCCCACAATACAACTAGTCATACTGATCATGTTTGCAAAATTTCAAGTTTCTATGTACAGTAGTTATTGAGAAATCTTTGACACAAAATAAAAATATACACTATTAAACAGCAAGAACTACAAAGGGAAATAACTCTAAAAGGCCTGACCCCTTGGACCTTATTTTCTTTCCCACAATACAAGTTGTCATACTGATCATGTGTGCAAAATTTCAAGTTTCTATGTGAAGCAGTTCCTGAGATATCTTTGACACAAAATAATTGTTTACAAGAACTACAAAGGGAAATAACTCTAAAAGGCCGGACCCCTTGGCCCTTATTTTCTTTCCCACAATACAACTAGTCATACTGATCATGTTTGCAAAATTTCAAGTTTCTATGTACAGTAGTTATTGAGAAATCTTTGACACAAAATAAAAATATACACTATTAAACAGCAAGAACTACAAAGGGAAATAACTCTAAAAAGCCTGACCCCTTCGACCTTATTTTCTTTCCCACAATACAAGTAGTCATACTGATCATGTGTGCAAAATTTCAAGTTTCTATGTGAAGCAGTTCCTGAGATATCTTTGACACAAAATAATTGTTTACAAGAACTACAAAGGGAAATAACTCTAAAAGGCCGGACCCCTTGGCCCTTATTTTCTTTCCCACAATACAACTAGTCATACTGATCATGTTTGCAAAATTTCAAGTTTCTATGTACAGTAGTTATTGAGAAATCTTTGACACAAAATAAAAATATACACTATTAAACAGCAAGAACTACAAAGGGAAATAACTCTAAAAGGCCTGACCCCTTGGACCTTATTTTCTTTCCCACAATACAAGTTGTCATACTGATCATGTGTGCAAAATTTCAAGTTTCTATGTGAAGCAGTTCCTGAGATATCTTTGACACAAAATAATTGTTTACAAGAACTACAAAGGGAAATAACTCTAAAAGGCCTGACCCCTTGGCCCTTATTTTCTTTCCCACAATACAACTAGTCATACTGATCATGTTTGCAAAATTTCAAGTTTCTATGTACAGTAGTTATTGAGAAATCTTTGACACAAAATAATAAAAATATACACTATTAAACAGCAAGAACTACAAAGGGAAATAACTCTAAAAGGCCTGACCCCTTGGCCCTTATTTTCTTTCCCACAATACAACTAGTCATACTGATCATGTTTGCAAAATTTCAAGTTTCTATGTACAGTAGTTATTGAGAAATCTTTGACACAAAATAAAAATATACACTATTAAACAGCAAGAACTACAAAGGGAAATAACTCTAAAAAGCCTGACCCCTTCGACCTTATTTTCTTTCCCACAATACAAGTAGTCATACTGATCATGTGTGCAAAATTTCAAGTTTCTATGTGAAGCAGTTCCTGAGATATCTTTGACACAAAATAATTGTTTACAAGAACTACAAAGGGAAATAACTCTAAAAGGCCGGACCCCTTGGCCCTTATTTTCTTTCCCACAATACAACTAGTCATACTGATCATGTTTGCAAAATTTCAAGTTTCTATGTACAGTAGTTATTGAGAAATCTTTGACACAAAATAAAAATATACACTATTAAACAGCAAGAACTACAAAGGGAAATAACTCTAAAAGGCCTGATCCCTTGGACCTTATTTTCTTTCCCACAATACAAGTTGTCATACTGATCATGTGTGCAAAATTTCAAGTTTCTATGTGAAGCAGTTCCTGAGATATATCTTTGACACAAAATAATTGTTTACAAGAACTACAAAGGGAAATAACTCTAAAAGGCCGGACCCCTTGGCCCTTATTTTCTTTCCCACAATACAACTAGTCATACTGATCATGTTTGCAAAATTTCAAGTTTCTATGTACAGTAGTTATTGAGAAATCTTTGACACAAAATAAAAATATACACTATTAAACAGCAAGAACTACAAAGGGAAATAACTCTAAAAGGCCTGACCCCTTGGCCCTTATTTTCTTTCCCACAATACAACTAGTCATACTGATCATGTTTGCAAAATTTCAAGTTTCTATGTACAGTAGTTATTGAGAAATCTTTGACACAAAATAAAAATATACACTATTAAACAGCAAGAACTACAAAGGGAAATAACTCTAAAAAGCCTGACCCCTTCGACCTTATTTTCTTTCCCACAATACAAGTAGTCATACTGATCATGTGTGCAAAATTTCAAGTTTCTATGTACAGTAGTTATTGAGAAATCTTTGACACAAAATAAAAATATACACTATTAAACAGCAAGAACTACAAAGGGAAATAACTCTAAAAGGCCTGACCCCTTGGCCCTTATTTTCTTTCCCACAATACAACTAGTCATACTGATCATGTTTGCAAAATTTCAAGTTTCTATGTACAGTAGTTATTGAGAAATCTTTGACACAAAATAAAAATATACACTATTAAACAGCAAGAACTACAAAGGGAAATAACTCTAAAAAGCCTGACCCCTTCGACCTTATTTTCTTTCCCACAATACAAGTAGTCATACTGATCATGTGTGCAAAATTTCAAGTTTCTATGTGAAGCAGTTCCTGAGATATCTTTGACACAAAATAATTGTTTACAAGAACTACAAAGGGAAATAACTCTAAAAGGCCGGACCCCTTGGCCCTTATTTTCTTTCCCACAATACAACTAGTCATACTGATCATGTTTGCAAAATTTCAAGTTTCTATGTACAGTAGTTATTGAGAAATCTTTGACACAAAATAAAAATATACACTATTAAACAGCAAGAACTACAAAGGGGAAATAACTCTAAAAGGCCTGACCCCTTGGACCTTATTTTCTTTCCCACAATACAAGTTGTCATACTGATCATGTGTGCAAAATTTCAAGTTTCTATGTGAAGCAGTTCCTGAGATATCTTTGACACAAAATAATTGTTTACAAGAACTACAAAGGGAAATAACTCTAAAAGGCCTGACCCCTTGGCCCTTATTTTCTTTCCCACAATACAACTAGTCATACTGATCATGTTTGCAAAATTTCAAGTTTCTATGTACAGTAGTTATTGAGAAATCTTTGACACAAAATAAAAATATACACTATTAAACAGCAAGAACTACAAAGGGAAATAACTCTAAAAGGCCTGACCCCTTGGCCCTTATTTTCTTTCCCACAATACAAGTAGTCATACTGATCATTTGTGCAAAATTTCAAGTTGTTTCTATGTAAAGCAGTTCCTGAGATATCTTTGACACAAAATAATTGTTTACGGACAGACGGAAAAGACAAAAACTATATACCCCCATGGCATACTTCGTATGCCGGGGGTATAATGACTGTCTTTTGAAGTATACTAACTTTGTACATCTTAAATACATAGTTACCTCCCCATTTCATTGCTGGTTCTCAGAATTCATCATACATGTCATTCTTATGCACTTGTGTATGTAACACAATGTCTGATTGGATAACGTCAAAAATTTGCGACGGTATATCCTGCGATATATACTGTTGGAATCCTGATGATTTTCATTGGCTGGCATTCAGTTTTATGCAGCTCATTTTGATTACTGTTTTGAACAAGTAGTATACTTATTTAACAAAATGACTGATTAAGTGCATTAGAATAGGGATAACTGTATTCAAAATTGTTATTTGGGGACATAAATTATCGTTTTTATGGTCGCAAATTAGGTTTTACTGCTCCGCTTACAAATCGCCAATAACAAAATTTCCAACCGTAAAACCAATGATTTAATTGCCGCCCCAAATGACAATTTTGAAGACAGTTATCCCCTAAATATGTGCTATAATTAACCCATAAAATGCCAATCACGACAATTGTCGTCTGCTTGCCATCTGCCGGTTACCTTAAAAGTATTTTTTTTGCAAACAGTGTGGACCCAGATCAGACTGCTCCTGTAGAGCAGTCTGATCTGGGTCCACACTGTTTGCCTGTATGCAAAAATATTTTTAAAAAGTTTGCAAAAAAATCAGCAGACGACATAAGCAGACGACATTTTCAGATGTAGTTTTTCTCAGTGTCTTAAGGGTTAAATAAGAAATTGATTAAAACAATCATTTTTCTTACATTATAGTAAATAATTATACATTACCTGGATGATATCTGTGTTCAACAATCACATGCTAGTTAGATGTATCTCCCAGTGCCATCATGCCATGCAGAGAAAATCACCGAGACCAAATCACTAATAGTTTCTTTTGAGTTATTTAAAGCATAAAATTTATCAAAACGGTTCCACATAATATTTTAAATGTTAAAATATTTCGGTACTGAATACATAGTCCTTGTAACACACACACTCACACATGCATGCTCACATACACGCTTTCATGCACACACACACAAGCACACACACACAGATATACACACACCATGCAAAGAGAACCAAGTCCAACATTCTAATTTGTCTAAAAAACATGCAAAAATTCTAAATTTCTAAACAAACCACACCAGATCTTTCCTACTGCTTTCCATGCACACTGTTTTCCAGACTTATATAAAAGGAGACACATCATGTATACAAATGTGACCATCAAGGACCAGTATAAGACTGTTGTATAAGCTGCTAGGTAATACTGCATATAAGTATGGCAAAAACAAAATATACATATTTTTACTGAAGAAACTGAGAGCAGCTTTGGCAAGCTACGTACTCGCACTTCTTTCGGTAAAACAACTATGTATTTAACTAATGTTCTAACAACTAGATACTGTACTTGTTAGAACATTTGATGTTATAATCTGGTGTGACTATCAAGATCGTAAAGCCTACAAGACTTTGGACAAATGGGACCAAAAGTTCTGGCAAATCTGTCACAAATTACCTTGCCAACAACAATGATGGGACTAGTGGTAGTTGTTGACACAAGGTGAAGATGGGAAGATCTGCATACCCACTTAGATATACTGTAATGATCCTAAGTATTGGGACAGATAGGCCTAAGCAAACAGTGCAGACCCAGATCAGACTGCTCCTGAATGAGCAGGCTGATCAGGGTCTACATTGTTTGCCATTCCATCTGCACCTTTTTGACTCCTTGCAGGATCCTGAAACAAATCTGTTAAAATTTTAGGAGATTTAAATCAAGTCCTCAAGATGTCCGAAGTTTTAGGATTTTTAAGTCAATGCAGCCTTCCAAAGTTTATCAGTCAATGCAGCCTTCCAAAGTTTATCAGGCTCGGCTTCGAGAACGCATCATGTAGAATTGCGAGGCATGCTGAGCGATTTTACATGCGTTCTCGAAGCCGAGCCTCATAAACTTGACATCAAATTACACGAACCTGGTATTCTCTATATTCACAGAGATATACCGAAAGAACAAGGAACAGAATAAATAATATACCTGTATGTACATTTTCTTTAAAATGCGTATGGTTATACTATTTCTGTTAACCAACAACCCCAGACTTTCATAAAGAAGTACATGTAAATAAAGAATTACTACATGCAAATAGTATTTTATTCATAAAATCTCAATAATAAAACATGAAACTATCTTTGTGAACTTGTGCTTGCTGAAATAGTCACAAATAAAAATTACTTGTTCCAAGCCAAGGCTCAAACTACAGTTAGTCATTACGAAAACATGCCTTTTCAAATATATTGAGACTTTTGCCACCAAAAAATGAAAATTTTCCGACAAAAAATTCCCATATTTTTTATACTTTTGCTCTGGACATAGATTATGGGTATTTGTTAGAATAGTTCTAATGAGTACCCACAATCTATGTTTCATTTCTGAGCCATGGCTCTAGGCTATTAAGCCTCCAGTATATGGTTATTTTTTTTTTTTACACATAAAACGTTATATAACGACCTTTCACCATAACATCACGCAACTTACAATACACATCAACATTGGCATCCACATCTATTGCCTCTGAGTGGATGTAGAAAGAGGCTGCTCTGTCCACAGGAAGTTGAAGGTCAAGGCTACGTACACTGGCTGACCTTAGGTCAACTGCGTTGCAAGTAAATGGTGAGCCTGTAAAATACAAAACCACAGAATATAGAATTCACAGAGGACAATGTATAGTTTGTTTACATGTATTAGCAAAACGTTTTGACATGGCTGTATTCTGTTTTTTTTGTTTTTTTTTTGGTTTTGGTTTTACGGCCCTTTCAAGACTATTTCACTCATATCGAGCAGATCATTAATCAGAGGTGGGCGAAAACCAGAGTACCCGGAGAAAAACCACCTGACCTTCCGTTGCAGAACTTGGCGTCTCCCATGTGACCCGAGCGAGGCTCGAACCACAGCGGTGAGAGACCTAATGATCACTGTATTCTTTAAACTTGGCTTTTTCATATGTTAATATAAAGGTGCACACATTTCAAAAAAGTCCAAAGACTCAAGACTCTTTGTATCGGCAAGCTTTAATGTCATGCAAATGAAAGATGTTAAATCAAGTACACCTTTACCTTGTTATAACATTATCGTAGGCATCCAAAGCGAAACCGTTAAAACAGTGTGGACCAAGCAGTCATACTCTAAGTAAGTAACCTGACACCCCTGGACTTTGAAACTGACTCATGCTACATATATTAAGGAAGAGTCTATTAAAAGGGTTAACCGATTTTGTACCAAATGGAATCTTCCTCCTTATATATAGTAGGAGTCTATTTAAACATTTAGGGATGTCAGGCTGTGTTTTCTTCAAAACTGATTTCAAAAATGGCTGAATGTTTTGCAAATAGTGTAAGCCCTGATCAGATGCCGTGTTCTGCGTTTGCTTTTTGGGGTTTCCAGTACAAAATGTGTTATATGTCTCTACCTGGATGATTTTCCTTGTTGAATGTGATGTCCACTGTCTGTTTCCCAGCGTTAACAGGGACAAAACTGATCTTATATACTCCCGTCTCTTCAGACTCGACTGTGTTAGGAAGATTTCCATTTTCAACCATGATCTCTAACTGGCCTTCACCTGCATTGCGTACATCAACTGAAAGCAAAAATATCAAGTATATATTTACTATTCAAAAGCGATTGCGCCTACGTCGTACAACTGGAAAACCATTACAGCGTGTGCCACCATGTGATAATTTTTCAGACAAACATTGTAACTAAAGCATTTTCTACTAATCAAGCAGTACAGGATCAGACAAGATGTCACAGGGCCCACGTATTGCGATAATAAACATGTCTTGTAGGGATTTCGTGCTATACACACCAAACTGGCATAAGATTGTTTGTCCAAAATTAATGACGCCCCTGAGTGTCAAATTTATAACCATGTTATTTGATGAACTTTGTAATAAATATGTTTAAACCAATAGCCCTAGCAGCTATAAATAGCTCAAACCTGCCAGAAAATCGATCCCTATTCCTAGACCAGAGGATTTTTTTTTAATTATACCATTAGTAAATTATTAAGGCTTGTCGTTACATGTGGTCGTCTGAATAGCAGATGATTCCTAAGACAGCAGACGAATCACATGCGATGTCAAGCCATATTTACACTGAAAAATAAAGAAAATATGCTTTGAAAAGGCTGACTGTTAGTTGGTGATTATAGCAGTCAAAAGGTTAATTCTAAATCTGCCAATTCTAAGGGTTAACTACCATAATGATACGTAGGCCTACGCAAACAGTGCAGACCCAGATCAGACTGCTCCTGAAGGAGCAGTCTGATCAGGGTCTACACTGTTTGCCATTCTGTCTGCACCTTTTGGACTGCTTGCTGGATCATGGAACAAATTTGTTAAAATATTAGGAGAACTACGTCAAGTCCTCAAAATGTTCTAATTTATAGGATTTTTACCCATAGCAACTCTTCACTGACTCAAATGTTGATGACAAATTTCGTTCTCGAGTTCCAATGATTCTATGTTCAGTTCTCAAAGATACAAATAACACAACAGCACACTGGGAAGACATCCCTACAACATCCGTATTAACCCTTTTTGTACCAAATGGAATCTTCCACCTTATATATTGCATGAGTCCATTTCAAAATTTAGGAGTGTCAGGTTGTGTTTTCATCAAAATTTATTTGGAAAATGACTGTACTTTTAGCAAACAGTGGAGGCCCGGATCAAACGCCACGTTCTGCGGCATCTGATCTGGGCCTCCACTGTTTGCCAAGGTACCAGTTTAGGAGTTTCTGGTTCAAAATGTGTTAACAAATAAGAAAATGGCACTTTTTTTTAAGGAAAAAATTTTTTTTTTCTAATTTCTGCTTCATAGTTTGTGGGTGCTAGTTAGAACTGCCTCATTGAGACACATCTAACCAGTTCCAACAATCTATGTTTTTGAGCAAGACAAAGGAAAATAATCTATACCCCTGTAAATCCCAGTTTTCTCTATATACCCTGAGCTTTACAAAGATTTATCATATGATGTGGCGTCTGAGAGTGTAATAACACCATGCATTATTTTCGATAATCCACTAGTGGATTAAATATGCAAATTAGGTAGATACCTTCCGTAACGTTACATGTACGACGTCCTTAATGGCGTTGCGTTTACTAATGGTGGAATATTGATATTTTTGTAAACAATTGTGAATAAAATGCGTTTTAAATGTCATATGATAAATAGAATCTTGCATTCGTGCTCATGTATTATTGAATTTATTAAACTCGTTGAGGAAAAGGGATAAAATGCTCGGCAAAGCCTCACATTTTATCCCTTTTCCTCAACTCATTTAATAAATTCAATAATACATGGTCACTCATGTAAGATCCTCTATTTATTACACAGACCTGTTAACCTGGACCCAGTTGCTCAAAGCGTTGTTAGCTTATCCACCTCATTAGTGGTTAAAGCGTTAACTCATTACGCAAACACGCCTATACAAATACATTGTCACCTTTATAGCCGAAAAAATGAAAATATTATGATGAAAAATTGTGATATTTTTCTTATTTCTGCTCAAAATATAGATTGTGGGCACTCGTTAGAACCGCCTCATCGAGGCGGTTCTAACGAGTACCCATAATCTATATTTTAGAGCAGAAATAAGAAAAATAAGGTATACCCCCGGATACCCCAGTTTTACTATATAAAAGTGGGGTTCAAGGGGGTCAAAATTATATAGGCGTGTTTTCGTGATATGTTCTACTAGTAAGAACAATATCTAATATACGAGGTTAGGCTCAAAAGTTCTGAGCCTGACCAAGAAGCAGGCATCGAACAGCCATGAAATTTTGTATTCATTAAATCCGACCTTTATTACTTGATTTGACTCAAATGAGTTCAAGTTTACCTGCAATAACGTAGAAATTCTAGACTTTGAAAATTGATACTAGCACGTTTTTGAGAAAATAGACAAAATCTGGCATGGTGGTGTCATCAAGTACCTCCATAAAAAGGGGTTAGCTCATAAGGACATTCATGCCGATGTGGTTGCTACATTAGGGGATGATGCTCCTTCGTATGCAACCGTGAAAAGGTGGGCAGCAAATTTTAAGATGGGCAAGGACAGCCTTGAAGATGATGACCGGTGTGGACGACCCACAACTGCAACAACTGAGGAAACTATCAGCCAAGTGCACAGGGCCGTGATGGATGACAGGGGTTTAACTGTGAATCAGTTAGCTAACACTGTTGGCATCTCCCGTGAACAAGTAGAGAACATTCTACACAGTGAATTAGGAATGTCCAAGGTTTCGGCTTTTGACACCTGACCAAAAGTTGACCAGAGTGAACCTGTCACAAGCCAACTTGGCTATTTTTGAAGCAGACCAAGATGGTTTTCTTGACCGTTTTGTCACTCAGGATGAGTGTTGGGTTCATTACTTTGAGTCAGAGACCAAAAGACAATCCATGCAATGGAAGCACCCTGGCTCACCCCCTCCAAAGAAGGCAAAGGTCGTCTCCTCTGCAGGGAAGGTGATGGCATCAGTGTTCTGGGATGCCAAGGGTATAATATTCATAGATTACGTTCAAAAGGGCAGAACAATTAATGGGGAGTATTATGCAGATCTGCTAAAACAATTGCGAAAAGCAATTAAGGCTAAACGACCCGGAAAATTGACATAAGGGGTCTTGTTCAATCAGGACAATGCGCCTGCTCATACATTGGTTGTCGTAATGGAAGCTGTGGTTGTCGCAATGGCTGCTGTGCATGACTGTGGCTTCACACTTGTCAATCACCCTCCGTATTCACCTGGTCTAGCTCCATCAGATTATTTCCTGTTTCCAAACATGAAAAAGCACTTGGCTGGGCATCATTATCGGTCAGACCAGGAGGTGATAGTTGTTGTGGAGGAGCTTTTCAGGGTCCAAGATGAGACCTTCTATACCACTGGGATCCAAGGACTCCAGCATCGCTGGAGGAAGTGTGTGAACAGGAAGGGAGACTATGTTGAAAAATAAGGCACTTTCAGCATGGACAAACCATTGGATCTTGGTCAGGCTCAGAACTTTTCAGCCTACCCTCGTAATGTTATTTTTCATTAAAAATATATGTATATTTGCCGTATGTAATAATCAAAGTTTTAACAATACATTAACTAATAACATTGTTAGATTTTTAACAACTGGCCCCAGGTGTTCTAAGCGAATGATTTGCAGCATACTTGAGCTATAGTTATGTCCCTAAATTTTTATATCTAAAAGATAAAATCAAATCGGGGACTCCTGGTCACAAAAATGCAACTAGGGCATTCTGCTAGGCAGTTGCAATTATGCAACTATGGCATAAAATCTTAAGCATCTTTCCCATTTCTAATGATCGCTTTAAAAATTCTTCCTTGAGTCTATGATAGTGGAAAATGTTTTAACCTTTAGCATTCAAAGACCACAAATTGTTAATATTTTTCTTATTTTTCCCCGAAAACAGGATGTGACATATCATACAAATTGTCTCCTACAGAGAATTTTTCACAGAAAACAGGAATTGACATCTCATGCAAAATGTCTCCTATGGAGAATTTTTCACAGAAAACAGGCATTGACATCTCATGCAAAATGTCTCCTATGGAGAATTTTTCACAGAAAACAGGAATTGACATCTCATGCAAATTGACAATTTGCATGAGATGTCAATTCCTGTTTTCTGGGAGAAACAATTTGCATGAGATGTTGAATTCCTGATTTCTGGGAGAATAAAAAAATATTTCAAAATGTTGTCAGCTGGTAAAAAATACCCAGCATGCAGAGCATTAACTTGAGTTACAAAAGTCTCTTTATCAGGAGCTCTGTGAGACTAGACCAATGTGAACTTACTTGTGAAGAATACCGCCTGTCCAACAACTCCATCAGAAAGGGGTGTCACCCTGATGGCTGAGGTGTCATAGGCCCGGGCTGTGAAGGGACTTTCAGCAAGTTCTTGGTCTGCGTATTTAACCTCTATTCTGTGGTCACCTGTTGTGTGAAGACAATAATGCACAGTAGCAGTAAAATTATGGAAAACAGGAAAATCTTCATGGGGAACAACTCTTTCAGATTTTGTCAACAGGTTCTTCTCTTTTAAGGGGAATGGGAACACCATGCAGATTTTTCCGCCATTTTTCAAAGGGAGATAACCTTCAGGACTTCCTGTTCGCTTTTCTATAAGCCCTGTCCCACTGAAAAAGGGGTCTACTCTTAAAGGAAAGAATTTGCTCCTCAGGAGCAAATTCTTTCCTTTAAGAGTTGACCCCTATTGACAAAAATGGGAGACAAAAATACTTTTGAAAGAGTTGCCTCCCCTGAAGGCGTTCCCGTTCCCCTTAAGGACCCATTTCAAATCATTTCAACTAAGATATATAGTACATACAAGAAGAATAACAGAAATCTACAGAAGTTGTCTTTCCTGTGAAAATGACAGAAAATTTATCAGCTGAATCGTTTTTGTTTTTTTTTTTGGTTTTGGTTTTACGGCTCTTTCAAGATTATTTCACTCATATCGAGCCGATCTTTAATCAGAGGTGGCCGAAAACCAGAGTACCTGGAGAAAAACCACCTGACCTTCTTTTGCAGAACTTGGTGTCTCACACGTGACCCGAGCCAGGCTCGAACCCACAGTGGTTAAGACAGCGCTCTTATCCACTAGGCCATTCAGCCTGTCATCTGAATCTTTTTAACAAAATATGTTCTATAGAAGGGCTATCCTTTGGAAGCAAGAGGTACACCATAAAATTGAAAGGTTTGGACTGTACAAGTTTTTCTGGGCCGGACTAGCTCGTTTCAGCTCATCAGTGACGCTAAAATATTTTCAAAACTACACAATGGAATCAATGATCCCAAAGGATTACGCTATGATGTAGAGCAGGGAGACTTTTAATGGCCACCACACATTCCCTTAATATCAGCTGTAGTGATGTTATATCTGTTCTATAAAAGTGTTATCCTTTGGAAGAAAGGAATACACTGTAGAACTGAAAAGTATGGAGGGAGTCACTACAAGTTTTTCTGAGCCAGGCTAGCTAGTTTTGGCAAAACCCTCAAATATTTTCAAAACTCCACAATGAAATCAATGATCCCAAAAGACAGGAAAATAAACTACACTATGATGAAGGACAGGGGAACTTTTTACAGCCATCTCACATTCTCTTAACACCAGCCGTAATGAAAAAAAATGTCCTTAAAGTTCAAAACAAAGCTGTTATTATTCTTTAGTGTCAACATTAATTGTTTGTTTGTGTTGAGGTTTTACATAATTCCACTGTTTACACTATTTAGGTCATTTTGGAGAGGTGTTGGGCTTTTACCCAACACTGAGATGAAATGACATCTTAAGTCTTACTGCCCAAAGAAACAGCTAGAATTTAAGTGACAGTATGACTCACACCACTTTTGCTGGGTTCCAGTAAGCAGTTTATCAGTACTCAAAAGTTTGCTTGTTTGTTTTTCATTGGATACAAGACAATAGCATGTATTTAATTTCTTTACAGACTAGTACTTTCATAAGCAGTCTGATCTGAGCCATCATTTTTCGTATGGTCTCAATTCATATAAATTAGCCCTTTTTGTTCCAAATGGAATCCTCCACCTTATATATAGCATGAGTCCATTTCAAAATTAAGAGGTGTCAGGTTGTGTTTTCTTCAAAAACTATTCGGAAAATAGCTGAACTTTTTGCAAACAGTGTAGGCCCTGATCAGATGCCGCATTCTGCGGCATCTGATCTGGGCCTGCACTGTTTCCCAGGGTACCCGTTACAAAAAGGGTTAAGGGTTACTATGACAGTGTAAAAGCCACCCACCAACTTCTGTTGGACTATATTCCACTCTGTACTCCCTGGCTTCCTGCATAACATGACATGGAACGGAGTGTCCACTTGGTGCTGGAAATCAGATAAAAACATAAACATTTAAATACCAAATAAAGCTGAAATCAAAATATGAATCGGCTGGAAACTTTATAAATACAATTACAGTAAAATTCCTATATTAAGACCACCTTTGGGACTGTTCAAAAGGGGTCTTACAGACCACTCTGGGCCTACACTGTTTGCCAATTACCCGTTTTGGGGTTTCTGGTACGAAATCGGTTAAAAGCTTATCAAGAACGGTGCGGCCTTGTTCTTTCTGTGTGTTTTCTACACATAGTGTCCCCTGGTCAGGGATCCCCTTTGGGACTGTTCAAAAGTCGTCATTTGAACAGTCCCAAAGGTGGTCTTAACCCTTATCTTGCTGTTCACAACAACCCCTATCTTTGCAAACAGTGTAGATCCAGACCAGATGGCTTCTGATCAGGATCTACACTGTTTGGCATTCAGTTTATGAATTTGTAGCAATAGGTTACATCAAGTAATTTGATTGGTTGATAGACAGAAATGGGTGTGGCTTAAATGAATATTCAGCAAGATAAGGGTTAATAGAGGAATTTTATTGTATCTTAACCCTTATCTTGCTGTTCACGACAGCAAACAGTGTAGAGCCAGATCAGATGGCTTCTGAATTCAGAAGCCATCTGATCAGGATCTACACTGTTTGACATTCAATTTATGAATTTGTAGGAATAAATTACATCAAGTAATCTGATTGGTTCAAAGTCAGAAATGGGTGTGGCTAAACTGAATATTCAGCAAGAGGAGGGTTAAAGCAAACTGAAATACAAGCAGCCTCTTTCTTCATAATAAGAAACTATACAAACACAAGGGACTGCAGAATCTTGTCAGCTTTCATATAGTTTTTTCATCCATTACACAATATTTACATTTCCAGTGTAAAGTCTAATGTAAACCTATAGAAAACAATTGCGTTCATACGCCCATGAACGCATCGGATCACATGATTTTCAGTGACGTTAAGTGACGTCATTCTAAACCATTGTTCTCTACGGGCGTTGATGACGTCAACGCTGTTCCGCTCTTTGTAGAAAAACAACGTGTAAATGTTTTTCAGCTTTAAAAGTTTCCCCTACAAGCATTTTTTCGCCCTTTGATGAGGGGCAAATAATGTAAATATAAAAAATAAACTTATTTTTTCTGCTTTTCATGAAAGTATGAACGACAGTGGGTCGCGAGCAAAGTTTACATGAACCCCTTCGGGGTTCATTTACTTTGCACGCGACCCACTGCGTTCATACTTCCATGAACTGCAGAAAAATAAATTTCATTTCTTAAATAAATCTATTTATTACTTTCAAACATATTTGTTACATTCAAATGTATTTATTACATTCAAACACACCATTATCTTGCATCACTGGGGTGTCCAACTGCTATTGGCTTACAGTTCGGCAAGACCTGCTGCAAGAGCTTGCATCACTGGGGTATCCAACTGCTATTGGCTTACAGTTGGACAAGACCTGCTGTCCTTGCAGCAGGTAAGGGTAGAGGGGGGGGGGGTGCTGTTATTTCTTCTGTTTCTACACTTTCATTCATTTTCCTCCTCCTCCCCTGTCTCTCACTTTCATCTCTTCTACTGTCTCTACTATCTCCCTATTCTCCCTTTCTCTGGGAGACAACAGAAAATGACCAACAAGGGTAGACGTGTTGTTAAACCCAAAACAATCAATCAATCAATCAATCAAACACACTATAGAAACACTCTCAATAATATCCTTGTTTTCCCATACTCTTATCTTCGTCCAAAACATCCCCTCACAAAACAAGCTCAAACAAAAACTAGATCGTGCAGTTGATGGTATACCATCGCAAATACCCGCTTTTTCTATGAATAACACTAAAGATATGGCAATTAAAGTCATACTTTTTGACCTTTGACCTTCAGGTCATGTTGAGGCCAAGGTCACACCAAAAGTAGCCCAGTGCCATCTACATCCCATGTACTATCCACAGGCAAAGTTTGAAAAGTGTACCTTAACTGGTTTCAAAGGAAATCCATTCCAAAGAAATGTGACGGACGTAGGTACACACACACAAAAACAATAAACCCCATTTTTCTTCGAAAAAGCGGGTATAATGTCATAAAGACTTAAAGGTATAAACTGCAAGACAATACAAAGTAGTTGCATGGTCAAGTAAGACGGGCAAATTGGCATCCTCAAACTGTGAACGCTCTAAATTTAATGCATGGATAGGTTACTCCATGCAAAGCTCTCACTCTAGAGCGTGTTTATAGCTCATATGAACAATGATTTCAAATCTGAAACAACCAAAGATAAGGAGGAGAAAGGAGGATAATTAACCCTTTACCTGCTGAATATTTAAATATGCCACACCCACTACTGGTTATCAACCAATCAGATTACTTGATGTAAATTATTGCAATAAATTCAAAAACTGAATGACAAACAATGAAGATCCTGACCAGATGGCCATCTGATCTGGATCTGCATTAATTGAAAGTTAAGACATATCCGGGCTCAGCAGGACAAGGGTTAAGTGATAATTTTCCTTATTTCTTGTCAGAACATGTGTTGTGGGCACTTATTATTCTAATGCACTAGTCATTTGTACCCCCCCCCCCCCACCCCAGCTACAGGTTAATGCAGTTAATGCGGGTTAATGCAGGGGTTTTGGTATTATGCAAACATACCCCAGTGGAAGTAGCCTCCTTGTACCATATCTCGAACCATTTTGGCCATAAATTTCTATTTAAAAGTTAAAAGGGTGGAACTTTGAAATTTGTCTCCATTTCAGTTTATAGGCTGGACTTCGACAAAAAACAAATCTATAATTGGTTTTTCATTACGTCGTACGTTGGCACATGAGTAGCTCATGCTCCATCTACCGTGAAACGATATCCCGAAGGATTTAAGGGAACCAATTCTCGAACCACTGGGATTTCACGATTTTATGGACAAGAAGGTATCCAGACTTCACTGACCACTGACCGTTCCAAGGCAGTTCTTCTGTGGCCGTTTATTTATGTTGTTGTTTGTTACTTACTGTGTGTATCACTTGTGTCTTTTTATTTCGGATGGCCATTTGGCCATTTTGTGGGAAAGTAACTGTCCTTATGGCATTCCTTTGTTTAGGTTTCCATTATGGTCTGGTCGCTTCATGTTTGTGTTTCTTTCCCTTTGGTGTCTTTGATGGGTGGAGTAAGTTAATTGTATTGATTCTTGATCTTTGTTTTACTTCTACTTTTCAATGCAAATCCACCTTCTCTATCTTATGATTCAGATAAATGTGCCATATCTCAGTTTATCACAGACAGAAGCTGGCTTCCCTATACTCCATATTTTCACACTTTTTCAGCTCCAGAAAACATTGTGATCACCCTCTCTCCTATATTTGATTGATTTTCGGTATTATTACGCTGCCATTTGTACACATTGAATTTACAATGCAGGTTATAGACATCAAGCAAAATATTCAGGGTTCCAGTCAGACAGCGCTGAGCTCCTTGAATAGTGGAGAAATCAGGGGGTATGGATAATAAGCTGCAGACAGTTTGACAGCACTAACTTTTTTCTTCAACAAGTACCAGTAGAACAGGTGTATTTAATAGAAAAAAAGCACCTGACCTAATGTCACAGGTTAAGGTAACATTGTAGATTTTTCTGAAAAATTTCCCGAAATTCCGTTTGTGTAATGTATTTCTGCAGCTCGTACATTTCAGAATGAGCCCCGAAATTGACAACTGTCATCAGAGATCGTATTTGTATAAATGTATAATATGTCACAAAAGTAAACATAAAATTTCTTTCTCCTGAGTAAAAAATGTTATTTATCTTCAAGTTGGTTCGAGAATTGGTACCGGTCGAGATGTGGTACAAGGAGGCTAACAATTATAAACAGCGGGGCAATGGCATTCAGGAGGTCCCCGCAGTGCAGGGCTTCTAGCAGGGCTGTGAAAAGTGAAAAGTCATCGTCCCCGCTATTCCCCGTAGGTGGGGTGGCAGTGGTTACAAATGACTGGTGCATAACAAGCATCAACAACAAATGTTTTATGGAGAAATAAGAAATAACCATCCCAAAGTTATCCTCCTTACACACCCTTATCCAAAACTAGGGTAAATTCAAATCTAAGCATAAAGATATCAAATATGGCTTACAGAGGCCCACATCTGAGGTAATCTGTACTAGAAGGCAGATGTGTTTTTTCTATACTAGAGCAGTCCATATTGATGTGGTTAAATGTTAAAACTATAAATTTGCAGAGTTATCATTCTACTTTGCAGTTAACATTCTACAGAGTGAGTCCCCTAAAGATATGTAACCCTTAAATTGGACAATTTACATTTTTATTATCAAGGGTAGTAACTGTTTAAATTGTTCTCAGTGTACCAGTAGTCTCATTAAGTATATAGCAATTTGATGTCGTGTATATGAGTTTTCACCTGGTTATTCATCAAATATAAGTGTACAATTTTAAAATTGAACAAAATTCATCTGAAAAACACCAGTCACAAAATGACATGTAAGTGCAAAATTCTACAAAATGTTGATGACAATTGAAGAAATAACATAGTCTGTGTATATACAAATGCAGGAACACAAATACAAATATGTAAATAAAGCCAATGAAGAAACACGAAAATGACATTATATCATATAGAGTCCTGGTGTCCCCTGGAATTAAGGGGCACTGGTGCACCTCGGCCCCCGCCCATTGGGGTTTGAAGAAATATATGGGCTGCATGATGCTTCCACGCAGAGCTGAATCTGACCAACACACGACTACTGGTAAACCGCTTAGAGGATCTAAGCCTGCCCAGGCAAAGCAGTGTGAGTGTGAGTGTCCATGCTTATAAACCCTATTGGCTTCATTGGGGGACAGTAAAAGTCCCACAAAATTGGAAGCAACATCTCCAAAATGACCTTTACAATGCTGACGGGGACATTAAACCTCAAATCAAACAAAACAAACAAAGTCACTGGTGCACATTCATCATCATGTGAGGTTTCCATTTCAAAATATTTTTTGACTCTCTTTTCAATAGTGATCTACTCATAAAGGAAAGAATTTGCTCCTCTGGAGCAAATTCTTTCCTTTATGAGTAGATCCCTTTTTTAACCTTAAGCGTGCTGTAGACGCATTTATTCGCCTAATGGGGTAGTCCAACTTGAAGAACTTATCACGCTCATGAGCAAGCAAGTACACTCCAATGGATAAGGTTCACCTACACAGGAGGATGGTTTTTTTTTTCTTACAAGGGCACAGGTTTTACCTACATTACCGGCTGTTCGATTTTGCACGACGACCTTGCAGATTCCAGTCTTCAACAGGTCCCACTTCCCTGTTTCATCACAATTTTGTGCAAACTAGACTCAATCCCCCTAAATAACTACTTGTGATAAATATGTAGCCATAATATAGGTAGCTACACAATTTTATCCTACCGAGCACACATTAAGCACTATTGTCTTGTAGTTATTTTTTTTTTAAGTGTCTTAAAGGGTTCCGGGTCAGATCACATGACCGCCATATTTGGGAAGTCACATGACCCATAATACTTCCAGTAGAAATGGCGGACAATGTGTCAAAGTATGAGCTGAATCGGTTCAGGTTTAAAGAAATTATGGCTGCTGAAATAAGGGCACCCCCTCCAAAGGGTGAGTATTGAATAATGCTCATCATGCTAAAAGTTAAGAAGAACTGAACTCAGGAACCCATACAGGAAGTTCTGAAAACTGTCCCTTGTGAAAGGTCAGGTGTTATCACTTCCCTTAGCCACAAAATTGTGTAGTCATTTTCCTTAGTAACAAGAATATGTAATCAATTCCTTTAGCATCAAGAATGTGTAATCACTTCTCTTAGCAACAAGAATGTGTGATTTTCCTTAGCAACAAGAATATGTAATCATTTCCCTAAGCAACAAGAATGTGTAGTCATTTCCCTTCGCAACAAGAATGGGCAATAATTTCCCTAAGCAACAAAAATATGAAATCATTTTCCTTAGCAACAAGAATAAGTAAATCATTAGCAAAAACAATGTGTAATCAAGTCCCTTAGCAACGAGAGTGACAAAATAACAACAGGGTATGGCATCATAAAGGAAAATGGGAGAGAGTGACAATAAAAAGAGGGGAGAGAGACAACAACTTCATCTACTGCTGCTGAAGATCTTTATTATAAACTAAAAGATTATGTCATGCAAAATTATTTCAGTTTTCAACTCTTTCAACTCCGTATTTTCTTTTTCTTTTTTTTTTTAATTTGGGCTTTACAGCTCTTTGAAGATTGTTTTACTTTTATATAGCTGATCATTGATCAGAGGTGTGGGAAAATTGAACTACCTGGAAAAAAAAACACCCGTCCTTCCATTGCAACCACACATAACTAATCGGTAAAGTATCCAAAAGTTAAACTCTAAAAGAGCTAAATTTGAGAAGAGGTTAAAAGGAATGCAAATGGTTACTTTTGACCTTTTGTGGTTTCGGTTTTACGGCCCTTTCAAGATTATTTCACATACATCAATCCAATCATTAATCAGAGGTGGGCAAAAACTGGAGTACCCAGAGAAAAACCACCTGACCTACAATTGCACAACTTGGCTTCTCACATGTGACCCAATCTAGTCTTGAAACACAGTGGTGAGAGACCTAATGATTAAGAGTCAATGCTCTTATCCACTAGGCCATGGAGGCCCATTTCAGACCTGAGTACATGCAGATATCTATGCTAATAGTGTAAATCTAGATGAGATGGCTTCATCTGATCAGGGTCTACACTATTTGCCAGCTTGTTTATATGAAGTAATGATTTTGACAAAACCACTTTCATGCATGTACAAGATTGACATGTCAAAATACAAAGACGGAAACAGTAAACCAATTGTATACCAGTGGACTCTTCCATATGGGGTGCCAGGCCTATTTCTTTTTTTTTTTTTTTTATTCCATTTTTGATGGAATATTTGGTTAGCAAATAGTGCAGGCCCTGATCAGATGCCGCATTCTGCGGCATCTGATCTAGCCCTGCACTGTTTCCCAAGGTACCCATTTAGGAGTTTCCCGCATGCAATGGGTTAAGGATTTGTCTTTGACAAAAAAGGTGGGATCAATTTACTTGATGTAGTATGGACCTGAGTGAGACAGCTCCTAATGATCATCTCAACTAGATCCACACTGTCTGAACTTTCACAAACATATCTCTACATACGAAACAGAGTTGAAAGAGTTACAGTTTAGCAACTTCAGATCATGAATTTTGATTTTATATTTAGGGTATTTAACCCTGCAATTTTTACATAATATGATTTTTAAATGATTGCTGAGGAGGCTAAATTCATCCTGCATAAGCTAGAGTGTAAGTTGTGTAACCTACGAATAAGTCAGTTTGTTAGATTTGAGGTCTAACATCCCCGTCAACACTATTTAGGTCATTTTGGAGACGCTGGTTCCAATTTTGTGGGATTTTTACCCGACACTGAGATGAAATGACATCTCAATCCCTGCCGCCCAATGAAACCAATAGGGTTTATAGGCATGGACGGGCCGACTCGCACCGCTTTGCCTGGGCAGGCTTAGACCTTCCAAGCATTTTACCAGTACTCGCGCGAGTCAAATTTGACAACTTTAATCACAGGATAAGCAGAAAGAAGAAGGTCCTGACCCCATCAAAGATTCCAGTGTTCTCATTTAACAAAATCTGTTTTGTTTTGAGTGGAGTACTTTCTGTGTCAAAAAAAAAAAAAGACAATCTACCAGTGAAATTTAAACTGAATATTTGTAACTTAAAGTGGGAAAAAATTCATGATCTTGAACTAAAGTAAAACAACATGAGCCCGTTGTTCAAAACTAACAACTTCACTAGTTAACATATTGTTAAAACTTTTTATTGTTTAATATGGCAAAACTGTATGCTAATATTTTTGCTGAAAAAAAAAAAAACGAACAGCTTTTGCATTTGAAAAAGCCGATCACATTTTCTTCAGCAAAATACAAGTGTATTAGATACTCTACATACCAGGGTCCAGTTGTTCTGACCAAACAATGTCGTTAGTTAATGTGCCAATTAAAAAAATCATTTATTTTGGCAAATATGCTAGTGTTTTTGATGAAAAAATGTGAGCAGCTTTTGTTCACATTTTTTCAGCAAAAATACCAAAATTTTCCATGTTGTACTTGCTAGGACAGTTAAAATTTGACCACTGATTCTTTGAGCAACTGGTCCCTTAAGAACACTTAATAATCTGGGACCAGTTGTTCAAAACAAACGATGTCATTAGTTAACGAATCATTAAAAATTTGATAATGTAATATGGCAAATAAACTAATATTTTTACAGAAAAAAAAATGTGAGCAGCTTTTGCAATTGCAAAATCTGATCATATTTTATCAGCTAAAATAACAGTGTATTAGATATTGTACTTTCTGGATCAGTTAACAATTGTACCATTAATGAGCTCGTTAAGCTAAAAAGCTTTGAACAACATGCATCTGAGGTGTATACTACATGACAATGTTGAATACATAGTACTGGGTAAGGCCTAAAAAAAAAACAGCTGTGTTTCTACTAATAAACTGAAAACAGGTATGGGTCGGTAGGTTGCATAAAATAAAATTTTTATTTTTTTTGTCAAAATTTTATTTGATGGAAAAAAAAAACAGGCTCAATTTTAACTATATTAACTGAAAACATAATAACGAGGTTAAAAGCACCGAGAAAGCAAAAGAACAGGGTTTCAAGCATTACTTTAGCCATTTTGACAGTTTTATGAATTTTTATCATAAATGCTAGAAAATAATATGGTCTGTAGACAAGAAAAATCTTTACATTTTTTTCTGGATGGCAATAAAAATTGCAGGGTCGGCATAAAATATCAGGGTCAGTCGGGTCAGGTGTTAGCGGAAACACAGCTATTTTTTGTTAGGCCGGACTACATTTTAATCTGTCATCTGATGCTACAGGACTGAAATTTGGATTTATCCCAATTCTTGAAGGAATGATCCATATATGACACACAGAGGACCTTGAACATAAGGCTTTCAACCTGGCAAACTGTTAAAGATAGGTACCGGTATGCAGTCAGTGTAGATCCAGATTAGATGGCTCATCATGAGCCATCTCATCTGGGTCTACACTGTTTGCCACCCTGTAATTATGATTACTGGCTATATAAAGCCCCTAACAGAGACTATTCTTACAAATATCAACACAATTTGTTTCTTGCAGTTTTAAGGGGAATGGGAACACCTTCAGGGGAGGCAACTCCTGCAAAAGTGTTTTTGTCTCTCATGTCAATAGGTGTCATCTCTTAAAAAAAAAAAGAATTTGCTCCTGAGGAGCAAATTCTTTCCTTTAAGAGTAGACCCCTCTTCCAGCGGTAAAGGGCTAAGAGAAAACCAAACAGAAAGTCCCAAAAGTTGTCTCCCTTTGAAAAATGGCAGAAAAATCTGCCAGGTGTTCCCCATTTCCTTTAAATGCAATATTCTTGAATGTCTCATCTTGAGCTGAGGATTTCTTTTTCATTTGAAATTGTTGTAAGAATGAATTTTGCCATTATATTGAATGTCGGTATATAGAGGAAAGACTACCCTGAGTAATGCAAAAACAAAAATTTTGTAGTATCATTATAAAGTGACCTCTTATAGTCTTAACCCATAAAATGCCAATCACGGCAATTGTCATCTACTTTGCCGTCTGCCGGTTATCTTAAAAGTAGAATTTTGCAAACAGTGTGGACCCAGATCAGACTGCTCCTGTAGGAGCAGTCTAATCTGGGCCCATACTGTTGGCCTGTATGCAAAAATATTTTCAAAAAATTTGCAAAAAAATTCAGCAGACAACATGAGCAGACGACATTTTCAGATGTAGTTTTTCTGAGCGTCTTAAGGGTTAAAACTATTATCTGTTTACAACAAATGGAGAAATTGCAGGAGGAACTTACAGGTTCGTAATTAGTTACTAAACTGCAGTTGAACATATACAAAATAGACTATACTTGCAGTTGCGGGTATACATGCACGGTTACCTCTGACCACAACACTTAGGTCTTCAGAACTTGTTGGTTTGCCAACAGTGTGGACATCAAACCAGGTCAGTCGGTGGACATGGACATAGTCAAGACCTGGCCCAGTGGCAGACATCTTGCTTGGATCTGTTATAGTCACTTTCCATGGACTTCCTGTGCCAAAATAGAAGACATATGAGTCAGCTCATCATGAGGAAAAGGTACTTTTCACATGTGCAACCAGCAGAAGCTTTGGTGAGCCTGTGTGTGACACCGGCCTACAGCAAAGGCTCAGATGAGGCTGTGCATAAGCGCAGTCTCAACAGTCAGCCTTTGCTGATTGTAGATATGTAGTCCCTAATTCTATATACCAAGTCTGAAGGTCATTGGTCATTGGGTTCCTTAATAGTTTTTACCGTATATGGGCATGGTGGCCACATGGGCCATGTAACCCAGTCCTTACAAAAATAATTTCATTCCCCCTTCCCAAAGAGGCCCCAAATGTAATTTGGTTTGAACCCAGCAGTTTTAACAAAGCAGTTAAAGTGGAGAAGAAGATAACAAGAACCGAAGAAATGAAATGTTTAATAATATTGATCAGGGGAGATAATTCGACAAGGGAGACAAGTAGAGTTGTCATTCTTGCAAGTGCCACTCTGCACCGAGCTGCACTAAAATCCTACCAAGTATTATTAAAACATTTCAAACAGTTGCAAAGTTATGCTCCGGAAACCAAAATGAAGAAAAATATGGCTCAGGGGAGATAATTTGAAAAGGAAGGCGAGCAGAGTTGTCATTCTTGCATGTGACACTCCGCTCTGAACTGTTCTATAATCCTACCAAGTATCATTAAAAGTATCATTAAAATATTTCGAACACGTGAACTCCGCACTGACTTGTTCTATAATCAAACAGTTGAGTGAGTGAGTGAGTGTTTCAGTTTTACGTCCCACCAACAGCTAAGGTCATACGGAGACGGGACCTCGGTTTAAAGACTCATCCGAAAGTCTGGAGATCAAACAGTTGAGGAGTTATGCTCCAGAAGCGAAAATGAAGTGAAAATATGGATCAGGGGAGATAATTCTAAAAAGAAGACAAGTGGTGTTGTCATTCTTGCATGGGACACTCCGCACTGTACTGTTCTGTAATTCTACCAAGCATCATTAGAATATTTAAAATGGTTGCATAGATATGCTTCTGAAACAAAATGTTTAATATTGATTAATGGAGATAATTCGAAAAGGAAGACAAGCAGAGTTTTCATTCTTGTAAGCGATGCTCTGCATTGGATTGTTCTATGATCTTACCAAGAATCATTAACCCGTTTTGTACCAAATGGAATCTTCCTCTGTTTTCTTTATATGAAGTGGGGTTTAGAGGGGTATTCATTTCACAGACTTGTAGCAAGAGATTTCATGATCAATCTCCATTGAAGAATGTTGCCTAACTGGAAGGTATCAAACCCGTGACACACATCCAACTAAGCTTGAGGCTAGACAAAAAGGGTCTCGATTGAGAGAAGAACTCTCTCCACAAATAGCAGACCTGTACTGAAAAGTGAAACAAAAATAAGTTAGCTAATAAGAAAATAGGACTTTTTCCATAAGCAAAAACCAAATGCTCACATGAACCTTAGTCTTGCCAGAGCCTTTGCTGATTGCAATCATATAGGAGAGATCTTGAAGTTCCTCGAGAATGTGGACTCCATTAAATACATTGGTATGACAATCACACACAATTTGAGATAGTTACACATAATAGCAACATGTGACCTTAGGCAAATAGAAACTTGGTTTCCTGAGGCAAAATCTTCATCAGTGTCCTCAGGATGTGAAGGAGACAGCATATAGGGGACAATCTTGGAATATGGTAGTTGTATCTGGGACCCCAGTGGAGTGTTCCTTAATGAAGGAATTGCAAAAGTTTAGAATAGAGCTCCCAGATTTGTTACAAGCAAGTACTGCTTTGAAACTGAGAGCATGACTGGAATACTAGGAAAATTAAGATAGGAGTCTCTCAAGAAAAGGAGAAAAGACAGTAGGCTCATACAAAGGTCTAAAAGGTGCTGCCAGCATTCCAACAGATGGCCTTGTTCCCCCAGCTAGGCACTGTAGAAATCACCATTCTTTGGCGTTTCAGACCCTTACTGCAAGAACTGTCATCTATAAAGCATCGTTCTTCCCCCAAACCATTAGAGATTGAAATGCCCTTCCTGATTTGATTATTTCGACAGCTAAGGTGCTGAGGATTGTGTAGCTAAGTTTACCGCTTTGGTTAGAGCTAGGGACTAACTACCCTATCACAGGTCCTGGTGAATGAATGTCATCTGAAGTGACACCAGTAACAATTCTGCTTCTGATACAAGGAGCCTTCACAAGTCTAGTACTATTAGCTGAGAATATAAATTATGTTTGTTTGATTTGAGGTTTAACGTTATACTTAACAGTGTATAGGTCATTCTTGAGGCACAGCTTCCAACTTTTTGTGGGACTTTTACCTGACACTGAGATGAAATGACATCTCAAGCCCTGCCACCCAATGAAACTAATAGGATTTATATGCATGGATGGTCACATACTTTACCTAGCCAGGCTTACTCACTTCCAGCGATTTACCAGTATTCATGTGTGTTTGGTTTCAACTCTGGCAGCATCATGCAGCCCAATCTATTTCTCCAAGCCCCAATGAGTGGGGTCCTAGCACATTTGAAGAACATAAACAGGACAAGAGCTGTCGCATGACAGCTTAGCTCGCCTGTTTCGCGCCTTCAAGATATAAGGTGAGACTATTGAACCATGAAATATAGATCACTCACCTACATATATTTTAAGGTCAATCATCAGGTCACATGGAACATATATTCCAGATATTACATTTCAGAATCAAATTGTGTTTGAATTATAAGGCTATTCATTGAACCTTGAAAATAGGTCACACTGACCTAGATGTATTTCTAGGTCAATCATTTGGTCACATGGAATTGAATATTCAGATATGAAGTTTCTCCATCCAATAGTATTCAAGATATAAGTCGAAGTCATTGAACCATGTAAAAAGGTCACACTGACCTAGATATATTTTGAGGTCAATCATCTGGTGGCATTAAATTAATATCCCAGGTATAACATTTTATCAAAATATTATTAAAGATAATAGGCAAAATCACTGAGCCATGAAATATAGGTCACACTGACCTAGATATATTTTTAGGTCAATCAGCAGGTCACATGGAACTAATAATCAAGGTATGACATTTCTTTATCAAATAATATTCAAGATAATAGGCAAAATCAGTGAACCATGAAATATAGGTCAAACTGACCTAGATATCTTTTGAGGTCAATCATGGGGTCACATGGAACTAATAATCCAGGTATGACATTTTTTCCATCAAATAGTATTCAAGATAATAGGCAAAATCACCGAACCATGAAATATAGGTCACAGTGACTTAGATATATTTGGTGGTCAATTATTGGGTCACATGGATCTAAGAATCCAAGTATGACATTTCTGCTTTGAATAGTATTCAAGATAATAGGCAAAGTCACTGAACCATGAAATATAGGTCACAGTGACCTAGATATACTTTGAGGTCAATCATGGGGTCATATGGCACTAATATCCAAGGTATGTCATTTCTCCAACAAATAGTCTTCAAGATATAAGGCAAAATCACTGAACCATGAAATATAGGTCACAGTGACCTAGATATATTTTGAGGTCAATCATGGGGTCACATGGTACTAATATCCCAGGTATGACATTTCTCCAACAAATAATCTTCAAGATATAAAGCAAAATCACTGGACCATGAAATATAGGTCACAGTGACCTAGATATATTTCGAGGTCAATCATGGGGTCACATGGTACTAATATCCCAGGAATGCCATTTCTCCAACAAATAGTCTTCAAGATATAAGGCAAAAATCACTGGACCGTGAAATGTAGGTTACCATGACCTTCACCCTTTTACCAACACCTTGAACCAATGTCACATGGTTGGCTGATATATAACCAATTGTGTTTATAACTTGTTTGCATATTGGAAACATATATAACAAATTACAAAGGTGTCCTAGATTTTGACCCCTAGCCCCACCCCATCCGTCCTCCCAGGCATGAACCTAGGGGTGTGTTGTCTTGGAATCTCAGAAGACACGCCCGGGTATCCAACTTGTAAAATATGAATCCTTTGTGATGAGTGTCTGTTGAGATATAAGCAATTCAAAAACTTTAACACAGTTTTACAGAGGTGTTTTAGATTTTAACCCCTAGCCCCACCCCGGGGCATGAACCCAGGGGTCTTTTGTCTTTGAACATCAGAAGACCCTCCCAGGTACTTAAGTTCCAAATATGAGTGCTCTGTGACGAGTGACTGTTGAGATATAAGCATTTGAAAAACTCTAACGCAGTGTGACGGGAACGCACACGCAAACGTGCACAAATGAGGTGACAACAATAGCTCTCCATGTACTTCGTACAGGCGAGCTAAAAAAAAGCAAAGAGCATTTTCTCATGTGTTAACATATTAATATTTTCATAAACTGTCTCCCCTGATTCTGTATTCATTCCCCTTACATGCCAAGAAAAACTGCATCTGAAAATTTTGTCTGTTAGTGGCCACCTCCATTAAGCAAGCACCTGTCTTAAACAAGCACTTTTTGAAAATCCCATAAGTGTTTGCTTAATACAGGTTGGACTGTATATGCATCTTCTGAATCTTCTTGCAAACTTCTTACAAATATTTTTGCATACAGACAAACAATGTGGACCCAGATCAAACTGCTCCTAGAGGAGCAGTCTGATCTGGGTCTGCACTGTTAGCAATAATGACAGTTAAAAGTACATGTATTCAGCAGACAACAACATAGACAACAATTGTTGTAATTGGCAGCTTACCATTCACGGGTATTCCATTGAAAGTCATCTTGATCATGTGTTCCTCTACCACAGTAGGGATATAGGAGGCAGTGAAGCGATTGTTTCCATGGCTCTGAACCTGGCAGGTTATACTGCCATCATCAACCATAATCTCAATGTTACCACGACCTGCCTTGGAGGCATCAACTGTGGAACAAAACATTTCATAAGTGCTGTAAACATCCAAGGAACGTCGCATCAACGTCGATGCTACGTAATTTCGATGATGATACGATGTTGCATACACAATGTGTGCCCGTTGGGATATAACAATATACCATTTTTGTTTGTATGTTTGTGCTGAGGTTTTACAGTCCTGTCAACACTATTTAGGTTTTGTGGGACATTTTGTGGGACATTTACCAGACACTGATAGAACTCGGTAGCTCAGTGGAATACACGTCTGACTGGTGACCAGGAGGGCACTGGTTGGATACCTGCCGGGGTCTGCAACATTCTTTCGTGGATCAGGTCATGAAATCTTTTCTACTTTCATTCTCTCCCTTCCACTGATTCAAGAAGGACAGTTGTCAGTCTCTGGCAAAAGAATTTTCACTGTACTGGATAACCGCTTACGTATAGGCCTGCCCAGGAAAAGTGTGAATACCTATAGTCTGCCCGGCTCAAAAATGACCTAAAACAGTGTTGACTGGGCTGTTAAACCCCAATACAAACAAACAAAACCAGACAATGAGATGAAATTTTCATGGTCCCAAAGGCATTTGAGTTATTGAAGTTTGACAGTGTTTGGGCAGACAGACTACAATGATGGAAATAATGCATATTAGGTTCTTAGGTCTGCAAATACCGTAAGTCAGCAACAGATCATAAGTTTCAACATACATTTTTGAGACCCCCCCCAAAAAAAAAAAATTTCCCAAATATATTAATTTATGCAGTCATGAGACTTTTACCTAAGAACTGAAAATCTCAAATTTGAAACAGCAATGGTAAACAAACCACCAGTGTTTGAGCCATCAAAGTCTCACTGCATACATATGAGTATGGAAAATATGCAAATGAAGTATCACACAAAGATACAAAACAAAATCACATGAGCCGGGGCACAGCATAACCTACAATTTACTTGTGTACCCAGCAAAGACTCAGATCAGCCTGCACATCCTCAGTTTGATCAGAGTCGTCATTGTGCACTCTAAGGATAGCTAAGTGTAAGCAAGCAAAGTCTCTGGTCAGACTATATGGGTGCGCAAGGCTGATCTGATTCTTCATTGGGTGCACATGTAAATTGTAGGAAATACTGTGCCCCGGCTCAATTATGACAATGACAATACATGTATATGAAATATATCCAAATCTGCTTAGCTCTTCCTGCTGAATGTGGAGCGCTGTGGTGCAGTGGTAAAGCATCGGATTGGAGATTGAGAGGTAGCCGGTTCGATCCCCGCAAGCACCAAAGTTTGTTTCCTTGAGCAAGAGACTTTATCCACATTGCATAGCACTGGTTTCTGCCCAGGAAAAGAGGACCACATGGAAGATTAGTGCTAGTATTAAAGGCTGGCACTGCTCAAAAGTATATGCTAGGATTGAAACGGCGAGGAAACACACCATAAAAGTCCATGGGACCACTGAACACCAGCCCATCCAGTTGAAAACCAAAAACAAAAGATGGAAAGTTTTGAACAACTGGCCCCTTATCTTTATCTATACTGTTTGCAAAATGTAGCGAAAATTCTGGTTAAGCAAGGCAAATTTTAACAGGATGAAATATGCTGAATAGGAATTATCAAGTTATTTACTTTCTCTGACAACAGCAAGAGTAGGTCGTCAAGACATTTGTGCACAGTAAACAGCCATACTAGCCTGTGTACCCACACAGTCTGATGAGAGTCTTTGTTTGTTTGTTTAATTTGGAGTTTAACTGCCAAGTCCACACTATTTTAGGTCATTTTTGAGCCAGTCAGGTTACCTATTATATCCCCACTCTTCCTGGGCAAGCGAATACGTAAGCAGCTAACCAGTACAGTGCACATTCTTTCGCCACAAAGATTAGAGTCTTTGCTATGCACAATAAGGATGTCTGTGGACCCAAACCTACGTGCAGATCAAGAAGGCATTGCTAGGTGCTCAAGTTCAAAGACATCAGTTTGCTTTTTGTGGCTCATGTATTCTGAGGAGTATACACCATAATCGCTTTAGAACACTATTGATGGGGTCCAAAGTAGATCGAACAACAACCGTGTTATATCCAAGCAAAAATGTATAGATTATATAAAAAAAAATGACCATTTATGGTCATGGTCATTTTTCTACATAATCCATACATTCTTGGGATCCCTCTTGACGCCGTGTTATATCCAAAACCGTGTTATAATGAACCACGTTATAATGAGGTTGTAGTGTATATACTAACTATCAAACTGTACAGGTTTGCCAACCATTCCTGCCACCGGCATATTAGAAATATCAACTTTACTGGCATCAAAGGCATTTGACACAAAAGGGCTTCCTTTAACTTTCTGTCCTCCATAGAATACCGTCACTTTGTGGTCTCCTGTTAGAAAGAAACGAGAAAGTCTGATCAGTCTGGTAACTTTAAATACAGTAATTATAGTCAAGACAAAATTTTAATCCACCATCAGGTGAGTCAACTCGATGAAAATCATTTTTGTTTCCCATGTCAATTCTGGTTCATTGTTGCTAAAAAGCAAATTGTTTTCTAAAAAATTTAAAAGAGAAATGATCAGAAACTGATACAATCAGATCCTAAATTCCTCCCACAATATCACTAGGGAAAGAAGTCAAAACATGGGGTGATGACCGTAAACAAAATGGACAACAGGTAAACAGAGTCAGCAGCTCTTTTCCATACAGGTGGTGACTCAGAATATCTAAACCTAACTAAAAAGGAGTGATATACATATGGAGTAATAATACATTGTGCCTCGTGTTGTTTACGGCCTGGAAGTGCAGCTACCGAGCCGTAAGGAGCTCGAGTGTCTTGAAAAATTTCAAAGGCAAAGTCTCAGACAAATTCAGGGGTTACCTGACAAAACCCCAAATAGTATTACCTTAGCCTTACTTGGTATTCTACCACTTGAAACTGTTATACACAAAAATGCACTGAACTTATTCATGAGCATAGCCCGTAATTCAGATTCAGTTGAATATGAAATTGCAAAGAGGCAGTTAATCATGAAAGAAAAGCATGAGAAGAGTTGGTTTAACTATATTAGGGAACTTTTAGATCTGCATAATTTACCCTCAGTATTTGAGCTTTTTAATGCTCCTCCATCTAAGTCTGAATGTAAACGCCTTTTAAACAAAGCTATTAACTTAGTTATTGAAACCAAGTGGAAAGATGAAATTGAACAAAAGACTTCCCTGAAATATGTCGATCTGGAGGCAATCAAGGTTGGAAAGTGTCACCCGATTTGGTCGATGGTGAGAAATAGTATCAGTAACAGTAGAAGAGTTCAGCTCAAGTGCAAGCTGTTAACCGGAACCTATATACTTCAAGCAAACCGGGCGGTTTGTAACCAACACCAGGTTGATGCTACATGTAAGCTATGCTCTGCTGCACCAGAAACAAGACAACATTTTCTTGCGGAATGTGCTGTATTCAACGCAGATAGAAACAAGTACAAACAGAAGATGAGTTCCATCTCCCAAGCACATATAGATCTTCAGAATCCAGACGCATTCACAAGACTTGTTCTGGACCCTTCAGTCGCGTTGGACAAAGGAATGACAGACATTGCTGAACTAGAACTTTGTGCCAGAGAGTATGTATTAGAGATTCACAAAAAGAGGGTTGCCAATTTGAAAGCAATTTCAACCAGCTAAAAATATAATAATACCACCTTATACATATTAACTTAGTAACTTTGTAAATAGCACAGCTGTAAAAAAAGTTCATCAGCAAAAGTTTCATTGTAAAATAGAGCTCTTATACTTTAAGGCATTCCCTCAACGCCGTACGGCGGTGGTCCGACAAATTACCGGACGAACTCTAAGAAGAAAAGAAAGAATGGGGGAAAGAATCAAAATCACCAACAAGACAAACATTAAACTGGAAGGACAATCTAAAATGAACAACCAAAAAGCGGGAAGAATCAAAATCATCAACGTAACAACATATGTGATCAGGGAAAGAATCAGAACCACCAACACAAAACATGAAGGAACCCTAGCAAAAGCACCAACTTGGAATGGTCAGTAAAAATTACTGGTGGATTTAAGTTAACTTTACGGGATCCCAACCCTCACTTTCACTGTGGTTAAAACAAGTATTTGTTTGGTCCGTGTGAAGGTTTACTAGCTCATCAGTGAATCAACTCAGTAAACAAAGAAATCACAGTTGAAGCCAAGTTGACATAACCCAGCAAGCACACGTCGCTAGGGCAATGTCATATCAACGTCAGTGCAATGTCATGACGTTGCACCGACGCCGATGTGACATTGCATAAATATCATGACGTTGTATTTATATTGATGTGCGTCACAATTATGTCATGTACCTGCTGTGAAGGATGAGGACTCGACAGTAAATTTGTCTCTGCAAGGGTTACCGTATTTGACAGACAGGCCTGAGCAAACATTGTAGACCAAGATGAGAATAACTGCACAATGTGGCATTTCATCAGGGTCTACACTGCATTCCACTCGTCAAGCTATTTTTAAACACAACATGACAGTAAATTGTACTTGTTCAATTTTTTAGAACAAGTATGGTAGGAAGAAGAGGTGTCCGAATATTTAGGATAAATACAGTATTGTGCTTATGTAAAAACAGTCACTTTCCACTAACTTTTTTTCTTTTTTAACCCATTTTGTACCAGAAACCCCAAAACGTTTAGTTGGCAAAACAGTGGAAGTCCAGATCAGATGTCGCAAAATGGGGCGTTTGATCAAAACCAACACTGTTTGCGAAAAGTTAAGCCATTTTTCAATTAAAATTTGAAGAAAACACAACCTGACACCCATTCCATTTGGTACAAAAAGGGTTAAACTCATTTCATTTTCTAATGCCTTTTACGGTGAAATTAACCTATTAAGACCACCTAAATTAAGACTAATTCTGCTTTACAAAGCTTATTTAGTGGGCTGCAGATATTCTTTCTTTGCGTTTTCTGCATACAGTGTCCTCTGATCAGAGACCACCTTTGGGGCTGGTCAAAGGTGGTCTTGAAGACCACTTTTGAACAGGCCCAAAGGTGGTCTTAAAATAGGAATTTTACTGTATATATAAACATGTGAGCTATCAAGATGCTAGAAGAACAACTGGTTGGTTGTTACATAATGTAACCTCTTTACAACAAGAATTGCGATTAAGGCTATTTTGCGCCTGTGGGGATGCAAAGTCATCGAACCATGAAATCTAGGCCAAGGTCTAATATATATATGCTTCCATAAAAGCTGCCATTCCTAAATGCAACATTGTACCAAGTATCATTAATGAAGCTCTGATAGTTCTCGAGAAATGAACTTAAACATTAGGTTAAACACTAGGGTTGATGCAATAGTTCACTAAGTCAGTGAACCATGAAATTAAGGTGAAGGTCAAATATGGATGCTTGCATTAAAATTGCCATCCCTAGATACAAGTTTGTACCAAGTATCATTAATAAAGATCTTATAGTTCTTTTGAAATAAACTTGACAATCAGGGTGAACACTAGGGTGGTCGCAATATTTTACATAGTCAGTGAACCATGAAATGTAGGTCAATGTCGAATATGGATGCTTGCATTTAAGTTGCCATCCACAGATACAAGTTTGTACCAAGTATCATTAAGGAAGCTCTTATAGTGCTTGAGAAATTAACTTGACCATTAAGGTGAATGCTAAGGTGGTCACAATATTTTACAAAGTCAGTGAACCATGAAATGTAGGTCAAGGTCAAATATTGATGCTTGCATTTAAGTTGTCATTCCCAGATACAAGTTTTTACCAAATATCATTAATGAAGCTCTTATAGTTCTTGAGAAAAAAACTTGACCATTAGGGTGAAAGCTAGGCAGGTCACAATAATTTACAAAGTCAGTGAACCATGAAATGAAGGTCAAAGTCAAATATGGATGCTTGCATTTAAGTTGTCATTCCCAGATACAAGTTTGTACCAAAAATCATTAACGAAGCTCTTATAGTTCTTGAGAAATAAACTTGACCATTAGGGTGAAAGCTAGGTTGGTCGCAAATGTTGACACCTTGACAAGCGGACAGATGCACAGACAAACGAAAATTCAAATGAAGGAACGGATGAATGGATGGAAAACTGGACGCCCATATCGCGCCATACTAATAGCAGGCGCAACAAAAAAAACATTCATTGCTGTAACATTTTTAACCCCTTATTCTGCTGCATAATTAAGTTAGTCACACCTGTTTCTGACTTTGAACCAATCAGATGACTTGATGTAATTTATTCCTTCAAATACACAAACTGAATGTAAAACATAGTAGATCCTGATTAGATGGCTTCTGCCATCTGATCTGGATCTACACTGTTTGCAAAGGTAAGGGTTGTTGTGAACAGCTGGATAAGGGTTTCCAAGATGTGTTTGTAAAACACTGATGCCCCCGGACAGTGCATGTGAAATACTAGAGAAAGTGACCAGTGGGTCACGTATACCCCCAGCCAGAGCCACCCTCAGATATATCTTTCGAACTGGTATGTATATGAATGAAGAAGTGAAGAAGCTATAAGAATCTATAAATGTGCTTGTAAAAGCTAAACCAAACATAAAATTTCTAAATGGACCAAGGGAGTGAGGGCATCAAAGTTACTGAAGGGGTGGGGGCATCAATGTTACTGAAGCAGTAGGGTGGGAAAGCATCAATGAAAACTTTCGACTGGTATGCAACATTGATGCAAGTATCAAGTGAATTGTCTTCGAGTTTAGAACATACAGGCATCTATAAACTTTGTCATAAAACTTTAACCAAATGTAAAATTCCCCGACCAGAGCCACCCTCAGATATATCTTTTGAACTTGTATGTATATGAATGAAGAAGTGAAGAAGCTATAAGAATCTATAAATGTGCTTGTAAAAACATACAGGTATCTATAAACTTTGTCATAAAACTTTAACCAAATGTAAAATTTCTAAGTCTGTGACCTTGACCTCAAGGTCACTGTGGTGGTGGGGGGACATGAATTATGCATCTATGAAATCTTTAGACCAGTATTAACTTCAGTGTACGTATCAACTAAATATATCAAAGGGTTCAGAAGATACAATATCTTAGAAACTTTAACGCAAAACTTTAACCATAAAATTTCTAAGTCTGTGACCTTGACCTGAAGGTCATTGTGGGGGGTGGGTCATGCATCAATGAAATCTTTAGACCAGTATGTAACTTCAGTGTAAGTATCAACTAAATATATCAAAGGGTTCAGAACATACAATATCTTAGAAACTTTAATGCAAAACTTTAACCATAAAATTTCTAAGTCTGTGGCCTTGACCTGAAGGTCAATGTGGGGGGGTGGGACATGCATCAATGAAATCTTTAGACCATTATGTAACTTCAGTGTAAGTATCAACTAAATCTATCAAAGGATTCAGAAGATACAATCTCTTAGAAACTTTAACGCAAAACTTTAACCAAAATGTTAACAGACGGACGTCCGTTCTCACGAACGGATACTTAAGTGGCTAGGCGTCTGCATATTGACTACTTAAGCGGCAAATTCTCTTAAGCGGCAAGCCACCTAAGAGCGAATTTTTGCCACTTAAGTACCAAAATTACGGAATAAACCCCATTTGGACTCACGAATATATACTTAAGTGTCAAACTGTCCAAATTTTTTGCCCCCTAAATGTCGTTTCGTTGGTGCGGATGGACAGACGGACGGATGGAAATACTGACAGGCAGACGAACTGACGAATGGCAGGACGAAAACTATATACCCCCATAGCATACGAAATAGCATACTTCGTATGCCGGGGGTTTAATGAAAGCCCTATGAATGACCAATCAAAAGGTATGGCCAATGTTCAAGTTTTTAAAAAGTAGGTCAAGCTTACAAGGTCTAAAATTATGGTACCACTGGAAAGGTCTGTGACAAGGAATGCACATGGGAAATAGGAAAGCCCAATCACTTACAAATCAAAAGTTATTTCCAATGTTAATGATTTTAAAAAGAAGGTCAAATATCAAGGTCACAAGGTCAAAAATTATGGTACCACTGGAAAGGTATTGTGACAAAGTATGCAGATGTGAAATATGAAAGCCCTATCACTTACAAATCGAAGGTTATGGCCAATGTTAGTTTTTTTAAAAGTAGGTCAAAAGGCAAGGTCAAGGTCATAAGGTAAAAAATTATGGTACAACTGGTAAGGCCTTGTGACATGGAATTCACATGTGAAATATGAAAGCCCTATCACTGACCAATCAAAAGTTATGGCCAATGTTAAAGTTTTTAAAAAGTAGGTCAAGGTCACAAGGTCAAAAATTATTGTACTACCAGAAAGGTCTTGGGCCATGGAATGCACATGTGAAATCTGTAAGTCCTATCACTAACCATTCAAAAGTTATGGCCAAAGTCAAAGTTTTTAAAAAGTAGATCAAACTTCAATGTCAAGGTCACAGAGTCAAAATTATGGTACCACTGGAAAGGTCTTGTGACATAGAATGCAGGTGTGAAATATGAAAGCCCTATCACTTACCAATCAAAAGTTTTGGCCAATGTTAAAGTTTCTGTGGACAAACAGACAGACATTCTCACAGATGGAAAGTTATGTGGCTATTTTTTGCAGGATTGATACTTAAGCGGCTAATTTTAGCCTCAGAAAAGACTCTCTTATGTGTCTGATGGAATAAATCCCATTCAATTACATTGATTCTGTCCATTTTCATAGCCACCTAACTACATGTATCCATTTTTTCGTCCAGACAGACCAAAAACTATATGCCCCTGAATCTTTGATTCCAGGGAGCATCAAGAACACATTTTAATGATGGATCCCAAAAATGAATAAAATATTTGGAACTAGAATTTGTTTTTCTACAAAAACACAGATGTCTCCCCCGTTTTTGACTGCTAAGTATAACCTTGACATTGGAGGTATTGAGCTGGGTCTTGTGTGCAACACATCATCTAATGAAGATGAACATTTCTGCATAGTAACTTTAAAAATGTTCATAGAAAAATAAAAAAGTTATTGGCCGTAAACAAAAAAAGCACTTTTTTTACCTTTGACCTCTAAGTATGGCCTTGACCTTTGCGGTAAAACACATCGTCTCATGATGGTTAACATTTCTGCCAAGTAATTTCATAATCCATCAAAGAATAAGGAAGTTATTGACTGTCCTTTTTTTACCTTTGACCTCTAGGTATGACCTTGACATTGGAGGTATGGACATTACTCATGGTCCAACTTTCAAGCCTCTAGCTCCGACAGTTTTTGAGATATCTTGCTGACAAGATTTTATTAAAAAAAATTCAAAGGGCAATAACTCTTGAAAGGGGCATAATCCGGATGAGAAAAAAAAACGTGTAAGCTTATTTTCCATTAGGAATGCATATATGAAATTTCAAAACCATAGCATACGCAGTTCTAAAGTTATGCTATGCATCACTTTTAGGATTCATTACAATGGGCACAAATTACCAAAATTTCAAAGGGCCATAACTCGCAAAGTATTTTTCGGAATTTTGTCAAAAGTTAATCAGTTCATATACTCATCACCACCAATATACTCAACAACTTTCAAGGGTCTAGCTCCAATAGTGTTTGAGATATCTTGCTGACAAGATTTTATTAAAAAAATTTCAAAGGGCAATAACTCTTGAAAGGGGCATAATCCGGACGAGAAAAAATATACGCGTCAGCTAATTTTTCATGAGGAACCCATATATGAAATTTCAAAACCCTAGCATACACTGTTCTAAAGTTATGCTATGCATCACTTTTAGCATGATACATTACAATGGGCACAAATTACCAAAATGACTAAGGGCCATAACTCACAAATTATTTTTTGGAATTTTGTCAAAAGTTAATTAGTTCATCTACTCATCACCACCAATATATTCACCAACTTTCAAGCCTCTAGCTCCAACAGTTTTTGAGATATCTTGCTGACAAGATTTTATTAAAAAAAATTCAAAGGGCAATAACTCTTGAAAGGGGCATAATCCTGACGAGAAAAAAAATACGCGTCAGCTTATTTTCCATCAGAAATGCATATATGAAATTTCAAAATCATAGCATACACCGTTCTAAAGTTATGCTATGCATCACTTTTAGCATACATTACAATGGGCACAAATTACCAAAATGACAAAGGGCCATAACTCACAAAGTATTTTTCGGAATTTTGTCATAAGTTAATCAGTTCATCTACTCATCACCAACAATCTATTCACCAACTTTCAAGGCTCTAGCTCCAATAGTTTTTGAGATATCTTGCTGACAAGATTTTATTAAAAAAAATTTCAAAGGGCAATAACTCTTGAAAGGGGCATATTCCGGACGAGAAAAAAAATACGCGTCAGCTAATTTTCCATGAGGAATCCATATATGAAATTTCAAAACCCTAGCATACATGGTTCTAGTTATGCTATGCATCACTTTTAGCATACATTACAATGGGCACAAATTACCAAAATGACAAAGGGCCATAACTCACAAAGTATTTTTTGGAATTTTGTCAAAAATTAATCAGTTCATCTACTCATCACCATCAATATAATCACCAACTTTCAAGGCTCTAGCTCCAATAGTTTTTGAGATATCTAGCTGACAAGATTTTATTAAAAAAAAAATTTCAAAGGGCAATAACTCTTGAAGGGGGCATAATCCGGACGAGAAAAAAAAATACGCGTCAGCTAATTTTCCATGAGGAACCCATATATGAAATTTCAAAACCCTAGCATACACGGTTCTTTAGTTATGCTATGCATCAAAAGCGTAATGGACGGACGAACGGACGAACGAACCAGAACCAATATGCCCCTCAAACTTTTTCAAAGTTGGGGGCATAATAAGAAAGTTATTGACAGAACACTAAAAAATGCCCTTTTTTTACCTTTAACCTCTATGTATGACCTTGACCTTTCAGGTAATAAACTGGGTCATGCGTGCAACACATCATCTCATGGTGGTTAACATTTCTGCCTAGCAATTTCAAAATCCATCTAAAAATAAGAAAGTTATTGACCAAACACGAAAAAAGGCCCCTTTTTTACCTTTGACCTCTATGTATGACCTTGACATTTTAGGTACCAAACTGAATCATGCATGCAACACATCGTCCCATGATAGTTAACATGTTTGCCAAGTAACTTCAAATTCTGTTTAAAAATAGGCAAGTTATTGACAAAACCCGAAAAAAGGCCCCTTTTTTACCTTTGACCTCTAAGTATGACCTTGACCTTTGAGGTACCAACCTGGGTCAAGCGCGCAACACATCGCCTTATATTGGTTCACATTTCTGCCATGTGATTTCAAAATCCATCTCAAAATAAGAAAGTTATTGACCAAATACGAAAAAAAAGCCCCTTTTTGACCTTTGACCTCTTAAGTATGACCTTGACCTTTGAGGTACCGACCTGCCTCATGTGCGACACACATCGTCTCATGATTGTTAATAATTATGCCAAGTAATTTTAAAATCCATCTCAAAATTAGAAAGTTATTGACCAAATACGAAAAAAAGGCCCCTTTTTTGACCTTTGACCTCTAAGTATGACCTTGACCTTTGAGGAACCGACCTTCCTCATGCGCACCACACATCGTCTTATGGTTGTTAATAATTATGCCAGGTAATTTTAAAATCCATCTCAAAATAAGAAAGTTATTGACCAAATACGAAAAAAAGGCCCCTTTTTTGACCTTTGACCTCTAAGTATGACCTTGACCTTTGAGGTACCGACCTGCCTCATGCGCACCACACATCGTCTTATGGTTGTTAATAATTATGCCAAGTAATTTTAAAATCCATCTCAAAATAAGAAAGTTATTGACCAAATACGAAAAAAAGGCCTCTTTTTTGACCTTTGACCTCTAAGTATGACCTTGACCTTTGAGGTACCGACCTGCCTCATGCGCACCACACATCGTCTTATGGTTGTTAATATTTCTGCCGAGTAATTTTAAAATCCATCAAAAAATAAGAAAGTTATTGACCGGACACGATTTGCCCATACATATATACATACCAACAAACTTCCAAGGGAGATAATTCAAAAAGTATAAATGCGAGAGTTATGGTTCTTGCGCACTGCACGTTGTCTAATGCTGATTAATATTTATACGAAGTTTCGTGACAATAGCTCTAACGGTTTTCAAGTTACAGAGCGGACACGAAAGTGTGACAGACGGACAGACGGACAGACGGACAGACGGACAGACAGACAGACGGACAGACGGACGCCCGGGGGAAAAACAATATGTCTCTCCGAAAAAATTTTTTTCGGGGGAGACATAATAATTACCAGCAATGGTTATTTTATACATAATCTACATTTTTGTTTGAATACTGCACCATTGTTTCTGCTTTTGACCCCAACAATACCCAGCAGGCGTGCGTGTCTCTAGGGCAACGTCAAATCAACGTTGGTGCAACGTCGTAGATGTGACGTTGCATGAACAACATGACGTCGCAATAATGTTGATGTGATGCCACAATTACGTCATGTGCCTGCTGGTCTTATAAAGAGGTTGTAGAGTACATGTGATTTGTTACAAAATTGATCACAAAATAATGTGCACAAAATGTTAACAAATAACTTCTGTGTCAGCCCTGGTAGCTTAGTCTGATACATGTCTTGACTATCATGTGAACATGTCCGTGAAATGGACAACCCCATAATTATAGAGAAAACTGGGGTTTACTGGGGTTACATTATTTTTCCTATTTCTGCTCCAAAACATAGGTTGTGGGTACTCGTTAGAACCGCCTTAATGAGTTATTGAGGCACTTCTAACGAGTACCCACAACCTATCTTTGCAGTAAAAATAAGAAAAATATCATCGGAAAAGTAGCCATTTTGGAGATGTGAAAAAATGCACTATGTCAAATGGGTGTGTTAACCCAATTTGTACCAGAAACCCCAAAACGGGTACCCTGGCAAATAGTGCAGGCCCAGACCAGATGCCGTAAAATAATGCATCTGATCAGATCCTTCACTGTTTGCAGAAAGTTCAGCCATTAACCAAATCAATTTTGAAGAAAACACAACCTGGCACCCCTAAAATTTGAAATGGACTCCTGCTATATATAAGGAGGAAGATTCCATTTGGTACAAAAAGGGTTAAGAAAATGTCATTGGCTTTGAACATTTAATTATCATTCTCACCTGCCACTTGTGGTATATACTGCACTGTGTGAGACCCATTGGACAGTTTGTTCACATGGCATGGTACCCGGCTTCCTGATGGAGCTGAAAATAATACCTTCATCTAAGAATGCAATGTTGCTAGGCAGAAACAAAAACTGTGACTGACTTATTGCAAAAAAAAAAAGTATCTCCTTAGACCTTGGGGCCATTTATATAAGCTTGTGCTCTGAGTAGGGTTTATGGTGATAAAAACATAAACCAATTTTATGTATAACAAAGAATTTTAAACGTAACTATAATTGAATTTTTTTTTGCAAGAAGTGAGTGGCTGATGATTTGTTCCCGTCCCTCCTCGATAATAGAATTTTTTTTGTTGAAAAAAAAAATTAAATATATCGTGGTTTTGGATCACGCTGTTATCACTATTAACCCAATTCATACTGGAAACCCCTAAATGGGTAATTGGCAAACAGTGCAGGCCCAGATAAGATGCCGCAGCAGGCCCAGATGAGAAGCTGCAGAACGCAGCATCTGATCAGGGCCTACACAGTTTGCAAAAAGTTCAGCTACTTTTCCATATCATTTTGAAGAAAACACAACCTGACACCCCTAAATTTTGAAATAGACTCCTGCTATATATATGGTGGAAGATTCCATTTGGTACAAAAAAGGGTTAAACAGCTGTAGTGTACTTACTTATGATTTTACCGTTTCTGTTTTATTTCTCTTTTCTTGAAATCAAAACTATGTACCACTAATTTATGATCTACAATAGTATTGGCTATTATCATGTCTGACCTCAAGATCCACGAAGATTCAATATCAAGTATGCAAGTACAGAAAAAAATAGGATGAAACAAAATAGTAAATATTTAGTAAAATACAATACATGCAGAACTTCTTCTAATTTTGGTCTACCAATGTCTTGAAATTAAAAATAATCCTGATTACAGTGAGTTAGTGAAGTAAACAAGGTATAAAGAAGGAGGGAAAAAGCATATCAAAACATTCTTCAGCCATAACCTTTCAGGACACCAGCCAATTCCCAAACACTTGGACTGTGGTATGTACACTAAAACCTCCTTATAACATTATTGTTGGAGTTCCAAAGGCAAGGAACCCATTCTAGTTAAACAACCATGTTAAATCCAAACCAAAATATAGATTATATAGAAAAATGACCATTTATGGTCATTTTTCTGAATAATCTTTATCTAATTAAATGGTCATTTTTCTAAATAATCTATATACAATTTATTTTTGGATGCATATTATACTCTTTTACATTGAAAACAGTGTTATAATGAACAGTGTTATAAAGAGGTTTGAGCTGCATGTTACAAGGAGCTAGAGTCTTGTCAGTTTTTTGTAAAAAAAAACAACAAAAAAACTGGATAAATTTTAAATCAAACTTCATTTTCATAACTTAAGTTAACACTTAAGCTTACAGTTCAGCTGACAAGTAAAGCAGTCAAAACTTGAAAACTTTGTTTGATTTGAGGTTTAACGCCCCCCTCAACACTTTAAAGGTCATTTTGGAGACATCGCTTCCAATTTTGTGGGACTTTTACCAGAAACTGAGATGAAAAGACATCTCAAGCCCTGTCATCCAATCAAACCAAAAGGGTTTATAAACATGGACTCGCACTGCTTTGCCTTTGCAGGCTTAGATTCTCTAAGCAGTTTACCAGTACTCATGTGCGGTCGGTTTCACCTCTGCGTGGAAGCATTATGCAGGCTACCAATTTCTTTTCAAGCCCCAATGGCCGCGGGCAAGAAAACTTGAAAATTCGAACAATTTTGGGACCATGAAATTTGTTTGAGATAGGGGTAACTTGAGCCATTTATCAATTTGATATTGGAATCCCAAGGGCTGAAAATGACTTTTTTTGAATCCATACAAATAAAATATTCTATTTCTTGCACACCACATCCTTTTTCATCAATTCATTAATTTTTTCCCATGAGTATTTCTTTCTGTGAAAAAGATCACAAAGTTTATTGTTGCACTGCAAAGGAATGAAGGTTTTATTTTTACTGGCTATTAACAGGGCTTTGTGTAACAAGAGGGCCATGATGGCCCAGGATCGCTCACCTGATCTACACTGTAGAAATGAAATGGTAGGTAATATAGTAAGGTGCCTTGTCCGAAGGAATATACATGCCAAATATGAAGGATCTATCTCAAATGGTTCAAATATTATGATAAAGTAGGCCAAATATCAAGGCTGCAGATCAAACTTTTTGCATGGATGAGAAGCCCTTGTCACAAGGAACATACATGCCAAACATGAAGGCTCTATCTCAAATGGTTCAAAAGTTATGATTAAGTAGGTCACATATCAAGGTCAAGGTCACAGGTCAAAATCTTTTGCATGAGTGGGAAGACCTTGTCACAAGGAACTTACATGCCAAATATGAAGGCTCTACTTTAAATGGTTCAAAAGTTATGACAAAAACGGTCAAAGGTCAAGATCACAGGTCAAAAGTTTTGTATGGTTGGGAAGCCCTTGTTACAAGGAACCTACATACCAAATATGAAGGCTCTATCTCGAATGGTTCAAAAGTTATGGCAAAGTAGGACAAAGGTCAAGGTCACAGGTCAATCATTGAAAAACCTTGTGAACACACTGGAGGCCACAGCTTTGGTCTGATCATCATCAAACTTGCTCAGAATTATCATCTTGACAATATCTCGGTCAAGTTCGGATATGGGTCATGTGGGGTCCTACTGACCTACTTTTTGACCCAACATGACCCATATTCCAACTTGAATGAGATATTGTCAAGATGATCATTCGGAGCAAATTTGATGATGAGCGGACCAAAACTGTGGCCTATAAATTATGTTCAGATGGTTTTTCTATGATTTGACCTACTTTTTTACCCTACATGACCCATATTTAAACCTGACCGAGACATTGTCAAGATGATCATTCTGAGCAAGTCTGATGACGATCGCACCAAAGCTGTGGCTGCAAGTGTGTTCATAAGGTTTTTCAATGATCTGACCTACTGACCTACTCTTTGACCTGACATGACCAATATTTGAACTTGGCCAAAAAATTGTCAAGATGATCATTCTGAGCAAGATTGATGATGATAGGACCAAAACTGTGGCCTCTAGTGTGTTCACAAGGTTATTCTATGATTTGACCTACTGACCTACATTTAGCCAACATGACCCATATGCGGACTTCACAGAGATATTGTCAACATGATCATTTCTGAGCAAGTATGATGATGATTGGACCAAAACTGTGGCCTCTAGTGTGATCACAAGGTTTTCCTATGATTTGACCTGACCTACTTTTTGATTGGACATGATCCATATTCAGTCTTGACCGAGGTATTATCAAGGTGATCATTCAGAGCAAGTATGTTGATGATCGGACAAAAACTGTGGCCTCTAGTGAGTTAACAAGGTTTTTCTATGATTTGACCTGCTTACCTGTTTTTTGATCCAACATGACCCATATTCCAACCTGACTGAGATACTGTTAAGATGATCATTCTGAGCAAGTTTGATGATGATCGGACCAATACTGTGGCCTCTAGTGTGTTCAGATGTTTTTTCTATGATTTGACCTACTGACCAACATTATTACCCAACATGACCCATATTTAAACCTGACCCAGATATGTCAAGATGATCATTCTGAGCATGTTTGATGATGATCGGACCAAAACTGTGGCCTCTAGTGTTTTCACAAGGTTTTTCTATGATTTGACCTACTGGCCTACTTTATGATCAAACATGACCCATGTTCGAACTTGACCGAGATATTGTCAAGATAATCATTCTGAGAAAGCTTGATGATCGGACCAAAAACTGTGGCCTCTAGTGAGTTCACAAGGTTTTTCTATGATTTGACTTACTGACCTTTTTTTGACCCTACATGACCCATATTCAAACTTGACCGAGATATTGCCATGATGTTCATTCTGACCAAGTTTGATGATGATTGGATCAAAACTGTGGCCTCTAAGAGTGTTAACAAGAAAAGTTTATGCACGCACGACGATGCTAGACATATCGCGGTCACAAAAGCTCACCATGATCATCGGTCAGGTGAGCTAAAAAAAAGTCAAGAACAGAAGTACCGTAGAAATCCTTTAAGAATTCAGACACCTTGAGGACTTGCTGTAACTCTCTTACTATTTTAACAAATTTGTTTCATGATCCAGCAAGGAGTCCAAAAAGTTCAGATGGAATGGCAAACAGTGTAGACACTGGTCAGACTACCCCTTCAGGAGCAGTCTGATCTGGGTCTGCACCGTATATTCAGGCCTATCTGTCCCAATACTTAGGATCATTATTGAAAAGAGACTGAAATTGAAAAGAAATGAATCTTGAGTGCTTTTAATAAAGCCTTAAATGCAAATAAACAGATGTAGTATTGCCGTCCCTATCTACCAGCACGTCTTGCAAGTAGTGCACAGCAGGTTGGGATAAGGAGAGTAAGCTATTACAGGGTGAGATAAGAATTTCTGTACCCTGTGCAAATGTCTGATAGTCTTATCTGGTGAGCAAGAAAATGCTTTATGTTCAGATAGCATTTTCCAGACGAAATTTTGTGATGTTCTTCTGATCTCAGCTTCAAACAGAGATTGTGTGAACTGCATATATGCGGCCACAATCTATCTTTCACTTCTCCCTATATATTAGATGGGGTGTACAAGGGATTTCATTCAGGTGACATTTCCGAGCTTTGAATATGTCAAGGCACTGCAGCTAAAAGACTGTCAAGAATCTCAGCCAACTGTAACATGTGTGACCTGTCCAAGTGTAACACAACGATCAAACACAAAATTGTGTAACCAACAGACATAAAGCCAACAAAGCTGAAATTTTGACTCTAATTGTAAAGAACATACATAAATATAAATTCAGTTTTTCAACAAATTTTAAGTAGTGGAATAAACACAATTTTCCTTGAAACTTTTAGAATTAATATAATGTATGCAAACTGTTCACTTTAACTCTTTAAGATGTCGAGAAATATTACATCTGAAAAAGTCGTCTGCTTATGTCGTCCGCCTAAATTTTTTGCAAACTTTTCAAAAATATTTTTGCATACAGACAAACAGTGTGGGCCCAGGTCAAACTGCTCCTACAGGAGCAGTCTGATCTGGGTCCACACTGTTTGCAAAAAATTACTTTTAAGGTTGGAGGCAGACGGCAAAGCAGACGGCAATAGTCGTGGGTTAACTTGACTTTGACCAGCCACATCTCTGAGAGTAAATGGCTTATCATATCATGCTTCTATATTGAAATTTTACAAACAGTAACGAACATTCATTATTATGGTATAGGTATTATTATTATAATAATTACTGTTATCATTAATTACTGTTATCATTATTAATACAATTATCATTAAAACATGGACGTTTTAAATGAAAACATACGAAGGAAGTTGACAGAAAATAACACAAAATAACAGAAATCTGTCAATGTATAATTTTTATCAACTGCAAGGCTTTTCGAACTGAATTGGTCATGTGACTGTTCAGTTCAAATCTGGCAAATAGTTTTGTGTATGTTTGTTTGATTTAAGGTTTTAAGTCCCCGTAAACACTGTATAGGTCATTTTGGAGACGTTGCTTCCAATTCTGTGGGACTTTTACCCGACATCGAGATGAAATGACATCTCAAGCCCTGCCGCCCAATGAAACCTTGTGTGTGGCAAAAACAGATGTGAGCTACACCACAAACTCTTTATAACACTATTAATGGGATCCTAAGCAGAAACCGTGTTATTAAAAAAAAACATGTTATATCCAAAGAAAAATGTATAGATTATATAGAAAAATGACCATTTGTTGTAATTTTTTCTGTATAATCTATACATTTTTGGGATCCATCTTGAAACCTTGTTATATATCCAAAACAGTGTTATAACAAACAGTGTTATAATTAGGTTGCGGTGTATCTTACGGTCTCGATCACAATGTGTGCCAAATTTATTAATGAGGTTACCAATCTTCTAAATGTTTAAATTACCCACACCCATTTCTGACTATCAGACAATCAGATTACATTATAAAATGTTTTCATTCAAATTCACAAACTTAATGACAAACAGTGTAGATCCTGATCAGATGGCTTCTTCAGAAGCCATCTGATCTGGATCTACACAGTTTGCAAAGGCCATGGTTGTCGTGAACAGCAGGATAAGGGCTAAATCTAGATTTTAAATAAAATTTTCAAAATTTTCAGACACCGAAAATTCTAACACAAAAATGATTTGCAACAGAACAAGACAAATTCACAATTGTGACAGATTTCTGTTTTGACACAAAAAGAATATATCAAACACTCACCTTGTATAAAAACGTGCAACAAACATAATGTATCAGGCAGCTGTGAGTATAGTGATTGTGGCAGGCTATACAATCATTCCAGCATGCTTCAATTTCATTGGTCAGTTCAAAATTCCGAAAAACAGCCGATCCCTCTGTGTTAGAATGTAAGAGAGGTGTTAAACTTCTGAAGCCATTAGTCACTGTTGAGCAGAATCTTGTTCATTTGTTATTTTTGTGCAAAGTATATTGGGTCTGTAAGGATAGACTCTATATTTTTTTTCTCAATTTCACAATCGTATACAGTAGAATTCCTCTATTAAGACCACCTTTCGGAGTGTTCCAACAATCCCAATTAAGACCACCTTTGGGACTGTTCAAAAGTGGTCTTTAAGACCACTTTTGAACAGTCCCAAAGGTAGTCTATGACCAGAGGACATTGTATGCAGAAAACACAAAGAAAGAATAACTGAAATCTACCAAATAAGGTTTTCAAAGCAGAATTAGTCTTAATTTTAGGTGGTCTTAATAGTAGTTTTTTCACAATCAGGACCAACCTGATTTCTATCAGTTACAAATGAAGTGACTGTACATACAGTTTTCTACTACCACATGGGTATGCTTCAAGGAACAAAGCCCCGCCCATCGGGGCTTGAAGAAATAGATGGGCTGCAGGATGCTTCCACGCAGAGCTGAAACCAACCACACACGGGTACTGGTAAACAGCTTAGAGCATCTTAGCCAGCCCATGTAAAGTGGTGCGAGTCGGCCCATCCATGCTTATAAACCCTATTGGTTTCAATAGGCGACAGGGCTTGAGATGTAATTTTGTCTCAATGTCGGGTAAAAGTCCCACAAAATAGAAAGCATCATCTCCAAAATGACCTATACAGTGTTGATGGGGACGTTAAACCTCAAAATTAATCCAATCAAATCAAGGAACAAAAAAAAGAACATACAATTGCATCTTAAACTTCTCTGTGATATTCTGAGCCCAGCTGTTCAAAGCATCATTAGCTTAACGAGTTTGTTACTGTTCAAATTGTTAACTGTTCCAGCAAATATACTATCTAATATTCTGGTATTTTTGCAGGAAAAATGTGAATAGCAAAAGCTATGGTATTTTTGCTGGAAAAATGTGAGTAGCTTTTGCATTTGCAAAAGAATGCAAAAGCTACTCCCATTTTTGCAGCAAAAATATTAGCATATTGACCATATCAAATGACTTTAAAGTTTTAACGATATTTTAACTAACTTCATTGCTAGTCTTGAACAACTGGGCCTCAATGTACTCATTAACCAGGGTGTCAGCAACCTTCAACTCCATGCCAAAGCTGTTGGGCAGACATAATGTTAACTAGAACTGCGTCCATAGGACACGAATACCCCCGCCTGAAAATATGTCTATGTTCGTATTCATCCATAGAAAGTTATTGACCTTGTTTAAGTTTTGGACCCTTTTTCACATCTGACCTCTAAGTATGACCTTGACCTTTGAGGTAAGGACCTTGGTTTTGTGATGTCTCATGATGGCCAACATTTCTGCCAAGTAATTTCAAAATCCATCCAGAGATAAGAAAGTTATTGACTGTGTTTAAGTTTCGGACCATTTTTTTTTCTACCTTTGACCTCTAAGTATGACCTTGACCTTGGAGGTACAGATCTGGGTTTGCATGTGACACATCCTCTCATGATGGTTAACATTTCTTCAAAGTAATTTCAAAATCCATCCAGAAATAAGTAAGTTATTGACTGTGTTTAAGCTTTGGACCCTTTTTTTGGCCTTGACCTCTTAAGTAAGACCTTGACCTTGGAGGTACAGACCTGGGTTTTGCACGTGACACATTGTCTCATGATGGTTAACATTTCTACAAAGTAATTTCAAAATCCATCCAGAAATAAGAAAGTTATTGACTGCGTTTAAGTTTCAAACCTTTTTTTTTTCTACCTTTGATCTCTAAGTATGACCTTGACCTTGGAGGTACAGATCTGGGTTTGCATGTGACACATCCTCTCATGATGGTTAACATTTCTGCTGAGTAATTTTAAAATCCATTAAGAAATAAGAAAGTTATTGACTGTGTTTAAGTTTCGGATCCTTTTTTTGACTTTTGACCTCTAAGTATGACCTTGACCTTGGAGGTACGAACCTGGGTTTTGCATGTGACATGTCGTCTCATGATAGTTAACATTTCTGCTGAGTAATTTTAAAATCCATTAAGAAATAAGGAAGTTATTGACCGTGTTTAAGTTTCGAACGCACGGATGCACGGACGAACAGACGGACGGACAGGGGCAACGCTACAAGCCCTTTCCACCATTCTTCGAATGGCGGGGGCATAAAAAGGTGTCCCACCTTCACACCAAACTACCAGTTTTTAATGGACAATAATTTTGTATCCTATGTGTTCTTTTCTCACTGGCTTCTGATGATGATCTAGCTAAACACTAAAAATTCTTATGTGATCCAAAAGGACCGAACCACTCTATGGACTAAGTGTTTATGAGGGAGTCAGATCTGACTCCTATCAAATTACCCTGAATTTTGCAATCACTAAATTATATCTATTAACACTCATTACTTGTTGTTTCAACCCATAGCTTTTAGTCTCGTAACTAAATAGCTTGAAATATCAAAGCACTGAGAGTACTGGTCAGTCAGTTAGGCAGACGTTTAGACTTATAAACTCAGAATTATTTTGAAGTTTCTAAATAGAGTACTTATCTTATTAATGCCATCAACAGTTTTTTTTACAACTGACACTCTGGCCCCCGCCCATAGGGGCTTGAAGAAATATATGGGCTGCATGATGCTTCCACGCAGAGCTGAATCCATCCCGCACACTAGTACTGGTAAACCCCTTAGAGGATCTAAGCCTCTCCAGGAACCGCGGTGCGAGGCGGACCGCCCATGCTAATAAACCCTACTGGTTTCATTGGGTGACAGGGCTTGAGATGTCATTTCATCTCAATGTCGGGTAAAAGTCCCATAAAATTGGAAGCAATGTCTCCAAAATGACCTTTAAAGTGTTGACAGGGACTTAAAACCTCAAATCAAACAAACAAACAAAAACAACTGACACTCAAATTTTCTAGCTTTACATAAACATAGAATGGCATTTCTTTCTTCCATTATGTCTTCAAACAAAGAGGCTTGAGCAAACAGTGTACACCCTGATGAGATGCTGCATTCTGCGGCATCTCATCAGGGTCTACACTGTTTGCCATAGGGGAGTAGTAAATTGTACTTGTTCAATTTTCAGAACAAGTATGGTAAGGTGAGTGATCGTTCGAGTTTTACGTCCCACCAACAACTAAGGTCATACGGAGACGGGACCTCGGTTTAAAGACTCATCCGAAAGTCTGGAGAAGCCCAGGATCGATCCTGCGATCCCGGGTTTACAAGCCGAGTAGGGTAACCACTGCACCACGGAGGCTTCTAGTATGGTAAGGTGGTAGGAGTCATGGTGTCCTATTGTATAGGGAAATACTGTTGTTTTGATGCTTTTTCCAGTATCTGCTTTATGCTTAGTAGAACTGCCTGTTGAATTAAGTAATGTTTACCCTTGTAAACCCAACTTTTCTCACTGTAAAGGTATCTTTACAAGCATTGCCATTAGACAGATTTAACATATATAGAAATGTGCTAATGATGGTGATTTCTGAAAAGTTAAAATGCCGAATAATATTGCTGTGCTATAGTAAATCTACCTGACTCAAACAAGAATATGCTTTGGTGATGGTTTATGAACATGGCTGCTTAAAGCAGAATGCAAGAATAAATTCAGTTGCAAGCTCTCCAAAACTGGTGAAAACTTAAGACATTAACCGATAAAATGCCAACCACAACAATTGTTGTCTGCTTTGCCATCTACCGGTTACCATAAAAGTAATTTTCGTCGAACAGTGTGGACCCAGATCAGACTGCTCCTGTAGAAGTAGTCTAATATGGGTCCACACTGTTTGCCTGTGTGCAAAAATATTTTTAAAAAGGTTGCAGACGACATAAGCAGACGACATTTTCAGATGTAGGTTTTCCTCGGCATCTTAAGGGTTAAAAATAGAATTTTCAGCAACAACTATGTTAGGTGCAGGAAAGCATATATGGCAATCACTCTTCATGGAAGTTGCCTTTAGTAAATTTTTAGTGAAAATTAAACTACACACACGCCTCAGTAAAACACAGTTCATTATAACACAGCTGCGTTGAATACAACAGTGCAAAGACGGACCTCAAATATATAGATTTAGTTTGTTTGTTTGAATCGAGATTTAACATCCCATCAACACTATTAAGGTCATTTTCAATTTTGTGGGACTTTTACCCGACACTGAGATGAAATGACATCTCAAGCCCGGTCGCCCAGTGAACCCAAAAGGCTTATACCATTCGACAGTCTGACTCACATCACTTTGGCTGGGCAGGCTTAGACCTTTTAATTGGTTTACCAGTACTCATGTGTGACCAGTTTCAGCTCTGCGTGGAAGCACCATGCAGCCCAATCTATTTCTCCAAGCCCAAATGAGCGGAGGTGACAAATATATAGAAAAATGACCATACGTGTTCATTTTTCTATATAATCTACACAATTTTGTTTTGATATAACATATGGACGTTAAACTAAAATGGTTCTGCCTTGGACCCAAATAACCCATTGTATGTGGAAAAACCCCTAAAGAGGAATCTTGCAAACATTGCAGGCCCTGATCAGACCCTGCAGAACGTGGCATCTGATCAGGGCCTGAACTGTTTGCTAACAGAATTTTCCATCAAAAGTAGAATAAAAATGAGAAATTTGTCTCACACCCCATATATGAGAGTCCACTAGTATATAACGGGATAATAGTGTTATAAAGAGGAAATAATGTAAATGAACTGTGCAATTAATATGGTATAACTGACTGACTGGTAGTAGAGCTATGCAACAGTGAATTTGAAGCTAAGAGATGTGTTGTTGTTTTTTTTTTTTGCAGTTCATTGGCCCAATCAACACTGAAGTCGATTTTTTATCTTTGTTTGCCGCGTTTTTCGGCTATAACTTCTTCATTTTAGACTTTTTATCAACACATGCAGCCAGTAAGTTGTAGAGTAGAAACTCCGCCAACTTCTCAAAAAGGTTTCATGCCCCTAAGTTATCTGAGCAGAGCAGTAAACAGATGGAAATTTCTACAATTTCAAGTTTGTGCAAAATTTTCTGTTTCCATAAGGTCCGCCTTGATGGTGTGGTTTGCGGATTTGTCGTCTGTTTAGATCTTGACTGAAGGCTGTTCATGACTGTGTGTTCTAGGTTTCAACTTTGTAACCATTACAGTTCTTGAGACTAGATAAAAGCTTCATCGCATAGGACAATAAACATAGAAGTTATTAAACAAAATGCACTTCAATTGTTTGAAAACCTACCAAGGGACATAAATCTAAGAGTTATGGACCACTGACTCTTATTCTGCTTTACATGATACATCCAGTTATTTTCCATGTTCATATGAACTGACAACTTCTAGCTTTCATAGTTCTTGAAAAATCTGTCATGAAAATTTTCAAGAAAAGCAAAATTTGAGAATCTACATACATGGGTATTTAACTCCATGAGTCCTGGGCCCTTGGTAACTGTTCATTACACATTCCTTATTTTAGAGACCAAATGTGGTATAAGTATCATTGTGGTAGGATCACAATCATAAACATTATTGAACAAAGCTTAATTTTTATTTTTTTTGAAAACCTACCAAGGGATTTTACTCCAAGAAAGGATACATCTAGTCATTGTCTATCGTTATACAAACTTTCAGCTTTCCAGCTTTCATACTTCCTGAAGCTATCAAGGGATGCAACTCAAAGAGAATTCTTGTATACACAATACATTCAGTCATTATGCATGTTTATACAAATTTTCAGCCTTCTAGCTTTTTAAAGGAACTCATTTTTGATTTTTATTCCTACTTCCTGAGAAACCTGACAAGAAAAATTTTCAGAATGGCAAAATTTGAGAAACTACCAAGGGATGTTACTCCAAAAGCTATGGACCCTTGCCCCTTTTTCTTGTATACACAAAACATCCTGTCATTGTTCATGTTTATACAAACTTTCAGCTTTCTAGCTTTCATATTTCCTGAAAAATCTGACAAGAAAAATTTTCAGGATGGCAAAATTTGAGAAGCTGTCAAGGGATGCAACTCAAAGAGTATTCTTGTATACGCAATACATCAAGTCATTATGCATGTTAATACAAACTTTCCGCTTTCTAGCTTTCATAGTTCCTGAGAAATCTGTCAAGAAAGTTCTTGTGAATGGCAAAATTTGACAACCTAACATGGGACTTAACTCCGAGAGTTATGGGCCTTTGGTACACCTTCCGTACCATAGAGACCAAGTGTAGTATAAGTTTCATTGAAGTAAGACCACAAACATAAAAGATACCAAGCAAAATGCATTTTAAAATTTGAAAACCTATTAAGGGAAATATCTCCAAGAGTTATGTGCCCTTGGTCACTATTCTGCTACTACATCTTCCTTACATTAGAGACTGAGTGTAGTATAAGTTTCATCAAAGTTGGACAACAAGTTATTAAGCAAAATGCATTTTAATTTTGCAGTCACAGAATCACATAGTCATGGAATGACAGAATCATGGCATGACGGAAGGACATGGCAAATCCAGTATAGCCCCACTTTTAATAGCAAATGGATCTTAATAGCAAATGGAAAAGCCTTCAAAAGCATCAAGAAAACAATACCAAGAGACCTATGGTTTGTCTGTTGATGAGTAGTTATTCAACTTGCAATGTTGCTCATGAGCCATCATTAAGAATACCATAATGATCCTAAGTATTGGGACAGATTTTGTTTGTTTGTATTGGGGTTGAACGGCCCAGTCAGCACTATTTTAGGTCATTTTTGAGCTGGTCAGTTTACCTATCCACACTTTTCCTGGGCAGGCTTATACGCAAGCGGTTAACCAGTACAGTGCACATTCTTTTGCCAGAAACTGACAACTGCCCCTCTTGAATCAGCAGAAGGGAGAGAATGACCGTAGAAAAGATTTCAAGATCAATCTCCACGAAAGAATGTTGCCGACCTCAGCAGGTATCGAACCTGCATCCTCCTGATCACCAGTCAGATGCCCATCCAACTGAGCTCTTGTTTGATTTGAGGTTTAACATCCCCGTCAACATTGTAGAGGTCATTTTGGAGACGTTGCTTCCAATTTTGTGGGACTTTTACCCGACACTGAGATGAAATGAGATCGATCTCAAGTCCTGTTACCCAATGAAACCAATAGGGTTTATAAGCATGGACGGTCCGACTCGCACCACTTTGCCTGGGCAGGCTTAGATCCTCTAAGTGGTATACCAGTACTCATGTGCAGTTGGTTTCAGCGTGGAAGCATCATGCAGCTCAACTATTTCTCCAAGCCCCGATGGCCGGCGACTGAGCTACCGAGGCCGGCCAATATTGGGACAGCTAGGCCTGAGCAAACATTGCAGATCCAGATCAGAAGCCGTCTGATCAGGGTCTTCACTGTTAGCCACTGCATCTGCACCTTTTGGACTCCTTGCTGGACCATGAGACAAACTTGTTAAAATTTGAGGAGAATTACAGTAAGTCCTCAAGGTGTCCGAAATTTTAGCATTTTTGCAATAGACTGTCTTCAAAGGAATCAGGATAGCCATAATTCTTACTCGTTAAAGACAATTCTAAGTTACTCTGAATTCTTCTTTGTGTGTGCAGAATGTCAAAACCTGTACAAGGAATATCATGTTGTGATTCCTTATTAAGCACAACGGCCCCCACCCATCAGAACTTGAAGAAATAGATGGGCTGCACGATGCTTCCGCAGAGCTGAATCTGACCGCACACGAGAGCTGCTAAGCCGCTTAAAGGATCTAAGCCTGCCCAGGCAGAGCAGTGCGAGTCAGACCGTCCATATCCTTATAAACCCTATTGGTTTCTTTGAGATGTCATTCCATCTCAATGTTGAGTAAAAGTCCCAAAAAATTGGAAACAATGTCTCCAAAATGACCTATACAGTGTTGACAGGGACGTTAAACCACAAATCAAACAAAATCAAACAAATCAATAAGCACAAAGTAAAAGTACAATGTACCACTGTCACAAAACAGGCATTCTGAAGCTCATTTTAATGCTTAACCCTTCTCTTGGTGAATATTCAGTTTAGCCATACCCATTTCTGACTTTGAACCAATCAGATTACTTGATGTAATTTATTCCTACAAATTCAAAAATTGAATGTCAAACAGTGTAGATCCTGATCAGATGGCTTCTGAAGAAGCCATCTGATCTGGATTTACACTGTTTGCAAAGAAAAAGGTTGTCGTGAACAGCAGGATAAGAGTTAAAGCAAATGTTAAAGCATTGCAGACAAAAAAGCATGTACCAAGGCTAAGCCTTGTAAGTCAATCATTTCCTGGTAAATTATGTTCACCCTTGATTACAGGTCAGCATTTTCAAACTACTCAGGTATTTTCTGAGTCCTGAAGTGTTGCCTGCTCTGTCATGTATTCAATAAAAACACTGCAAATTTTATATATAAATCTGGTCAGTAAGGCTGGCACGATTAATCGGGTAATCAATTAATTGATCGATAAATTCCACAAACTGATTATCATTACTGATTTACCTGTAATCGATTATTTGATAAGTACAATTTACTGCCCAAATTTGTGCCTAAAATAGCTGGATGAATGGCAAACAGTGCAGACCCTGATGAGACAGCGCATTCTGCGGCATCTAACCCTGGTTTATGCTGTTTGCTCAGGCCTGTCTGTTCAAATACATATGGTAAAGTACAACATATGGTAAGAGTCATACAGAGACAGAAAGCCAGACAGGTAAAATTATCACCAAATCTTCAGTGATTACTAATCGATTATCGATCACAATGGCAAGACCGATAATCGATTATCTTTTCAGCTCCAATTAGCCAGCCCTTCTGATCAGACTGGTAACTCCATCTACACTTAGCTGCTGGTACCTCAATTCTAGGATTGACAGTGGCTCTAGCTTCAACGACTGTAGAGTTACCACATCAATAATAGCACAGGTAGTGATACCAGCAACCAGTGACCAGAAGAACCAAATTCAAAGACATGAAGAGGTACCAGCATTTAAAGGTTGGCACAGGACTCAATACTAAGGGCAAACATAGGTAAAGGTATTAGGAACCCAAATCAGAGGCACTAGCATCTAATATACTGGTTAAGGTAGCAGTATTAAGGACTGGTAAATGTGGCAGCATCTGGACTGATATATGGGCCTACATCCAAGGTTGAGGCACCAGAATTCAAGGACAAGCAATTTGATATTATTATCTAAGGACAGCTACATATACCAGCATCTAAAGACTGGTAGAGCATTCAAGGACATGTAGGGTACCAGCAGCTCAGGGCATGCAGAGGTGCCAGCATTTAAAGCCAGGTAGAGACACCATAGACAGGTAGATGTAGCAGCACCAAAAGACAGGTAGAGTTGTCAGCATACAAGGACAGGTGGAGCTGCCAGCAATAACAGACATGTAAAGACATAAGCATTCAAGGAAAGGTAGAGCTGCGAGCAGTAACAGACAGGTAGTTCATAGACAGGTAGATGTAGTAGCATACAAGGGCAGGTTGAGCTGTCAGCAATAATAGACAGGTAAAGACATGCATTCAAGGACAGGTAGAGGATGTAGCATTTGAGGATAGGCAAAGACATCAGCATACAAGGACAGGTAGAGCTACCAGAATTTACAGACTGGTAAAGACATCAGCATTCAAGGACAGGTAATAAACCGAGGTCCTGTCTCCGCTGTTGGTGGGACATAAAACTCAAGCACTCACTCATTTACTCTCTCAAGGACAGGTAGCGGATGCAGCATTCAAGGACAGGTAAAGACATCAGCATTCAAGGACATGTAGAAGATGCAGCAGTTGAGGATAGGCAAAGACATCAGGATACAAGGACAGGTAGAGATACCAGAATTTAAAGACTGGTAAAGACATCAGCATTCAAGGACAGGTAGAGTTAGCAGCATTTGAGGATAAGTAAAGACATCAGCATTCATAGACAGGTAGGTAGCAGCATCAAAGGACAGGTAGAGCTGCCAACATTTTAGGATTGGTGAAGACACCCGCATTCAAGGGCAAGTAGAGTGGCCAGCAGTAACATAAAGGCAATTCATAGACAGGTAGTGTAGCAGCATCAAAGGACAGCTAGACCTGTCAGCATACAAGGAAAGGTGGAGCTGCCAGCAATTACAGACAAGTAAAGACATCAGAATCCAAGGACAGGTAGAGCTGCCAGCAGTAACAGACAGGTAATTCATAGATGGGTAGATGTAGAAGCATACAAGGACAGGTAGAGATGCCAGCAGTAACAGAGGTATTCACAGATGGGTAGATGTAGAAGCATACAAGGACAGGTAGAGATGCCAGCAGTAACAGAGGTATTCATAGATGGGTAGATGTAGCAGCATACAAGGACAGGTAGAGCTGCCAGCAGTAACAGACAGGTAATTCATAGATGGGTAGATGTAGCAGCATTATAGGACTGGGAGAGCTGTCAGCATTCATGGACAGGTAGAGCTGCCAGCAATAACAGACATGTAAAAACATCAGCATTCAAGGACAGGTAGAAGATTCAGCATTTGGGTATAGGCAAAGACTTCCGCATACAATGACAGGTAGAGCTACCAGCATTTACAGACTGGTAAAGGCATCAGCATTCAAGGACAGATAGGGCTACAAGCAACTATGGATAGGTAAAGCATTGATCAGCATTAGAAGACAGGTAAAGGTAGCAGCATCAAAGGATTGGTAGAGCTTCCAGAATTCAAGGATAGATAAAGACATCAGCATTCAGGAACATGTAGAGGCAGCAAGATTTAAGGATAGGTAAAACATCAGCATTTATACACAGTAAAGATAGCAGCAGCAAAGGACAGGTAGAGCTGCCAGTACATGTATTTAAGGACAGGTGAAGACATCAGCATTCAAAGACAGGGAGAGGTTCCAGCATCCAAGGACAGCAAAAGAAGGGCTGATACAGCTACCTGCATTTCAAGATGTGTAAAGACATCAGCATTCAAAGACAGGTAGAGGTATCAACAGCTGGACAGGCAGAGGAACCAACATCTCAGACAGGTTAAGCTACTAGCATTTTAAGGTAAAGGCACTAGTCTTTAAGAATGGGTAGATATACCAGCATCTAAGGACAGGCACAAGTATCAGACAATTTAAGATATTTAGAGGTTCTAGCATTCAAAGACAGCAAAATGCACCAACATGCAAGGTTTGTAAGATATACTGTCACCTATTATGATAGATAAAATAACCATTCTATGATAGGTAAAGGCCCCAGCAGTGAAGGTCAGCTAGAGCTACTGGCATCAAGGGATATGTAGAGCTACCAGCATTTAAGGACAGGCAGGAGCACCAGCTTTTGAAGTACCAGCATTCAATGACAGGTAGAGAAATATTAAGCATCACATCCAAAGATAGACATACCTAAGCACTGAAGGATAGGTAGGAGAACTGCCATCCAGAGATTGGAAACTTTTTTGTATAATAGTGAATACATATACATTCATATAACCTACCCAAAAGGAAGGTGACACCAAGAGAATCCTGAGAAATTCTAAATTATTTTATACTATAAACCTAGCCCAATTTGCAAAGAATGGTGTATCTACATGTGTGTAAAATAATATCTTATTTTTGTGTACATTATGGATAACAGATATAAAATGCAAAATAGTTGTAAATAATCTATATGCATGAATTTGCATAGGTTAATGTTGCAACCCTGAAATAGTATAAAGCTCAGGTTTTAAAACTTTATCATGCTGAACTATTTTGAACTTGAAATTTGCCCAGCTTATAAATATTAAAATTCCAACAACTGATGGCTGCTGCTTTTTAACCCTTATCCCACTGCATAAATTAATCTAGCCACACCCATTTACATTTCAACCAATCAAAAGCATTGATGTGATTTAATTCAATCTAATTTGCAAACTAAATGACAAACAGTGTAGATCCTGATCAGATGGCTTCTGAAGAAGCCATCTGATCTGGAGCTACACTGTTTGCAAAGGTAGCAGTTGTTGTGAGCAACTACCTGTGATAATTTTTTAACAGTATGAGGGAGATTTGCCATTGTGACGAGGGAGATGTAAAAAATATAAAGTAATACAGTTCAAATGAGGGAGACTCCAAAATTTTACTAAAATTTAGCATAAATTGGACAAAAATTAGCATCAAGATGAGGGAGTCTCCCTCCTGATGAGGGTATCACAGGTATGAGAACAGTAGGATAAGGGTTAATATAAATGAGCAGAATAAATTTATATTTGTCAGTTGACAACATGTAAACAGCCCACTATTTGTTGGTATTTTTTATATTTATGAGTAGTATAATTTCATGCTCAAATGGGTTGAGCATGAAAAGAGTTTCTAACCCTTGGCCTGAAGCTCATCAAATGAGTTAAGATCTGCTCGTCAGTGATATTGCAGTATATATAAACCCATGATCCCAAATAAAGCTGTCATATATGAAAAAGCAGCTGCATGCAAGCTATTTTAGTCAAGAAAAAAATCTAGTAGAAGCAAAGATTATTGCAATAATCAAATGATGGACATGCAAAATAAAAATGATAATAGAAATAAAAGAGGTGCATGCTACTTGATCTTAAAAAACTAATTTAAATCACAAATAATTAATACCAAAACATTATTTTTGTTATGCTGTGGTTAAACAGTACATAAATTTTTAATGACCATTTGTCATCATTCCCCAAAGAAAGAAACAGGACAAAACTAGAAATGTGTCCAGACAACACAGATGCCCCCACCAAGGGCCCCACCTCTACCCAAAAATCTGTTGCAACAAAATTTTCTAAGTGTGTGACCTTGACCTTGAGGTCATGGGCAGGGTCGTTGATATGGGTGAATGAGACTTGGGACCTGTATCTATCATCATTCCAAATATGAAGCCAATCTATAAATATAAGCCCTAAAACTTTAAAAGCATAATAAGACTAAGTCTGTGACATTGACCTTGAGGTCAGGGGTGGGGGTATATACAACTTTGGACCTGTAACTATCATCATACCAAATATGAAGCAAATCTATATGGTTTGGTGAGTATGAGCTCTTAATAAACTTAAAATAAAAAACTGTCTTTGTCTGTGACCTTGACCTTTAGGGCACGTGCATGGGTGGGAGTATTGGACCAGTATCAATCACCATACCAAATATAAACTTAATTCATCCTACAATTTGGAAAATATAAACTCTTAAAATATCTAATTAAAAATTTCTAAGTCTGTGACCTTGACCTTGAGCTCATGGGCATGGGTGGGGGTATTGCTGAATAAGATGGACAGGTATCTAACATCATACCAAATATAAACTCAATCCATCACACAATTTGGAAAATATCAACTCTTAAAATATCTAATTAAAAATTTCTAAGTCTGTGACCTTGACCTTGAAGCCATAGGCATGAGTGGGGGTATTGCCAAATAAACATTTGGACCTGCATCTATCATCATAGCATATATAAGCCAAATCCATAATATGGTTTGGAAAATTTGAGCTCTTTAAAATCTTTAACATTAAAATTGTCTAAGTCTGTGACCTTGACCTTGAGGTCATAGGCATGAGTGGGAGTATTGCTGAATAAAACATTGTACCTATATCTATCATCATATCAACCAAAGCCATCATAAAAGTTCAGGTTCTACCAGGTACAAATACCTTAACTGGAGTCTTTAACATGGAAAATTTCTAAGTCCATGGCCTTGACCTTGGGGTCATGGGTATGGGTGGGGGTATCGCTGAATAAAACTTTGGACCTATATCTATAATCATACCAAATATGAACCATTTCCATCAAATGGTTTGGAAAATATGAGTTCTAAAATGTTCAGGTCTACCTGTTACAAAAACCTTAACCTGAGTCTTTAAAATTGAAAATTTCTAAGTCTGTGACCTTGACCTTGAGGTCACAGGCATGGGTGGGGGTATTGCTTAATAAAACTTTGGACCTATATCTATCATCATACCAAAGATGAACCAGTTCCATCAAATGGTTAGGAAAATATAAGTTCTAAAAGTTCAGGCTCTACCTGTTATAAAAACCTTAACCTGAGGTTACAGGATCACGTACGTACTTACGTACGTACGCACACACACACATACAGACAGACGTACATATGTACGCACGTACGGAAAACCGAAAAACTATATGCCCCCGGCATCATATGATGCAGGGGCATAAAAAGTAGTCTCTAAGTGCAAATCAAGACAGAGAAATTGTAGAAAATGAGTAAATGATGAAAACTATTAGAACCTCCATAATTCCACACATGGAAAAATACTGTTTAGATCAGAAACTCTGTTCAGGTTAATATGTTACAAGCTGGGATGAAATATAATTTTCATAACCGATAACAGATGCTTATTGTTGTTTATTTAATGTTTATTAAAAAAGCTGGTGTACCAGACATTTGTTGAAGATAACTGTATAACAGAGGTCTACTGTAGATGATTTCATAACATTACAGAAGTTTATTGGAAATGATGTCACAACAAAGGTTAATGGATATCATTTCAAACATGTTTATGGGGTATGGTTTCATGACAAAAGTATAATGAAGGTTGTTACAGCAGTTTATTGGAGATGATTTCAATATCAAGTTTCCTACAGAAATGAATTCAAAATTTATGCTTTCAAAATACAAATACTGGAATTGATTTACTAACATAAGTTTACTGGGAAAGATTTACTAAGATGGGTTTATTGGAGATGGTTTTCTCAGATAAGTGTATTGGAGATAGATGATAACAGAAGTTTTTGCACATGGTTTCATATCAGAAGGTTTTGGAGATGGTTTCATAACCAAAGTTTTTAAATGATTTCATGAGATGATTTTGCAACAAAAAGTTTATTGGAGATATTTCATTACAAACAAGATGTGTTTGTGAAACACGAATATGTCCCCGGGCATGGTCATTTTTTTTTCAAAGTTGGTCACAGTTCAAAGTCATGGTCACAGATCAAGATTTTTGGTTTGAGTGGGAAGCCCTAGGCACAAGGAACTTACATGCCAAATATGAAGGCTCTATCTTAAACGGATCGAAAGTTATGAACAATAATATTTTTTATCTTTAAAGTAGGTCATAGGTCAAGGTCACAGGTCAAAAAATTTTGCAACTCTTGTCACAAGGAACCTTCATGCCAAATATGAAGGCTCTATCTTAAATGATTCAAAAGTTATGAACAATTTTATTTGCTCTTTTATGTAGGTCAAAAGTCAACACCATGATAAAACAAATTTGCTTGAATGTAAAGCTCTTATCAGAAGGAACCTACATGTCAAATATAAAGGCCCTATACCAAACGGTTTGAAAGTTATGACCAAAATGTTAATTTTTTCTTTTAAGTAGGTCAAAGGTCAAGGACATTCATGCAAATATTTTTGCATGAATGTAAAGCTCTTGTTACAAGGAACCTACATACCAAATATGAAGGCTGTATCTCAAATGATTCAAAAGTTATGACCAAAATGTTATTTTTTATTTTAAGTAAGTCAAAGGTCAAGGTCACAGATCAAATTTGTTTTGCATGAATGTAAAGCATTTGTCACAAGGAACATACATGCCAAATATGAAGGCTGTATCTCAAGCGGTTCAAAAGTTATGACCAATTTTAACTTTTTCTTTCATGTAGGTCAAAGGTGAAGGTCACTAGTCAAAATTTTTGTGTGAATGTAAAGCTCTTGTCACAAGGAACCTACATGCAAAATATGAAGGCTGTATCTCAAATGATTCAAAAGTTATGACCAAAATGTTATTTTTTATTTTAAGTAAGTCAAAGGTCAAGGTCACAAATCAAATTTGTTTTGCATGAATGTAAAGCATTTGTTACAAGGAACATACATGTCAAATATGAAGGCTGTATCTCAAGCGGTTCAAAAGTTATGACTGATGTTATTTTTTTCTTTTAAGTAGGTCAAAGGTCAAGGTAAAGGTCAAGGTCAAATTCTTTTGTGTGAATGTAAAGCTCTTGTCACAAGGAACCTACATGCAAAATATGAAGGCTGTATCTCAAATGGTTCAAAAGTTATGGCCAAAATGTTATTTTTTTATTTTAAGTAGGACAAAGGTCAATGTCACAGGTCAAAATTTTGGGAAGAATGAATGTTAACCCTTTAGTCACAAGGAACACACTTGCCAAATACGAAGGCTGTATCTCAAGTGGTTCAAAAGTTATGACCAATGTTAATTTTTTCTTTAAAGTAGGTCAAAGGTCAAGGTCACAGGTCAAATTGTTTTGCATGAATGTTAAGCTCTCGTCACAAGGAATCTTGATGCCAAATATGATTACTCTATCTCCAATTGTTCAAAAGTTATGGCCAACGTTAAAGTTGTCCACGTACAAACCAACAAACCAACAAACAGACAGGGTAAAAACAATATGTCCCCGCTATCGCTATCGGGGGACATAAAAATTTATTGGAGATGATGCCACAACAGGTATGTTGAAGATGATCTCGTAACATGTTTACTGGAGTTAGTTTCACATCTTGTGTTTATTGGGGACTTGTTTCAAACCAAAAGTTTGTTGGATATTGTTTTAAGACACAATCTTTATTGGAAATAATTTCCAGACATATGTGTATTGGACAATGGTAGACACCATTTCATTAATAGGAGGGTCACGTGAGAGTTAATTGGCCTGAATCTGACTAGTCTGGTCCAGAAATCTTGTGTGTGCTTCTTGTTTTTCAACGGCAACTATTTTAGCGTCATCCCAACAATAGCTTCTGTTGTACAAATTTTGAAACTTGTCAAGATTTTTAACAAATACAGTCAAATTCCTATATCAAGACCACCTTTGGGACTGTTCAAAAGTGGTCTTTAAGACCACTTTTGAACAGTCCCAAAGATGGTCCCTTATTTGGAGACACTAGGTGTAGAAAACGCAATGAAAGAATCACTGAAACCTACTCAATAAGCTTTTAAAAGCAGATTTAGTCTTAATTTTAGGTGATCTTAATAACAGAATTTATCATCAGTCTAACATACTATCCCAACCAAGAGCCTGAGACTCAAAAAACAATAATATTCCAACTTAAGTTATTTTCTTAATTCTGTACATATCGTTCCCGCCCATCGGGGCTAGGAGAAATAGATTGGGCTGCATGATGCTTCCATGCTGAGCCAAAACCAGTCACACATGAGTACTGGTAAACCGCTTAGAAGGTCTAAGCCTGCCCAGGCAAAGTGGTGCAAGTCAGGCCCGTCCATGCAAATAAAAGCTATTGTTTTCATTGGGCGGCAGAGATTGAGATGTCATTTCATCTCAATGTTGGGTAAAAGTCCCACAAAATTGGAAACGTCTCCAAAATGACCTAAAAAGTGTTGAAGGGTATGTTAAACTTCAAATCAAACAAACAAAATTCTGTACATGTACTAAACACTGACCAAATCATAAAAGCCAGCAAAATGGCTTCAGTACAAACATAAAAGAAAGGAAATATGACATCAGAAATGATTTTACAATATAGGGCTACCGTATTTTGCCGTGTATAACACGCACTCGTGTATAATACGCACCCGATTTTCAGCGTCTGATCGGCGGGAAAAAAATAAGTTCGTATGTATAACACGCTTCAGTTTTACCCAGATGCCCCACAGCTAAAATTTGGTTCCCTGTTCCAGACTTAAACGAATTCGGTGTATGGCAATGTGACATTACAAGCGTAAATGTGTTTTGTTTATTTTTTCTTGGTGGGAATAAAAGACAAATTATCGTAAGTTTTTCCCCAATCTCGTCGCCAAAAGACATAATTGAAGTGTGACAAGGGTCATTTCTAAGGGTACTGTTCTCTCTATCTTGTGAAAAAAATAATGACAAAATAGTTTTATTTGACAAAAGAATAATTTCCAAGACCCAGAGTGTTAAAATAAGTCTTTGTTATGACACCCCGTTGGGGATTACAAAATGTGTGTATATTGGGCCCAGTTTTCTCGAGTTTTGAGTCGCTTGACACGTCCAATAATTAGCACCTTCTCAACTGCAGTATTCTAAATCCGTTTGCTGTGAACTTCACACCTCAGTGCAATAAACACCAATCACTGTTGATAGCATGTCATACTGCAACGCTTCATTTAATTATATACAAAAAGGCAAATGGAGTGTTTTTACACTGAAGTGACTCCTCTAATTTACAAGCAGTCGTATTGTTTACAATAATTTCCTACAATTCACATGGAGGACCATCTGCTCAGAGCTGCCTGTGCAGTCGCAGTCTGATCAGTTCCTTGTGCGTTGTAACGATAGCTAAGGGCCCAATGCCCCTTCCTGCAGCAAGAGAAAGCTCTACAATTTACATGTGCGCCCTGCAAAGACCGTCTGCTCAGAGCAGCCTGCGCATTCGCGCAGTCTTATCAAAGTTTGTTATGCTCCTTCGTGCAGCAAGTGAAATCTCTACAAAATACCTGTGCGCCCTGAAAGACCGTCTGCTCCGAGCAGCCTGCGCATTCGCGCACCCTATCAAATTTCGTTGTGCTCCTTCGTGCAGCAAGAGAAATCTATTCAATTTACATGTGCACCATGCACAGTCCGTCTGCTCAGAGCAGCGCAGCGCATTTGTGCAGTCTTATCAAACTTTGCTGAACGGATTGCTCTTTCGTCCAGAAAGAGAAATCTTTATAATTTTCATGCGCGCCCAGCAATGACCATTCGCTCAGAGCAGCCTGCGCATTTGCGCAGTCTTATCAGTGTTCAATGTGCAATCTAAGGAAGGCTAAAACATCGCTGGTCAGACTATATGGGTGTATAGGCTGGTCTGATTCTTCGCGGGGACGCACATGTTAAATTGTAGGAAATTAATGCCCCGGCTCAAATTTAAGCTACGCGTAGTTGCTTCCCTTACTTAGCTGTCAATCAAATATATATATAGATTCAGATTTTCTTTCATTCGTTATTACGTTGATAAAGTCAAATTTCTGAAACAAAAATAAGTAATTACAGTTTCCAGGTAAGAAAATATATTCAGGGGCTTGCTTAGTATCCAAAACTATCTGTTTATCGTTGAAGTCGGTCTAACAAGAATTTTTTGTAGTAAAGTCGCGGTTGTCATTAGATTTCGCGACCGCAAAACTTCGACAACACTTGGAAAAATGTTGGAAGTTTTGTGTTCCGTTACATTACACGCACCCAGTTTTGATTTCATATTTCTGAGGGAAAAAAGTGCGTATTATACACGCCGAAATACGGTATTCAATATTCATCTCTTCAAAATTATATGTAACAGATGAAAAAATGCCTTTTTGAGCTTGGCAATGTTCTTTTAAATTTCATCCATCAATCCAGCCCACCCACCCTCATCCATCCATCCAAAACCCTCCCTCCCTCCATCGATCCACTCATCACCATCCATCAATCCATCCACCCACCCACCCACCCACCATCCATCCACCCATCACCATCCATCCATCCATCCATCCATCCATCCATCCATCCATCCACACATTCACACACCCATCCATTCTTCTGTTACCAAAATTATCCAAACCATAAACCACCCTCACACACGTGCAAATAAATCCATGCCTTTCGTGACCATCTCAGAACTAAAACTACCATTCCTCTCATGCTATGTTGTTTTCACATGCAATACACAATAACAGATTCACACATTTAACCCTCGTCCCACTGAACACGATAACCCACACCTCTGCAAACAGTGGAGATCCAGATCAGATGCCTTCTGAAGAAGCAATCTGATCAGGATCTACAATGTTTGCTGATCAAACAGTGTAGAGCCAGATCAGATGGCTTCTGAAGAAGCCATCTGATAAGGATCTTCACTGCTTGCAGACTAGTTTGTGGATTTGAATGAAACATTTTATCAAGTATTCTGATTGGTTGACGATCAGAAATAGGTGGCATAATTAATCTATTCAGCAGGATAAATCTGTAGTAATTAAAATAAGCTGCATGAAATTTCATTACATAACACCTCAACAGGGGCTTTCCAACAAGCCCAATATGTCAAATTAAGACAGCTCTAATACCTTAACCCCATAGTCCTCCCGACAAATTCAATCTGCTACACCCATTTCTGGCTAGCAACCAATCAAATCACCTGATGTAATTTTTCTATTTTTGTTTCTAATAAATTCTCAAAGTGATCATCAAACAGTGTAGATGCATATCAGATGGCTTCTGCAGAAGCCATCTGATCTGGTTCTACACTGTTTTCAATGGTAGGTTGTGTCCCAGTTCAGCAGAATAAGGGATAAGATGAAAATGCAAAAGAACAGCATAGCGTCTCATCAGACGGGGAGCCAGTGAATACGAGGCAAAAAGAATCAGTTAAGCTGAACATAAAAGTGCACAGCGCAAAGCCAGAGCTAATGCATCACGAACAGAGCTGTCTTTCTCTAGCCTCTGTTGCTCTATCTGCAACAGACAGTTCAGCGCTAGAATTGGTCTCATCAGCCATCTTAGAACTCACAAACCATAACAATTCTCAAATGTGATTAAGATTGGCCATTATCAGTAATGACAGACAAACTATTATTAACTCTTATCATGCTGTTCACGACAACCCCTATCTTTGGAAACAGTGTAGATCCAGATCAGATGGCTTCTGGAGAAGCCATCTGATCAGGATCTACGCTGTTTGACATTAAGTTTATGGCTTTGTAAGAATAAATTACATCAAGTAATCTGATTGGTTCAAAGTCGGAAATGGGTGTGGCTAAACTGAATATTCAGCAAGAGAAGGGTTAAGATTGATCATTATCAGTAATGACAGATGAACTATGATTGTTTTCAAGATTGACAAAAGCTAAAAATTTCATGCAGCTTTCTTGTAGAGTTGATGGCTACTAAAGTGTACTTACATGTAATCTCAACCTCTACCTTGCCACTTGTTGAGCCGGTATTAATTTCGAAAACAGCGGTTTTGTTGACACGCACAAGGCTCAGTCCTTCCCCGCTCACTGTCACATTACTAGAGTCCACAATATCAACAGTGTATGGTGATCCTGTCAAAGCATGGAAATATACATCAACATCTACATCAACGTCTATCATGTAAACAAGTCAATGAAATGAACATCCCGGCAAACCTCATTTATCCCATTGCATGCGGGAAACCCCTAAAGTGGTACCTTGGAAAACAGTGCAGGCCCAGATCAGACACCGCAGAACGTGGCGTCTGATAAGGGCCTGTACTATTTGCTAACATAATTTTCCTTCAAAATTAGAATAAAAAGAAAAAAATATGCCTGAAACCCCTTATATGGCAAATGGACTTGCCCAACATATAGCAATGGAAGAGTCCACCAGTATACAATGGGTTATATATGGTTTATAATATAAAACACATAACCTTCTTTATAACAGTCTGTTCCTTATAACATGGTTTTGATATAAAACTGTTTAATGATGGATTAATCAAGAGCACCGCATGCGGGTGCTAATGCTCGGCTGCAAAAATTCTAAGTTGAAAAAGGGGCATAACTGTGCCCAAAATATTTTTAGGGTTATTTCGCCTATTGCTGAGTTCCCCTTTTCATACTGAACAACTAGTCCGAGTTTCAAGTAAATATGTTCAGTAATGACAGCGATATTACAAAATGTCCAAGTTTTTGCACCACGATGACGCAGACGACACCAGAGCTATGACAATACCTCATCATTTTCTTCGAAAACAGCAGAGCTAAAAATGTATAGACTATTTATAGAAATGACCATAAATGGTCATTTTTCTATATTATCTAAACATTTTGGTAATTGCGTAATAAGAACACACAGTTGTTTACCTAACATGATTTCTGCTTTGGACCCTAACAACAGTGTTTTTCTTTTTATTTCGATTTTACAGCCCTATCAAGATTATTTCACTTACTTATTGTTTATTGTCGGAAGAGGGGAAAAAACCAGACAGAATATCCAGAGAAAAAACACCTGACTTTGCATTACAATATAGAGGATATTTACTTTTTTGAGGTGGATACCAAAAATATTTCATCGAGTGTGTTGAAAACATCATAATTTTCACGAGTGCGAAGCACGAGTGAAAATTCGGATGTTTTCAACACACGAGATGAAATACTTTTGGTATCCGCCGAAAAAAAGTTAATGTTCTTTTTATTTTATAATTTATTAGGACACTTACGGTAATTGATCGACCCGAGCCGGTGACGTCACGATTTTGATCTGGCTACATGACGTCACAACTGTCAGTTTCAAAGCATAAACAAATCGCCATTTTGGATTCTGCATTTTTAGTTCAAAGAATGCATTTCAAGGTATGTTACAGAATGCGTTGTGCTTATTTGAAGTCCATTTTATTCTTGAAGGCTCTGAGTGACATGCACCCAGCCACTGTATAATCGATTCCGTGTAGCGGTCGTCGCGACCGGTTTTTTAAAAAAAAAATCACGCTGATTTAAGCACAGATTTCCTGGCACAAACTCTACCTCAGCCATTCAGTGAACTGGTACGCCTTGTAGACCATTTGTAACAAAGACAGCTAAGCGTAAATCTGTGAGGGAACATTTAATTGTGCCCGAGATGTGTGTCGGCAAGAGGGACATGTTCAAAATCACAGCGCTGCTGTTGTCAGGTATTGCACCTGTTTATTCAATTTTAATGCCACCCGTACCCCTTCAAAATATGTTCTAATGGCATAAGCAATCATTATTATCCTCTATTTCTTGGAAAATAAAAGGAAAATTAACCTTTTTCCGACCAGAACCTAAACAAAAAAGTAGTTCCGACAAGCTACAGTGAAATGATATAAATGGTATCAATCACATGTGAAATGATACGATATCATTTCACTTGTGATTGATATCATTTTTATTTGTTTCAGATATGCATTGATTTCACTGCTAAGTATAAAATAAAAATAGGTAGTGCATGTGAGAGATCCTGCTCTATAAAGTGGTGGCATGTGAAATAAATCTGATATCTGAAATATTAGATCAGCTCTAGCAGTGATTTGTTGTGTTATAAATCACAATGTGGAGGTCAGCTGTGAAGTAGATCAAATCACGAGCGAGTAGCACGATTGATATGTCTTCTTACAACTGACCAACAAACTGTGAATTATTACTCAACAAATCACATACAAGAGCTGATCTATTTCGATTCTAACACACCAAAAAACCGACAATAATTTTGTCGTTTCCTTCAAATTCTCCCAACCATCTGCCATTGTTTGAAGAAATCCCGCCACCAATATTGACTGTATCACACACATTTAACCCATTGTATACTAGTGGACTCTTCCATTGCTATATATTGTACAAGTCCATGTGTCATATAAGGGGTGTCAGGCCTATTTTTTCGTTTTTTCCATTTTTGATGGAAAATTCTGTCAGTAAATAGTACAGGCCCTGATCAGACGCCGCAGAATGCGGCGTCTGATCTGGGCCTGAACTGTTTCCCAAGGTACCCCGTTAGGGGTTTCCCTCATACAATGGGTTAATGTCCTTGTGTAATGTGTTTGATGAGAGAAAACAATGTTTCACTTCAGTCTAACCTCAAGGAATCTATATGTGACATCATAAAATGATGTTTATTAATGGCATCACTCGTCACACTCTTTCGAGTAGTGATTTGTTGCATTATAAATCACAGTTCCTTTCCATTGCCTACATAGGCGCGCTGTGTTAGAATACCATATGGGCCAGCGCATGACAAAATCTACAAGAAGGCTTGAGCAACCAGCAAAGACTCAGATCAGCCTACGCATTCATGCAGTCTGATCAGAGTCTTCGCTGATCGCATGTAGCTACTATAGGCTAATATCTATGCAAAGAGACATAAGCAAAAGGTCTTGTCATAGTGGATGGGTGCGCAGGTTGATTTGAGTCTCTGCTGGTCGCACCAGTCTTATTGTAGGTTTTGTCAAGCGCCGGCTCATGTCAAGTTTGCAGGTTTATGCAATGAATAGCCTTGTAAATTCCACTTTATTAAGAGAAAGTCTGGTTTATGAGGGGAAATGATCATATTGCTTATTTCTGCTCAAAAACATAGTGGTCCTGAACTGCTCACCTGAGTGTTCATCACAGAAACACGCTTATATAATTTTGACCCCCTTGAACCCCACTTTTATATTGTAAAACCGGGGCTTACAAGGGTAAACCTTATTTTTCTTACTCCTGCTCTAAAATATAGACTGTGGGTAATCGTTAGAACCGCCTTAATGAGGCTCCACATACATGCAGCAAATCGCTCCACATACCCTTCCACATACCCTTATAAGGGTATAAGGGATGGCTGTCTGTTGCAGCTGAAGAGAAACATATATTATCTTACCTCTGACATCTTCATCATTGAAATAAACATTGATGCTGTATGAGCCCGAACCCTCAGGTGTGAAGTCCACCTTGTACAAGCCACTCCTCTCAAGAAATATCTGACTGGGAACTTCCATACCATTATGAAAGACTTTGACCCGCAGATCACCTGCTCCTGCCCTGGTGGCATCAGCTGAAATGATATGACACACAAACTTCTGTATAACTAGACTTGTTTTCTGAGAAATCTGATGTCCCCCACTACCACATACCCATTTCAAAACAAGCTTAATTTAACAGCACCACTGTGACCTTGAAAAATGGCGTCATGGTCACGAAAACCTAATCAGTTCTTCATCCTGACCAAATTTTATATAGTAGTTAATGAGGTATACTGCACACAACTTAAATTTGGCCTAAATTTGACATATTTAGCATGGCTGTGACCTTAAAAATAAGGTCAAGATCACCAAAACCAAATCAGTTCTTCATCCTGTCCCAATGGTATATCCATGCAAATTTTATTAAAATCCACCCAGTAATTCACGAGATATAGTTCACACAACCTAAATTTGGCCTCAATTTGACCTATTAAGCATAGCTGTGACCTTGAAAATAAGGTCAAGGTCATCAAAATCTAATCAGTTCTTCATCCTCTCCCAATGTTATATCCATGTAATTAGATTTAAAATCCAGCCAGTAGTTCATGAGATATACGGCAAACAACCTAAATTTAGCCTAAATTTGACCTATTTAGCATGGCTGAAACCTTGAAAATAAGGTCAAGGTCACCAAAGCCTAATAAGTTCCTTACCTTGTCCCAATGTTATATCCATGCAAATTTTATTGAAATCCATCCAGTAATTCATATACCTAAACTGTTTAAATCAATATGAGGGACTACCGTATAACATATAGTGCTCACGGAAGTGATAAAAACATTGCATTCACAAGTGGGGAACCAGTCCATTTAAGTACATATTATCTATTTTTAGCTTAATTGGATACCCGAATTTGCAGGAATTTAAAAGACAACAAAACACGTGAGAAATCTTTTATAATCTATATACTTCGACAAGCTCCGTTGCTTTCATACTTTTAAAACTCAATAAGCTGTGCATGTAAGTGATATTACTCTAGAATAACCAAGAATACCAAGCATATCACAGCAAAAATAATGGGCTCCGACATGCATGTGACGTCACACTTTGGTTATCTCGTACTACAGATAACTCAACCTTTTTTATCCGGTCCCGTGACGTCCTTTGGAAGCAAATAAGGTATACACTATAGAAATGACAACTGTTAACCTATTCAAGCTTTTCAGGTCCAGACTAGCTAATTTCAGCCAGTTAGGCCTCATCAGTGATTATATTCCATAAGATTAACCATTAAACAGGCCTCTGTGGCCTAGTGGATAAGAGCGCTGACTCTTAATCATTAGGTCTCTCACCGCTGTGGGTTAAAGCCTGGCTTGGGTCAATGGGGGAGACGCCAAGTTCTGAAACGGAAGGTCAGATGTTTTTTCTCTGAGCACTTTGGTTTTCGCACGCCTCTGATTAACAATCGGCTCAATATGAGTGAAATAATCTTGAAAGGGCCGTAAAACCAAAAAAAAAAGTCTTACCATTAAATGTTAGTCCTGTCCCAACGGTTCCGCCCTCCAAGCCATAGATCTTCACCTGAGAGGGGTCAAAGACATTGATAGTGTAGGGGCTGCCATGGATATGGTCATCATCATACAGAACAGAAATCTCCCAGTCACCTAGAACAGGTCAAATGGTAAAAGAAATAAATTATTTTATTCCACAGACACAAGTTTGCTGTCTGAAAAACAAAACATCAACAAAGGTCAGTTAAGAGTTACATTTAACCCTTAAAGCACCACTGAAACTTCTAAAGAAGACATTTTTTTACATCAGGCTAACAAGAATGTGATTTAAACCCCATTTTCCAATACAATTTTGATATTAAGACGCGGCTAAAATTATGCTTTTAAAAGCACATTTTGAAGGATTCAGTTATATTTCTTTGTATATTCTGCGCCCAGTGTCATCTAGTAAGAGACCACTTTTGGCACTGTTCAAAAGTGGTCTTTAAGACCACTTTTGAACAGTCCCATAGGTGGTCTTAATATAGGATTTTTACTGTAAATATGGAAAACTGGGTTTACAGGGGTACACTTTAATTTCATTATTCTGGCTCAAAAACATACACTGCGGGTATTTTTTAGAACCCCCTCCATCTCTTTGAGGTGGTTCTAATGAGCACAGTCTCATCGAGGCAGCTCTAATAAGCACAAACAGCCTATGTTTGCAGTATAAATAAGAAAAACATAACCAATCTTCACCAGAAAAATTCTGTTTCTGTCCGAGAAATGGAAGTGCACTCTGAACTCAAAAATCAAGGTCATGAGGTCAAGGTCACAGATGTGTTATTGTATTTAAAATGCTTTGAAAATACAATCTGCCTGTTACAAGTAGTGCTTTAAAGGGCTAATAAGGGTGAATGTACATGAATAAATTTAGACAATCATCTTTAAAATGGTTTTAAAAATTAAAAAAAAAAAAAAAATGGAGACTACTTTTAGGAAAGAGATCTAAATCCCCTGCCAAATAAGGATTGCTCTTCAAGAAAAGAATTTGTTCCCGCAGCAAATTCTTTCCTTTAAGGGTAGTGAAATATGACAAGGAACACAAACTGATTTACAATATCCCATAATATGCCAATCACGACAATTGCCGTCTGCTTTGCCGTCTGCTGGTTACCTTAAAAGTAATTTTTGCAAATGGTGTGGACCCAGATCAGACTGCTCCTTCAGGGAGCAGTCTGATCGGTGTCCACACTGTTTGCCTGTATGAAATAATATTTCTAAAAAGTTGCAAAAAGAAATTCAGCAGACGACATAAGCAGACAACATTTTCAGATGTAGTTTTTCACAGCATCTTCAGGGATATTGAAGAATAATCTTCCTTGGATGTGAATGAATTCTGGCAAAAGTATTCTGTTCAATTGAAAGCTGGCAAAATTACCAAGAAAACAAGTATGAACCGAAAAGTAGATGTAACTTTTCTTTTGAGCCACTTTGTGTGCAAAATATGTTGCCTAACATGATTATGCAAGTAACAAACAGTCTGACATGCATGTTTAACCCATAAAATGCCAATCACTACAATTGTCATCTGCTTTGTTGTCTGCCGGTTACCTTAAAGTAATTTTTTCAAACAGTGTGGACCCAGATCAGACTGCTCCTGCAGGAGCAGTCTGATCTAGGCCCACTCTGTTTGCCTGTCTGCAAAAATATTTTTAAAAAGTTTGCAAAAAGAAATTCAACAGACGACATAAGCATTCGACATATTCAGATGCAGTTTTCTACGCGTCTTAAGGGTTAAAAATAATAATCAGAAATTTGCACTGAAAAAACATGTACAGACATGCTTCATGGCAAAATATAATCTTTATAAAGACATGCATGCATAATTATGCATAAAAACGAGATCTAACACATGCATATCTAAGAATAAGTTTAACAATTAACAAACAATGACGACCCCCGCCCATCTGGGCTTGAAGAATTTGATGGGCTGCACGATGCTTCCACACAGAGCTGAGACTGACCGCACACGAGTACTGGTAAACCTCTTAGAAGATCTAAGCCTGTCCAGGCAAAGCGGTGCGAGTGGGACTGTCCATGCTTATAAACCCTAGTGGTTTCATTGGACGACAGGGCTTGTGATGTAATTTCATCTCAACGTCGGATAAAAGTCCCACAAAATTGGAAGCAACATCTCCAAAATGACCTTTAGTGTTGACAGGGACGTTAAACCATAAATCAAACAAACAAACAAAACAAGCAATGAAATATGAGATAAAAATAATACATGTATTTTAACCAAAATGAGGAGAAATAAAATTTAATGCAAAGAAAATGATCACTTACACATGACTGAAAATTAAATAATCATAAAAAAAAAAAAATATATAAAATCTTCTAATAACCAGTGCATCTGATAAAAGGATTAAAAAATATTATTACGAAAACATGCCTATACAAATACATTGTAAATTTTACCACCGAAAAAAAGATAATTTTCCGATTAAAATCAAACAAACATTTTTGGTGTTGGACTCCAAATACAGTCGAACTTCGATGGCTCAAACCACTTTGGGACCATGAAAATTTGTTCGAGACAGCGGTAGTTCTAGCCACAGAGGTTTACTATTAGTGCCATACCAGGAGGCATAATGGTGATAATTGTGGATATCTTTTCGGTGTTCTCTACTATAAATGTACGCTGTGTATACTCATAAGAATCGCCTCATCAAGGCGATTCTAATGAGTATACACAGCATACATTTGCAAAATAAATGAAGCAAAACTTACTAAATTACCCCTATATCATATTTGGAGGAACTCCCTGCGGACTCAAGAACGGGTTCGACCCATCCATGGTAAACGAGCCATCGGAGTTCGAGCCATCGAAGTTTTACTGTATAGTGCTATAAAGAGATTGTTGTGTACTTCATGTACTTTGATATACATTAACAACAAAACTTATACATGGATATAAAATATGAAAGACAAGTATGTCAATAATTTGAAAAAAAATAAAATTGTACAAAGAAAATAGAAATAGAAGATCTTTCATGAGTGTTCATGTATTATTGAAGTTATTAAACAAGTTGATTGATTTTTTATTGATTTGATGTTTAACGTCCCAACAACACTGTAAAGGACATTTTGGAGAAGATGCTTCCAATTTCGTGGGACTTTTACCCGACATTGAGATGAAATGACATCTCAAGCCCTGCCGCCCAATGAAGCCAATAGGGTTTATAAGCATGGACGGTCTGACTCGCACCGCTTTGCCTGGGCAGGCTAAGATCTTCTAAGCGGTTTACCAGTACTCATATGCGGGTCGGTTTCAGCTCTGCATGGAAGCATCATGCAGCCCATCTATTTCTTCAAGCCCCGATGGGCGGGGGCTTATTAAACAAGTTGAGGAAAAGAGATAAAATGCTCGGTGAAGCCTCGCATTTTATCCCTTTTCCGAACTAGTTGAAAAAAAGGGATAAAATGCTCAGCAAACACGAACTTATCATATGACATTTAAAACACATTTTATTCATGGTTTTTTAACAAAAACAGTATTCCGCATTTAGTAACTGCGACATCATTAAGGACATTATAATATGTGTAATGTTATGGGGCTTATCTTAACTAGTTATTTGCATATTTACTCCATTAATGGATTACTAAATTTAATACATGGCATTATAACAGTCTTAGACGTGATGTCATATGAAAAACACACATTTTTAGACTTAAGAAAAGAAGCTGCTGTGGAAAGACATCATTTACCCATAAAATGCCAATCACGACAACTGTCATCTGCTTTGTCGTCTGCCGGTTACTTTAAAACTCATTTTTGCAAACAGCATGGACCCAGATCAGACTGCTCCTCTAGGAGCAGTCTGATCTGTGTCCACACTGTTTGCCTGTGCACAAAAAATATTTTTTTAAAAAGTTCGCAAGAAGATTCAGCAGACGACATAAGCAGACGACATTTTCAGATTAGTTTTTCTCGCCGTCTTAAGGATTAAGGAAGTCTGTTCAATGAACACCCCAATACCTTTATATCACTGTTGTAATGGTCCATTTGTTAGGGTCTAAATGGACCCTAAGTTAAACAACAGTGTTATATCCAAACAAAATGTATTGATTATAAAGAAAAATGGCCATTTATATAATGCATACATTTTCAGATATTTTTCTATATAATTGTAATCTATGCATTTTGGGGATATAAAATGTATAGATTACACAGAAAAATTACCATTTATGGTCATTTTTCTATATAATCTATACATTTTTGGGATTTATCTTTAAACCATGTTATATCCAACAATAGTGTTATAAAGAGGTTTGGGTGTATCATTAATAATGCGGAACGAAATATGATGATATCCTGAATATGTCACTACAAAGAAACAGTCTTGCACTGTGAAGTATACCAGGACACCATATCTTACTACTCCATCATATTCTACACTGATCAAGGTGAGAACACATTTTTACCTTTAACTCATAAAAATACAGTAAATTCCTATAATATGACCACCTTTGGGACTGTTCAAAAGTGGTCTTTAAGACCACTTTTGAACATTCCAAAAAGTAGTATCTTTCTAGAAGATACTGAGTGCAGAAAACACATAAGAATGACTGAAACTTTTCAAATATGCTTTCAAAAGTAAAATCAGTCTTAACCGATAAAATGCCAATCACGACAATTGTCGTCTGCTTTGACATCTGCTTGTTTCTTTAAAAGTCATTTTTGCAAACAGTGTTGACCAAAATCAGACTGCTCCTCTAGGAGCAGTCTGATTTGGGTCCACACAGTTTGCCTGTATGCAAAAATATTTTTAAAAAGTTTGTAAAAAAATTTTAGCAGACAACATTTTCAGATATAGTTTTTCTCAGCATCTTAAGGGTTAATTTTAGGTGGCCTTAATAGGGGAATTTCACTGTACACCTTAAACTCTGTTTGAAATTCATCCTGTAACACTAATTCAGGATTGAGTTATTTATTCGATTTTGATTATTGTTCTTAGTTTTGCTACATACATATAATACAGATTGTATGTATGCATACATGTCAATATGGCAATTTTTCTATTTTTGGATTAATTCTAAATGAATACATGTATGTATCATAGGCATCATATCATATGGTACAACTTCTAAGCATGGACATACACATTACTTTATACTGACTACATGTACTCCACGTGATGATACTGACTAAGGTTTCTTCCCATCGATATCTTATATGGCTAGGCCCCTGCCCATCGGGGCTTGAAGAAATAGATGGGCTGCATGATGCTTGCACACTGAGCTGAAACCGACTGCACATGAGTACTGGTAAACCGCGTAAAGGATCTAAGCCTGCCCAGGCAAAGGGGTGTGAGTCCCATAAAATTGGAAGCAACATCTCCAAAATGACCTATAGTGTTGACGGGGACTTTAAACCTCAAATCAAACAAAGAAACAAGATCTTATACAGCTACATTCATGAGCCTATAAATATGCACATGCTAAAATGAGCTTACGCTACATCAGCCTTGTTTCTCCAGGGGCATAGCAGCTGGTTAGTGGACTTGCTTCTGATACTAGAGGTCCTTGGTTCAGTTCCCAACAAGTGGGGATCAATTTTCTGGGTTACAACATGCTCCACTGGCATAATTTGCAGGAATTGCCCCAAACTGTGCCATTCCTTGGATTGGCACATTAACAGGGGCCCCCAGTGCTAAAAAGAGTCAGACCCTGTGCAGGTTAAACATCCCTACCACAATTACATGATTACTGTGATAGGCCTAAGTGCAGATTAAGTGTAAACAATGCAGACCCAGATCAAACTGCTCAAAATCTACAATGTTTGCCATTCTGTCTGCATCTTTTGACTCTTTGCTTGATCATGAAACATATTTGTTAAAATTTTAGGAAAATTACAACAAGTCCCCATTAAGCTTTAGGTGTCCAAATTTTTAGGATTTTTATGGTACAAGAATGCACAGGTGAGTCTCAAGACTTGCAAAGATGCTGATAGGTTTGTGCTCGTCACATTGTGCCACCTTGTATGTTATTTTGTACACAAGTTCATTGTTTGTTTGTTTGATTTCAGGTTTAATGTCCCTGTCAACACTGTTTACGTCATTTTGGAGATGTTGCCCCCGATTTTGTGGGACTTCTACCCCACACTGAGATGGAATCACATCTCAAGCTCTGCCGCCCAATGAAACCAACAGGGTTTATATGCATGGTTGGTCTGTCTCGCACCACTTTTCCTGGGCAGGCTTGGAACCTCTAAGCGTTTACCAGTACTCATGTGCAGTCAGTTAAGCATCATGCAGTCAAATCTATTTCTTTAAGCCAGGATGTGTGAGGGGCCAACACAAGTCCATTATTACAAGCAAAATTAATGATGTCAATGGAAGGGAAACATGTGGACCTACTGTGAACGTCTTTTCTAAGCTATATACAGTTTTACATGTACCACAAGTTCTTTATAACAGTCTGTTGCTGGGGTCCAAAGCAGAAACGTGCTACAGTAAAATTCCTATATTAAGACCACCTTTGGAACTGTTCAAAAGTGGTCTTGAAGACCACTTTTGAACATTCCCAAAGGTGGTCTCTGAGAAGAGGTCACTGTATGCAGAAAACACAAGGACATAATACCTGCTACCTTCAAAATATGCTTTTTAACCTTTAGCATGCTGTAGGCGCATTCGTGCGCCCGTGAAAATGTAATGGCGCCACGCTGTAGGCGCATTCGTGCGCCGAAATTGACTGGTGTGCTTGGTGCGACTCATAGAAAAGGAGGAACTCTCGTTTTTCGGTGCGGTTTGGCATTTCAGTATCAAATAACATCCGGGCATCGCTGAAAAAAAAAAGCTTGCCGTTTCGATGTTTTTGGATGGATTTTCTTCGGGTTTTCTGGGTAAGGATGCAATTTTTTTTAGGAAATCGCTACTTTTTGACGAACTTGATCTAATCGGGCCCAAAATACGCTCTGAAAGGGTGTTTTAAACGATTTTTCGACTCAGTCAGCTGAGTGACAGTAGTCTACTTTCGTTTTCCATATGCTTTGAATGGTGGAGAAATCAAGAAAAATACGGGTTTTTGCGTGTTAAAAGTTGCTGAAAATGGTAGTATTTGATAAAAACAATTCAGTGGGACGGAGTATCGATAAAAAAATTAATTCAGCAGGGTAAAGGTTAAAGCAGAAATAGTCTTTATTTTAGGTGGTCTTAATAGCGGAATTTCACTGTATTTGAACAACTTTGTTATATCCAAAACAAAATTGTACTGAGTAGAAAGAAAAATGAGCATGAATGGCTCGAACACCTTTGAGATCATGCAAATTTGTTTGAGACGGCGTAGTCCGAGCCACCGAGGGTTGATCTTAGAGCCAGGTCAAGAGGCATAATATTGACATTTTTTCAATTTTCTTCAAAATAAATGTATGTTGTGTGTACTCATTAGAATCGCCTCATTGAGGCGATTCTAATGAGTACACACAATATACATTTTCAAGATCAAGTATTGAGACAATAATTCCAAATATAAAGAGGATCTTACATGAGTGCTCATGTATTATTGATTTTATTAAACAAATTGAGGAAAAGGGATCAAATGCGAGGTTTAGCCGAGCATATTGTCCCTTTTCTTCATTGAGTTTAATAAATTCAATAACACATGAGCAGGAGTGCAAGATTCTATTAATCATATGACATTAAAAAAACGCATTTAATTCAAGATTTTTATACAAAAAAATGTCAATATTCCGCCATTAGTAAATGAGACGTTGTTAATGACGTTGTAGGTGTGACAATACGGGACATATCTAACTGATTTGCATATTTAATCCACTAGTGGATTACCGAATTTATTGCATGATGCTATTTAATTCTCAGACGCGACGTCATATGATAAATTTATATCTGCAGTTATGGAATTTTTTCCTACGGACTCAAGAACCAGTTCTAAAGAGCCATGGTATAAGAGCCATCCATTTTTCTCTGTAGTCTTTACAATTTTGGGATCAGTGGCATCTATCCAATATCTTGCTACAACAAACAGTGTTATAAAGAGGTCTATGTGTATATATAGATGATCTCTGACTAATGACTTACACACTAAAATGTACAGGAACTACAGAAACTGGATATAAAGTAAGGGAAATGGACAGAAACTACAGGAAACTGCACATGAAATACCAACTACAGGAAATGGATATTATAGTGACAAAATGGAAATGGACAAAGACTGCAGAAATTGTACACAAAGTAACAGGAATGGACAGAAACTGTATAAAATGAACAGTCAGTAAAAGAAATGGACAAGAATGAGAGAAACTGAACATGGACAAAAATGACACTGTATATATATATGTAACTAACCAAATTTGGTAAAAAGACCTGCTATAACATCATATGAATAAGTCCATGTAATGAACATCCTTCCAAACCCCACTTTATATGGAGAAAACTTTGTTTGTTTTGAGGTTTAACATCCCCGTCAACACAGTATAGGTCATTTTGGAGAAGTTGCTTCGTATTTTCAGGGATCATCCTAGGCCCAGGAAGCAGGGAGAAGTGACTTCTCCCTCCAGCACTGACAGAGCGATATGAGGGACAAGAGGGAGAAATAGGGCTCGAGAAAAACAACTAAATTACGGAAATTGTCGAGCCGAATTTTCGGTAATTTCCGTAAATATATTTGTTTATTTGCAATTTAGAATACAGTGTGGGGGTGTGATATCGTTGCGAATTACATACCAATGTTGCTGTTGCACTTGCTGAATGAATATGCACATCGGACATCGGTATCTCGATTGTAGCAGCAATAATCAGACATCAGATACTTATCTACTTTCATTTTCACGATGTCCCGCTCACTCAGTCACTGAAGGGCGCTAAAGGGAAACAATTGATTTAATCTCACCTCGAGGTTATGAGTTATGTTGTGCAGTCGGGCGGGAGTTTCGATCTGTGCGACCGTGATATGCCGGCAAGTTGCTGCAGGTGCAATGGGGCAGTTTTTTATATGTTCTTTTCATCGATCATATCCTATATTCCCTTTTTTCTAGTTCCCATCTTAGCGCCTGATCGGGACTTGACATCACGTTTTTTATTTGTTTAGGTAATCCTGTTAACCGATTTAGTACCAGAAATCCCAACACGGGTACCCTGGCAAACAGTGCAGGCCCAGATCAGACGCCACAGAACCCGGTGTCTGATCAGGGCCTCCACTGTTTGCTAAAAGTTTAGTTATTAACTTATTTTCCAAATAAATTTTCATGAAAACATAACCTGACACCCATAAATTTTGACTGACTGACGGTTGTTTTTGAGGTAACCGGGCGCCATGGGCACATAGGGGCTACCCCTTAAATTTTGAATTGAACTTCTGCTATATATAAGGAGGAAGATTCCATTTGGTAAAATAGGGTTAGTTAAAGTCGCACCTCTATCTATCTATCTTAAATTGATATGTAAAATGAGACGCACGTTTTTCATGCGTCAATCATATTGCCAAGATCAAAAAGACCGATTGTCTCATGCTGCGCGGACAAGTCTGATTACTCAAAGTCTGAGTGGCCATGAAATTAGATCAAAGGTGCCGATCTGGACTAACCCAATTCACCTATTTACATAATTAACTGATCTGACAACTTGTGCTCAACGCTACAGGTGGTCAGTTTCTGACTCGAGCAATTAACACATGGAGTTGGATTATTAATTATCGGATTATCAATAGGTGTTTTTGTTATCAACTTTGTGCCTTTATCGATGGATATTGCTTCGCATTTGAAAAGCCGATCTTGGAGACAAAGAAAAAAAAGTCGGAAAAAACAGGGCGAAGTCAACTTCTCTTTTCCAGGCTGGTTAGGCGAAGTTCTTGAACTTCGGGCGAAGAAGTCGCCCGAATCGCCCCCTCGGCTGATCCCTGATTTTGTGGGACTTTTACTCGACATTGAGATGAAATGACATCTCAAGCCCTGTCACCCAAAGAAACCAATAGGGTTTATAAGCACGGTTGGAGTGACTCACACCGCTTTGCCTGGGCAGACTTAGATCCTCTAAGCGGGTCAGTTTCAGCTCTGCGTGGAAGCATCATGCAGCCCATCTATTTCTTCAAGCCCCGATGGGCGGGGTGTATGGAGAAAACAAAGGTTTACAGGGGTAGACATTATTTTCCTCATTTCTGCTCAAAGACATAGGCTGTGGGTACTTGTTAGAACCGCCTCGATGAGGCGGTTCTAACAAGCACCCACAACCTATGTTTGGAGTAAAAATAAGTAAAATATCACAAATTTTCATCAGAAAAAAATATGCATTTTGGAGATTATGATAGAATGCACTATGTCACACCGATGTGTAATCATAGTGAAACCCCAAAATGGGTCACTGGCAAACACGGCAGATGCCACCGATGGATATGCAGTCTGATCTGTGCTATTGCTGTTTGCGAATGGCAAAAACAGATCTCATCATGAGACTCATATGTTAGTTTTACCGTATATTCGTGGATTTCGTTCTAACCTCAAACTCCTCGGACCCCACCCATCGGGGCTGGAAGAAATAGACGGGCTGCATGATGCTTCCACGCAGAGCTAAAACCCACCGCACACGAGTACTGGTAAACCACTTAGAGGATCTGAACCTGCCAAGGCAAAGCCGTGCAAAGCAGTCCGTCAATGCTCATAAACCCTATTGGTTTCATTAGGCGACAGGACTTGAGGCCTCATTTCAACTCAATGTCAGGTAAAAGTGCCACAAAATTGGAAGCAACATCTCCAAAATGACCTATACAGTGTTGACGGGGACGTTAAACCTCAAATCAAACAAACAAAAAACTATCGTCAAACTCTTCATACCTAGAAGTAAACTGTAAGATTCTGAGATGACAAAAGGTTATTGAACTTTATCGTGCTGAATATTCATTTAAGCTACACCCATTTCTGTCTATCAACCAATCAAATTACTTGGTGTAATCTATTGCTACAAATTCTTAAACTGAATGCCAAACAGTGTAGATCCTGATCAGATGGCTTCTTCAGAAGCCATCTGATCTGGATCTACACTGTTTGCAAAGATAGGGGTTGTCGTGAACAGCATGATAAGGGTTAATTTCTCAGAGGCTTAGTTAAGTTAACCTTTTAGCAACCATTCACAACTTAACTGCAAACGGGCATGTCAATTTTATGATTTATTAGTAATCTGTTGTCACTGCAAATATTAAAAATTTAGTAAATAATGTAAAAGATAAGTATAACCCATATATGCCTAGCGGTCCTTTTCTTGGATGTTGGCAAACAGTGCAGATCCAGGTCAGACACTGCAGGATGTGGTGTCTGATCTGGATCTACACATTTTGCTTATAGAACATTCATTGAAGTAAAATTTGCCACAGACAAAAACAAACCTGACACCCTTATAACTGTAAATGGGCCACTCCAAACTTACTATGTGGAAGATTCCATTGTCATATATGTGTTAAGATGAAGGTACTGGATACTGTATCCGCCATAATACAAGCACAGGAGATTTTCATTAACCCATTCTGTACCAGAATCCCCCAAATGGGTAGTTGGCAACCAGAGCAGGCCCAGATCAGATGCCGCAGAAGGCTGTTTGCAAAAAGTTCAGCCATTTTCCAAATAAATTTTGAAGAAAACACAACCTGACACCCCTATATTTTGAAATGGACTCCTGCTATATATAAGAAGGAAGATTCCATTTGGTACAAAAAGGGTTAAGACAAGCCTTGGAATGTCATTCTATTAGCCCAATTAGCATTTGTTCCTTATGCTGACTTCAGACATGTCCAAAGTTGGTGTAAGGAGCATGCATAATATTAACCCGTTGTATACTGTGGACTCTTCCATTGCTATATGTTGGACAAGTGTATTTCTCATATAAGGGGTGTCAGGCCTCTTTTTTGTTTTAAATCTATTTTTGTTGGAAAATATGGTTAGCAAATAGTACAGGCCCTGATCACACACTGCAGAACAAGAAAGATTTCATGATCAATCTCCACAAAAGAATGTTGCCGACCCAGCAGGTATCGAACGTGCGTCATCCTGATCACCAGTCGGACGCGCATCAAACTGAGCTACCGAGGCCGACACTCTACATTGGTGTGAACTATACTTCATGAAAAAGTATTTGTGTCTGCTTAGCTTATTATAGTATGTGCACTCAATATGGCAAATACGGTTTATGATTCAATATGGCAAATATGATATATGATTCAATATGGCATTACGGTATGATTCAATATGGCAAATATGAAATATGATTCAATATGGCAAATGAGCCAGGGCACAGCATTTTACTACAATTTACATAAGCATCCAGCGAAGAATCAGATCAGCCTGCGCTTCCGTATAGTCTTACCAGAGACTTATCTTGCAGCATGAAGGAGCACTAGCTATACTCAGAGCCCACAACGAAGACTCTGATCAGACTGCACAGACGTGTAGGCTGAACTGAGTCTACATTGGGCGCACATGTAAACTGTAGGAAATGATGTGCCTCGGCTCAAATATGGCATACGATTGGATATGGCAAATATGATATATGATTCAATATGATAAAATTCCAAGTATGTTATATTTCAGTCTTACAAAGATTTAGAGTTTATAATTCCTTTAATTTGCCTTTTCATGAAAAAAGCAATCACAAAGCATATTTCTTTTCATGCACACATGCTCAGATAATTGAATATTTTCAAATAATCAAGTACATATAATCAAAATCAATTCATGCCTTAATGAAATAATATGTACATATGATATATCATAATTATATGTGTCTTTATAATATGAAGCAGACACCAATCCAATAAACCGTGCAACTCTTCCAGCTATAACAAACCAATATCAGTTTTCATGCCTTCTTGAAATACATGCAGATATGCACATATTATATGATTTGTTTTTTCTTTGATGTTTGTTACAAAAGCAAGCCATTCCGGTGTAATCCAATTGTCCCATCAGAAAGAAACCAACACAGCAATCTGTTACTGTTTGTCCACAGGGTATAAACCTATCTAATTTTGTTAAGCAAGCATAATGCTTTGAACAACTGGGGGGGGGGGGGGAATGGGCTCATCCAAAAATATGATAGCACTGGAAATGTTTTTCGGAGGAAAACGATGTCCCCCACCATAAATATATCGTAAACACCCATTTGAATTTAATAACTAGGTTATGGTAACCAAAATGTAAGCTGCAAGCAAGCCGTTTTGGGCCAAAAACTGACAGTTTTCGGAAAAAAAAACAGTCATTAAAAAGATCAGATAATCAGAATCTAATCAAATTTGGTAGACTGTAATTAAGTATTGTACTGAGTTTGACAAACATTCATCAATTCTTAATGATATAGGGTACAGATAAGCCAGTTTCCAAAAGAAAAGGTTTCGGCAGCCTTTGACCTAAGAGTGCAGACAAGCCATTTTTGGCCCAAAATTGACTGTTTAAGGGTGCCTGTGACCTTAAAAAGGTCAAGGTCACCAAAATCTAATCAAATCTGTGATATGTTGTAATGATACATGGTACCAAGTTTGACTAAAATAAATCAATTTGTTAATGAAATAGAGTGCAGACAAGCCATTTTTGGACCACAATTCACTGTTTTGGGGGGACTGTGACCTTGAAAACAAAGGTCAAGGTCACCAAAATCTAGTCAAATAGTGCAGACAAGCCATTTTTGGACCACAATTCACTGTTTTGGGGGGGTTGTGACCTTGAAAACAAAGGTCAAGGTTACCAAAATCTAGTCAACTAGTGCAGACAAGCCATTTTTGGATGACAATTCAATGTTTTGGGGGGTCTGTGACCTTGAAAACAAAGGTCAAGGTCACCAAAATCTAGTCAAATCTGTGGTATGTTGCAATGATATATTGAAGCAAGTTTGACTAAAATTATTCAATTTGATAAGGAGATAGAGTGTAGACAAGCCATTTTTGGCCCAAAATTGACTGTTTTGGGGGGCCTGTGACCTTGAAAATGAGGCCAAGGTCAACTGATGACTGTCTTCCACCATCCCAATGATGTAACTATGCAAGTTTTGTCAGAATTCATCCATAGGTTCAGGAGATATAGTGCTTCAAACAGGCTACTCCGACGCTGACGCAAACGGGATCTGCACCAAAAACAATATGTCCCCCTCCCCTCCGGTAGGAGAACATACGTTTTGCCAGAAAGGCCAATATAATATCATTCTTGCCAGGAAAGCCAATATTATATCATTCTTGTCAGGAAGGCCAATAGATATGAAAGGCCAATATGATATGATTTTTGCCAGGAAGGCCAATATTATATCATTCTTGCAAGGACGGCCATATCAGAAGATCAGTTTATACCCTTTGCTATCTCCAGAAAAACAAAGCACTTTATGGAGAGATTAGGAAAAAAATATCCTGAAATTGTACTCAATACTCCTCCTTATAAAGTGCTGTGCTGAACACACAATCAGAAAACTTGACACACAACCTAAACCATTCCTAGCCCTTCTCTTGCTGAATATTCAGTTCAGCCACACCCATTTCTGACTTTGAACCAATCAGATTACTTGAAGTAATTTATCCCTACAAATTCATAAGTTGAATGTCAAACAGTGTTGATCCTGATCAGATGGCTTCTTCAGAAGCCATCTGATCTGGATCTACACTGTTCGCAAAGAAAAGGGTTGTCGTGAACAGCAGGATAAGAGTTAAATGACTTAACCATTTTTGTACCAAACGGAATCTTCCTCCTTATAATATAGAGCATGAGTTCATTTAGGGGTTTGAGGTTGTTTTTTCTTCAAAATCTATTGGGAAACTGGCTGAACCTTTTACAAACAGTGTAGGCCCTGATCAGACGCCGCATTCTGCGGCGTCTGATCTGGGCCTGCACTGTTTGCCAAATTCCCGTTTTGGGGTTTCCGGCACAAAATGGGTTAAGGTAAAAAAAAACTACACTTCCACAGCGAGAAAATAGTTATATACTTGTGAGTAATTGTCTTCCTTTGCAAAGGGGTTTATTTCAAAGAGGAACATCTTTTGTCAAAATGTAAGCAAACTAGTTCCTCTTTAGCAAGAAGGTAGTTATGTTCATATAGCTTGGATGGGGAATGAATACCATATTCCTCCTAAAAGCGCCCCTCGCTGTTTTTCCAAGAACAAAAAATTAAGCCATTCTGCTGTCGGGGGGAAAAAATATTTTGGCTTACCTGATGTAAAGATTTCAGACTTTCACTGTTGTATCTGCTGTAAATCGAATCATGCTAGGTGGTTCGAAACCCCCTACTATCACAGAGTGTCTGTGTTGACCACTTGATACTTGATATGTCACGATTCCCCCATATTCTAATGGAAAATGTAATACAGGCCCCGCACATCAGGTTTGAAGAAATAGATGAGCTGCAAGATGCTTCCATGCAGAGCTGAATCCAACCGCACATGAGTCCTGGTAAACCGCATAGAGGATCTAAGCCTGCCCAGGCAAAGCGGTGCAAGTCGAACCGTCCATGCTTATGCTTTCATTAGATGACAGCGCTTGAGGTGTCATTTCATCTCAATGTCAGGTAAGTCCCAAAAAATTGAAAGCAACATTTTCATAATGACCTATACAGTGTTGCCGGGGACATTAAGCCTCAAATCAAACAAACAAAGAAAAACTGTGTGTAATGGGTTTTAAAGTTTCCATTCTGGTAAAAATTTTGCCTCTAATAAGAGCCCCCTCTTTTTCCAACTTTTTATTTGCCCGGAGCGCTAAATAGGAGGAATACGGCATACAGTATTTACCCTAAGTATTCAGACACCTCAACTCCTTACCATACTTGTTCTAAAATTAGAACAAGTTCTAAAATTAGAACAAGTTCTAAAATTAGAACAAGTTCTAAAATTAGAACAAGTACAATTTACCACCTTACGTCGTGTCTAAAAATAGCTGGAGACAAACAGAGCAGACCCTGATGAAATGCCGAGTTTTTAGGGGGTCTAATCTGGGCCTATACTGTTTGCTCAGGCCTGCCTATCTGAATACATACAGTAAATACATGTAAAGTACATCTACTTGACAAAATTTATTTCAAGCCCAATCCTTATGATAAAATTCTTATTGCTTGTAACATATTAACAATATTATTACCGGATGTCTTTTGTGTAATTTGAACATTTGTACATGCAAATTTTGTTAAGTGAAATAGAGAATTAAAGGAACATAACCTAAAAAGTTGTCGTGAATATACAGAGAACCCTCGTTATAATGACAGTATTTGTTCTCCATTATTGTGCCGTTATAAAAATTTGTCGTTATAAAGCATCCCAGTTAGGAGTATGATATGAGTATGGTAACCAAAGGCTTTTTCCCCATTATTACTCCAAGAAACAAATGTTATAGACATATGTTAGAATCGCCTCTGTGAGGCGATTCTAACAAATATCTATAACATTTGTTTCTTGGAGTATCGGATTACAAGACCCTTTCATGACTATGGACTTGATTTGTGCATTTCCAACCCAGAGGAAGCCCATGCCACTCGGAACCAAGGCTAAGCCTTTAGCTAAGTAGTCATTCCATTCAAATTACCGTTATAACGATTTTTGCCATTATAATGAATGTCGGTGTAAAGAGGGTTGACTGTTTTACTTTCAATTTTGGTTGAAACATATGAGAAAAGGAGTTCATACTGAGGAGTCACTAAAATTTCACGCTACGTACAGCGGAAAAGCAGAATCTAATGTCGACCTGTCTTAGGAACAATGAGGTTGGGCAGTTCGGAAGATTCTTTAAAACTTGGCTGTCAAGATGTAAAATGTTTGAGAGAAAATGGTGAACGGCCTCTAACTCTTTATCTTGCTGTTCACGACAACCCATATCTTTGGAAACAGTGTAGATCCAGATCGAATGGCTTCTGAAGAAGCCATCTGATCAGGATCTACACTGTTTGAAATTCAGTTTATGAATTTGTATGAATCAATTACATGAAGAAATCTGATTAGTTCAAAGTCAGAAATGGGTGTGGCTTATCTGAATATTCAGCAAGAGAAGGGTTAAACGGTCAGACCATTTTGAGTGTTTTAAGGTGTTTGTTTGTTTAGTTTAATGGCATAGTCAACATTATTTTAGGTCATTTTTTGAGCCGGTCAGTTTACCTATCCACACTTCTCCTGGGAAGGCTTATACTTAAGCTGTTAACGAGTACAGTGAACATTCTTTCCCCAGAAACTGACAACTGCCCTTCTTGAATCAGCGAAAGGGAGAGAATGGTCGTAGAAAAGATTTCATGATCAATCTCCACGAAAGAATGTTGAAGACCCAGGCAGGTATCGAACCCGAGTCCACCTGATCATCAGTCAGACGCGCATCCGACTGAGCTACAGAGGCCGGATGTTTAAGGTATGTAAGTTCAATAAAGGAAAATCAAAACTATCATTTTAATGAGTTCGTTAAGTGGACACCCTTGTAAACCCCACTTTATAGAGAGAATACTGGGGCATACAGTCAGACGCGCATCCGACTGAGCTACCGAGGCTGGATGTTTAAGGTGTGTAAGTTCAATATAGGAAAATCAAAACTATCATGTAAACAAATTTGTTAAGTGGATACCCTTGTAAACTCCACTTTATAGAGAGAATGCTGCAGCATACAAGGGTTTACATTATTTTTCTTATTTCTGCTAGAAGACACAGGTTGTTAGTTGTTGTTAGAACCACCTCAATGAGGTAGTTCTACAATGAGGTAGTTCTAACAAGCACCCACAACCTACCGAAATAATCCTAACCCTTATCTTGCTGTTCACGACAACCCCTATCTTTGCAAACAGTGCAGATCCAGATCAGATGGCTTCTGAAGAAGCCATCTGATCAGGATCTACACAGTTTGGCATTCAGTTTATGAATTTGTAGCAATAAATTACATCAAGTAATTTGATTGGTTGATAGACAGAAATGGGTGTGGCTTAAATGAATATTCAGCAAGATAAGGGCTAAGAAATGAGACAGGTAGGTCTAAGCAACCAGTGCAGACCCAGATCAGACTGCTCCTACTACACCTAGGGTCTTGTAATTACAGACCACCTTTGGAACTGTTCAAAAGTGGTCTGAAAGACCACTTTTGAACAGTCCAACAGGTGGTCTTAATATAGGAATTTTACTGTATAAAAAGGGACTTTTTTGTCATTTTACAGAAATTTTCAAACATTCTACAACTACTAAGCCAGAGAATCTTCCAACCAGTCCGGTTTCATGTGTTTCTTAGACTGGTTCTAGTTTCTTACCAACTTCAGTAGGATTGAAGTTTGTCACGTAGTTTCCGTGTCGAGGTACCGGCGTCAGATTAATAGTGTGACCACTTGGTGCGCGTGCTTCGACTCTCACCTCACCCTGACCTGCTTCAGAACTGTTCACCTAATACAGCAATAAATCAATAAATCAACAGTCATATATATATACTCCAACCTTTTCATTGCACTATTGTTGGGACCCAAAGCAATCAAAGCGCCAAAGGCACTAAAATGACAGATTCAACAGAACTATCAGGTAGATCTTTGCTTATGTAAGGCCTTTGTCGAAAGGTTTCATTTTTCAGCCAGTGCTATGTAACTTCTGTTTTGAAACGTTTGTGAATGTTTATATAGTGCTATGAAGTGCCATTCTGATGAAACATTCTATCATAAATTGTGTATGCTTTAAAAATCTAACTAAAATTGGTAGTTTTCAAAAGAATTACATGTACGTTAGGACAAAACGTATAATTCTGAAGAATCACGTCAATAAAACGCAATTGCTCTTCCCGTATGTTGCAAGTTCAAGTAATTTAAGTTAAAGTTTATTAGTTTACTAGATATTAAACATGCAACGGCCTATATTACAAGGTTTCTTCGGAATTAACAGTGTATTGCGGTAATTTTCTGCACTCAAAATATACTGTCTTACCGATCACACTATACAGGAAATTCAATCAAGTTGCCTGAGCAATTCAAATTATAACCTACCTTATGCCATAAGCTGATATCGAAGAAATCTATTTTTGAAGCACATGTTTATAACAAGAGCACCGCATGCGGGTGCCAACGCTCGTCTACAGTTTCTTTTAGAAAACCAAAGTTCTAAGTCAAACAAGAGCAATCAAATTGCAAGATGGAGTTATAAAACTTGTAGGGAATGTAGCTCTTGTGATGGTGAGTATGTGTATGAAGTTTCATGAAGGTAGGCCAAATACTTTTGGAAATATGGTCAAGGTTAAGGTTTTCGGTTAAATTTTCGAAAAATAGGTCAAAGTTCAAAGGCCAAGGTCACAGATCAAAAAGTGTGGCATCACTGAAAAGGTCTTGTCCCAAGGAACATTCATGTGAAGTTTGAAGGCTCTGTTGTGAATAGTATTAAAATGAGAGCAAAAAATGTGTTTCAGAAAAAAATTGGAAAAGGGGAGATAATTCAGCCAAAATCAACAATGTTGTTATAGTCCTTGGTCAAAATGTAACTCTTGTGATGATGAGTGTGTGTATGAAGTTTCATGAGGCTAGGTCTAATACTTTTTAAGTTATAGCCAAGGTTAAGTTTTTTTGGAACGACGACGCCAGACGACGCCAGACGACAACGACAACGCAGACGCCGGAGTGATGACAATAGCTCGAAAGTTTTTTTTCAAAAAACAGACAAGCTAAAAATAGCTGTATTGGCTTATCCAACGTTCAAACGTTCTTAGAATCTGCATTGCATTTTGGCGGTGATAACTTATTGAACATTTATATATTGCTGGTCAAAGAAGGTCTCGAGCCACGTATTTGCAAACAGTTAATGTGCCTGTTACGTCTGTAGCAGATGTCATTTGTATTTCTTTTTCTCATAGTTTTTTCAGAGATAATCAGACTTCAAATTTCAAGTGAATCATCATCTTGTAGACAGTTGACCTTATCTGCATTATTTGCTGGTTCCTAGTCTGAGGATTGTCAGTGTTGGGAAAACAGATAACCAGACCCCCCTGACCTTTCAAGGTCAGGGGGGTCTGGTTACCTGTTTTTCCAATATTGACTATGTGCAAGCTGGGAGCCAGCAAATAATGCAAATATGGTGAATTCAGATGAAAAGCTTACATAAGCCTGATTATCTTTGAAACTTCAGAACATAATGATTGTTGTTTGCTTCAGTTTCGTATGACACTTCAAGGATTAATGGATTTGTTTATAACACATTCATCTTGTATTTTTAAACGGTATGAGTATATTGATTACAATCCAAGTCATTTTCAAACTTAAAACCATTATATGTAAACAAATGTGCACGAAAAAATGTAAAATATATACATATATTGCAAAACTTTGCCAAAAACTGAAAACAAGCCAAACTACGTTTTTTTTTTGCGTACTCATATTTCAATGATACTAAGTGTAAGCCGGAAGATGCTTGAAAATGCCTGGGACAGCTTGAAATGACAGAATAAAAAGCTGTCATTAAAAATCATGTCATTTAAACAACTAGACTTGTTTTCTGGGAAAACAGATGTCCCCCCATCACATACCCCTTTCAAAATAAACTTAATTTAACAGCACTGCTGTGGCCTTGAATATAAGGTCAAGGTCATGAAAAGCTAATCAGTTCTTCATCCTGACCAAATGTTATATCAATGCAAATTTGATTAAAATCAACCCAGTGGTTCGCACAAACTAACTTTGGCCTAAATTTGACACATTTAGCACAGCTGTGACCTGGAAAATATGGTCAATGTCACCAAAACCTAATCAGTTCTTCATCCTGTCCCAATGTTATATCCATGCAAATTTGATTAAAATTCACCTAGTTTTTTATCTTGCACACATAAAGCTACGCATACCCAGACGGCACAGTCATGGGCTTTGCACCAAAAACAAAATGTCCCCCTCCCTTTCAGTGTGGGGACATAATAACATTTTATTCAAACAAAAATGTCTGGATCATATAGAAAATGACCATTTATGGTCATTATTCTGGGTATATTACACATTTTTGAACAGATTCAAGAAATCAGGGAACCATTTTATGTTCCATCTACTTATATAATCTTTTGCCCCCGCCCACAGAAATAGATGGGCTGCATGATGCTTCCACGCAGAGCTGAATCCGACCACAGATGAGTACTGGTAAACCGCTTCGATGATCTAAGCCTGCCCAGGTAAAGCAGTGTGTGTAGGACCGTCCATGCTTATAAACCCTAGTGGTTTCATTGGGGTGACAGTGCTTGAGATTTCATTTCATCTCGATGCTGGGTAAAAGTCCCCTAAATTGGAAACAATGTCTCCAAAATGACCTATACAGTGTTGATGGGGACGTTAAACCTCAAATCAACCAATACTTATATTATCTTTACATTTTTGGGACCCAACATCAAACCATGTCACAGCAACAGATAAGGTACCGTAATGATTCGGCTATAAGACGAGGATTTTTCCCTCCAAAATGAGCTAAAAAAAATGACCCCGTCTTATAGCCGAGGTCATGGACTGCATGCTTTTTTCCGGCAATGTCCGGCGAAGATCAGACATACGGAAAAAGCCGATCAGTGGTTTTTGAACTGATATAAATCGCCGCCCACAAACCTCCGCTATCATTTTTCTAAATGCGATCGGTAAATGATGTCATCCGACGCCAGCACCCCCACACGTGTTTAATGTCATTGTGTGAATCTCTTTCATAAAAAAAAATGTTTGGAACCGGTAAAAAATCTTTTTTCGATAGCTATATGGTTGTCAATAGAGGTGGATAGAAAACCAGCGCTTTGCACAGCTCCCGAATTATCCCCAGAAGCTCCGAACAACAGCGTTCGACTTTTCCCACCCAGCGTCTGCTATTTGGCGCCAAAACATAACCATTCCCGAGATCGTAGAAAAGTCCGTTTTTTTGTGCAAACATTTACCGTTAGATGTAGCTAATTGTCTGAGGAGCGATTAAATCATTTTCACATTGATTGTGGATTAAATTTTATGATTGGAGGATAAACGCCAATTAAAGACATAACTTGACCATATTTTCACACCTTAGTTTATACTAATTTATTTTAGTTCGATTGCGATGAAAGCTCCAAGCTTGTTGAATCCCTCTCGAACACTCATTCCGGATGTTATCCTGCGCGGGAGAGAGAGGCAGTGACTTTTACACCAAGTGAGTGTCATTTTCACACCTTATCGACACGCACCGCAGGGTGGCAATTTTATGACAGGGATTAACAATAATGTCATACTTGAACCGTAATAAATACACAGACGGTTTGTCTCTGAATTGACAGTGCAGCAATTATTGCGATTTACTTGCTGGTCTAGTTTTACCGCATTTAAGGTCTCAAAAAGACTGACAGTTGTAGACGATTTTTTTTTTGCACTTGCCCGACTGGGTGTCATAAGGTCAAAGTGCACCTGCCCGGCGCGATTTTGGTCTTGTCCCAGGCGGTCGGGAAATGGATTTGTCAGCCCCTGTCGTCTACTAGATAGAAGTCTGGGTAGCTGTCTAGCTTCGGGCCGACAGCGATACGACGTATTGACCCGACGTTCGCCCGCTATTTTGTGCTAGCTGGGGCGTGTGTTCTGAATCTGAATAGCTAGGCGTTGTGTTCCCCAATAAAAAAAAAGTTAAGTTACTTATAGAAAAGCTGCAACAAATATTTCTAAATTTTTTTGGCTGGAAATAAATGTCCCCCTTTCCCCAACGCTTAAGAGACCTACCTATTCAGGTTCAATAAGAGTTGTCTCTCTTTGTAACTCTCACAAACGAATACAAAGAAAGTCAACAGACACATAAACAAGCAATGTGAAGGGTAAGTAGAGGGATACCCTGACGAAAAAAGGCCGATTTCTCACATCTAAACGGCATCTGGCGGTAGCAGATAGGCCCCGACAGATATGGCAAAAATTTGACCCGTCTTATAAAAGAGTATAAGCAAAATCCCACCTTAGAAAAACTGAAAAAGGGGTCCCGTCTTATAGCCGAATCGCCTTATAGCCGAATCATTACGGTAAGTATTTTGTGATAAACAAAGTATAGTTTTTGTTAATTCTCCACAAAAACCTATGTTGTGGATATTCATTAGAACCACCTCGCCAAGGCCGTTCTGTATGTACCCACAATAGGTTATATGGTTATAGAAAAGCGAACAGGAAATCCTGAAGGTTGTCTCCCTTTGAAAAATGGCAGAAAAATCTGCCAGGTGTTCTCATTCTCCTTAAAGAGAATGGGAACACTTGGCTTTTTTTTCCGCCATTTTTCAAAGGGAGACAACTTTTGGGACTTCCTGTTCGCTTCTCTATCAACCCTGTCCCACTGAAAAAAGGGTCTACTCATAAAGGAAAGAATTTGCTCCTCAGGAGCAAATTCTTTCCTTTAAGAGTTGACCCCTAATGATATGGGAGACAAAAATACTTTTGGAGGAGTTGTCTCCCATTCCCCATAAGTGGCATTTCAAACTCACCGCAAAAAGAAGCAAGACAAGAAGATAAGTGACCTACCTGAAGCTCAGTGAGGTGTCCCAGGGTGCAACGTTCAACACGAGTGAGTGAGACTTTGGAACGATCAGCAAGAACTTTGAAAGTAGCTGGACAGCCGTTGATCAGCTGATTCTCACAGTAAACATTTAACTGAAAAAATATACTGTAATAATTATAAGTATTGGGACAGATAGGCTTTAGCAAATAGTGTAGACCCAGATCAGACTGCTCCTGGCTACTTTTCTGATGAAAATCTGTGATATTTGTAGTATTTATATAGGTTGTGGGTGCTCGTTAGAACTGCCTCTTTGAGGCGGTTCTTACGAGTACCCACAACCTATGTATTGGAGCAGAAGTAAGAATATACTCCCATAAACCCCAGTTTTCTCTATATGAAGTTACCCTTTTTGGGGTTTCAGGTACAAAATGTGTTAATGAAAAAGGCACAAGCAAAAAATCTAAATACTTTGCTTTTATGCAGATTGAAAGGGGACACTCAAAGCTTTCCAAAACTGCTTCCATCCTCAGAATCGGTTCAGCAGTTCCAAAGATATTTTCCATTACACTAAATAATTTGCATAAATTTGCATTAATTATGCAAAATTAGTTTATTTAAATTGAATTATCTCACCTTGTACCTAATAATTTTAACCCATTTTGAACTGGAAACCCCAAAACGGGCACCCTGCCAAACACTATAGGCCCAGATCAGACGCCACAGAATGCGGCGTCTGATCAGGGCCTACACTGTTTACAAAAAGTTAAGCCATTTTCTGAATAAATTTTGAAGAAAACCCCTCAATTTTGAAATGAATTCCTGGTATATATAAAGAGGAAGATCCCATTTGGTACAAAAAGGGTTAAAAAAAAAAATATCTTTGAAATCTAGGCACAATATCCTTTGTTTGTTTGATTTGAGGTTTAAAGTCCCCGTCAACACTGTAAAGGATATTTTGGAGACGTTGCTTCCAATTTTGTGGGACTTTTACCCGACATTGAGATGAAATGACATCTCAAGCCCTGTGGCCCAATGAAACCAATAGAGTTTATAAGCATGGAAGGTCGAACACTCACACCGCTTTGCCCGGGCAGGCTTAGATCCTCTAAGTGGTTTACCAGTACTCGAGGGTGAGTCGGATTCAGCTCTGCATTGAAGCATCATGCAGCCCATATATTTCTTCAAGCCCCGATGGGTGGGGGTCGAACAATATCCTTTTCAAATGCTAAACATAGAAGAGCGTAACAATGGCAACAAACTAAATTTTTGCACATGCTTTAATTTTTATGCAAATTAGATAAGAAAATACAGCCTATTGTCTAACATTCCCTACAAAACAGACACACAACAGGTCCTTTTTTCCTGATGTGTCACATTTATATTTGATTTACACTTAAAAATAATATTTATACAATTTTTTATGGTTTATGAACATGACAGTCAAAAGTTTTGTATTACTTACTACAAACATTCATTTAAACTGTCCCGCTTTTTATACATCAAGCTTTTACTATTGAAAACAACAATGATAAAAACTGGCTGATTTGACACTTACTTTTGAAACCCAATGGCTTAATTTGCAGGCAGCCCTAAATGTTGTTGCTTTTGTTGCTGTTGTCATTATCACTAGCGTTATCATAAAGCTAGATGGATGCAAATTATTTCCGGTAAAGGCAGTTTAGGGTCACCAAGGGCGGGGATAATTTACTTCAAGGGTGTAGAAGTTAATTTTTATTAGAAACTGTCTGCTGACCACATTTTTGACCAATCAATACGAGATAAAAGAATATGACATAGAATCAATTAACCTCTTTTGTACCAAATGGAATCTTCCTCCTTATATATAGCACGAGTCCATTTCAAAACTAGGGGTGACAGGTTGTGTTTTCTTCAAAATTTTATTTGGAAAGTGGCTAAACTTTTTATAAACCGTGTAGGCCCTATTCAGATGCCACATTCTGTGGCATCTGATCTGGGCCTGCACTGTTGGCCTCTTACCCCTTTAGGGGTTTCTGGTACCAAATGGGTTAAGGATCATCCATGGAAAATTTCACTAGATTGCACTATTATAGCCATATATAAGGTGAAAAAGCCTTGCCTACTGCTTCTCAACCGGGAATCAGTAGTGTCATATTGTGTGTTAAAGTCTTACGTCCCACCAACAACTAAGGTCATATGGGGACAGGAACTTAGTTTAAACACTCATCCGAAAGTCTCGAGAAGCCCGGGATTGAACCCATGACCCCTGGTTTATGAGGTGAAAAACATAAGCACTACACCAAGGAGGCTTCTATAGTGCCAATTACTGTAGGTAAAAGAACACAGTCTGAGTGTACTGAACTGTATACAATTCTATTACATCATGTTTACAAATCTGTGAGAAGAAGATGCACATGAAATGTCAAGCCTATTTTTTTCTGTAAAATATTTCATAGTCATCTGCTATTTGTGACTGGTATATTTAAAGTTTTAGAAAGGAAACTCTTGTCGAAGAGCTTTGTATATTAACCCATAAGATATGCCATGAAAAAAGCATGTTTTTGCATACCAGCAAACAGTGTGGACCTTGATCAGACTGCTCCAAGAGTAGCAGTCTGATTGGGGTCCACATTGTCGTAAACAATTATTTTTAAAGTAACCAGTAGACAACAAAGTAGATGACAATTGTTGTAACTGGCAGTTTAAAGCTTAAAAAGAATGTGAAATATATTTTGTTTTCATACTTTTTGAAATACGTGAATATCATATTTCACAACAGGACATTCTACCCCTTAAAATGTCAATCACAACAATTGTCTGCATTGTCGTCTGCTGGTTACTTTTAAAGTCATTATTGGACCACACTGTTTGCCATGTACACAAAAATATGTTCCAATAGTTTCGTTGCAAGAAGATTCAGCAGACGACAAAACCAGACAACATTTTAAGATAAGGTTTTTCTCGGCTGCTTAAAGGGTTTAACCTACATTACTTATAACCATTAGTCTAGCATGCTTATGCTATACACTTCTACCTTGCAATGACTGTGACACTTTACAAGGTCAAAATTCTTATCCCAATCATGGTATCTTACCCACTTTTTCTAGGCTTTTCATGTGATTCTGTTCTTGTTAATTACAGGCCATGTTCCCGATAATTTGTACCAAGTTTTGACCACAATTCATAATCTGTTCAGGAGAATAGGCATAGACAAGTTATTTTGGGCCTTTAGGAGACTATAAACTTAAGTAATAAGGTCAAGGCCATCATCAAAACGTAATCATCGTTTTAGCCCAGCCTAGTCGTGTTACAATGCAAGTTTGGTAATAATCCATCCATAAGTTCAGTAGATACAGTGCATCACATAGCCAACTCCAATGCAGAGGCAAATGGGATCTTTTAAGAAGGTGAAAGGTCAAGGTCATGGCCAAAAGTTTTGCTTGAATGTAAAGCCCTTATCACAGGGAACTTACATGCCAAATATGAATGCTCTATCCCAATCAGTTCAAAAGTTGGGACCAAAATGTTAATTTTTTCTTTTCAGTAGGTTAAAGGTCAAGGTCATAGGTCAAAAAATGTTCCACAGATGTAAAGCTGTTGTCACAAGGAACCTACATGCCTAATATGAAGGCTTTATCTCAAACAGTTCAAAAGTTATGACCATTGTTAACTTTTACTTTTAAGTAGGTCAAAGGTCAAGGTCACAGGTCAACATTTTTTGTGTGAATGTAAAGCTCTAACTTGTCACAAGGAATTTACATGCAAAATATGAAGGCTCTATCTCAAATGGTTCAAAAGTTATGACCAAAATGTTATTTTTTTATTTTAAGTGGGTCAAAGGTCAAGGTCACAGGTCAAAAAATTTTGCATGAATGTGAAGCGCTTGTCACACGGAACCTACATACAATATATGCTCTATCTCAAATGGTTCAAAAGTTATGACCAACATTAAAGTTGTCCACGTACAAACCAATAAACAAACAGACTGGGCAAAAACAATTTCCCCGCTGTCGCTACTGGGGACATAAAAATCACAAATTTTCATCATTTATCTCAACCAATTGTCTGCCAACTGTAAGATAATACCCTACCTTATGAAGCCCAATCTCTGTTGGAGTGAAGTAGCCCTCTCCTGTGCGCCCAACCCAGTTGAAGTGGACATTATGGGTGGAGTCTGGACCAATAACCTCCGCTCTAATATCACCAGCTGACACATCCTCGTCTTCCAGGTGGATTGAGAAACTTGCCTGAAATCAAAATATATACTGTAATGATCCTAAGTATTGGAACAGATACTCATCCTAAAGTCGCGAGAAGCCCGGGATCAATCCTGAGACCCCTGGTTTAAAGGGGAGTAGCATAACCACTACACCACCGAGGCTTCTGAAATAACTTAAAAAGTATATATGCAGGAGTTATAGTTCTTGGGAGTCCCCATGTTGCCTATGATGTTGATTAATATTGATATGAAGTTTCATGACAGACACACAGTCATGCCCGGGCGAAAAACAATATGTCTCCCCGTAAAGGGGGAAGACATAATTAGAAACATTGCCATTTAAAAACTTATAAGCAGGACAAATATGAAATATTGTGATATTTTTCTTATTTATGCTCAAAATATAGATTGTGGGTACTCGTTAGAACCACCTCATCGAGACAGATCTAACGAGTACCAACCATCTATATTTTAGAACAGAAATAAGAAAAATAAGGTTTACCCCTGTTAACCCCAGTTTTACTAAATGAAAGTGTGGTTCAAGGGGGTCAAAATTATATAGACATGTTTTTGTGATGTTAAGAACTGCTGGTGACAGCGCTTGGATTAGAATGAGTGCCGGTAGATGTGTACCCGAGTTGGAATCTTCAAGTAACCCCCTTGCCACCTGAAAAAGTTTCAGCTTTTGGTTCGGGAGGTGTCAAGATGGCCATTATGGAGGCCAGCCGGTCAGCTTGGAAATCTGAACAAAACAGTTTAAGCAACTCTTAATCCCCTTGCCAGCCAGCTGGGATATCAAACAAAACAGTTTGGACAATTCTGAAACTCCATGGTGGCCATTTTGAATATCAAAACAGAACAATTTTTGCAATTCTGAATCTCCATGTTGCTTCATGCTAACAAGTCCGTGAAATAAACACCCCTTACACCCCACTTTATATAGAGAAAAATGTGGTTTACAGGGGTATACATTACTTTCCTTATTTCTGCTCCTAGACATAGGTTGTGGATACTCGTTAGAACCCCCTCAATGAGGCGGTTCTAACGAGTACCCACAACCTATATTTTGAGTATACAGTACGGCTCAGGTATTTGAACCGTTTTTCTTTTTCATTCCGCGGACAACTTTTTAAATCCGCATTTTTCCGCCGAATGGTTTGAAGTAAACCACTCCGAGTGAAAATATTTTACTCCAAGTTATGTGCTCGATATTCCGAGGAAATTCCGCGGACCTCGGAGCTTACCTGTGATATTCGGAGTGTTTGCGAGTATTTGCGAGTGGGGATTAATTTAATTAAACTGTACAGGTAAGTTTGACAACGGGATGTATCAGGGGCCAATAATGGTGGCCGAAAGCCGTAAAATTTCGCTGACAGTTATCACTTTGATTATTTGTTTCTCAATTGTCCGATAATACTTCGCATTAAAATTATTAAAGAATGAAAGACAAATGATTATATTATATCAAAATAGTTTTCTTTTTTTGAAAATATAAAAATTACATGGAGAAATTTAGAGTTCAAAATGACCGATTTTGTAGTTTAAAAGAAGCCAATAATGGCGGCCGAATCCCGTCAAATTTTCGCTGACAGTTATCACATTTGATTATTTGTTTCTCAATTGTCCGACAATACTTCACATTAAAATTATTACAGAATAAAATACAAATGATTATATTATATCAAAATAATTTTCTTTTTTTTGAAAATATAAAAATTACATGGAGAAATTTAGAGTTCAAAATGACCGATTTTGCAGTTTAAAAGAAGCCAATAATGCCGGCCGAAAGCCGTCAAAATTTCGCTGACAGTTATCACCTTTGATTATTTGTTTCTCAATTGTCCGATAATACTTCACATTAAAATTATTAAAGAATAAAAGACAAATGATTATATTATATCAAAATAATTTTCTTTTTTTTTGAAAATATAAAAATTACATGGAGAAATTTTGAGTTCAAAATGACCGATTTTGCAGTTTAAAAGAAGCCAATAATGCCGGCCAAAAGCCGTCAAAATTTCGCTGACAGTTATCACCTTTGATTATTTTTTTCTCAATTGTCCGATAATACTTCACATTAAAATTATTAAAGAATGAAAGACAAATGATTATATTATATCAAAATAATTTTCTTTTTTTGAAAATATCAAAATTACATGGAGAAATGGAGAAATTTGGAGTTCAAAATGACCGATTTTGCAGTTTAAAAGAAGCCAATAATGCCGGCCGAAAGCCGTAAAATTTCGCTGACAGTTATCACCTTTGATTATTTGTTTCTCAATTGTCCGATAATACTTCACATTAAAATTATTAAAGAATGAAAGACAAATGATTATATTATATCAAAATAATTTTCTTTTTTTGAAAATATCAAAATTACATGGAGAAATTTTGAGATCAAAATGACCGATTTTGCAGTTTAAAAGAAGCCAATAATGGCGGCCGAATCCCATCAAAATTTCGCTGACAGTTATCACCTTTGATTATTTGTTTCTCAATTGTCCGATAATACTTCACATTAAAATTATTAAAAGACATGAAAGACAAATGATTATATTATATCAAAATAATTTTCTTTTTTTGAAAATATCAAAATTACATGGAGAAATTTTGAGTTCAAAATGACCGATTTTGCAGTTTAAAAGAAATATTTTGTCCTCGCATTTTGAAAGAGTTGTATGTACTCGTCATGCCCAACTGATTCTGTTGTTTGAAATCACTGTACAGTTTCACACCCTGGGTAATTAGTGATTACCTCTTTGTTGACTTTTGACAGCGTTTACATTTCAATAACTATCAGTGATAATTATCTTATAATTATATATAAATATAAACGATGGTAAAAGAACATTAAATAAACAAACAAAAAAATGCCCAGGTATTTCGTCAAATTCCTCCGAGTATTTCCGCATAACTTCGCGAGAAAATATTGCCTCCAGGTACGATATTACGACTCGGAATAATTTCGCGAAACTTCGCGTACCGCATACTTAGCGCGGACCTTGCGAGTGTTTTTGAGGAGTGTCTGCCGAATATATACACCTACTGGGAACAATTCCGAGTGTTTTGGAAAGTACTCGAAACGCCGAAATTCGGAATAAAGAGTTTTTTTGTTCTTATACCTGAGCCGTACTGTAAATAAGAATAATATCACAAATTTCCTTTAGAAAACTGACCGTTTTGGAGATATGAAAAATGTGCTATGATACACAGATGTGATATCGTAATGGCACTAATGCCTCACATTAACCGTTATCTTGCAGAATATTTAAATTAGCCACACCTATTTCTGACTATCAGCCAATCAAACTACAGGATATATTATTTTCGTTCAAATTGAAAAACATTGTAGATCCAGATCAGATGGCTTCTTCAGAAGCTATCTGATCTGGATCTACACTGTTTGCAAAGGTAGGGGTTGTTTTGAACAGCAGGATAAGGGTTAAGTATCAGCTCAATCACACTTATGGTTCATCATGGTGAAGTAGAGATGTGAAAAACTAAGAATGGACAAATAAGCCAATAATTTTTTATAAGACAGATCAAGCATTTGTGAGTTCATGAGCTCAATTCAGCCGATTCAAGAAGGGCAGCTGTCAGTTTCTGGCGAAAGAAAGTACACTGTACTGGTTAACTACTAATGCTTAACTCTTATCCTGCTGTTCACGACAACCTCTATCTTTGTAAACAGTGTAGATCAAGATCAGATGGCTTCTGAAGAAGCCATCTGATCAGGATCTACACTGTTTGACATTCAGTTTATGAATTTGTAGTAATAAATTACATCAAGTAATTTGATTGGTTGATAGACAGAAATGGGTGTGGCTTAAATGAATATTCAGCAAGATAAGGATCAAGTCTGCTTCACAAAAGTATGGTTAGATAAATTGACCCGATTGATATAACCTTAAGACATGGAGCACTGCGGTGCAGCGGTAAAGCATCAGACTCAGGATCAAGAGGTTCAGGGTTCGATCCCTACAAGCCTCAAGTGTTGTTTTCTTGAGCAAGAGACTTTATCCACATTGCTTAGTACTCATCACGAAAACATGCCTATATAACTTTGACCCCCTTGAACCCAATTTTGTGTTGTAAAACTGGGGTTTACGGGGATAAACATTATTTTTCTTATTTCTGCTCAAAAATATAGATTGTTGGTACCCGTTAGAACCGCCTTGACGAGGCGGTTCTAACTAGTACCCACAATCTATTTTTTGAGTAGAAATAAGAAAAATATCGCAATTCTTTATCTGAAAATTTTCGGTTTTGCGCGGTAAAATTTACAATGTATTGATATTGGCGTATTTTCGTAATGTGGTTCCTACCAAAGAAGAAAAGAGGGCCACAAGTGTTACCCCTTATAAATAAAGTTGATTATTATTATTATTATTATTATAATTATAGTGTTGACTGGGCTGTTAAACTCCAACTCTACCTCTTGAAGCTTGGCCCAAGGCCATCGGGGCTTGAAGAAATAGATGGGCTGCATGATGCTTCCATGCAGAGTTGAAACCAGCCACACACGAGTACTGGTAAACTGCTTAGAGGATCTAAGCCTGTCCAGGAAAAAGTGGTGCGAGTCGGACCGCCCATGCTTATAAACCCTATTGGTTTCATTGGGCGACAGGGCTTGAGATGTCATTTCACCTCAATGTCAGGTAAAAGTCCCACAAAATAGGAATCAATGTCTCCAAAATGACCTATACAGTATTGACAGGGATGATAAACCTCATATCAAACAAACAAAACGTCTTGAAGCTCGTGTCAATGGCTATTAAAAAAATGCCCAGCACAGACTCTGATCAGACTGTGCAGATGCACAGTCTGATCAGAGTCTTTGATGGTCACATCTGGATACACAATTTTTCTACATATGACCCATAAGAAACAATTAATATTACAATTTGTCACAATCAATCATGACATCTGACCTACAAAATTAACATTCCAAATTTTATTGTAACAGGGCAGCATTTTATAATTGTATGGTATACCTATTATTTTCACTCACCATGGTAACTATGATGGCAATTTTTGAGATACAAAATTTTGAAAAATTGTAAAAGCTGTTAACTACAGTAAAACTCCTATATAAAGACCACTTTTGGGACTGTTCAAAAGTGGTCTTTAAGACCACTTTTGAACAGTCCCAAAGATGGTCTCTGACCAGAGGACACTGACTGCAGAAAACAAAAAGAAAGAATAACTGAAACTTTCTAAATGCGCTTTTGAAAGCAGAATTAGTCTCAATTTTTGGTGCTCTTAGTAGCAGGATTTCACTTTAATTATATTAATATACATGTATTATTAACTCTATTAACTAAGAGCATTTTCGGCCACGCCCATCGGGGCTTGAAGAAAATAGATTGGCTGCATGATGCTTCCATGCAGAGCTGAAAGCAACCGCACATCATATCACGAAAACACGCCTATACACTTTTGACCCCCTTGAACATCACTTTTATATAGTGGCGGTTCTAACCAGTACCCACAATCTATATTTTAGAGCAGAAATAAGAACAAGAGGGCCCAATGGCCCTATATTGCTCACCTGTTTGGACCCCAGGGGCATGATTGGCAGGAATTATATAGGTGACCACTTGCCGTCGCTACATGCTAAATATCTAAGCTCTGGGCCCTGTGGTTTCAGAAGAAGATTTTTTAATCTTTTTTCCATTATGAGTCTATTGGAGCTAAGGGGCCCGTGGGCATGGCCCATTTGGACCCCACAGGCATGATTGGCAGGATTTATGTAGGTGACCACTTGCCATTGCTACTTGCTCAATATCTAAGCTCTGGGCCCTGTGGTTTCAGAGAAGAAGATTTTTGAAGCTTTTTTTTTCCATTATGAGTCTATAGGAGCTAAGGGGCCCCCGAGGCGTGGCCCTTTTGGACCCAAGGGGCATGATTGGCAGGAATTATTGAGGTGACCACTTGCCGTTGCTACGTACTAAATATCTAAGCTCTGGGCACTGTGATTTCAGAGAGGAAGATTTTTTAAGCTTTTTTCCATTATGAGTCTATAGGAGCTAAAGGGCCCCAGGGCGTGGCCCGTTTTGACCCCAGGGGCATGATTGGCAGGAATTATGTAGGTGACCACTTGCTGTTGCTACATGCTAAATATCTAAGCTCTGGGCCCTGTGGTTTCCGAGAAGAAGATTTTTGAAGTTTTTTGTTCCATTATGAGTCTATGGGAGCGAAGGGGCCCTGGGGTGTGGCCAATTTGGACCCCAGGGGCATGATTGGCAGGAATTATGTAGGTGACCACTGGCCGTTAATACATGCTTAATATCTAAGCTCTGGGCCCTGTGGTTTCAGAGAAGAAGATATTTTAATGTTTTCCCATTGATAGTCTATGGGAGCTATATGTTGCCATGGCAACCAGAATTCCAATCTGATCAGCCCAGAAACCTTATGCAGCCTTTCCCCCTACCTGATGATGCTTCCCATGAAATTTGATCAAGATTGACCATGGGGTATTAGAGATATACTTATTTGAAATTGTTTACGGACGCACGCACTCACGCACGCATGCACGCACGCACGACGGACGATGGACAAAAAGTGATCACAAAAGCTCACCTTGTCACTACGTGACAGGTGAGCTAAAAATATCACAAGTTTTCTTATAAAAAAATTTTGTTTTTTTCGGCAGAAATGTTTACAATGCATTTGTATAGGTGTGTTTTCGTAATGGGTAGAGTACTGGAAAACTGCTCAGAGGATCTAAGCCTGCCCAGGCAAAGTGGTGCGAGTCCATGCTTATAAACCCTATTGGTTTCCTTGGGGGACAGGGCTTGAGATGTCATTTCATCTCAATGTCGGGCAAAAGTCCCACAAAATTGGAAGCAACATCTCCAAAGGACCAAGCCTGCCCAGGCAAAGAGGTGTGAGTCAGATAGTCCAATGCATTTTACGGGTAGCCTTCTGGTTTCATTGGGGGGCAGGGCTTGAGATGTCATTTCATCTCAATGTCAGGTAAAAGTGCTACAAAATTGGAAGCAATGTCTCAAAAAATGACCAAAATAGTGTTGACGGGGACATTAAACCCACATTCATACATTCATACATACATCTCCAAAATGACTTATACAGTGTTGAGGAGGACGTTAAACCTCAAATCAAACAAACAAAAACAAAGAGCAATTGTTCTTTCTTTAACAGGGACACTGCTACTCCAATTTACACAGGGTGTGTCTGTTTTCCATTTATTTGACTTTTTTAAAATTTACTTTAACCCATTTTGTACCAGAAAACCCCAAAACTAGTAACTGGCAAACAGTGCAGGCCCAGATCAGACGTCACAGAATTCCGCATCTGATCAGATCCTACACGTTAATCCATTTTCCAATTTTTTTAAGCAAACACAACCTAACACCCCTAAATTTTGAAATAGACTCCTGTTATGTATGATGAGGAAGATTCCATTCGGTACAAAAAGGGTTAAATAGCCAAATTTGGGCAAGTTTCAGTAGCAAAAATTCAAGTGATTAATAAACCAGTCTTAGTTGTTATTATTCTAAAGAAACTTGATACAAAGGAATTTTTCCTTTCTATAAAAGCATCCTTTATTATAGTGGTCTTCCTATAGTGTCACACCATGAAATGTACACCACATTTACTATAAATATTCACAAAAAAAACTTGACCCTATTTGTACCAAATGGAATCTTCCTCCGTATATATAGCAGGAGTCCATTTCAAAATTTAAGGGTGTCAGGTTGTGTTTTCTTCAAAATTTATTTGGAAAATGGCTAAACCTTTCGCAATGATGAGACGCCACAGAATGCGGCATCTGATCTGGGCCTGCACTGTTTGACAGGCTACCTGTTTTGGGGGTTTTGGTACTAAATGGGTTAAATATTGCATCACTGGGGCTTCCAGCTGATATTGGCTTACAGTTATCCCTGCAGCAGGAAAGCCCGGCAGAAGTGGAATGATGTTAATTCTTCCATTGCTATCTCCTCTACTATCTCTTCTACCGTATCTCTTTTCTCCCTTTCTCTGGGAGATGACATATAATGACCCACAAGGGTTGATGTGTCATTAAACCCCAACTCAATCAATCAAAAATACACTTACATGTAATTGCAAAGAATGTTGACGCAGATCAGACTGCTTTAAAAATAGACACCTTTTCAGAAGCGAATTTATGGAAAAGTGAACAGGCAGTCCCAAAAGTTACCAATAAATTATAGTCCAAAATAAAACCTTTTTTTACCTGTTTTGTTTAAGTGTACAGTTACAACCGGTTAATAATTACAGTTTTATTTTTTTTTAATGGCAAGGCTGACACCCATTTTTTTGTTATTTGTATTTAATTATATCTCCAGTAAATATGTCTAAATTATGATAAAAATTAGGTATCTCAGCTTGTCATTTATAAGCAAATTAATTAAATCAGGTCAAAACAATGAAAATGAGCAGTTTCTTAAGCAGTAAAAGCTGAATCTTGACTTTCACAAGTTTTTGTTTTTTCGTTTTTCTCTTTTTATTTTTTGTTAACAGACCTACCAGGCCTTATTTCCTGCAGATTATTCAAATGACATGCCAGGCCTTATTTCCTTCAGATGATTCACATGAAATGTCAGGCCTTATTTTCTTTTCTGAAAACTTAAAAAAAAAATATTTGAAACTGACATTTGCAAAATTTTTATGTTGTGATTGACAATTTAAGAGTTAAAAACAAAAAAGTTGACGTGACCTAAAGTATAAGGAAAATAATACAGTTTCTTGTAAGCTTACACAACATTAAATTTAATATGAAAATAATTCAAAACTTACCAAATTATTGTAAAATGAATTTTTCGGTGGAAATGAAAATGAAGTATTCCATGTTGACCTACGATGCCACGATGATCTTTTAATCCCTGACCGTTTCCTCACTAAACTATCACCATACCTGTTGTCCAACGCTGACATTTTGAGGCAGTGATGAGAAAATTACTTTCTCTTCGGATGAGCGCACAGGCTTGTAGGAAGTGAAGTAAGCTGCATAGGCCATTATACCTATGTGGTCTACCTCTGGATCACACATCTCTTTAGCTGACAGTATCGACTGTATACCCTTTGGGGAAAGGTTCTGGGCTGCATCTAGACCTGCAGGAATAAAAGGGACCCTGTATTTAATGTAAGAATTTAGCAGAAAAATTTAGAAGCTAATATATATAAGTTAAACCTAAAATATGGAACAGCCTAACCTATACCTCATTAAATTTTATCACCAGTGTGTGTGGGTATGTGTGTGTGTATGTGTTTTATGTCCCACCAACAACTAAGGTCATATGGAGATGGGACCTCATTTTAAAGACTCCTCCAAAAGTCAGGAGAAGCCGGAATCGATCCCATGGCCCCTTGTTTGTGTTTGAATTTACATGCATTTATGTGCTTGAATGTACATGTATATATGTGCTTGAATGTACATGTATTTATGAGCTTGAATGTGCATGTTTTTATGCGCTTGAATGTAAATGCATTTATGTGCTTGAATGTAGATGCATTTATGTGCTTGAATGTAGATGTATTTATGTGCTTGAATGTAAATGCATTTATGTGCTTGAATGTACATGTATTTATGTGCTTGAATGTACATGTATTTATGCGCTTGAATGTGCATGTAATTATGCGCTTGAATGTACAGGTATTTATGCATTTGAATGTGCATGTATTTATGTGCTTGAATGTACATGCATTTATGTGTTTGAATGTACATGTATTTATGCGCTTGAATGTGCATGTATTTGTTATACAAATAAAATAAAGTTTAAACCAAACAAACCATTAAATTTTAGGAAAATTACAGCAAGTTCTCAAGGTGTCAAGATTTTTAGGATTTTTACAATAATGCAGGAGAAGACTAAAATTAAATCTTTCCCATATACAGTAAAATTCCTATATTAAGACCACCTTTGGAACAGTTCAAAAGTGGTCTTTAAGACCACTTTTGAACTGTCCCAAAGGTGGTCCCTGACCAGAGGACATTGTGTGCAGAAAACACGAGGAAAGAATAACTGCACCCTTCTAAATAAGCTTTTAAAGCAGAATCAGTCTAAATTTTAGGTGTTCTTAATAGCCTGCACATGATGAATATTTCACCCTAATGGTGCACAGCCAAGATTGATCAGACTGCAGAGAATGATGTGCTGTCTGAACAGAGTCATGTCCAGGGACAAGTTTTATTTATTATGAACCATAAACAAGTAGATCTACAAAAGTTTACTGTCCCAAACCCTTTATCCCTATCCTGCTGAATACATTAATTTTGCCACACCCATTTCTGACTATGAACCAATCTGATTACTTGATATTTGTTAGAATTGAGGTTTAATATCCCCATCAACACTTTTTAGGTCATTTTGGAGATGTTGCTTACAGTTTTGTGGGACTTTTACCTGTACTCAACATTGAGATGAAATGACATCTCAAGCTCTGCCGCCTAATGAAACCAAAACGTTAAAGGATTTATATGACTCGCACCACTTTGCTTGTGCAGGCTTAGATCTTCTAAGCGGTTTATCAGTACTCATCTCCGGTAGGTTTCAGCTCTGTGTGGAAGCTCCATGCAGCCCAATCCATTTCTCCCAGCCCCAATGGGCAGGGCCTAATTTCTTGACATAATGTATGTACACATATTCATTAAAATTCACAATAATAATAATAATAATAATAATAATAATAATCGTCTTTATTTTGAGAGGGTAACACATTTAGCAACAACAAGCTAATCTTCCATGAGGCCCTCTAATATGCACAATATTTACATGTAGAAATACAATTTACAAAGAAGCCACACACACATATATATGCACACATACACACACCACATAAATAAATAAATACAAATAAATATCAGCTTCAAGGAAATTAGAGGGTTCCCTTGATCCACTTAATGCAGTTTCTATGGAAACTGTCAAGAGAACCTAAAATTTTGAGGCTGTCTGGTAAATTGTTCCACACCACTGGACCAGAATAAAGTGAGCTCTGCTAAACCATTTCTTTTTGTGGCCTTGGTATTAAATAATTTATGGTACCTGTGGATCTTAGAGACTGAAGAGTGTTATTGGAGGGTCTTAAATGAAACATTTGCAAACTGAATGACAGCTAGTCAGTGTAGATTCTGATCTGGATTTGCAATGTTTGCTAAGGTAGTTAGAACCGCCTCACTGAGGCGTTTCTAACGAGTACCCACAACCTATGTCTTGGAGCAGAAATAAGAAAAACTAGAAATGGTGTTTGTAAAACACAATGCCCCCAACCTTTGCTTGTCCTTAAATGGCAAAATATTCAACAAATATTGTTGAAGACTCAAAAATATACAACAAGAATTCTCCCGAAGGCTATGTCCCGCCTGTGGGGGCGCAAAGTCACCAAACCATGAAATCTAGGTCAAGGTCATACATGGATGCCTGCATAAAAATTTCATTCCTAGTTGCAAGCATGTACCAAGTATCATCAATGAAACTCTTAAAAACAGACTCTTACATCAGGGTGAAAGTTAGGGTTGTCACACTATTTTACAAAGTCAGTGAACCATAAAATGTAGGTCAAGGTCAGAAATGGATACTTGCATTGAAGTTTCAATTCCTAAATGCAAGCTTGTACCAAATACAATTAATGAAGCTGTAATAGATCTTGAGAAATGGACTCTTACATTAGATAGAAAGTCAGGGTGGTCGCAATAATTCACAAAGTCAGTGAACCATGAAATATGGGTAAAAGTCAAATATGGATGCTTGCGTTGCAGTTGCAATTCCTAGATGCAAGTTTGTACCAATTATAATTTAAAAAGCTTTAATAGTTTTCGAGAAATGGTGAAAGTCAGGGTGGTCGCAATAATTCACGAAGTCAGTGAACCATGAAATATAGGTCAAGGTCAGATATAATGCTTGCGTTGAAGTTGCAATGCCTGGATGCAAGTTTGTACCAAGAATGATTAATGAAGCTCTAATAGTTCTCAAGATATGGACTTGCTGACAAGATTTTATTAAAAAAAAAAACAAGGCATCGCATGCGATACAAATCCCCTCGCACAAGACAACTTCGTGTGTGGAAAACACTGAAATGGCAAAAGTCCAACTTGCTTGAGATATTATCATATGCAACATTTGAGTAAAGTTTGTTTAAAAATCCATCCATAAATGTAGGTTCTAGAGTGATGACAGTATTTCTCTAAAAATAGTCATAGGGACCTTGACTTGAGGCCATGGCCGCGAAGTAGATCTTGCTCAAGATATTATCATAAGCATCTTTTGTGTGAAGTTAGATTAAAATCATAAATGTAGGCGGTAGAGCAATAACAAAGTTTTTCTAAAAATAGCCATAGTGACCTTGACCTTGAGGTCATGACCTTGAAAGTCAAAGCAACTCAAGATATTACCATAAGAAACATTTGTGTGAAGTTCTGTTAACATCCATCAATAAATGTAGGCACTAGAGCGATGACAAAGATTTTCTAAAAATAGCCACAGTGACCTTGACCTTGAAAGTCGAAATAGTTCGAGATATTGTCATAAGGAACATTTGTGTGAAGTTATAATGAAATCGGTGAAGAAATGTAAGCGCTAGAGCCATGTCAAAATTTTTCTAAAAATAGCCACAGTGACCTTGACCTTGAAAGTCAAACTCACTCGAGGTATTGTCATAAGGAACATTTGTGTGAAGTTATATTGAAATCAGTGAAGAAATGTAGTCGCTAGGGCGATGACAAAGTTTTTCTAAAAATAGCCACAGTGACCTTGACCTTGAAAGTCAAACTCACTCGAGGTATTGTCATAAGGAACATTTGTGTGAAGTTATATTGAAATCAGTGAAGAAATGTAGTCGCTAGGGCGATGACAAAGTTTTTCTAAAAATAGCCACAGTGACCTTGACCTTGAAAGTGGAACTCGCTACAGATATTGTCATAAGGAACATTTGTGTGAATCGATTTTGAAATTGGTGAAAAAATGTAAGCGCTAGAGCAATGAAAAAGTTTTTCTAAAAATAGCCACAGTGACCTTGACCTTGAAAGTCGAACTCTTTCGAGGTATTGTCATAAGGATCATTTGTGTGAAGATATAATAAAATCAGCGAAGAAATGTAGGCGCTGGAGCGATGACAAAGTTTTTCTAAAAATAGCCATTGTGACCGTGACCTTGAAAGTTGAAATGGCTTGAGATATTGTCATAAGGAACATTTGTGTGAAGTTATATTGAAATCAGTGAAGAAATGTAATCGCTAGAGCATTGACAAAGTTTTTCTAAAAATAGCCCCAGTGACCTTGACCTTGAAAGTGGAACTCGCTAGAGATATTGTCATAAGGAACATTTGTGTGAAGTTATATTGAAATCGGTGAAGAAATGTAGGCGCTAGAGCGATGACAAAATTTTTCTAAAAATAGCTACAGTGACCTTGACCTTGAGGTCATGACCCTGAAAGTCGAACACACTAGAGATATTGTCATAAGGAACATTTGTGTGAAGTTATATTGAAATCAGTGAAGAAATGTAGGCGCTAGAGCAATGACAAAGTTTTTCTAAAAATAGCCACAGTGACCTTGACCTTGATGTCATGACCTTGAAAGTCGACCTCGCTCAAGATATTGTCATAAGGCACATTTGTGTGAAGTTATATTGAAATCAGTGAAGAAATGTAGGCGCTAGAGTGATGACAAAGTTTTTCTTAAAATAGCCACAGTGACCTTGACCTTGAGGTAATGACCTTGAAAGTCGAAATCGCTGAGATATTGTCATAAGAAACATTTGTGTGAAGTTATATTGAAATTGGTGAAGAAATGTCGGCGCTAGAGCGATGACAAAGTTTTTCTAAAAATAGCCACAGTGACCTTGACCTTGAGGTCATGACCTTGAAGTCGAACTCGCTCGAGATTTTTTTATAAGGAACATTTGTGTGAAGTTATATTGAAATTGGTGAAGAAATGTAGGTGCTAGAGCGATGACAAAGTTTTTCTAAAAATAGCCACAGTGACCTTGACCTTGAGGTCATGACCCTGAAAGTCGAACTCGCTCGAGATTTTTTTATAAGGAACATTTGTGTGAAGTTATATTGAAATTGGTGAAGAAATGTAGGCGCTAGAACGATGACAAAGTTTTTCACAAATTACCAAAATGACAAAGGGCCATAACTCACAAAGTATTTTTCGGAATTTTGTCATAAGTTAATCAGTTCATCTACTCATCACCACCAATCTATTCACCAACTTTCAAGGCTCTAGCTCCAATAGTTTTTGAGATATCTTGCTGACAAGATTTTATTAAAAAAATTCAAAGGGCAATAACTCTTAAAAGGGGCATAATCCGGACGAGAAAAAAAATATGCATCAGCTAATTTTCCATGAGGAATCCATATATGAAATTACAAAACCCTAGCATACACGGTTCTAAAGATATGCTATGCATCACTTTTAGCATACATTACAATGGGCACAAATTACCAAAATGACAAAGGGCCATAACTCACAAAGTATTTTTCGGAATTTTGTCAAAAGTTAATCAGTTCATCTACTCATCACCACCAATATATTCACCAACTTTCAAGGCTCTAGCTCCAATAGTTTTTGAGATATGTTGCTGACAAAATTTTATTAAAAAAATTTCAAAGGGCAATAACTCTTAAAAGGGCCATAATCCGGACAAGAAAAAAAATATGCGTCAGCTAATTTTCCATGAGGAATCCATATATGAAATTTCAAAACCCTAGAATACACGGTTCTAAAGTTATGCTATGCATCACTTTTAGCATACATTACAATGGGCACAAATTACCAAAATGACAAAGGGTCATTAACTCACAAAGTATTTTTCGGAATTTTGTCAAAAGTTAATCAGTTCATCTACTCATCACCACCAATCTATTCACCAACTTTCAAGGCTCTAGCTCCAATAGTTTTTGAGATATCTTGCTGACAAAATTTTATTAAAAAAATTTCAAAGGGCAATAACTCTTAAAAGGGCCATAATCCGGACAAGAAAAAAAATACGCCTCAGCTAATTTTCCATGAGGAATCCATATATGAAATTTCAAAACCCTAGAATACACGGTTCTAAAGTTGTGCTATGCATCACTTTTAGCATACATTACAATGGGCACAAATTACCAAAATGACAAAGGGCCATAACTCACAAAGTATTTTTCGGAATTTTGTCAAAAGTTAATCAGTTCATCTACTCATCACCACCAATATAATCACCAACTTTCAAGGCTCTAGCTCCAATAGTTTTTGAGATATCTTGCTGACAAGATTTTATTAAAATAAATTCAAAGGGCAATAACTCTTGAAGGGGGCATAATCCAGATGAGAAAAAAAATACGTGTCAGCTAATTTTCCATGAGGAATCCATATATGAAATTTCAAATCCCTAGCATACACGTTTCTTTAGTTATGCCATGCATCAAAAGCGTAACGGACGGACGAACGGACGAACAGACGAACAGACGAACGGACGAACGATGCAAAAGCAATATGCCCCTCCAACTTTTTCAAAGTTGGGGGCATAATAATGTATACCCCATAAACCCCAGTTTTCTCTATATAAAGTGGGGTTTAGGGGGTGTTCATTTCACGGAACTGTCCACATGATGGGAATAAATAACTCCACCAAGTAATATGATTGGCTGATAGTCAAAAATGGGTTTGGTACAATTAACTGATTCAACAAGAACTAATTCAGGTACATACAATGCATGGACAAAGGGACATAACCACTGTACAAGACAGGGAATAACAAACATGGAGTATTGAAAATTGCTTTTATTTGAGAACTCTTTATTGGGGCTTACTTCACTGTCTGCCCAGTATTAACCTATTTTGTACCGGAGACTCTAAAACAGGTACCCTAGCAAACAGTGCAGGTCCAGAGCAGAAGCCACATAACGCGGCATCTGATCAAGGCCAACACTATTTGCAAAAAGTTTAACTATTTTCCAAATATATTTTGAAGCTAACACAACCTGTCACCCCTAAATTTCGAAATGGACTCCTGCTACATATAAGGAGGAAGATTTCATTTGGTACAAAAAGGGTTAACCAATATCCCGCTGAACATGACAACCCTTGTCTTTGCAAACCCTTGTCTTTGCAAACAGTGAAGATCCAGATCAAAAAGGGTTAACCATTATCCCGCTGAACATGACAACCCTTGTCTTTGCAAACCCTTGTCTTTGCAAATCCTTGTCTTTGCAAACAGTTTGTTTTTGTTTGATTTGAGGTTTAACGCCCCCATCAACACTGTAAAGGTAATTTTGGAGACGTTGCTTCCAATTTTGTGGGACTTTTACCCGACGACATTGAGATGAAATGACATCTCAAGCCCTGCCGCCCAATGAAACCAATAGGGTTTATAAGCACGGTCGGGCCGTCTCGCACCGCTTTGCCTGGGCAGGCTTAGATCCTCTCTATGCGGTTTACCAGTACTCATGTGCAGGTCTGTTTCAGCTCTGCGTGGAACCATCAGGCAGCCCATCTATTTCTTCAAGCCCCGATGGGCGTGGGCTGCTTTGCAAACAGTGAAGATATCCAGATCAAAAAGGGTTAACCATTATCTCGCTGAAAATGACAACCCTTGTCTATGCAAACAGTGAAGATCCAGATCAGATGGCTTCTAAAGAAGCCATCTGATCAGGATCTACACTGTTTGACATTCAGTTTGTGAATTTGCAGGAGTAAATTACATCAATTCAAAGTAATTTAATCAGCAGAACAAGGTTTATTCATGTGATGAATGGACAAAGGAACATAACCACTGTGCAAGTCAGGGAAAAACAAACATGGAGTATTGTAAATTGCACTTTATTGGGGATCCAGTATAACCCTTATCCTGCTGTTCACGACAACTACCTTTGCAAATGGTGTTCAGATGGCTCTGAATAACCCATCTGATCAGGATGTACACTGTTTGACATTCAGTTTGTGAATTTGCAGGAATAAACTAGAATTTGTTTTTCTACAAAAACACAGATGTCTCCCCCGTTTTTGACTGCTACGTATAACCTTGACATTGGAGGTATTGAGCTGGGTCTTGTGTGCAACACAGCAGCTAATGAAGATGAACATTTCTGCATAGTAACTTTAAAAATGTTCATAGAAAAATAAACAAGAGGCCCATGGGCCACTATGCTCACCAGAGCTCAGGTGGGCACTGCCAAATTGCAGCCATATATATTTTAACATGATATCATTTTAATCTGCCAAATGAACCCCCATATCCAAATGAGCATCCATGTGGACTCAGTATATGAAACATTAGGCCTTTTATGAAGTAGAGGGGGTGGGGTATGGACCCAATGGAGCCCTGGTTGGTATCACTAAATGTGTCTTATCACAAAGAACAAGAATATATATGGTTTAGCAGTGGGGATCTGCATGGCTGGAGATATAAGTGGAGGGGTTGGAGCATGCCCTGTCGTTCCCAGGAAAGCCCAAGATTGTTATCCCTAAATGTGTCTCATCATAAGGACCAACTATATATATGGTTTAGGGGTGGGAATCTGAACGGTTTCCAAGATATCCTTTCATGAAGTGGAAAGGAGAGGACTGGCCCCTGCGGACACACCTACAGTAGGTGTGCTAATAATAAGGAACAAGAACATATATGAATATGGGGTGGGGATTTAATGGTTTCTGAAATATATGGCCTTTTATGAAGTGAGAGGGCAGGGCACATTACCTCAGCACAAAGAGACCCCCAAGTTGGTGTGACTGAATGAGTCTTATCATAAGGAACAAGAATATATATGGTTTAGGGGTGGGGATCTGAACTATTTCTGAGATATGTGGCTTTTAATGAAGTCAAGCGGTGGAGCAAGGCCCGGGCATGCCCCGGGGACTCACAAGCTGGTGTCAATGAATGTGCCTTATCATAAGGAAGATGAATATATATGGTTTAGGGGTGGGGCTCTGAACAGTTTCTGAGATATAAGGCCTTTTGTGAAGTGCAGGGGTGGGGCAAGGCCCAGGGAGACCCCCAGGTTGGTGTCAATGAAAGTGTCTTATCATAAGGTACAAGAATATATATGGTTTAGGGGTGGGGATCTGTAAGGTTTCCGAGATATTGTGATATTATGAAATGGAGGGGGTGGGGCATGGCCCCAGCACATCCCTGGGGACCCCCAGGTTGGTGTCACTGAATGTGTCTCATCATAATGAACAAGAACATATATGGTTAAGGGGTGGGGATCTGAACAGTTTCTGAGATATATGGCCTTTTGTGAAGTGAAGGGGTGGGGCATGGCTCCGGCGCACCCCGGAAGACCCCCAATTTAGGGTCAATGAATGCGTCTTATCATAAGGAGCAAGAATATATATGGTTTAGGGGTGGGGATCTGTAAGGTTTCCGAGATATTGGGCCTTTTATGAAATGGAGGGGCGGGACATGGCCCCGGCGCATCCCGGGGGACCCCCAGTTTGATGTCACTGAATGCGTCTTATCATAAGGAACAAGAGTATATAGGGTTCAGGGGTGGGGATCTGAATGGTTTCCGAGATATTGGGCCTTTTATGAAGTGGAGGGGGTGGGGCATGGCCTCGGCACATCCCGGAGGACATCCAGGTTGGTGTCACTGAATGCGTCTTATCAATAGGAACAAGAATATATATGGTTTAGGGGTGGGGATCTGTAAGGTTTCTGAGATATAAGTCATTTTATGAAGTACTGGGGGCGGGGCATGGCCCCGGCACAACCTACTGGACCCCCAGGTTGACATAACAGCATATGGCTGAGAGAAGTTTACTAAAGGAACATTTCTATGAAAGTTTTGTCAAAATATCTGCAAAGGCTTTGTAGTTAATGCCATTTTTCAATTTTCCCCATTATAAGTCTATGGAAAATCTAAGTTGCCATAGCAACCAAACTAAAGAGCCAAATTTCACAAAAAACACAAAACCTGTAAAGGCAAATATGGTGAATATTTCCATAAACTTTCAGCCTCATAGAGCATACGGTTTCTGAGGAGATGATTTTTTAAGTATTTTTTTTTTCTATTTTTTCATTTTGGTTTCCATGGCAACCAATACAAATGAGCAGTAGGCCTAAAATCATATGGCAGATAGTAGATTGCCTAAGGAATATTTCTATGAAAGTTTTGTCAAAATATCTGCAGTGGCTTGGCAGTAAATGCCATTTTTCAATTTTCCCCATTATAAGTCTATGGGAGCTCTAAGTTGCTATAGCAACCAAACTAATGGGCCAATTTTCATAAAAAACATAAACTTTCAATCCCCCAGCCCAAGGATGCTACAGATAAAATTTGGGCTGAATCGGTCCAGTGGCTTCAGAGAAGAAGATGTTTGAAAGTGTTGACGTCAGACGACGACGACAACGACGACGACGACGACGACGACGCCGGACAACTGCCTATCCTATAAGCTCCCCCGGAGCCTTCGGCTTTGGTGAGCTAAAAAGTTATTTGCCGTAAACAAAAAAGCACTTTTTTACCTTTGACCTCTAAGTATGGCCTTGACCTTTGCGGTACAACACATCATCTCATGATGGTTAACATTTCTGCCAAGTAATTTCATAATCCATCAAAGAATAAGGAAGTTATTGACTGTCCTTTTTTTTACCTTTGACCTCTAGGTATGACCTTGACATTGGAGGTATGAACCTTGGTCTTGCACATGACTCATGGTCCAACTTTCAAGCCTCTAGCTCCCAATAGTTTTTGAGATATCTTGCTGACAAGATTTTATTAAAAAAAATTCAAAGGGCAATAACTCTTGAAAGGGGCATAATCCGGATAAGAAAAAAAATACGCGTCAGCTTATTTTCCATTAGGAATGCATATATGAAATTTCAAAACCATAGCATACACAGTTCTAAAGTTATGCTATGCATCACTTTTAGCATTCATTACAATAGGCACAAATTACCAAAATGACAAAGGGCCATAACTCACAAAGTATTTTTCGGAATTTTGTCAAAAGTTATTCAGTTCGTCTACTCATCGCCACCAATATATTCACCAACTTTCAAGCCTCTAGCTCCAATAAATTTTGAGATATCTTGCTGACAAGATTTTATTAAAAAAAATTCAAAGGGCAATGACTCTTGAAAGGGGCATAATCCTGACGAGAAAAAAAATACGTGTCAGCTTCTTTTCCATCAGAAATGCATATATGAAATTTCAAAACTATAGCATACATGGTTCTAAAGTTATGCTATGCATCACTTTTAGCATACATTACAATGGGCACAAATTACCAAAATGACAAAGGGCCATAACTCACAAAGTAATTTTCTGAATTTTGTCATAAGTTAATCAGTTCATCTACTCATCACCATCAATATATTCACCAACTTTCAAGGCTCTAGCTCCAATAGTTTTTGAGATATCTTGCTGACAAGATTTTATTAACAAGAGGACCATGATGGCCCTGGATCGCTCACCTGATCCATAGAGTAACAAGTGGGCCCCGGGGAGGGCCATTATTGACCCCAGGGTTATAATGTGCATAATGTTGAGGGAGGTCTAAAAAGGTGAAGCTTCATACCAAATATCAACAAAAGACTATAATTTGAACAATGTTGGCAAAGGTCCACTAGATGAAGCTACACAACAAATATCAAAGACCTGGGCCTTGTTGTTTCAGAGAAGAAGATTTTCAAAGATTATCTCTATTATAAGTCTATGTAAAACCAAAGGGCCCTGGGGCGGGGACATTGTGGCCCCAGGGCTATAATTTGAACAATCTTGGTAGAGGTCCACTAGCTGAAGCATCATACCAAATGTCAAAGACCTAGGCCTTGTGGTTTCAGAGTAGAAGATTTTTCAAGATTTTCCCTATATAAGTCTATGAAAAACCAAAGGGCCCAGGAGCGGGGGCAATTTTGGCCTCAGGGCTATAATTTGAACAATCTTGATAGAGGTCCACAAGATGAAACTTCATACCAAATATCAAAGACCTGGGCCTTGCAGTTTCAGAAAAGAAGATTTTTAAAGATTTTCCCTATATAAGCCTATGTAAAACCACAGGGCCCCGGGGCGGGGGCATTTTTGGCCCCAGCACTATAATTTGAACAGTCTTGGTAGGGGTCCACTAGATGAAGCTTCATACCAAATAGCAAAGACCTGGGCCCTGCAGTTTCAGAGAAGAAGATTTTTTAAAGATTTTCCCAATATAAGCCCATGTAAAACCAAAGGGCCCTGGGGCGGGGGCATTTTTGGCCCCAACACTATAATTTGAACAATCTTGGTAGGGGTCCACTAGATGAAGCTTCATACCAACTATCAAAGACCTGGGCCTTGCGGTTTCATAGAAGAAGATTTTTAAAGGTTTTCCCTATATAAGCCTATGTAAAACCAAAGGGCCCAGGGGCGGGGGCATTTTTGGCCCCAGCACTATAATTTGAACAATCTTGGTAGGGGTCCATATGATGAAGATTCATACCAAATATCAAAGACCTGGGCCTTGCAGTTTCAGAGAAGAAGATTTTTAAAGATTTTCCCTATATAAGCCCATGTAAAACCAAAGGGCCCCGGGGCGGGGGCATTTTTGGCCCCAGCACTATAATTTGAACAATCTTGGTAGGGGTCCACTAGATGAAGCTTCATACCAAATATCAAAGACCTGGGCCTTGCGGTTTCAGAGAAGAAGATTTTTAAAGATTTTCCCTATATAAGCCTATGTAAAACCATAGGGCCCCGGGGCGGGGGCATCTTTGGCCCCAGCACTATAATTTGAACAATCTTGGTAGGGGTCCACCAGATAAAGATTCATACCAAATATCAAAGACCTGGGCCTTGCAGTTTCAGAGAAGAAGATTTTTAAAGATTTTCCCTATATAAGCCCATGTAAAACCAAAGGGCACCGGGGCGGGGGCATTTTTGGCCCCAGCACTATAATTTGAACAATCTTGGTAGGGGTCCACTAGATGAAGCTTCATACCAAATATCAAAGACCTGGGCCTTGTGGTTTCAGAGAAGAAGATTTTTAAAGATTTTCCCTATATAAGCCTATGTAAAACCAAAGGGCCCCGGGGCGGGGGCATCTTTGGCCCCAGCACTATAATTTGAACAATCTTGGTAGGGGTCCACCAGATAAAGATTCATACCAAATATCAAAGACCTGGGCCTTGCAGTTTCAGAGAAGAAGATTTTTAAAGATTTTCCCTATATAAGCCCATGTAAAACCAAAGGGCCCCGGGGCGGGGGCATTTTTGGCCCCAGCACTATAATTTGAACAATCTTGGTAGGGGTCCACTAGATGAAGCTTCATACCAAATATCAAAGACCTGGGCCTTGCAGTTTCAGAGAAGAAGATTTTTTAAGTTTTCGGTGAAAAAAATCTATTTTTGGCTCCTGTGACCCATATGTGCAACGGACCGGAACCATTTGAACAACTTTGAAAGGGGACCACCTAAGGATCATTCCTGTGAAGTTTGGTCAAAATCCGATCAGTGGTTTAGGAGGAGATGTCATTTGAAGAAAAAGTTTACGGACGGACGCACGGACGCACGGACGCACTGACGCACGGACGACGGACGACGGACAAAAAGTGATCCCAAAAGCTCACCTCGTCACTACGTGACGGTGAGCTAAAAAAAAAAATCAAACGGCAATAACTCTTGAAGGGGGCATAATCCGGACGAGAAAACAAGAGGACCATGATGGCCCTGGATCGCTCACCTGATCCATAGAGTAACAAGTGGGCCCCGGGGAGGGCCATTATTGACCCCAGGGTTATAATGAGCATAATGTTGAGGGAGGTCTAAAAAGGTAAAGCTTCATACCAAATATCAACAGAAGACTATAATTTGAACAATGTTGGCAAAGGTCCACTAGATGAAGCTACACAACAAATATCAAAGACCTGGGCCTTGTTGTTTCAGAGAAGAAGATTTTCAAAGATTATCTCTATTATAAGTCTATGTAAAACCAAAGGGCCCTGGGGCGGGGGCATTGTGGCCCCAGGGCTTTAATTTGAACAATCTTGGTAGAGGTCCACTAGCTGAAGCTTCATACCAAATGTAAAAGACCTAGGCCTTGTGGTTTCAGAGTAGAAGATTTTTCAAGATTTTCCCTATATAAGTCTATGAAAAACCAAAGGGCCCAGGAGCGGGGGCAATTTTGGCCTCAGGGCTATAATTTGAACAATCTTGATAGAGGTCCACAAGATGAAACTTCATACCAAATATCAAAGACCTGGGCCTTGCAGTTTCAGAAAAGAAGATTTTTAAAGATTTTCCCTATATAAGCCTATGTAAAACCAAAGGGCCCCGGGGCAAGAGCATTTTTGGCCCCAGCACTATAATTTGAACAGTCTTGGTAGGGGTCCACTAGATGAAGCTTCATACCAAATAGCAAAGACATGGGCCCTGCAGTTTCAGAGAAGAAGATTTTTTAAAGATTTTCCCAATATAAGCCCATGTAAAACCAAAGGGCCCTGGGGCGGGGGCATTTTTGGCCCCAGCACTATAATTTGAACAATCTTGGTAGGGGTCCACTAGATGAAGCTTCATACCAAATATCAAAGACCTGGGCCTTGCGGTTTCATAGAAGAAGATTTTTAAAGGTTTTCCCTATATAAGCCTATGTAAAACCAAAGGGCCCCGGGGCGGGGGCATTTTTGGCCCCAGCACTATAATTTGAACAATCTTGGTAAGGGGTCCACCAGATGAAGATTCATACCAAATATCAAAGAACTGGGCCTTGCAGTTTCAGAGAAGAAGATTTTCCCTATATAAGCCAAGGAAAACCAAAGGGCCCCGGGGCAGGGGCATTTTTGGCCCGAGCACTATAATTTGAACAATCTTGGTAGGGGTCCACTAGATGAAGCTTCATACCAAATATCAAAGACCTGGGCCTTGCGGTTTCAGAGAAGAGGAATTTTAAAGCTCTTCCCTATATAAGCCCATGTAAAACCAAAGGGCCCCGGGGCGGGGGAATCTTTGGCCCCAGCACTATAATTTGAACAATCTTGGTAGGGTTCCACCAGATAAAGATTCATACCAAATATCAAAGACCTGGGCCTTGCAGTTTCAGAGAAGAAGATTTTTAAAGATTTTCCCTATATAAGCCCATGTAAAACCAAAGGGCCCCGGGGCGGAGGCATTTTTGGCCCGAGCACTATAATTTGAACAATCTTGGTAGGGGTCCACTAGATGAAGCTTCATACCAAATATCAAAGACCTGGGCCTTGCAGTTTCAGAGAAGAAGATTTTTTAAGTTTTCGGTGAAAAAAATCTATTTTTGGCTCCTGTGACCCATATGTGCAACGGACCGGAACCATTTGAACAACTTTGAAAGGGGACCACCTAAGGATCATTCCTGTGAAGTTTGGTCAAAATCCGCTCAGTGGTTTAGGAGGAGATGTCGTTTGAAGAAAAAGTTTACGGACGGACGCACGCACGCACGGACGACGGACAAAAAGTGATCCCAAAAGCTCACCTCGTCACTACGTGACGGTGAGCTAAAAAATAGGCGTCAGCTTATTTTCCATGAGGAATCCATATATGAAATTTCTAAACCCTAGCATACACGGTTCTTTAGTTATGCTATGCATCAAAAGCGTAACGGACGGACGAAAGGACGAACTAACTAGAACCAATATGCATAATAAGAAAGTTATTGACAGAACACAAAAAAGGCCCTTTTTTACCTTTAACCTCTATGTATGACCTTGACCTTTCAGGTATTAAACTGGTTCATGCGTGCAACACATCATCTTATGGTGGTTAACATTTCTGCCTAGCAATTTCAAAATCCATCTAAAAATAAGAAAGTTATTGACCAAACACGAAAAAAGGGCCCTTTTTTACCTTTGACCTCTATGTATGACCTTGACATTTTAGGTACCAAACTGAATCATGCATGCAACACATCGTCCCATGATATTTAACATGTTTGCCAAGTAACTTCAAATTCTATTTAAAAATAGGCAAGTTATTGACAAAAACCGAAAAAAGGCCCCTTTTTTTACCTTTGACCTCTAAGTATGACCTTGACCTTTGAGGTACCAACCTGGGTCATGCGCGCAACACATCGCCTTATAATGGTTCACATTTCTGCAATGTGATTTCAAAATCCATCTCAAAATAAGAAAGTTATTGACCAAATACGAAAAAAAGGCCCACTTTTTTACCTTTGACCTCTAAGTATGACCTTGACCTTTGAGGTACCGACCTGCCTCATGTGCACCACACATCGTCTCATGATTGTTAATAATTATTCCAAGTAATTTTAAAATCCATCTAAAAATTAGAAAGTTATTGACCAAATACGAAAAAAAGGCCCCTTTTTTGACCTTTGACCTCTAAGTATGACCTTGACCTTTGAGGTACCGACCTGCCTCATGCGCACCACACATCGTGTTATGGTTGTTAATAATTATGCCAAGTAATTTTAAAATCCATCTCAAAATAAGAAAGTTATTGACCAAATACGAAAAAAAGGCCCCTTTTTTGACTTTGACCTCTAAGTATGACCTTGACCTTTGAGGTACCGACCTGCCTCATGTGCACCACACATCGTCTTATGGTTGTTAATATTTCTGCCGAGTAATTTTAAAATCCATCAAAAAATAAGAAAGTTATTGACCGGACACGATTTGCCCATACATATATACATACCAACAAACTTCCAAGGGAGATAATTCAAAAAGTATAAATGTGAGAGTTATGGTTCTTGTGCACTGCACGTCGTCTAATGCTGATTAATATTTATACGAAGTTTCGTGAAGATAGCTTAAACAGTTTTCAAGTTACAGAGCGGACACGAATGTGTGACAGACAGACGGACAGACGCCCGGGGGAAAAACAATATGTCTCTCCGAAAAATTTTTTTTCGGGGGAGACATAATTACATCAAGTAATTTGCTTGGCTGCTAGTCAGAAACGGGTGTGGCAAGCAGAACAGTACATAATTATGATGCCTGATCAAAGGGACATAACCACTGTACATGTCAGGGAATACCAAACATGGAGTAATTGTAAACTGCACTTTATTGTGGATTTTTTCACTGTCCAGTATTAATCCTTATCCTGCTGAACATGACAACCCCTGTCTTTGCAAACAGTGTAGGTCCAGATCAGATGGCTTCTGAAGAAGCCATCTGGCTTCTGATCAGGATCTACACTGTTTGACATTCAGTTTGTGAATTTGCAGGAATAAATTACATCAAGTAATTTGCTTGGCTGATAGTCATAAATAGGTGTGGCAAAATTAATTTATTCAGCAGAACAAGGGTAATTCAGGTAAATAATTATGATGCCTGATCAAAGGGACATAACCATTGTACATGTCAGGGAATACCAAACAAGGAGTAATTGTAAATTGCACTTTATTGTGGATTTTTTCACTGTCCAGTATTAATCCTTATCCTGCTGAACATGACAACCCCTGTCTTTGCAAACAGTGTAGGTCCAGATCAGATGGCTTCTGAAGAAGCCATCTGATCAGGATCTACACTGTTTGACACTCAGTTTGTGAATTTGCAGGAGTAAATTACTTCAAGCAATTTGCTTGGCTGACAGTCAGAAATGGGTGTGGCAAAATTAATTTATTCAGCAGAACAAGGGTTAACCCATTCCCACTTGGGGACTTTGTGAATTTTGCTGATTTTCACATCCTTGCCTAGGACGGCCACTTCATAAAAACATTATTTCATAATGAATGGTCTGTTTTACATCAAACTCGGCAGGAATATTCACTGGGCAGTAGCCTTTCAAATGGAACCTTTCAACTATAGGCTGAATCATTGTTGCCATGGTAATGAGGGGGCATCTCAAAGTTGTCAAAAAGTGTGATTTCCCATGTATTTTTGACCGAATCTTAATCTTCACATTGCTGTCAAGGCAACAATTAAGGGGTTTGGCACTGGCAATTTTCACTGCAGTATGTCTTGCCAGCATCAATTTCAAGGCATTTTTGACCCCAGACACCCTCACATTTCATTTCAGTGGCCGGCTGGGCCAAACCCCCATTTTATTTGACAGTGAGGGGTGCTGCTGCCCCCTTCACACCCCCCATAGGGATATTTTTAGTAGGGAGCCCTGCGAAAAAACAGGCCATTTTTAGGACAACTAATACTAACGCAAACATAGCTGCCCAAGGGTGGGGAATGCAGATTTTAAATGGTTCTGGGGCTCAAAAAAGGGGGAGGGGTTCAAACAGGTAAAAAGACATCTGAGTGGGAAAGGGTTAATTCAGGTACATATGATGCATGGACAAAGGGACATAACCATTGTACATGTCAGGGAATACCAAACATGGAGTATTGTAAATCACACTTTATTGGGGACTTTTTCTCTGTCTGTCCAGTATCAACCCTTATCCAGCTGTTCATGACAACCCTACCTTTGCTAATGGTGAAGATTCAGATCAGAAAGAAGCCATCTGATCAAGATCTACACTTTTGACATTCAGTTTGTGAATTTGTAGGAATAAATTACATCAAGTAATTTGACTGGCCGATTGTCAGAAATGGGTGTGGCTTAATTAATTTATTAATAAGTACCATATGGCCATCATAAAAAGTCTCCCCGTGCTTCATCATAGTGCAGATTACATTTTCTTTTCCTTTGGGATCATTGAGCCCATTCTGGTTACTTTGAAAATCGAATATCGCTTAAGCCAGTGCTAGGAGGCATATACAGCCTTGCAAACTATATTGCTGTGTATGAAGAGACTCAATAAAACTGAATCTCCAATTTTCGTTTTTTTATTTGTTCTTTGTTTCCAAAGGCAACCTTTTAGCTTTTTATTTTACCTCACTGCAGCTGTAAATTGTTAAGTACCATGTGGCCATCATAAAAAGTCTCCCCGTGCTTCATCATAGTGCAGATTATATTTTCATTTCCTTTGGGATCATTGAGCCCATTCTGGTTACTTTGAAAATTGAATATCGCTGAAGCCAGTGCTATGGAGCCTTGCAAACTACACTGCTCAAAACAATTAAAGGAGCAAACACATATTTCCTCAAAGTATAAAAATGTTGGATAAAGATGATGAAGATGATGAAACAACGATTCAGAAAGATGAATAACTTTATCTGCAACATGTTAATGGCAAACATTGGCAACCAGTTCAAAAATCCCGGCCTGTAACCTGTTAAAGAAGAATTTGCATAAATGTTTGAGAAATCGCCATCTTTACGTCAGATTATTTCAAATGTCATAGACTTGCCCAAATCAGTCACTTTTTTCCTTTCAGTAATGTGTATGACCACCTCGAGCAGCACAACACTCCTGGCATTGCCGAGGCATGCTACAAACCAAAATCTGAACAGTTTGTAAAGCTAGTGTTTTCCACTCATGTCTAAGGATGTTTGTAAGTTCTTGAATAGTCATTGGTGGATGATCACCCTGTGAGATACGTCTGTACAGAATGTCCCACACATGTTCTATTGGGTTTAAGTCAGGAGAACGTGCTGGCCAGTCCATTACTTCAATAGTCTCACGATAAAGGTATTCCAGGCACACTCTAGCAGTATGGGGGCGCCCATTATCCTGTATCAGAATGAAATTGTCATCGATTGCCCCATGCAAAAGGTGTCTCAATAGGATCTAGAATTTCATTTCGATACCGTAATGCAGTCAATGTACCTCCATTTATCAATTTTATCACGTTCAAGTCCACCCACTATACCATCACTGGCCCCCCTCAATATCTGTCTGTTTCCACAATGTTGCCATCCTCGTATCATTCTCCGGGTCCTCTCCAGACTCGAACACGTCTATCACATGCACTCAGGTGAAATCTGCTTTCATCCGTGAACACAACTGTATGCCAGTCTTACAATCACCAGTTCTGATGTTCTTGGGCAAACTCATATCGCTGTGCACAATGTTGCCTGGTGAGACTAGGCCCACTTGCCAGACGTCTGGCCCTCAGACCTTCATGTAACCTGTTATGTATTGTTTGATAGGATATCCTATGACTAACTGCATGCTAGAAATCGATTTGTAGCCTTCTGGCCGTGTACTGCCAATTTCGTAGTGATAGATTTCGAAGATATTGATCTTCCCTTTGTGACATCATGTGGTGTCGGCCTTGCCCTTCTCATCTAGTAAATTCGCCTGTCTCCTGGTAGCTTCTCCATAGCCTGGCAACAACACATCTCGATACATCAAAGCATTCAGCAATGATCCTTTGGTTGTACCCACTTTCAAGCAAAGCGACAGCTTGAGCGACCTCAACTTCTTCCAAGAACCACCAAACACCATATGAAATCACTATGAAGCCCAAAATAATGCATAACCGAAGGACTGACATGTTTCTGACCCTAACTCAAATTATGAACAGATCACCCCATACCGAAATTCAGCCGTTTTATAGAGGTATCCATGCTGTAGCTCACATTCTTGTTTTGCATGTGAACCTTGCTTCTTGACATTTGCATGAACATTGTTAAGAGATGTCACTTTAAAATTGTGCCTATCTTTGATTTTGAAAATTGCCAAGTGGGGACGTTATACAGGCTTAACACTCATTCTCAAATGAATTGGGATTTTAGCCGTTTAAAAAGTCAAAATATAAAGTTACTTAAATTCAGTCACCGATATGTTCACAATAAATTATTAACATGTACCTATACTCAGTTAAAATTCCTTGATCAAGAAATGAAAAGTTATTTCACCCCAACAGTTAGAAATATGTCGGTATTTTGATAAATTTTGATTGTGAGAAATGTACGCTACAATCTATTTGTTCGCTACCCACTTCTTTAACATCATAAAAATCAAGAGACCGCAGCTCGCAATGACAGAAACTTACGACCGGGTTATTAAGCGGGGACAAAATTGAAGATATGGTCATATATATGGTAAAGAAATGAATAACCATTTTGAATAAAATCCAGGGTTGGTTAGAGAATACAGAAAAAGAAATAGTTTTCTGAAAACATACAACTTTCGTTTTGTTTTAAGAGAAGCACATAATAGCTAGATCACTTACGACTATTGCATTCGAACAGGTATTGAGTGGTAAATAAGGAACACAAGTAATATTACTTTAGATAAACGATCAACGTAAGCAATAAGTTTATATGAATTATATGTAAAAAGTCGCGGACATTACAGTGATTTTGTTTCTATAAGACAAGTAGTCTACTATCGTGATTAACTGACAATATAGCTGTTAGTGTCATTTTCATTCAATTTTTGGATCCAACTAATGTAACAGTGCATGTTCAGTCATATGCTTTTAAAACATGGTGTCGCTATTACGCAAAAAAGCCTCGGTATATACTTTTATGTATAAAAAAATGCTCTCCTGACAGATAAACTGCGTTCTTAAGGCAGCCGAAACATTAAAAGACATATCTCTCAACTATAAACACACAACAATCGCATGGCCTAGTGTTCTCAATAATCAAGTATGTAAAATTAATGATGCAACTGCGAGAATTCAGTATCGAACATTACAGTGCATTCCAGAGCAATATTTTTCTACACAAAAGTCTTCAAATTGTAACCAATTTTGTCTACAAGCTTAAAGAAAGTAACACGCTTAGTAGAGTTTGTAAAAAAGTTCTAAGAAATGTAAACATATGCTTGTCTGTAAATGGCAGCTATGATGGTCTCGGACATTACCATACACGGTAAAGGGACCTCCTATGCCACTTTACCATTTCTGCATGTAAAAATGAAAGGGAATCTGATATAATATTTGTTGTATCTAGTTGACATAATCAAGAGTAAACCAACATAGCCTCAAATAAACATATTTATTTTAGGTTGGGATGTTCGATACAATTTGTAATGTTCGATACCATAATGTTAGTAACATAAACTGCACTTGCAATGTTTTTTAACATTCAAAATATGCATTTGGAAATACTAATTGGAAAGTTGAAGTGCCTTCTTAACATTGCACAATTGATATTGAAATATTCATTCTGGCAAATAATATTTGGGAAAAGATTATAAGCTGTGGGACTCAAATCCAAAATAGAAAATAAGTAATACATTTTGAATCAACATTGTTACTGTTTGCAGCTATTGGTAGAAATGTAGCAAACATTTATATCACTTAACGTGTTCATTTTACACAAATAAGTTTGCACAATTCAAAATAGTTAATTTATTTGCAGTCATTATCCCTGGACGGTCAACATAGCAAACCTGTCATGTTTGATACCAAATGTAGCGGACATTTCATCGTATACATCCACTGCTTATTGCAATAGAATAATGATCTTGCTAGCGTGCAAATGTTGTTCATTAATAATGATTTTTGGTGGAACCAAATTAATTGAACAATATTAAGTGTGGCAAATAATATTGGAAAAAGATAAAAAGTTTCTATGCAGATATTTAAAAACAAGATATGACTTCTGTTTTCCTTAACTGTGGTATTGTCTGCTGACTCCCCCACCCATCAAACACCGGAAAAGGCAACCATGTTGTCTGCAGACACTTTCTACTTCGAAATCTGGTAATGAAAACCCGTGCCACGTGAGATCAATTTGATCAAGCTGTTAGACTAACACTTTTCGGTATTGAACATTACCGGTCTTGAACATTACAAAACACTGTAAATGAGGGAATTTCAACATCAAAATATTATTTTCATTCCAGATGATGTATTTGTGTTAGTCACACATTGCGGGAGTTTAATTCAATCTGGCATTTTTTGTCGATACATGCGTAATAAGCCTGGTATAATGATCGCGAACATTACATGCATTTTTGCAACAAATCTATGCACATTTTTGTATGGCAAGTATTTTTAATTTCCTATTGTACAGGTAACATCTAACGACCTTATATGTTTATTATAATATAGAATCTCCATTTGGTCATGTTTCTGTGTATAAAAACCTAAACGTTGTTTTGAAATATCAAGAAGAAAAACGTCGTCTCGTACATTTCAATGCTTAATTAAACTTCGGCGACAGCCATAATCGGGGAAAAATACTTAGTTAGACTCCATGTGGTCCTTCTAATGGTTGTTATTTCTCTACCCAGAATATGTAATTTTTATGGAAACCACCTAACCCTTTCCTGTCTAGTGGAATTTCAAATATGTAAGTGTGCAAACAAAGAGAATTCGAAAAGCGACAGTCTCGAACATTACAAAACCAGGTTTTCCCGTGGCTCATTTTCCCTGAAAAGGTATTTTTTCTACAGGAGGTTTATCATGATATTTTTGGAACCTGTTGTTCTGTCATATAAACGTATGCATTGGGTAAAAATGACTGCTTGATTTCAGAAAATATACGGCGACTGCAATATCCCAATTCATTTGAGAATGAGTGTTAAATGTTTGCTCCTTTAACCCTCGTCCTGCTGAGCCCGGATATGCTTTATTTTTCAAACAATGAAGAGCCAGATCAGATGGCTTCTGAAGAAGCCATCTGATCAGGATCTTCATTGTTTGCCATCCAGTTTCTGAATTTGTTGCAATAATTTGCATCAAGTAATCTGATTGGTTGATAATCAGTTGTGGGTGTGGCATATTTAAATATTCAGCAGGACAAGGGTTAATTGTTTTGAGCAGTATATATTGCTGTGTATAAGGAGACTCAATAAACTGAGTCTCTTTTGTGTTCTTTGTTTCAAAAGGCAACCTTTATTCAGGGAACATATGATGCATGGACAAAGGGACATAACCATTATGCAAGTCAGAGAATATTACAAACATGGAGTATTGTAAATTGCTTTTATTTGAGAACACTTTATTGGGTATTTTTTCACTGTCTGTCCAGTATTTACTCTTATCCTGATGTTCATGACAAACTGTGTAGATTCAGATCAGATGGCATCTGATCAGGTTCTAAAAGGTTTTACATTGATGTGAATTTGCAGGAATAAATTACATCAAGTAATTTGACTGGCTGATAGTCAGAAATAGGTGTGGCAAAATCCATTTATTCAGCAGGATTAGCGTTAATACATGGGCACAAACTAGAAAAAAAAATCTATTTAAGTGAATGAATAAACTTTGTGGAAACAACTCTGTCAAAACATTTTGTCTTTCTTCACATTAATCATAAACCCATTGTATACTAGTGGACTCTTCCAATGCTATATGCTGGACAAGTCCATTTGTCAATTAAGGGGTCTCAGGCCTATTTTTTTCGTTTTTATTCTATTTTTGACGGAAAATTCTGTTAGCAAATAGTGTAGGCCCTGATCAGAAGCCGCATTCTGCAGCATCTGATCTGGGCCTGCGCTGTTTGCCTAGTTAGTTTATACCCCTTTAGGGGTTTCCCCACATACAAATTGGGTTAAACTGGCCTACCCTTAATGGAAAGAATTTGCTCCAAAGGAGACAGCTCTTTTCTTTAACCCTTATCCTGCTGAATATATTAATTAACCCACACCCATTACCAGCTATCAGCCAATACGATCACTCAATATATTATTTTCATTCAAATCACAAACCGCATGACAAACAGTGTAGGCCCAGATCAGAGACCATCTTGAAGAAGCCATCTGATCTGGATTTACACTGTCTGCAAAGGTAGGGGTTGTCGTGAACAGCAGGATAAGGGTTAACCCTTAAGGGGAATGGGAACACCTGGCAGATTTTTCTGCCATTTTTCAAAGGGAGACAACTTTCGGGACTTCCTGTTTGCTTTTCTATAAGATCTGTCACATTGAAAAAGGGGTCTACTCTTAAAGGAAAGAATTTGCTCCTCAGGAGCAAATTCTTTCCTTTAACAGTTGACGCCTATTGACATGGGAAAGCAAATTCATTTGCAGGAGTTGCCTCCCCTGAAGGTGTTCCCATTCCCATTAAAAATCAAGAAAAGGGAGGAGAGGAGTAGTCTGACCTGGGTCCACACTGTAAGCAACAATGACTTTTAAAGGTTACTGCCAGACAACAAAGCAGATGATAGTTGTTGTGACTGGCAGGCTAAGGGGTGAGTTGGCAGCTTTTTTTGTGTAGGGCTTGGTGTTCACGTAGACAAGTACCCCAGACAAGTACCCTAAAATCCTATAAGTTCAGACACCTTGAGAACTTGACGCAATTCTCTCAAAAATTTAACAAATTTGTTTCACGATCCAGCAATGAGTCCAAAAGGTGCAGATGGAATGGCAAACAGGGTAGACCCTGATCAGACTGCTCCTTCAGGAGCAGTCTGATCTGGGTCTGCACTGTTTGCTTAGGCCTATCTGTTCCAATACTTGGGATCATTAACCCATTTGGTACCAGAAACCCTAAAACAGGTATTTGGCAAACAGTGCAGGCCCAGATCAGACGCCACAAAACGTGGCGTTTGATCAGGACCTTCACTGTTTGCTAAAAGTCCAGTCATTTTCCAAATAAATTTTGAAGAAAACAACCTGACACCCCTTAATTTTGATGTCAATGATGTTAAGGACTCCTGCAATATATAAGGAGGAAGATTCCATTTGGTACTAAAAGGGTTAAGGTACATATGCAAATCGAGGGGATTGACAGGACATTCGAGCGAAAATAAATGGACAATCGAGCAGCAAAAAAGTGGACACTCGAGCGAAATGACAAATAGGACATTAAAGCAGATAAGTTGTTCACAAGTGCCCCTTCCGTTAGCCTTATCAAAGATTGCTCGGTTCAAGAACGTGTCAACGTTAGCCTGTTGTCCCCTACTCACCACGGGGAGGTGGAAGTAGGACTTGAGCAGGATTTGTTGTTTTAACACTAAAATATGAAACAATGGTGTTAAAAGCAATATTTAAAGTCTGTTCCAAGCACGGAAGTCTGTTTAAACAATATGTATATACCAGCTTGGTAGACGTCTGCTCGGTACCCAAAGTCATTTACACATCGGTAAGGGCTCTGTATCTGTAGCCCAGGGTTCTAACATATTCCTTTCTTGTGATTTCCCATCATAGTCCACAGGTATAGGTTTTGTATAGGTGAACATTATTTACCTGTCCAATTTACCTGTAATCTGTCAATTATTTTCCGCTCGCAAGTCCACTTAAAAACCGTTCGATTGTCCACTATGACCTTTTGATTTTTCCGCTCGATTGTCCATCGCCCATGAAAATATCATTTTCCCAGCTTAATCAACTCACCAGTACAATGTACTTTGATTCCTGTATAGAGTTGAGTTTTACAGGGTATCCATTTTATGAACTTATTAATGTGACGTCACCCGACTACAGCTAAACTCACCTCTCTGCATGTTCTCCACGGCATCTCCTGTGAGAGTCGGCCATCCAGAAACATGTCCGCCAACTGATTGTACAAGATTGCACAGCAGTCGGCCATCGTTCCAATCACTCTGAAAAATATCTAACAGTGTTAACAAATTTTCTTATACAAGGGAAATAACTACTTTTTCGGTTTCAGATTTAGTCTAATGAATAATTAATGGACCTTATAATATATATTTTTTTATATATGTTTAACCCTTATCCTGCTGAATAATTCATATAGCCACATCCATTGCTAACTATCAACCAATCAAATTACTTGATTTACAGTCAAACTTCGATGGCTCGAACCCCTTTGGGACCATGAAAATGTGTTCGAGACAGCGGTAGTTCGAGCCATGGAGGGTTACAATTAGTGCGATATATACCAGGAGGCATAATGGAGATAACTTTGGGATATCTTTTTGGTGTTCTATATTATAAATGTATGTTGCGTGTACTCATTAGAATCGCCTCATTGAGGCGATTCTAATGAGTACACACAGCATACATGTGTAAGATAAAACCTGAAAATCTCCTTAATTATCCCATACTTTTTCTTATGCAGAGGAATTCCCTAGGGACTCAGAAAAGGGTTCGACTCAGCCATGGTTAACGAGCCATCGGTGTTCGTGCCATCAAAGTTCGACTGTAATTTATTCATTCAAATTTGCAAACTGAATGACAGTGTAGATCCGGGTCAGGATCTACACTGTTTGCAAAGGTAGCTATTGTCATGAACTGCAGGATAGGAAGTAAAACTTAAAGCACCATGTCAATTTTTAGAGCAGAATGATGTCAATTTTATTTTTTAACCCTTAAGCTGCCGAGAAAAACAACATCTGAAAATGTCGTCTGCTGAATCTTCTTGCAAACATTTTGATAAAAATATTTTTGCATACAGGCAAACAATGTGGGCCCAGATCATGGGCCTACACTGCTTGGAACAAATTATGAAAAAGTGTGATAGTTGTCTTACTTCTGCTCAAAATATAGATTGTGGGTGCACGTTAGAATTGCTTCATTGAGGCAGTTCTAACAAGTACCCACAATCTATATTGTAGAGCCAAAATAAGAAAACTAAGGTTTACCCCTATAAGCCCCAGGTGTGGGGTTCAGTAGGTTCAGTTCAAGGGGGTCAGAATTATATAGGCGTGTTTTCGTGATGAATTTCTGATCTGTTTTTTATGTGATATTACTCCTTACATAACCATGCATTACATTACACATGATATGACATTTCAAAACTTCCTACAGTGTTTGTTTACAACAATAAAAGGAATAGCTACTAAATTTCATTTCAATCTACTGTTCCTGCGATCAGTCACATTTGACCAAATCTCACATTGACCTTTACTTGCTGGTGTACATTATACATACAGGTACACGCCAGATTTGCAGGATGAAAGCCTACACGGCATTCATGTAATTACAGTAGGGATCTTTGACCTGCACAGGGGATGATTCTCCCTGCCAAGGGGGCCTCCAGTTAATGTCGCAAAGCAGTGCGAGTTGGAGCATCCATGCTTATAAATTCTATTGGTTTAATTGGGTGACAGGGCTTGAGATGTCATTTCATCTCAATGTCGGGTAAAAGTCCCATAAAACTGAAAGCAATGTCTCCAAAATGACCTATACAGTGTTGACAGGGACTTTAAACCTCAAATCAAACAAACAAATTTCAAAACTTCCTAAACTCATTTACAACAATAAAAGGAATACGCACTTTTCAACACGGTTTCATATTCCAACACTGTTTCTATCTAACTACACCACAACGTCATTATAACACGGTTCGTTATAATGGGGTTTTGATATAACAGTTGTTAAAATAACATGGCTTCTGCTTTGGGCCCCATTAATAGTGTTATAAAGAGGTTGTGGTGTATCTACTGTTCCTGAGATCAGTCACATTTGACCATTACTCACTTTTGACCATTACTCACATTTGACCATTACTCACATTGGACCATTACTCGCACGTGTACATTATACATACACTCCAGATTTGCAGCCTACACAGCATTCATGTAATTACAGTATATCAGGGGATGAGTCTCCCTGCACATGGGGCTTCCAGTTATTGTCCCAATCACTTTGTGGCATTCATCCCTGCAAATGATGCCAATGGAGCATGTTTGGACACCGCAATTTTATTACCACTGCCAGGAATCGAACTGGTGCATCAGAGGCAAGTGTACTAACCACTGAGCTACCACGCTCCAATTCATAATCCTCACAAATTTTATGAAAATTAAATGAAGCCTCACCGTGAAATTTGTGACATTTCCTTGACGAAGCAGTTTGCGCACCAACTTCATGGTCTGATGGTACCCCGGGGAGTCAAGCTTCATGAAGTACGACAGATACGTCATGCCGGACAACTCATCAAGATCGGCACTTGACAGATCCTCGGGTCGCACGACCAGTGGAATATCAAAGTGCGTCTTAGCCAGAGTCATGGCATCACGACAATTATTTAATCTGGAAATAAAAGGAAAATGAAACATGTATAATTTTGGGTATCGCAATAGAATGGTCTTAGCAATTCTGAATTTTCAAATGTGAAAAGTTGATGACAGAGGATGAACATGAAGGGACAAAGCCTCAGGTGCACTTACATTAGGAAAACATGTCCATGTGAAATAATGGCAACTAACATGGTGTCAGAAATGACAAATATAACATCTTTCTTATTTCTGCTTACAACATAGATTGTGGATCCTCGTTAGAACCGCCTCAATGAGGTGGTTCTAATGAGCATCCACAATGTATGTTTCTGAGCAAATATGAGGCAGAGAATTTATAGCCTAGTTAACCCCACTTTTCTCTAAACTAGAGCAAGTGACCAGTGGGTCACGTATACACCAACGAGCACAAACCTCTGATATAAAATTTCCAAGCTATGACCTTGAAGGCTTTGGTTAGCAGCATTCAATTACCCATTCGCTGAACTTTGTCATAAAACTTTAACCAAATGTAAAATTTCTAAGTCTGTGACCCTGACCTTGGTCGCTGTGGGGGTTGGAATATGTATCAATAAAATCTATGGACCAGTATGTAACTTCAGTATTAGTATCAACTGAATCTATCAAAGGGTTCAGAAGATACAATCTCTTAGAAACTTTGGACGGACAGAAAGACGGATGCACTGGCGGATGTATGGCCACACAGATGGGCGAATGGCAGGATGAAACCTACCGGTATATACCCCCATAGCATACTGTGTATGCCAGGGGAATAATAAAGTGAGGTTTATAGCACGAACTTGTAATCATAATACATGTACAGTCAAACCTAGTATATTACTCCTTTTTAATTAGGTTTAGATATTCTGAGTCACCACCTGTTTGGGAAAGAGCTGCTGACTCGGTTTGCCTGTTGTCTGTTTTGTTTACTGTCGTCACTCCATGTTTCGACTTCTTTCCCTAGTGATATTGTGGGAAGTATTTGGGATCTGATTGTATCAGTTCCTGATTGTTTCTCTTTTTTAATTATAATACAGAAACAAGAAAAAATACCCCCAAATTATCTATCCTCAGTACTCCACTTTATCTGCAGCTATGTACAATACAATAAAATTCCTATATTAAGACCACCTTTGGGACTGTTCAAAAGTGGTCTTTAAGACCACTTTTGAACAGTCCCAAAAGTGGTCCCTGACCAGAGGACATGTCTGCAGAAAAAACAAAGAAAGAATAACTGCAGCTTTGTGAATAAGTTTTTTTAAAGCAGAAAAATTATTGGTCTTATAACACTATTGGTAATAACACAGTTTTGGATATAACACAGTTTCAAGATGGATCCCAAAAATGTATACTTGTAGATTATTTTCAATTATATAGAAAAATGACCACAAATGGTATTTTTTCTGTAAAATCTAGATTTATACATTTTTGTTTGGATTACGCTTGCAATTAGTACAGTTTCTGCTTCGGACTCCATTAATAGTGTTATAAAGAGGTTATGATGTATGTACAGATTACACAAAAAAATGATCATATATCATTATTTTTCTACATAATCAAAAAATTATGGGAACAATGTCGAACTGTTGAAACCAAGTACAGTAAATGCCATGGTGGCATCCCCTCCCCCACCTCAATTAAGCATGCATGCCTGAATTCATCTCCCTAAAAAGGCAAATATGAATACCTTGAAGTATTATAAAAAGGTTCAATATGATTTAGATTGAAGGCAATTTATTAGTTCACACATACCTGTCGGACCTACTCATATGTCTCCAGTCTGGGCAAAGCCCGGGCTTACACCAGTCTATCAGGGCACTGAAAGAAAACAAACAAGATTTTATCTAGGCCACTACTGCAAGTGAGTATCTGCCCCTACCGCAACAGCAACTGCCACTACTGCAAGACAGCACCTGATACTACATTTGTTTCTTGGAGTCATGATGTATTACTTATATACTACTCCTTTAGGTGGCAAATTGTTTATAATCCAACGGTAAACTTTTAGAGAGCTAACATGGTCGTTATAACATGCAAGGGTCCTCTATACAGTCGAACCTCAATGGCTCGAACATCTTTGGGTCCTCGAAAATCGGTTCGAAACAGGGATAGTTCGAGCCATTGAGGTTACTTCCAGGAGGCATAAAGAGATACTTTTGGACAACCTTCTTTAATGAAAATGTATGCTGTGTGTACTCATTAGAATCGCCTCATTGAGGCGATTCTAATGAGTACACATAGCATACATTTGCAAAATAAAAGACAAAAATCTCCTGAATTATCCCCTACTTTTGATTATGTAGAGGCTTAATTCCCACGGGCTCTATTACGGGTTCGACTCAGCCATGGTAAACAACCATCGCTCTTCGAGCCATTGAAGTTCTATTGTATTACTTATATACTACTCCTTAAGGTGGCAAATTGTTTACAACGGCAAACTTTTAGGGAGCTAGCATGATCGTTATAACAAGCAAGGGTCCTCTATATTTCATAGTAGAGTTTTATCAGACTGTGGCTACACAGACTGAATTGAAAGGCTTAACATTACATGTACCTGTGGTTGTATAAACTATATGAATGCTCCACTAGGTAGTTTGTTTGCCTTAAGCATTATTATAATTAGTAATCTGAACTTGTCAGACATGTTAGTTTGTTTGTTTTCGAGCTTCCATCATAGTGCAGATTATATTTTCTGGTCCTTTGGGATCATTGAGTTCATTTAGAATCATTTTGAAAATAGAGTTCTGCCTAAGCCGGTGCTAGGGGGCGTGGCCGGTGTAGCACATTCCAGTACTGGTCATGAACAGACTCAATAAAACCGAGTCTGCTATTGTCGTTTATTTGGTGTATTCTTTGCTCCCAAAGGATCTAACTATTCAGAACTTATTCACCCAGTCATCACGATAAAAGACAAGTCAAGCTGTCTGACAATCTAACAGTTTCCTGGGAAAGCTTAACTAACAGTTTCCTGGGCAAGCTTAACTAACAGTTTCCTGTGCAAGCTTAACTAACAGTTTCCTGGGCAAGCTTAACTAACAGTTTCCTGGGCAAGCTTAACTAACAGTTTCCTGGGCAAGCTAAACTAACAGTTTCCTGTGCAAGCTTAACTAACAGTTTCCTGGGCAAGCTTAACCAACAGTTTCCTGGGCAAGCTTAACTAGCAGTTTCCTGTGCAAGCTTAACTAACAGTTTCCTGGGAAAGCTTCACTAACAGTTTCCTGGGCAAGCTTAACTAACAGTTTCCTGGGCAAGCTTAACTAACAGTTTCCTGGTCAAGCTTAACTAACAGTTTCCTGGGGCAAGCTTAACTAACAGTTTCCTGGACAAGTTAAACTAACAGTTACCTGGGGAAAGCTTAACTAACAGTTTCCTGTGCAAGCTTAACTAACAGTTTCCTGAGCAAGCTTAATTAACAGTTTCCAGGGGCAAGCTTAACTAACAGTTTCCTGGTCAAGCTTAACTAACAGTTTCCTGGGGCAAGCTTAACTAACAGTTTCCTGGGGCAAGCTTCACTAACAGTTTACTGGACAAGCTTAACCAACAGTTTCCTGGGCAAGCTTAACTAACAGTTTCCTGGGCAAGCTTAACTAACAGTTTCCTGGGCTAGCTTAAATAACAGGTTCCTGGGCAAGCTTAGCTATTCTTAGCAGTTAAGCAGCAGTCATCAGTTACTGACAAGCTGATTCAGTGGCAAGGAGAGAACTACGGGGGCCATTTGTTGAAAGTGTTAGCTTAACGAGTTCGTTAGTGGTCAAACTGTTAACTGTTCTAGCATGGACAATTATCTAAAGTTCTGGTATTTTTGCTGAAAAATGTCAGCAGCTTTTGCATATGCCTCAAGTTCATGGTCACTGACTGTGACTATTTCTAGAGAAACTTTGTCACCACTCTAGTGCCTACATTTATTGATAGATTTTAATATACATGTAACTTCACACAAATAATGGTCATCATAATATCTTGAGCAATTTCAAATTCTAGGATCCTGCATGAGGTCAAGGTCACTGGCTATTTTTAGATAAACTTTGTCATCGCTCTAGCACCTATTGATGAATTTTGCTATAACTATCCACAAATGTTGGAAATGATAATATCTCAAGCCAGTTTGACTTTCGGGGTCCTTGGCTCAAGGTCAAGGTCACTGTGGCTATTTTATAGCACTAGAGCCTATACATTTATTGATGGATTTTAACAAAACTTTACACAAATGTTGCAAATGATAATATCTCAAGCAAGTTGGACCTTTGCCAGTTCAGTGTTTTCCACAAACAAAGTAGGCTCGTGCGAGGGGATGTGTATCGCTTGCGTGCCTTGTTCAATTTGGTAGTTGAAATTCATTGGCCAGTGATAATAATGTGGACAATAGCAACCAGAGGACCAATGGTCCTGAAGACGCTCACCTGACAGCAAGCATTGATTATTTTTAGCATTTGGCTGTATGACCAAGTGGTCCTTAATCACATTCCTGACTCTTGAAGATCAGTTGGAAAATTTTGAGTTTGAATTTTCAGTTATATTTAGCCAAGATAAAGCCTTAGATGAGCTAAAAGGTCAGGAGAAAATATATGGTTAATGGGTGGAATGCTTAACCATTTCTAAAGGGGGTGAGGCCCTCAATTTAACCTACGGTGTCCAAAGATCTATGTAACTAAATGCCCCTTATCACAAGAAAATATATGGTTTATGGGAGAGGATCTGAACAGTTTCTGATATTTGATGCATTTTATGTAATGCAGGGGTGGGGCATGCCCCCAGGGTCTCAAGATGCAAGTCACTTAAAGCCCCTTATCATAAGCAATAAGAATATATATTGTTTATGGGTGGGGATCTGAACAGTTTTCAAGAAATTGGTCACTTTTTGAAAAAACAAAAAAAGGGGGAGGGTTACTTGAGGTGTTACTTCCAATTCTAAAGGGGGTGGCGGCAGGTCGAAGACTCGTACAATAAAATTCTGTATTTTACAAAACACTGTAGAATAAGCTATTAATATTTAACCAAATCGATGAAATACATGTAATTGTTAAAGGGGTAATGTTATTTCTTTTAAAAAGTTGCTTACTGTAAACCCCAGTACACCTGAATGTAAAGCCTTGATAGAAGTCAATGCATGTTTTGGTGGGTGGTTCTGAAGAAGAAACTTTTGAAGAGGTTTAGACTTCTTCAACGGGGGGGGGGGGGGGGGGGTCATGCCCCTCCTCCCCCGGGGCCCCGGGGTTCCACAGGTCCATGTCACTGAATGCGCTTTATCATAAGGAACAATAATATATATGGTTTATGGGTGGGGATCTTAACCGTTTCCAAGATATTAAGCATTTTTTGCAATAAAGGGGGTGGGGCATGCCACCCCGGGGACCCTCCGATACCCTGATGTCCAAAGGTCTGTGTCACTGAATGCGCCTTATCATAAGGAACAAGAATATATATGGTTTATGGGTGGGGATCTTAACCGTTTCCGAGATATTAAGCATTTTGTGCAAAGAAGGGGGTGGGGCATGCCCCCCCGGGGGGCCCCAGGGTCCCAAAATCCATGTCACTTAATGCGCCTCATCATAAGGAATAAGAATATATATGGTTTAGTGGCATTATTTGTAACAGTTTGCAAGATATCAGACATTTCTAATTTTTCCCATACAAATGCCCATGTTACCAAATTTAACCTTGGCGTAAAATAGGTCAAGGTCATCCCAGGGACACCATTTATGCAATTTATGATGGGCCCATGTCCCAGGTGCTACATGCCAAGTTTCATGCAAATCGGCCCAGTGGTTCCGGAGGAGAAGATTTTCGAAGGGTTTTTACCATATATGGGCATGGCGGCCATCTTGGTCATGTGACCTAGACCAAAAATGCAAACTTTCGTTCCCCCACCCCATGGAGCCTCCACATGAAATTTGACTACAATCGGCCCAGCGGTTCCGGAGGAGAAGACGTTTGAAAATGTGAACACACACACACACACACACAGAATTTTTGCCTGGCCATACTATCAGCTCACCAATGAGCCTTCGGCTCAGGTGAGCTAATAAAAACCCAGTAGTATAAACGTTTGGTCAACAGACAAACAATTAATTGTCCCAAAAAATGGCAGCAAAGCTTTCAAGACAGTCTTCAATGATTGTTTGTTCGTTTGGGAGTTTTGCGGCCCGGTGAACACTAACGGCATTCAGAGCTGGTCAGTTTACCTCACCACACTTTTCCTGGGTAAGCAGAAATACATGAGGTGTTAACCAAAACAACATGCAAGCACTGTGATACGTTGTTACTTACTGTAAAGCTACCCCATCATTCCAGTCAGATGTGAAGTTCTGAATGTTGCAGTCTGGGATTACTGCCTGTAACCATGCCAACATGAGTTTCTTTGTCGGGAACTTGCTCTTGCCAATCTGATATCGTAAAATCAGGTGCCATATTAAACCTAGAATCAACTTCAGGTTGCCATTTACGATGTCTTCTGGGCCTGAAAATATATCAAGATATGGAAGTACAGTCAAGCTTCTTTATACCGACGTTCATTACTAGAATTGCGCAGTCGATGGCACGCATTCGCATATCCCCACACACTACATAATCTACTCATCAATGACCTTTTTTCAAGGCACCCTCAACTTAATCTTGATGGTACAGAAATGCACATATTGCGCTCAATGGCAGCTGATAATTTTGTTCTACCCAAACCCAAGACAGAGTTGTACAAGGGCAGTATGGCTTTTTCAGGGCCCATCATTTGGGGCAGTCTCCCTACCCAAGTTAAAAATGCACCCTCTATTGAATCCTTTCATTCGAGGTGCATCAAATGGATGAAAAGTTAACGATATTCCAGGCAACTATAAGCTGAATCTAAGAGATCACTGTATATTTTCGTGTGTGTTCGTGAGTGAGGTATGCATGCATTTTGTGTTTCATTCCATTTATTTGATCATTCATCAGTTCCTTGAAATCTTTGTCTCTTGTATATGTTTAATGACTCACTCACTCCACTCCACTCCACTCCACTCCACTCCACTCCACTCCACTCACTCACTCACTCACTCACTCACTCACTCACTCACTCACTCACTATTATCTACTTTGGTGTGTATGCATTTGTGTATGCTTTTATACAGTATGAGTGTCACTTATTCTTGTTTTCCTTGTAGATTTGTAAATATTTGAGGGCCACAAGGGAGATTAGTTTTGTACTAATTGTGTTACCCTCTTGAAATAAAGACTTTATTATTATTATTATTATTATTATCATGCCATTCGCTTTGATTTGTTGCACGACCATGTTCTGGAAATTTTGATTTTTGATCCCCCCCCCCTCGCAGGCTCCAACCCTACCCACCCTAGGGGTGTGATCAAAATTCCAAAAGTGTCGATACTGCTTTGGACCCAATCAATAATGTTATAAAGAGGTTGTGGTCAACCGTAAAAATCCTAAAAATTCGGACACCTTGAAGACTTGCCATAATTCTCCTAAATTTTAACGGGTTTGTTTCGGGATTTAGCAAGGAGTCCAAAAAGTGGAGACAGTATGGCAAACAGTGTAGATCCTGATCAGGCTACTCATTCAGGAGCAGTCTGATCTGGGTCAAGGCCTGCTCTCCAAGTACTTTGGATGATATAGGCATGGTCTGAATTTCTTGACAGCATGTGAGACAATTACAAATAATAAAAATGTTATGCACAAGTTCGACATGTTACACCTAAATATTTAAAGTCACTCATAGGTTGAAATACGTCCAAATTCAACTCGGCAAACCAGCTGAATATAACGCATTTTTAACCTATAGGCAACATACTCCTAACTTATCTGCAACTAATATCGCTGTTTTCAACGTGTTTAGAACATACTGAACTTCCAGATAGCACATACACCAGCACACTGGTGTTGGCAACTCATCTTGGGGTTGACACTTTGCTTTTGGGGTTGGTCTCTTGCTTGGGTCATTTTGGGGTTGGCCGCTTGCTGCGTTTGTCCCTTTCCCCAACTGTTTCTTGATTTCTTTATAGGCATGTTCTATTCGAGCTGTGTCCACTTCAATAATGACCTAATTAGGCATTTTAAGGTTACTGGGTAGAGAATTTGGGATTTACAGAACCAACTAAAATTCAAGTGATGTTACATGTTATGCATAATATAGTTTGGTATAAGTTTGACTAACATTGATTGGTTTCATTGGGCTGCTGGGCTTGAGATGCCATTTTTATTAATCTCAAAGACGAGTACATAGACTGATATATATATAGTTTGTAAATGTTAGTGTACATGTAACTGTCTTTACACACACACACACACACACACACACATGCACACAGGCATGCACACATTATGCACACACACACAATACACATGATTTTCATTGTGTTTTTTTTCTTTCCTGACAGCTACTTGTATTTATGTTAGCTGTATTTGTATATTATGTTTTAATGCTTGTGTATATATTGTAAATGTTTTGAGGGCCTCATGGAAGATTAGCTCCTATGCTAAATTTGTAACCCTCGTAAAATAAAGACTTTACTTACTTACTTACTTACTTACTTACTTATTTCATCTCAATGTCGGGTAAAAGTCCCACGAAATTGGAAGGAACGTCTCCAAAATGACCTTTACAGTGTTGACGGGGATGTTAAACATGACATCTCAAAGCCTGCCGCCCAATGAAACCAATAGGGTTTATAAGCATGGACGGGCCGACTCGCACCGCTTTGCCTGGGCAGGCTTAGATCCTCTAAGCAGTTTACCAGTACTTGTGTGCGGGTCGGTTTCAGCTCTGCGTGGAAGCATCATGCAGCCCTATATTTCTTCAAGCCCCGAATGGCGGGGGCCGGTGATCCGGATCTACACTGTTTGTCATGCAGTTTGTAAATTGAACGAATATATTATATCAAGTAATCTGATTGGTCCAGGATAGTCAGAAATGGACGTGGTTTAACCCTTTTTATGCTGTTCATGACAACCCCTATCTTTGCAAAGAGTGTAGATCCAGATCAGATGGCTTCTGAAGAAGCCATCTGATTAGGATCCACATTGTCTGACATTCAGTTTATGAATTTGTAGGAATAAATTGCATCAAGCAATCTGATTGGTTCCAAGTCTGAAATGGGTGTGGCTAAATTGAATATTCAGCAGGATAAGGGTTATCTACTCTGTATTAACGTATCAAGGGTAATACATAATGTAATGCATATATAAGACCGCACAAATACCGGTACATATTTAATATTGTTCATTAATAGGCCAGTACATTTAGCCTGAAATGACCCTTGACCCACAACTAATTCCTTGAGAAATGTTATCAGCAGTTTTAGTATCAGGAAGGTGTCCTGATTTATAGAAAAAAAGTCCTCAAAAAAAATCCGAGGGGAAAGGGTATTTTTGGGGGGTGAAAAAAATACGAAAAATGTAGAAAAATCACAAAAACCAGGCGTATGTTAAACAATTAATACTTGACTTCATTAAATCATCCAAAAAGAATAGTTCCATCTGGGGAAAAATACTAAAAATTCTGAAGATAAAAGTTTTCTTTTAATTTTTTTTGTATATTTTTTTGTGTGAAATTTTCGAAAAACAAGTATAAGCTTTTATAAAAAGCTTGAGTCTATGCTAAGCACACATTAATTTGTGTAGAACTATAATGTGCCATTTGCCACAAAGTGTAAAAAACAGTCACAGATATCAAATGAGGATTTCCAAAGCTTATCACCAATGTCACATAAAACAAAATTTCCGATTTTTTTTTCACTATCAATTACAACTAATTGTACTATATGCCTACATTTGCGGTTTCTTCATTTCGCATTCTAGTTTAAAGTTTCATTTTACATTCTAGGTTAACGTCATGAAAAAACAATCTGCCAAGATTGCCGTCTAAAAATGAAAACATTAAGAATTGGATATGGGAAGAACTACATAAGGGCAAATATATGTTATATATAAGCTATCATTAAGATTGTCTACACCCGTGGGCGTAGACAATAAAGGAAAGTCGCATAAAACAAGAAAAAATTAATATCACTAAAAAATTATTGTTTCTGTGCGCCAAAATAAATAATAAGTTATTGGTACACCAAAAGTTGTTCTTTTTGGGGGGGGGGGGGGGGGGGGGGGGGGGGGGGGGGGGGCTGGGGGGAGGGGGAGGAGGAAAAAAGGAAAATCAAAATCAAACACATCACGAAGAAAACATGCCTATATAATTTTGGCCCCCACTAACCCATTTTATCTATATATTTGAAAAAACTTGGGGTTTATGGGTTATTTTTTTTCTGCTCAAAAACATAGCTTCTGAGATTGTTGATACTCAATAGAACTGCCTCATAAGTGAGTGAGTGTGTTTGAGGTTTACATCCCGTCAACAGCAAATGTCATATGCAGTGGTTTCAAAAACATTTCGGCATCTGGATTTCAAGGAAAGCTAGGAGTGTGATTTTCAATGTTATCTGAATAAAGCCCTTACAAATTTATCAAGCGTAGCAGGGCAATAATGTCTAAGTAAACGGGAAAATCCCCACTACACGTCTATCGATGAAACCCCTGCATACGGAGACCGGACCTCGGTTTAAAGACTCATCTGAGAGTCTGACTCCTGGTTTATGAGGCTAGTAACTTATCCACTACACCATGGAGGCTTCTTTTAGCAGAAATAAGAAAAATAATGTACACGTACACCCCTAAAACTCCCCAGTGCCCCACCCACCCAGGTGTAAATGGGTGGCAGTGGTGTTAAAGTCAACTGCCTCTCCTTCGCGCGCGTGAAAACATCCGGAATGAGTGTTCGAGAGAGATTAATTAAGCTTGAAGCTTTAATCGCAATCGAACTAAAAAAAAATAGTATAAACTAAAACTCCAGTAGGAGGGGGTTTCTATCGAGTACCCACAATCTATGCTTTTGAGCAGACATTACGAAACACTCCTAAACAAAAACATTGTCAATTGTTCAGCCCAAAAATGGAATTTTAAGATAAAAAAATTATGTTTTTCTTATTTCTGCTCAAAACTTAAGTAGATTGCGGAGCTCGATGGTTCTACCGAGTACTCACACTCTATGTTTTTGAGCTGATATAAGAAATTTAATATTTATCCCTGTACTATATAAAAGTGGGGTTCGAGGGGTCAAAATAATATAGGCGTGTTTTTGACCCCACCCATCTGGGCTTGGAGTAATAGATTGGGCTGCTAATGCTTCCGCACAGAACTGATACCGACTGCATATAAGTACTGCTAAAGCGCTGTGAATATCCAGAAAAGTTGCTGCGAGTCAGCCTGTCCATGCATGTAAACCCTTTTGGATTCATTGGGAGGTAGGGGTTGAGATGGCATTTCATCTCAATGTCAGGTAAAAGTCCCACAAACTTGGGAGCAACGTCTCGTTTCGTGATGAATAAGAAAAAACTCAGATTTTTTCTCTGGATTTTTTGAGGGGTGATCAAATCTTCCCATAGATTTGAATATGCGTGTTTTCGTTATGTTTTTTATGAACCCAACTTTAAAAAAGTTGGAGGGGCATATTGCTTCTGGTTCGTCCATTTGACTTTCCTTTACGCCTTTGATGCACAGCATAATGCAAGAAACGTGCATTTAAGGGTCTTGAAATTTCATATATAGATTCTTCATGGAAAATTAGTCAACGCGTATTTTTTTCTTATCCGGATTATGCCCCTTTCAAAAGTTATTGCCCTTTGATTTTTTTAATAAAATCTTGTCAGCAAAATATCTCAAAATCTATTGGAGCTAGAGCCTTGTAAGTTGGTGACGAGTAGATGTCCTGATAAACATTTGACTAAATTCCGAAAAATACTTTGTGGCTAATGGCCCTTTGGGTTCATTGTAGGCCTATGCTTTGTGATGCATAGTAAAACTTTAGAACCTTGTATACCAGGGTTTTGAAATTTCATATATGGATTCCTCATGGCAAATTAGCTGAAAGATATTTTTCTCATCCGGATTTTGCCCCTTTTCAAGGTTGTTTGAGTCAACCTTTGTGTTCAGTCAGCTCAAAACAGTTATTGTGCGCAATGATGGGAGACACAATTTGTAAATCAATTTCAAGGGGGTACACCCCTATTATTTTTCCTGCCTTTTAAAAGTCAGCGGCCATTTTCTATTGCAGTAAGTAGATAGGACAGTGTTGCAATTGTTCTGATTGTGATTTTTGAGTGGTTGCTTCCACAAAGTCACACATAGCTATCAAAATCTTAAGTGCGCCATGTTACCGGAATACACCGTATGCACATTTTTACGATATTAATTCATTTGATTCTGATGGCACAAAAGTGCTTCCATACATTAAAATTTTGTCATGAGACATTGACAAATATATTTTCCGACCAAAAAGAAAAAAATGATTATTTTTACAACTTGAACATAGATCTTGTTTATCAATAGCATACAAGGAAAATATAAATGGCATGTATTAAAAAAAATAGAATGTAGAAAGACTGCACTTTATCAATTTCTGACGTAAGTCTTGTTTTTGATGACATCATTTGTTTGCGCGTGAGGAGCCTTACAGCCAGTAAAACAGTGTATGGTGCTGTTATCTGGCCATTACTTATTTAATGCTTTTTCTGCGGATTAAATCCTAATTTTCTCAGAACTGGCACGGATATTTTTTGAGGACTTTTTTTTGATAATTAATATAACATAGCCCTGTGTTTTGGCGTCAAAAGAATTTCTCAAGGAATTAGTTTGACCATAAAAATTAAAGTACCTCGCCTATAAACTGTGAAAAGATACTTTTTAGTTTTATAACTTGCCCCTAAGTTTCAAATTGTATTTTACCTAATTTGGGCTGGGAACTGAGAAAAAGTGTCTTACAAATTAACCCTTCTCTAAGCCACACCCATTTCTGTCTATCAACCAATCAAATTACTTGATGTAATTTATTGCTACAAATTCATAAACTGAATGCCAAACAGTGTAGATCCTGATCAGATGGCTTCTTCAGAAGCCATCTGATCTGGATCTACACTGTTTCCAATGATAGGTGTTGTCGTGAACAGCATGATAAGAGTTAAGAAGATATGACTGGCCTGTTCTTGTGTAAAATGTTTTCATGAGTAAATAATTCTCAATCAAAGCAGCAAAATTCTCTATGCAAGCAGCAAAGACACTGGCCAGCCTGCACAAATGTGCAACCTAGTCAGTGTATTAACCCATAACATGCCAATCATGACAACTGTCGTCTGCTTTGTCGTCTGCCAGTTACTTTAAAAGTCATTGTTGCAAACAGTGTGGACCCAGATCAGACTGCTCCACTAGGAGCAGTCTGATCTGGGTCCACACTGTTTGCCTATATGAAAAAATATTCTAAAGAAGTTCACAAAAAGATTCAGCAGACGACGTAAGCAGACAACATTTTCAGATGCAGATTTTCTCGGCATTTTAAGGGTAAAGATGAACAACTTTTTTCACATGACGTTATCGTTTATTTGAGCTGGGCGTGTATCAATCACAGTTTGCCCTTAAGACAGTAGAAGTTGTTTTTAGTATTTGATCATGAATAATTGAAAGATCACACCTAATACTATGCTAGTGAAACAATGTCTTAATTATGACATGTTCTGAAACCTGGACTGGCCTGCTCCTAGCCTGGCTTGGCATGGTTTATATTTTGTTTGATTGAGTTGAGGTTTTATGTCCCCGTCAACACTATTAATGTCATTTTGGAGTTGCTTCTGATTTTGTGAGACTTTTACTCGACATTGAGATGAAATGACATCTCAAGCCTCACCGCCCATAGGAACCGCTAGAGTTTAACGAGCGGTCCGACTCGCACTTTTCCTGGGCAGGCTTAGACCTAAGCTGTTTACCAGTAGTTTCAGCTCTGCGCGGAAGCACTGTGCAGCCCAAACTATTTCTCCAGGCCCTAGTGGGTGGGGGCGTGGCAAGGTCAATAAGCTCTGGGCGCAAGACAGCCTAAAAATCATACAACTACCCTAAATATCCTAAAAATTCGGACAACTCAAGGACTTGCTGTAATTCTCCTAAATTTTAACAAATTCATTTCACAGTCTTGGGCAAGCAGTCTAAAAGGTGCAGACAGAATAGCAAACAGTGTAGACCCTGATCAGACTGCTCCATTAGGAGCAGTCTGATCTGGGTCTGCACTGTTTGCTTAGACCTGTCTGTCCAAATACTTAGGATCGTCACGGTATTCCTGAGAATTGTACACATAAACAATAATGAAAGTTAATACAGATGACAATTGGTAAATAACAAGAGGTAAACAATGACAAATAGTTAGGGTCTGCACTGTTTGCTTAGGCCTATCTGTCCCAAAACTTAGGATCAATATGGTATTCCTGAGAATTGAGGGGCTTTAAAATGTATGTTTTTGTTTGTTTGTTTTGTTTGTTTAATTTGAGGTTTAACGTCCCCATCAACACTGTATAGGTCATTTTGGAGACATTGCTTCCAATTTTGTGGGACTTTTACCCCGACACTGAGATGAAATGACATCTCAAGCCCTGTCGCCCAATGAAATCAATTAGGTTTATAAGCATGGACAGTCCAACACGAACGGCTTTGCCTGGGCAGGCTTAAATCATCTAAGCGGTTTACCAGTACTCATGTGCGGTCAGTTTCAGCTCTGCATGGAAGGATCATGCAGCCCATCTATTTCTTCAAGCCAGATGGGCGGGGCCGGCTGACTTTGGATATGTATATTAACCCTTTTTTGTACCAAATTATATACAGTAGAACTTCGATGGTTTGAACACCGCTGGCTCGTTTACCATGGCTGAGTCGAACCCATTCTTGAGTCCCTAGGGAATTTCGCTACTTAAGAAATAGTAAGGGGAAAGTTTAGGCTATTTTCGTTCCTTATCTTGCAAACGTACGCTGTGTGTACTCATTAGAATCGCCTCAACAAGACGATTCTAATGAGTACACGAAGCATACATTTATATTTGAGAACACCTTTTTGCAGGAACCCTCAGTGGCTCGAACTACCCCTGCCTTGAACAGAATTTCGTGGTCCCGAAGGTGTTCGAGCCATCGAAGTTCGACTGTATATCAGGAGTCCTTTTCAAAATTTAGGGGTGTCAGTCTCAGATTGTGTTCTGCTTCTAAATTTGTTTGGAAAATGGCTGAACTTTTTGCAAACAGTGTAGGCCCTGATCAGACGCCGCATTCTGCACTGTTTGCCTGTGACCCCTTTTGGGGTTTCCTTTCAAAGTCGCAATTTGCCCCTCTTTATCATAAAAGCATAACAAGAGGGCCCAGAGGGCCCTGAATCGCTCACCTGAGAATTAGTGTCTCCAGTACATTCTAGGCCCAAGGGCTATAATTTGAACAAACTTGGTAATGGTCCACTAGATGAAGCTTCATTCCAAATATCAAAGACCTGGGCCTTCTGGTTTCAGACAAGAAAATTTTTAAAGGTTTTCCCTATATAAGCCTATGAAAACCAAAGGGTCCCAGAGTGGGGGCATCTTTGGCCCCAGGGCTATAATTTGAACAATCTTGAAAGAGTTCCACTAGATGAAGCTTCACACCAAATAACAAAGATCTGGGCCTTGCGGATTCAGAGAAGAAGATTGTTAAAGATTTTCCATGTATAAGCCTACGTAAAACCAAAGGCCCCAGGGGTGGGGGGCATTTTTGGCCCCAGGTCTATAATTTTAACAATCTTGGTAGAGGTCCATTAGATTAAGCTTCACACATAATATCAATGACCTGGGCCTTGCGGTTTCAGAGAAGAAAAGTTTTAAAGATTTCCCCTACATAAGCTTAGGTAAACCCAAGGGCCCCCTGGGCGGGGGCATTTTTGGCCCCAGGGCTATAATTTGAACAATCTTGGTAGAGGTCCACTAGGTGAAGCTTCATACCAAATATCAAAGATCTGGGCCTTGTGGTTTCAGAGAAGAAGATTTTTAAAGGTTTCCCTATATAAGGCTATGAAAAACCAAAGGGTCCAAGGGTGGGGCCATTTTCGGCCCCAGGGCTATAATTTGCACAATCTTGAAAGAGGTCCACTAGATGTAGCTTCCCACCAAATATCAAAGATCTGGGCCTTGTGGTTTCAGAGAAGAAGATTTTTAAAGATTTTCCCTGTATAAGCCTATGTAAAACCAAAGGCCCCCCGGGTCGGGGACATTTTTGGCCCCAAGGCTATAATTTGAACAATCTTAGTTAAGGTCCACCAGGTGAAGCTTCACACCAAATTTAAAGACCTGGGCCTTGTGGTTTCTGAGAAGAAGATTTTTTAATGATTTTCCCTATATAAGCCTATGTAAAACCATAGGCCCCCGGGGCGGGGGCATTTTGGCCCCCAGGGTTATAATTTGATTAATCTTGGTAGAGGTCCACTAGATGAAGCTTCACACCAAATATCAAAGATCTGGGCCTTTCGGTTTCAGAGAAGAAGATTTTTAAAGATTTTCCCTGTATAAGCCTATGTAATAACAAAGGCCCCAGGGGCGGGAGCATTTTTGGCCCCCAGGGCTATAATTTGAACAATCTTGGTAGAGGTCCACTAGATGAAGCTTCACACCAAATATTAAAGACCTGGGCCTTGTGGTTTCAGAGAAGAAGATTTTTTAATGATTTTCCCTATATAACGAAGCCTATGTAAAACCATAGGCTCTCGGGGCAGGGGCATTTTGGCCCCCAGGGCTATAATTGGAACAATCTTGGTAAAGGTCCACTAGATGAAGCTTCACACCAAATATCAAAGATCTGGGCCTTGCGGTTTCAGAGAAGAAGATTTTTTAATGATTTTTCCTATATAAGCCTATGTAAAACCATAGGCCCCCGGGGCGGGGGCATTTTGGCCCCCAGGCTATAATTTGAACAATCTTGGTAGAGGTCCATAGATGAAGCTTCACATCAAATATCAAAGATCTGGGATTTGCAGTTTCAGAGAAGAAGATTTTTGAAGATTTTCCCTGTATAAGCCTATGTAAAACCAAAGGCCTTCCGGGGCGGGGGCATTTTTGGCCCCAAGGCTATAATTTGAACAATCTTAGTAGAGGTCCACCAGGTAAAGCTTCACACCAAATATTAAAGACCTGGGCCTTGTGCTTTCAGAGAAGAAGATTTTTTAATGATTTTCCCTATTTAAGCCTATGTAAAACCAAAGGCCCCCGGGGCGGGGGCATTTTGGCCCCCAGGGCTATAATTTGAACAATCTTGGTAGAGGTTCACTAAAAGAAGGTTCATACCAAATATCAAAGACCTGGGCCTTGCGGTTTCAGAGAAGAAGATTTTTAAAGTTTTCATTTAAAAAATCTATTTTTAGCTCCTGTGACCCAGATGTGCAATGGACCGGAACCATTTGAACAATTTTGAAAGGGGACCACCTAAGGATCATTGCTGTGAAGTTTGGTCAAAATCCAATCAGTGGTTTAGGAGGAGATGTCATTTGAAGAAAAAGTTTACGCACGCACACACGCACGCACTGACGACGGACGACGGACGAAAAGTGATCACAAAAGCTCACCTTGTCACTACGTGACAGGTGAGCTAAAAAGCATAATAACTGACCTGTTTCATGATCATGATTTGAGGTTTACCATCCCCCTCAACACTTTAGAGATGGGTTGCTTCCCATTTTGTGGGACTTTTATCTGACATTGAGATGAAATGACATCTCATGCAATCCCTGCCGCCCAATGAAACCGATAGGATTTATATGCATGGCCGGTCTGACTCGCACCACTTCGCTTGGGCAGGCTTAGACTTTCTCAGTGGTTTAACAGTACACATGTGTGGTTGGTTTCAGCTCTGCGTGGAAGCATCATGCAGCCCAATCTATTTCTCCAACCCAGCACTATTTCGACTTTAGCAGTCTGCCAAGTGTTGCACAATTAAATGGTGTAATCAAATATTGGTAAGTATACTTACAAGCCCTTATCCTGCTTAACATGACAATCCCTCCCTCTGAAAACAGTGTAGATCCTGATCAGATGGCTTCTGAAGAAGCCATCTGATCAGGATCTACACTGTTTGTCATGCAGTTTAGGAATTGAATAAATACAATATATCAAGTAATATGATTGGTGGATAGCAGTGAAGGGTATGAATGGCTAAATTAATTTATTCAGCAGGATAAGGTTAAATGAGCATGTCTGCTTATTATCACGATTTAACCCTTATCTTGCTGTTCACGACAACCCCTATCTTTGTAAACAGTGTAGATCCAGATTAAATGGCTTCTGAAGAAGCCATCTGATCAGGATCTACACTGTTTGGCATTCAGTTAATGAATTTGTAGCAATAAATTACATCAAGTAATTTGATTGGTTCAAAGTCCGAAATGGGTGTGGCTTAACTGAATATTCAGCAAGAGAAGGGTTGATGATGCAGATCATTAATACCAAAAAGCTCTGTGGTTGAATACTTCATTATTGTTTGAAAATGAATGTTGGAAAAAATATAATTTTCAGTCCATTAACTTAAGTATTTTTTTTTTATGGAAAATGAATAGAACTGTACTGATTAACCGCTTACATGTACGTATAAGCCTGCCCAGGTAAAGAGTGGATAGGTAAACCGACCAGCTCAAAAAAGACCTAAAATAGTGTTGACCCGGCCGTTAAACTCCAATACAAATAAACAAACACAGAATTATTTCCTGAGCGGACCAAGATCCTGACCCATGGATTTTAATCCTTCCCATCTGCGGTGTAATATGCCACACCCCAAAAAAGTTATAATGGTTCAATAGATATTAGGAACGTCTTTTTTGTGTGTGTGTTTTTTTTTATTTGATTTTTTTTTAAGTTTATAGCTCTTTTAAGATTATTTCGCTTAATAATTCAGAGGGCCCTCATTATAACGGCAGTATTTGTTCCCTATTATTGTGCTGTTATAAAGAATTTGCTGTTTTATAAAGAATCCCTGAGTTAGCGGATAATGAAAGTTAATGAAAGGCCCTTTCCCCATTTTTACTCCAAGAAACAAATGTTATATATAGACATTTGTTAGAATCGCCTCTGTGAGGCGATTCTAACAAATATCTATAACATTTGTTTCTTGTAGTTCACTGAGGTAATTCTAACAAATGTCTATAACATTTGTTTCTTGGAGTATTATATTACAAGACCCTTTCATGACTATGGACTCGATTTCTGCATTTCCAAGCCAAGGGGAGCCCACGTCACACAGAACCAAGGCTACGTAAGCCTTTACTCATTCCATTCAAATTGCTGTTATAAAGAGGTCTGCCTTTATAAAGAATGTCTGTATAAAGAGGGTTGACTGTATAGACTGGTGATTACATGTTAATCAGAGATGGATAAAAACCATAGCAGTGCCCAGAAAAAAAATCACCTGCCCTTCCTTTGCAGAAGTTTATAAGCATCTCACATGGTACCCAACTGAGACTCGAAATAGAAGTGGGGGCAATGATCAGGAATCAATACAATTAACCCACATCTCCCATCAGACACCAAAGACATAACAAGAGCACCGCAAGCGGGTGCCAACGCTCGTCTGCAGTTTCTTTTAGAAAACAAAAGTTCTAAGTCAAATCAAATTGCAAGATGGAGTTATAAAACTTGTAGGGAATGTAGCTCTTGTGATGGTGAGTATGTGTATGAAGTTTCATGAAGGTAGGCCAAATACTTTTGGAAATATGGTCAAGGTTAAGTTTTTTGGTTAATTTTTCGAAAAATAGGTCAAAGGTCAAGGTCACAGGTAAAAAAGCGTGGTATGACTGAAAAGGTCTTGTCCCAAGGAACATTCATGTGAAGTTGGAAGGCTCTGTTGTGAATAGTATTGAAATAAGAGACAAAAACAATTTTAAAAAAACGGAGAGAAAAGGGGAGATAATTCAATCAAATTGCAAGATGGAGTTATAAAACTTGTAGGGAATGTAGCTCTTGTGATGGTGAGTATGTGTATGAAGTTTCATGAAGGTAGGCCAAATACTTTTGGAAATATGGTCAAGGTTAAGGTTTTCGGTTAAATTTTCGAAAAATAGGTCAAAGTTCAAAGGTCAAGGTCACAGATCAAAAAGTGTGGTATCACTGAAAAGGTCTTGTCCCAAGGAACATTCATGTGAAGTTTGAAGGCTCTGTTGTGAATAGTATTAAAATGAGAGCAAAAAATGTGTTTCAGAAAAAAATTGGAAAAGGGGAGATAATTCAGCCAAAATCAACAATGTTGTTATGGTCCTTGGTCAAAATGTAGCTCTTGTGATGATGAGTGTGTGTATGAAGTTTCATGAGGCTAGGTCTAATACTTTTTAAGTTATAGCCAAGGTTAAGTTTTTTTGGAACGACGCAGGACGACGCAAGACGACGCAGGACGACTACGCAGACGCCGGAGTGATGACAATAGCTCGAAAGTTTTTTTTCAAAAAACAGACGAGCTAAAAAACAACTAGAACCTGATGGAAACATCAATTGCAGAAAGCCCAAAAGGACAGTTACTTTCCCACAAAATGGCCAATTTGCTATCCAAAACAATACACACATTCAAAGATGATCTATAAATAAACTGAGACTGAAGAACCGCCTTGGAACTGTCAGTGAAACGTATTTTAGTGTTTGTGTGTGTGTGTGTGTGTGTGTGTGTGGGGGGGGGGGGGGGGGGCTTCAATCTGTTTTACACGGCCACAATCCTCACCCCTACTTCCATTGCAATTTGGACAATAAATGCCCATGGAAGCTCTTCTATAAGGAACTGAAACTACTATAGGTATAATAATTCAGAAGTGCATAGGATCAGATAAGGTGGGTATTTTGTGATTTTGTTTGTTTGATTTACGGTTTAACATCCCCTCCAACACTATTAAGTATACATGTAGTAATTTTGTAGTTTTTGTCTAGCTATGTTGTGGGTATGCATTAGTTAGTTCCTGACCCACTGACCCATCCTGAGACCGACCATGGATTCAAAGGTAATGTTATAGTGATTTCACATTACCTAGAAACAGATTTCAATGTTTACCCTTAACCCACTGTATGCTACTGGACTCCATTGCTATATGTTGGACAAGTCCATTTGTCATATAAGGGGTGTCAGGCCTTTTTTTTCATTTTTATTCTATTTTTGATGGAAAATTCTGTTAGCAAATAGTGCAGGCCCTGATCAGACACCGCCTTCTGCCGTGTCTGATCTGGGCCTGCACTGTTCGCCAAGGTACCCCATTAGCGGTTTTAATGGTTTAAAATGTTTACCCTTAAAGAGCCAAACACAGCAGATGACATTTTCAAATATTTTTTCTTTATATTTTTCAGGCAAAAAAGGCGTGGCATTTCATGTGTACAAGATATTCTCTGAAGAATAATACTGTGAAAATCCTAAAAATCCTGAAACTCAAAAACTTGCTGAAATTCTTATACAAATTTTAACAAATCAGTTTCACGATCCAGCACAAGGTCAGAAAAGTGCAGACAGAGTGGAAAACAGTGTAGACCCTGATCAGACTGCTCCTTCTGTCCCAATACTTATGATCAGTATGGTAACACAAAAGTGTGTCATTTGCTAAGATCTTGCTTGGCTGTGTGGCTAATTACTCCCTGACAACACCTGTTTTGACTGACATGAAGACAGATGGACAGAAAGAAATGGAAAGATGAATGCATGTAACGTAATGATCGTAAGTTTTTGGACAGATACGCCTGAGCGAACAGTGCAGACCCAGATCAGAGCAGTCTGATCTGGGTTTTCACTCTTTACCATTCTGTCTGCACCTTTTGGACTCCAAGAAACAAAGTTGTTAAAACAGCAAGTCTTATAGGGGTCCAAATTTTCAGGATTTTTATACAGCTAAGGTACATGTACTGTACCTGTCAAAGCATCATGCAGCCCCATCTATTTCTCCAAGCCCCGATGGACGGAGATGAAAAGGACTATGGCCAGTCTATGGGGTGTACTCTTGAACATGTTTCATTATATATAAACAAGTGAGTATTTTGACTGCACATGGGTACTGGTAAAACCGCTTAAAAGGACTAAGTCTGTCCAGGCGAAGTGGTACGTGTCACCAGTCAAAATTTTAGGGCATTTACATTTCAGAAAAATAAGTGAATAAATAAGTGAAAAAGGGTATCTCGATGTGGGATGAAAGTTGAATGAATGGTTTTATTTTTTTAGGTCAAAGTAAGAGAGAATGGGTGAATGAGAAAATCATAATTTCAAAAAAAAAGTTAATTTTTCATTTTTGTTTAAATTGCATAATTTCATTATTTTCCCAGGATTTTGTTCATCAAGCTTAATCTTTGTAAAATGGGTCTAGAGGCATTGTTTTGACAAACAAACAAGTTAAGCACCATGGCTTGAGAAGTGTTTTAGCACCTATGAGCCAACAAAGGTAGTTTGAAACGCTTGAGCTGGGAGGTCATCAAGCAAAACAATAAGATTAATCAACTAAGGAAACACAAGTCACTCTTTGGGTTTCAAACTGGAACTTGGTAGACAACTTAATTGAAAATTGATCAAATTATTGAAACAGTTGTCACTTTGAGAAAAGTAACTTTTATTGTTCACAGGAAATTGCAATCTTTAGATAATTGGTTTGTTTTCTCAGGTGAAATTGTCTATCTTCAGAAAAATCTTTTAACACCCTTTTGGGTCTGACTTTTGATTGGTCAAACTGACACTTCAAAAATGTGCAACTATTGGTTGGATGATAGAAGCCTGTTCATTGGCTCCTTTGAGATGGGGCTGATAAGCCCACACAAGCAGTTATAAGAGACAAGTTTTGGAAACTGAGACAGATATACAATACACAGATACAATACAGAGAATACATAGTGAACGAAATTGAACTGTTAACTTGGTTTTGCATCGTAGACCCTGCACAGACTGTTTGACTCAAAGTTCTGTGTAGAGACTTACAAATCTTTGTTAAAACTTAGTAACGGACTTGTGTAAGAAGTGATTTGCAATATAAGGAAAATAGGAAAATTAAATAGCTAAGTAAGGGAGATAACTTTAGGAAATTTGCAAGACATTTGATTTAAGTGAATTGATGAACATTAAATTTTGGGAAAATTATATGCTGGTCGACATTACAGCTGTAACAAATTGTGTTAGGAACTTGACATTTCAGGACTCGTTTAGGACTTGACATTTCATGTGAATTCAAAGGAAAATTGTGCTAAAGTGAATAAAGACAGTAATAGGACATTCTAAGGAAAAATAGGACATTAAAATAAGAAAAAAATAGTCTGCATCAATCGCGTTTTATTAAGTTTTGGAACTTTAACTAAATTTTGATAGTAAAATATTTAAATATACAAATTTGGGAAAAGTGAACTGTGTTGTGTTGAACTCTCTAATCTACATCACATCAGACTTTGTGTCTGGTGTGATTATATGTCACCCAGGGTATTTGGGTTCGGAAACCCCTGGTCTTGTATGCTACCGTCTCGAGCTTAATTCCCCACTTTGCCAAGCGAGTGTGCTTATACAAGGCCTGGGGCAAAGAAGAGGCAGGGACCCACAATTTGCACCCTGCCAACCGAGATCAACCAACACCCAAAACCCTCGTTTGTGACAGTGTGGTGTGAGAATTTAAGTGGTACGACAACCTCTCAACCCTTCAAGACAACAACCAGCAAGCAACTAGATCTACAGATGTTCACCAGCCAGCGCAACTGATGACCAGCTAGAAGTACAGCTGCAACAGACATAGCTAAGTAAAACTGTCAGTATTTTCATTGTTGTTTTGTTACTTTGTTTCTTTTGGTTTTGCGCTAAAAGTAGGAAAAAAATGGCTCAATACAAAAATAAATTAAACTGGAGGTGTTCAAAGAAATCTTGTAGTGTAAATTCTGTAGGCATTGATAGAAGTACATGCAATGTAGCATTATCAGCTCCCTTAGAGGGAAATTTTGTGCAAATTAATATAGGAAAACAAACAAGCAAAGCACTGATAGACACTGGAGCTCAAATTTCTTGTATAGGCGAGCATATTTACAGGCGCTCATTCAAAAATGTTGAAATTGTACGGAGCTCATTAGCTCATATTGTGGGAGTATGTGGCGAGGTCCATCGAGTTTTAGGCCAAGTTACTTTACCATTTAGGCTTGATGGAATTGTTTTGGAACACACATTCCACTTGTTTGAAAAACTGCACCAACCCGTCATTCTGGGTATGGACTTTTTAAGGCAGCATAAGGCTAAAATTGACCTTGAACAAGGTACTGTTAGTTTCAAAAGTAGCTCTAGCTCAGAAAATAGAGCAAACAAAAACGAAAAACCATCTGTTTGTAACATTTCTTTTGGTCAAGAAGTGAAAACTTGTGTAGGGCTTGTGCGTACAGTTTCTTCTGTTGTGGTTGAACCACAAGCTGAATGCACAATGCCAGTCAGGATTTCATTTTCTTCAAATTCTTCAACTTTAATTGATAGTACTGTTCTTCTGGAACCTTCTGGTGGTCTTAATCAAACAGGCTTAGTAGGTGGAAAGTGTTTAACTAGTGCTGAGAGCAATTCTTGTGCATACAGGGTGCTAAATCCAACAAATTATCCAGTCTTTTTGAAAGAAAATTTTGTTATTGCCACATCTCATTTGGTTGATGAGCAAAGTATTACACAGGTCACAGACCATGATGACCTTCCTTCTGTAAATGTGCTGAATATGACTGATGATAATGAATCTGAAACTTACTACCAAAACATTGCCAAAGATTTAGGCTTAAATTTAGATGATACTGACTTGTCCAGTGAACAAAATCAAAAACTTTATGCATTTTTAGGCCGAAACAGGGATATTTTTGCGAAGGACATGTCTGAATTAGGAAAAACAAATTTGCATAGTCATGTCATTCATACAGGCAATGCACGTCCGGTTAGTAAACCCCCTTATAGGCAAACCCCGAAAATGCGTGCTGAAACTGAATGTTTGACCAATGAAATGCTACAAAATGGCTTGATTGAAGAATCAGATAGCCCATGGCATTCCCCTGTAGTGCTTGTTAAGAAACCAAATGGTGAATATAGGTTTGCCATTGATTATAGGGAGCTTAATAAGATAACAGAACCTATATCATTCCCAATCCCAAATATTAATGATGTTTTTGACACCCTGGCAGATGCTCAGGCGGAAATATTTAGTGTTTGCGACCTTCGTTCTGGGTTCAATCAAGTGCCACTCTGCCCCTCGACTGCAGAGAAGGCAAGTTTTATCACCCATCAAGGCATATTTACCCCAAATCGCCTCAGTTTTGGAATAATGAATGGGCCTGCATGCTTTCAAAATCTCATGTCTAAGGTCCTTAAGGACCTAAATTGGAAGATTGCTTTGGTGTATACTGATGACATTTTAATTTTCAGCAAAAACTTTGATCAGCACTTGCATCATTTGGACCAAGTCTTTCAAAATTTGAGAGCTGCCAATCTAACAATGCATCCTGGAAAATGTAAATTTGCAGTAAAAGAAATAAAATATTTAGGCCATATTATAAGTAAAGAAGGCATAAAGGTAGACCCTGGAAAGTTTAGTGCAATAGAAACTTACCCAGTTCCAAAAACAGTCAAAAATGTTAGAGCTTTTGTCGGTATGGCACAATATTACAGGAGATACATTAAGAGATTTGCTACAATAGCTTTAATTGCCGCTTAATAAACTGTTAAGGAAAGATGTAAAATTTCAGTGGACACAAGAATGTCAAGAAGCTTTTGACACTTTGAAAAGGGCATTAATAACCGCTCCAGTGCTAGCTTTCGCTCAATTTGATAAGCCATTCATTTTAGCAGTAGATGCTTCTGATGAATCAATTGGATATGTTTTAAGTCAGTTAGACTCAAATGATAGGGAACATCCTATTGCCTATGGAGGTAGAGCATTACACAATGAAGAATTAAGGTGGCATATAACAGATAAAGAAGGACTGGCTTTAGTAGAAGCTGTAAGGCAGTTTAGGCCATATCTTGCTAATATGCCATTCACTGTATATACTGATAATGTTTCTGTAAAGTTCTTACAGCAGATCAAAGATTGTCAAGGTAGGCTAGGTAGATGGTCACTTTTATTACAAGGGTATAACTTTAAGATTATTCAGAAATCAACGAAAAATAACTCCAATGCAGACGGTCTCTCTAGACGTACTTATCCTCCTATGGATGGGGCAGAGACACCTGAACCAGATGAAAGTGCTTTTGGCTGTGCAGTTACATTTTGTTATCCAAATGACTCGAGCGATATAAAAGTGCAAAATGTAAATGCTGGGCCACAAAACAACAGCACAAACAGGGAAAAGCAGTTTCCAAATCTGCAACGTCTGCAGCAGAATTGTCCAGACTTTAAGGCCATTTATAGGTATAAGACCACAGGTGAGGTCCCTGATGATGAAAAGAAAGCAAAAACTTTGGTTGCAGAGGCCTCACAGTTTGAAATAGAGGACGGTCTTTTATACCACTTTTATACTCCAAGGACACGGGGTATTCCAAGGGAGGAACGGCTTGTAAAACAGCTAGCTATCCCAACAATCATGCGCAATGACATTCTGAAGTCATACCATGATTCTTTAGCTGGTGGCGGGCACCAGGGTCATGAAAGGACCTTTGCTGCCATAAGACTCAAATACTATTGGCCTAAGATGTATGATGAAATACGGCAATACATCAGGTCATGTGAGCCTTGTCAGCAGGTCAAAAGACCAGTGCACGCTAAACCACCACCATTACAACCACTCCCAGTGGCTGACCTATTTGGAAGATGGCACATAGATATACTCAGTGGCTTACCCACAACCAAAGATAAGTTTAAGCACATACTTGTAGTAGTAGATTCATATTCAAAATGGATGGAAGCTCACCCACTTAGGACCCAGGAGGCAACAGAAGTTGCAGCAGTTCTGTATAAAGAGGTAATTACTCGGTACGGAGCACCTAGGACACTGGTATCTGATAGGGGCCAAACTTTTATGTCAAATCTTACAAAAGCTTTATGTGAACTGTTTCAAATTACAAGGCATTACAGTTCTTCCTACCATGCTCAAACGAATAGCTGTGTCGAAAGAGCAAATTCTGTAATATTACAAGGTTTTAGGCTTTACTGTAAAGGTAAACAAGATGATTGGCCAGAAATTCTGCCGTCCATAATGATGGCTTACAGGATGACACCTTCAACTCAGTCAACTCAGGTGTCACCCTTCTTCCTACTGTTTGGCAGGGAAATGCATGTCCCAATTGATACAGCTCTCCTTCCTAAGGACAACCTTGCCCAGGATCACAAGTTCCACCTTGCCAATGTTCTAAAACAGCTTGAAGTGACCCGTAAAATTGCTACTGAAAACATTAAGGCAGCCCAAGCAAAATACAGGCATCAGTATGATAAATGGTCCCAGGAGCCAAAATTTCAGCCAGCTGAGCACGTATGGCTCTATTGCACTAAAGTAGCCCCAGGTAAAGCTCCTAAGCTCCATAGAAAATGGACGGGTCCATACTACATTACACAGTTAGGCCCAAACTTTACATATAAGATAAGGAACTGTGCAACAAACAAGGAGGTAAAGTCAATGATAAATGCAGTAAGGCTCAAGCCATACTTTGACCCTACTGATAGGCCCACAAACCCTCCAGCAGGTCTCGAAAATGGTGAGGAAGAGTTAGATGCAGAAGAAATAGATAGTGATAATGATAATGTAGACAGAAATACAGGTACTGAGCAGTTAGTGCAGAATCAAGCCCAAGTAGAGGCAAACAGAGATAGAAATAGAGTACAAAATCATAGGCAGTCACATGATACAAGAGGTAGTACAAATAGAATACAGCAGAATACAAAAGCAGTAGAGAAAAATAGAAATGTTACAAAGAAACAGACAAAGTTAGTGCAAAATAAGTCAAATACAGTGCAGAATAGTACAAATAAACAAAGTAAGCAGAAGTCAAATGTACATATTGAGAATGATAGTAGACAGACTCTAGAGAAGTCACAAAGAGAAGAACCTACAAAGGGTAAGAAAATACATGGTAAGAAAACACTGCATGAAAAGCAGTCAGTTCAGCCTGAAATTACACCTAAGCAGCTCAGACAGTCTGACTCGCAGCCTGCAGGAAAGCCTGTACCTCTTCCTGGTACGTCTCAAGAACCAGATGAGTCTGTGTCGAGACGTGAAAGAATGGAAGGTCAGGAAAGACAGGAGCCAGTCAATGGAAGAAAATTATTTCCTGTGGAAGATATTGACAAGCTCCTTTCCTCCAGGCGAAGCAATGGAACTCTGTACTACAGGGTAAAATGGAAGCAGCCAGGTTTAGGATCCACCTGGGAGTTTGCTTCTTCCATTCCCGAAGTACTGATAAGAGAATTCCATGCTTCTCGGACAATGTCTGGTAAGAAAAGAAGGCGTCCCTTGAAGGGTAAACATAAGTTCTTTGATAAGGCTGAAAGTCAGATTGAACCCTCAGGTAAAGAGGCAGAAAACAATGGTAAGTTGGATGGTAATACACAGGATGCTGAGAAACAGCAAAACAATGAAAACAAACAGCAGGTAAACAGTGTATCGTCTGCATCACCTTGCAATGTAAAGAAAGAAACAGGGAAAGAAAATATATGTAATAATCCAAAACTTGTAGGAGTTAAACTCATTAAAGGCAGGTCATACTACATGTTACAATATGGGAATCAGGAACCTGAATTACAACCTGTCAATATGGCCCATATACATGCTCGAGATTTCATTAGCAACCTGATTGAAATGTATAGAAAAGACATTATTGAGTGTAAAATCGAGTCTCTTAAAGAGAGAAATCAACCACGCCCATTTGACCCACTCAAATCCGTTTTGTGTGATATTATTCATGAGGTACGAGCAGCTCCGGATGGAGCTTGGCAATTTCTTTTGACATACAGAAGTCTTGATTTGGCACCTGAGTGGTCTCCCTTTGATTATGTGCCCCCTGGAAGTATGTTTAGATTAATAGAATCACTTAAGGAAGATTATTACAGAGCACTTGGAAAAAGAATAAGGTACTAAGGCTATACAATGGTGCAAACTGAAATTCCAGAACTTAAAAAGTCACAGTATATACAGAATTAAAATTTCAATGCAGTTGCCATCTTTCAGTACCGGTAAATTTCAGTCTCAAATCATGTTAAGGCACAGAATTTTGTCTTTATACATTTACAGACCTGTTAATGTGTAAAGATGTTTATAGTGCTAGAGCATAATTGTGAGGTACCACACATTATGTCACCCCTGCCTTAACATTATTTGACATGATGCAAGTTAAAATGATCATGATACTAATCTTGTTGTTCAAGTTGCAGACCTGATGATTCAATGGAGTGGAGCCATAGACCAGTTCAGCCCTGCAAATGTATGACTCTACCCACTACCCACAGTCCACTACCAAGGACCAGTCAATGAGGACAGCTGAACAGATCCATCTTCAATCCACAATGTTATAAGGACAATGTTACATGCTTCGCGAATTAATAAAGTGATAATCATACAGAAATACAATGAACTGAGATGCAGACGACTCATTCATATCATTTTTTTTTTTTTTTCAGTAAGCTCGAGCTTGTAAATAGTATATTGCATGGTTAACGATCTTGTACATATTCTGGTGTTGTAAATATGAAAAATGAGAAAAAGAAAAAAAAAATGAAGAAGAAGAAGAAGAAGAGGAGGAAGAAGAAGAATAAAAATTTACAGCAAAGAAAGCAATAAAAATACATGCTTATTAGTTTGGGGACAAACTAAATTGACCGTGGGGGAAAATGTCACCAGTCAAAATTTTAGGGCATTTACATTTCAGAAAAATAAGTGAATAAATAAGTGAAAAAGGGTATCTCGATGTGGGATGAAAGTTGAATGAATGGTTTTATTTTTTTAGGTCAAAGTAAGAGAGAATGGGTGAATGAGAAAATCATAATTTCAAAAAAGAAGTTAATTTTTCATTTTTGTTTAAATTGCATAATTTCATATTTTCCCAGGATTTTGTTCATCAAGCTTAATCTTTGTAAAATGGGTCTAGAGGCATTGTTTTGACAAACAAACAAGTTAAGCACCATGGCTTGAGAAGTGTTTTAGCACCTATGAGCCAACAAAGGTAGTTTGAAACGCTTGAGCTGGGAGGTCATCAAGCAAAACAATAAGATTAATCAACTAAGGAAACACAAGTCACTCTTTGGGTTTCAAACTGGAACTTGGTAGACAACTTAATTGAAAATTGATCAAATTATTGAAACAGTTGTCACTTTGAGAAAAGTAACTTTTATTGTTCACAGGAAATTGCAATCTTTAGATAATTGGTTTGTTTTCTCAGGTGAAATTGTCTATCTTCAGAAAAATCTTTTAACACCCTTTTGGGTCTGACTTTTGATTGGTCAAACTGACACTTCAAAAATGTGCAACTATTGGTTGGATGATAGAAGCCTGTTCATTGGCTCCTTTGAGATGGGGCTGATAAGCCCACACAAGCAGTTATAAGAGACAAGTTTTGGAAACTGAGACAGATATACAATACACAGATACAATACAGAGAATACATAGTGAACGAAATTGAACTGTTAACTTGGTTTTGCATCGCAGACCCTGCACAGACTGTTTGACTCAAAGTTCTGTGTAGAGACTTACAAATCTTTGTTAAAACTTAGTAACGGACTTGTGTAAGAAGTGATTTGCAATATAAGGAAAATAGGAAAATTAAATAGCTAAGTAAGGGAGATAACTTTAGGAAATTTGCAAGACATTTGATTTAAGTGAATTGATGAACATTAAATTTTGGGAAAATTATATGCTGGTCGACATTACAGCTGTAACAAATTGTGTTAGGAACTTGACATTTCAGGACTCGTTTAGGACTTGACATTTCATGTGAATTCAAAGGAAAATTGTGCTAAAGTGAATAAAGACAGTAATAGGACATTCTAAGGAAAAATAGGACATTAAAATAAGAAAAAAATAGTCTGCATCAATCGCGTTTTATTAAGTTTTGGAACTTTAACTAAATTTTGATAGTAAAATATTTAAATATACAAATTTGGGAAAAGTGAACTGTGTTGTGTTGAACTCTCTAATCTACATCACATCAGACTTTGTGTCTGGTGTGATTATATGTCACCCAGGGTATTTGGGTTCGGAAACCCCTGGTCTTGTATGCTACCGTCTCGAGCTTAATTCCCCACTTTGCCAAGCGAGTGTGCTTATACAAGGCCTGGGGCAAAGAAGAGGCAGGGACCCACAATTTGCACCCTGCCAACCGAGATCAACCAACACCCAAAACCCTCGTTTGTGACATACGTCTAACTCAGTCAGGCAATCCAGTGCATATAAACCCTGTTGGTAATTCATTGGGCTGCAGGGATTGAGATGTCAATTCATCTCATAGCGGGGTAAAAGTCCCACAAAATTGGAAGCAATGTCTCCAAAATGACCTAAATACTGTTGATGGGGATGTTAAACCTCAACCAAACATACAAAACATATAACAATCTACTGCGGGTACTTATTTGAGGCTATTTTACAAGAAATAGGCAAAAAACCATTTCCTAACCATCGTTGTTGTACCAAACGGAATCTTCCTCCTTATATCCTTATATTCACCTTATTTGCATTATCTGCTGGCTCCTAGTTGGAGGTTATCAGAGTTTTTCCAATATTGACAATGTGCAAGCTGGGAGCCAGCAAATAATGCAAATATGGTGAACACTATGAGAGTCTATTTCAAACTTTAGGGGTGTCCTTCAAAATTTATCTGGAAAATAGCTGAACTTTTTGCAAACAGTGTAGGCCCTGATCAGACGCCACATGCAGATCAGAATGTGGCGTCTGATCAGCAGGGCCTGCGCTGTTTGCCAATTACCCGTTTAGGGGTTTCTGGTATGAAATGGGTTAATTATCTGGGGCCATGATGATGGTATAGACAGGTATGATTGTATTAGATACAAGCCTTCTTTCATCTTTTTTGAATGGTCAACAAAAGGAGGCTTTTAGTGGTCACCAGGCTGGATTAATAAATAGTGATAAATGCTGTAATTATGGAAGCGTTATCTTGAAAGGTCATGGTTTGAAAAAATTCACAAATATTTTGCAAAAAGTTATAAGGTATTGACCACAGGCGCTTGACCCGTTGATTTGTCTGAAAAAAAGTTAGAAGGAGTAAGTCAAAATATGAGTGAATTTTTTTTTTTTCATACTGGTATAGAAAGCTAGCTTTCTATACCAGTATGAAAAAAAATATTTTTTACTCATATTTCGAATTTAAACTCATTCTACACGTTTTTCGGACAAATCAACTGGCCAAGCGCCGGTGGTATTGACTGATGCATACTGTATATATATCACTTTTCTCACTTGTGTAAAAGTCGTTGCCTGGGTTACAACCAGGAACAGGCTGTTCAATACCTTGGTAATATTGGTCAACTGCACCAGCAAGAAAAATTGGTATGTGTATTTTAGGTGGAAAAGATGAAAATATTCAGTGATTCAATTCACCTGATAGGAGTTTTAAAGGACTCCAACTGACCTGATGGCCCCAGCGCATCGGGGCTTGCTGCATGATGCTTCCACCAAGAGCTGAAACCAACCCGCACATGAGTACTGGTAAATGGCTTAGAGGATCTAAGCTTGCCCAGGCAAAGCGGTGCACGTCGGGTGGTCCATGCTTATAAACCCTACTGGTTTCATTGGGCGGCAGGGCTTGAGATGTCATTTTATCTTAATGTCGGGTAAAAGTCCCACAAAATTGGAAGCAACGTTTTCAAAAGGACCTTTACAGTGTTGATGGGGACGTTAAACCTCAAATCAAACAAACAAAACACCCACCCAGCAGGCACTCAACATTGAATAAACATTGAAACAACGTTAAAAACGTTGTTTCAATGTTAGTTCAACGTTGAGTCAACGTTTTGTGCCTTTGGGGATTTAATTATATCAGTTGAACAGGCATTTTTATTTTTAACTGATTATCAATATAATCTGGCTGTGATTCAAATCAAATTTATTGGCTTTTTTTAAATGCAAGATGTTTAAATTTGATAAAGAAGTGTCAAAATAAACACATTATGATAACTATGTACCATTACAAGATAAAACAAATATTTATCCTTATTTTTATTCTACTGTGCAGATATAGGCTTTTGCATCCAATTTCATCCTTTTATACAAGGTTGGTTGATTTGAGGTTTAACGTCCCCGTCAACACTGTAAAGGTCATTTTGGATACGTTGCTTCCAATTTTGTGGGACTTTTACCCGACATTGAGATGAAATGACATCTCAAGCCCTGTCGCCCAATGAAACCAATAGGGTTTATTAGCATGGACGGTCCGCCTCGCACCAGGGTGCCTGGACAGGCTAAGATCCTCTAAGAGGTTTACCAGTACTAGTGTGCGGGCCGGATTGAGCTCTGCGTGGAAGCATCATGCAGCCCATATATTTCTTCAAGCCCCTATGGGCGGGGGCTTTCCTTTTATACAACCGCAATGTAGACCCTGATCAGACAGCTCATAATCGGCTGTCAGCTGTCTTGTCAGGATCTAAAACGTTTCCCTCAGTTTCCAACCAACACTTGCACCAACAGATACCGTAAAAATCCTTAAAGGTGCATTATTGAGCTATGTGGAAAAAATGCTTCCAAAAATAAAATACATATAGCCAGTATTTTTCTTTAAAACAATACAAATGAATGCATTTTATGCAAAAATGGGAACAATTATGATGACAGGTAAACGAGTTTGAGAGGGATTCCCTAACTAGGTTTCGAACACTAGTTAGGTCTATTTTTAGTTCGTGACAAAAATTGAATCCCCATATATGACTTTATTCAACGTTCATTTTTGGCCTTGTTTGCTTAGGCCATGCCTGAATCGAAAAAATATGACACTAAATACCATGCCATAAGTAACGACACTCAGAGAAGATACTGTCGCCATGTATGTGTAAAGTGACAGATTTTATTTTTAGAACAGAAATTCCGAACACATGTTCAGAGCGAAGGGTAAACACGAATAAAAACGACCATTTTCACTAAGTTCTGAAGCTGTATTTGGCTCCAAAAGTGTACACAATTGGCAATGGAGTATGCATTGAAGATAAAAACCAGAAAAAAAAATTGAGACCCGGTAAGCTCAATAATGCACCTTTAATATTTGGACACTTTGAGAACTTTTTGTAATTCTCCTACAATTTTAACCCTTGTCCTGCTGAATATTCATATATGCCACACCCACTACCGATTATCAACCAATCAGATTACTTGATGCAAATTACTGCAACAAATTCATAAACTGAATGACAAACAATGTAGATCCTAGTGAGGGACAGAGGAGAAAGAGGAAAATGAATGAAAGTGTAGAAACGGAAATAACGGCATTCCTCCTCTACCCTAGTACCTGCTGCAAGTACAGCAGGACCTGTCCAACTGGAAGCATTATATCAGTTGGATATCCCAGTGGCACAAGATACACATCACCATTGCCTCACACATCCACCCCCATCTGGGAAACCCAGAAAAAGGTACCAGTGCGGAAGGGCCTCTATACTGTCTGCCGATTTCAGACATTTAACCCATTGTGCACTGAATGGAATCTCCTTCCTTAAAAGCAGCAAGAGTCAATTTCGAAATCTGGGGGTGCAATGGGTTCTTTTAGAAATTTATTATAGAAAATTTCTGAACTTCTTGCAAACACTGAAGGCCCTGATCATATGCCGTCTGGGCTGGGCCTTCTCTGTTGGCCAATGTCCCATTTTGAAGTTCCCTGTGTAAAATGGTTAAAACCTTTTTGTGACAAATGGAATCTTCCATCATACATGTATATAGCGCGAGTCCGTTTCAAAATTTAGGGGTGTCTGGTTTCTTAAAAATGTATGTGGGAAATGGCTGAACTTTATGCAAACAGTGTTGGCCCTGATCAGATGCCACGTTCTGTGGCATCTGATCTGGGCCTGCACTGTTTGTCATGGTACCCGTTTAGGGGTTTCCAGTCTGAAAAGGGTAAATGACTCCTACAAGAAATTTTGATGAGATATTATATCTTTTATTATTGTGTTACGGTTTTTTGCTTATGGTTTTAAAACCAGCTGTTTCATGACACCAACAAAAGATGCAGTGTTGTGTTTCAAATAAAACCAAAACTGAGTGAATCAAATTACTGTATTTCTTATTACCGTGAAATTGAAGACCAACAACAAAAGGGCAGTTACAAAATTGTTGATTTTTTTTTTATTTACATGAGAATATGTCATTAAACTTTAGCCGGCAACAAATATTTTGTTTTTGCTTGATTGAATTGAGGTTTAACCTCCCAGTCAACACTATTCAGGTCATTTTTGAGATATTACTTCAAATTTTGTGGGAATTTTACCCTACATTGACATGACATCTCAAGCCCTGCCGGCAAATGAAACCGAAAGGCTTATATGCATTGGACTGTCTCAATGACATCACTTTGTCTGGGCAGGATTAGTACTTCTAAGCGGTTTACCAGTACTCACGTGTGGTCAGTTTTCGCTCTGCATGGAAGCACCATGCAGCCCAATCTATTTGGGACCCAGCCCTGATGAGTTAACCTTGGCAAACAGTGTAGGACCAGATCAGGCATCTGATCAGGGCCTGTACTTTTTGCTAACAGAATTTTCTGTCAAAAATATAATAATAACGAAAAAATAGGTCAACCACCCCTTATATCATGACAAATGGACTTGTCCAACATATTATAACAAATGAAGAGTCCACTAGTATCCGATGGGTTAGGAGTGTTACCAAACTTTATAAAATTCATGTTACATTACGTTACATGTCGTCGTGTGAAATACAGTAAAACTCCTATATTAAGACCACCTTTGGGGCTGTTCAAAAATGGTCTTTAAGACCACTTTTGAACAGTCCCAAAGGTGGTCTCTTATTAGGGGGCACTGGGTGCTGTAAAAACAAAGAAAGAATTACTGAAACCTTTTCAGTAAGCTTTTTAAAGCAGATTTAGTCTTAATTTTAGGTGGTCTTAATAGCGGAATTTTACTGTAGTTCTGAGATTCTTGCTCATGAAAGTATAAAACATTTATTTCAACCAATCAAATTGCTCGAACTGTACATAATTATGGAGAATTGGAGTTATTTGTCCATAAAACACAGATTGCGGGTAGTTCTTGGAACCGCCTCATTGAGGCTGTCCTAATGAGCACCAACAATTTGTGTGGAGCTTGAATGGAGAAAATATCACATTTTTATATGACGACGACTTCCAAAGGGGCACGAAAAGGAGTGTCTGTAATTTGGGTGCTTTCCCCAGTTATAACATCCTGTTTAACAAACAAGTCTGTGTAATGAATACTCCTCCAAACCCCACTTTATATAGAGGGTATTGGGGTTTGCAGGGAGATACATTATTTTTCTCACTTCTGCTTCATGACATACATCACAAAAACATGCCTATATAACTTTGACCCCCTTGAACCCCATTTTGTACAGTAAAACTTGGGTTTACAGGGGTAAACCTTATTTTTCTTATTTCTGCTCTAAAATATAGAATATGGGTAGTTGTTAGAACCACCTCAACGAGGTGATTCTAACGCGTATCCACAATCTATATTTTGAGCATAAATAAGAAAAATATCACAATTTTTCATCTGAAAATTTTCGGGTTTTTTTTTAATTTTTTTGGCGGTAAAATATAGGTGTGTTCTCGTAATGTAGGCTGTGGGTACTCGATAGAACCGCCTCAATGAGGCAGCTTGTTCTTACTAGCACCCACAACCTATGTCTTGGAAATATCACGAACATATGAAAGAATGCACAATATCACAATGTATATTGCATATTTTTTTATATTTTTTGGAAATCACCATGCTAACAAGTCCGTCAAATTAACAATACCCCTTACACCCTACTTTATTCACCTTATTTGCATTATCTGCTGGTTCCTAGTCTGAAGGTTATCAGAGTTGGAAAAACAGGTAACCAGACCCCCCTGACCTTTCAAGGTCAGGGGGGTCTTGTTGCATGTTTTTTCGAATATTGACAATGTGCAAGCTGAGATCCAGCAAATAATGCAAATATGGTGAATATAGAGAAAACACATTCATTATTTTCCTTATTTCTGCTCTTAGACATAGATTGTGGATAATTGTTACGCTAGAACCGCCTCAATGAGGCGGTTCTAACGAGCACTCACAAATTATGACAGCAGTGTAAATAAGAAAAACATCACCTCTTTTCATCAGAAAAGTAGCCATTTTGGAGATGTGAAGAAATGCACGATGTCGCACTATGTTTTTCATAGTGACGCCCCTCGTCAAGGAAAAAAAAACAAATGAACACTACTGTGTAATTAATGCTTACCAATATTAACCAGTCGTATGTTGTCATTTGCTATTGCTGTCAGAGCCTCGGCCACGTTTGCTAGTTGCTGGTGGTGATTTTTTGGGTTCTTGATCACGCGAATACGCTTTCCCTGGAGGGACTCTATGAGTGCACACAGTCGTACCCCGCTGTCGAAATCCTCTTCCAAATTGTTAACTTCAGTATCCATGATCCTCAGCTGTTCATTAACCCAGTTACGGAAGGTGTTTTCTTGTATAGCTACCCATTTATCAACCCCCGAGGTTGCAGCATGGCCCTTTAGAGACCTAGCCATTATGTGGGACTCCATATCTCCTTTAATAAATTCTTCCTTTAAAAAAATAACAATTCACTTTTTATATAATCTTTCAGAGAAGAATGAATATGCTTATTCTTATCAGTTCAGCTGTTCAGTGTCAATTCCACGCTGTTATTATGGAGCAAAGATCAAAAAGAATTCAATAGACCCGACTACCTGGTAATTGCAATCAATAGCTGCAACAATAAATTCAATACAGGTGTCCCATAAATGTCTATAGGCTTGCAAAAATATCTATCCCAACTTCAAAAATTAAGAAAAATAACGGCCAGTCACCTGTCACCTTCCCTGGGTGTGCCTAATACACTTCACAAATGTTTTACACACAGCAGTCTACCACAAACTCATTCATTCTCAGTGTTGACACACTTCATACACATCAAAAAACCGGTTTACCTTGAGAAAATACAACAGGTCTAAAAATAGAAATTTACAGGTAGCAGACTGGACCTATAATTATAGTGTCAAATTATTCGGTAATAACCATTCTGGGAAAACCCATACCATAATTTATATAGGCGTCACACGTGCAGGGAAAAACAGGCGGACTTCACATTCTTTTATGAATAATAATAATAATAAACGAAAAATAAAATTTAAAAAAAAAATGAATGAATTAAAGCCTATGTTCTGCCGGGTATGATAATTGAACTTTAGATCAGCTCTCTAAATCTTAGAAATATTCAGTCGCTACCTATGAATTAAAAAGAATTAGACATAGACATTTTTTTTTTTTTTGTCGATTAATACATGTATATCATATCAGATACCAATGGGCTTGTACTTCGACAAAACATTTGTAAATGACATGCAGACACAAAAATAATGAATATAAGACGTAAAAGTAATTACAGTATATATCTAGAAGCGCAAACGTCTCATTAGATCAGGACATATATGTCATCATTCCAGGAAATTTTGAGATAAAGATTTATTTGTCAGAAGTTAAGAGAAATATCTTCACTTATTAACTAGTTTCTGCATATTTGTTGTTAGATGATCTCGAGATGTATATTTATTATAAGTATATATGTACAGAAACGACAATTTAACATGGCATTTATTGCATTTCGAGCTAAGAAAGACATTTTATAGCTAAATAAAAGATGTTAAGAAATACTTATATGTCATCTTTTTCCAAATATGTATTTTGACATGACATTATGTTTCTGAAAATCTTTTGAAAATTTCTCTCATGTTGCTTATTTATATGCGGTCATTATAGAAAGCATAACCTATTATTCTGAAACTTAAATTAAAAGCAATGCACAGTCAGGCAATGTACTGAAAACAATATCCATAACTCTGACTTTACATTTTTCGGAACCATGGCCCTTGGAATAATGAAAAGATTGGATTTAACAGATATGCAAAGCAACGTGTTGAAGAAAAGAACCATAACTCTTACTTTACAACTTTCGGAAATATGGCCCTTTGAACAATGAAAACAGTGTTTTAACAAAAATGCAAAACGATTTGCAGAAAACAAGGGTCATAACTCTGGCCCGGGCCATTACTACTTTTGAAAATATGACCCGTTGTAAAATGAAAACAATGGGTTTAGTTATTCCTTGGGTTACTTTATAACCGGCCCATGCATTTTCTTGAAACTTTACAGAACTGAAAAACACTATCTGATTGCATATGGAAGACAAGAACCATAATACTTGGTGGATTGGTTTTGTAGTCATGGCCTTCTGAATATTGAATACAGTTTTTTATTTCATTTACTCGTATACGCTCTGTAAGTTGGAAACGAGTTGAGATGTTTTCATGAAACTTTGACGAAGTGTAAAGCCTCATGAGACGAATGTCAGTAAACAAGAACCATTAATCTTGCTTTACTACTTTTGAAATGAAAATCTCAAATTACAAAGCAGCATTGGGACAGGACAAAAGTAACCATTTAAAAGAGCTCAAAGGGCCATAACTCACGAAATGAGGAAATATTAATAATGGTTCCTGAACTCTGCATCTCGTCTTAAGGTGATTTAATTTCTGTAAAGGGTCATGAAATATCGAAAAAAAAAAATACTTTCAAATTACATATGAGGCATAAGTTATAAATAAAACCACTACTTTCGATGTTAAATGGGCCATACTTCCAAAAAGTAGTGAAGTCAGAGTGTTCTTGTCTTTTGCATATCTACTTCGTCCTATGATGACCTTCAGTTGTTTAAAGTTTGATGGAAATATATCAAACAATGCCAGACACAGGGAATAACGAAAACCACTGTGTTCATTGTCCAAAGGACCGCCACGCCAAGAGAAGTTAAGCCAGAGGTATGGCATTTGTCTTCTTCAAATTGCTTAATTATGCCTAGCATTTCTGCAAAAAAATAAGATAACTGAAACATAACAGAATAACTTAAAACCATCGTTTTCATTGTTCAACGGGCCATAATTCAGAAAGTAGTAAAGCCACAGTTATGGTTCTTGTCTCTTGCACATATACTAATGACGCTAGAAATTCATTTAAAGTTTCAGGATAATGGATATTTTATTTCAAAATGACCGCATATATATAGATAACATATGATGAATTCCAAAAGATCTTGTGAAATATAATGCCATGTCAAAATATATTTATGGAAGAAGATGACAAATAAGTGTATCTCAACATTTTTATTTAGCTATAAAATGTTTTTCTTATTTCGAAATGCAATAAATACTATGTTAAATTGTCGTTTCCATACATACTTATAATAAATATACATCTCGAGATCATCTAACAACAAATATGCAGAAACAAGTTAATAAGTGAAGATATTTCTCTTAACTTCTGACGAATAAATCTTTATCTCAATATATAATTTCCTGGGATGATGGCATATATGTCGTGATCTAATGAGACTTATACGCTTCCGTAGTACGATATATCACCGCATGCAGGTTTTGTACATATACGAGTTTTGTTTGATTTGAAGTTTAACGTCCCCGTCAACACTGTAAAGGTCATTTTGGAGACGTTGCTTCCAATTTTGTGGGACTTTTACCCGACATTGAGATGAGATGACATCTCAAGCCCTGCCGCCCAATGAAACCAATCGGGTTTATAAGCATGGACAGTACGACTCGCACCGCTTTTCCTGGGCAGGCTTAGATCCTCTAAGCCGTTTACCAGTACTTGTGTGCGGGACGGTTTCAGCTCTGCGTGGAATCATCATGCAGCCCATCTATTTCTTCAAGCCCCGATGAGCGGGGGCCACACATATACGAGTACTACATTAAGACTTTTGATCTATACTTATATTAAAGTATAAAAGGATTCTGTGCAGAAACCCTCTGCGCATCAGACACTGGAGTGCGTTCTTCACAACGTCCCGGCTTCTTAAGTTACAGGTTTAATAAAAAATATATATATAAAAAAGAAAATAACAATAATGCATTAGGGAGGGCGACTGAAAATCTCTTCTTCTAGCACAAATTCCAGAAGAAATGAACAGTAAAACTACCCAAAGCGTGCTAATGTATCCCCCTTCCCACAACCAGCAATCACACTCCCATGGAAATCTACACTTCGTCATCTCCTCTCCACGAAAGAGACAGAGCTTAAACTGATCAAATTCAGAAAAAAACTGTAAAAATGAAAGCGAAAAGGAGGAGAAAACTCTGTAGACCCACCAAGAGAAGTACAGTTGACCCACCAAGAGGGTAAAGTTGAAAAGGATTTAGGGGTCATTATAGGCAGTAAACTAACATTTAGAGAACATATCAGCCCAAAGCACAATATCTGGCCAACAGAAACTTGGGCATTATCTTAGGAACATTCTCGTATCTCGACAAGGAAACCATTCTGAACCTTTATAAAAGTTGGCGTCCCCATCTCGAATATTCAACACCAGTCTGGTCAACGACTATAATGACAAGACCGTATCACTCACTACTGAAAATGTCAAAATGTCCAGCGAAAAGCCACCAAATATGTACCTTAGTTATGCATAGCGGTTAAAAAATGTCGGGGGTTGGCCCGCGCCCATCGGGGCTTGAAGAAATATATGGGCTGCATGATGCTTCCACGCAGAGCTGAAACCGACCCACACACGAGTACTGGTAAAGCGCTTAGAGGACCTAAGGCTGCCCAGGCAAAGCGGTGCGAGTCGGCCCGTCCATGCTTATAAAAATAGAAGTAGAGGCAATGATCAGGAATCGGTACAATTAACCCACAGCTCCCATGAGACACCAAAGGGAAAGAAACACAAACGGACAGACCCAAACGGAAACACCAACAGCGGAAAGCCAAAAGGACAGTTACTTTCCCACAAAATGACCAAAAGGCTATCCAAAATAAAATAATATAAGCGACACTGACACCCAAAGACAAACCATAACAAAAATAAACCGCGACAGAAGAACCGCCTTGGAACGGTCAGCAGAAACGAATTCCACCGGGGGGGGGGGGGGGGGGGGCTTAAATCGATTTTACGTGGCCACAATCCTCGCCCTTACTTCCGTCGCGATTAAGACAAATAATTTGTTCAGTCTTCATGAAGGCCTATTGGTTTCATTGGGCGACAGGGCTTGCGATGTCATTTCATCTCAATGTCGGGTAAAAGTCCCACGAAATTGGAAGCAACGTCTCCAAAATGACCTTTACAGTGTTGACCGGGACGTTAAACCTCAAATCAAACAAAACAAAAAAAAAAAATGTCGGGCCGATTGCGATACGTCACCATCGGCCCGACGTCGGCCCGCTGTGGAAAGATACGCTTTTCAAGCCAACATAATATGGCGCAACAAGGGGTCATGCATATAAACTGAACAAATCATGAGTTAACTCTTATCATGCTGTTCACAACAACCCCTATCTTTGGAAACAGTGTAGATCCAGATCAGATGGCTTCTAAAGAAGCCACCTGATCAGGATCTACACTCTGTGTGTGTGTGTGTGTGTGTGTGTGTGTGTGTGTGTGTGTGTGTGTGTGTGTGTGTGTGTGTGTGTGTGTGTGAATTCACGTCGCTTTCAACAATTTTTCAGTCATATCACGACGGTGTCTGGTTGCGACAGGGAGCTCAATGCTCATTTTTATAGTGCTGCCTCAATGAAGTATCATGTCCCAGACACATTACATGATACCACACCCAGTCACATTATCCTGACACTGGGTCGACCAGTCCTAGCTCTACCCCGTAAATCTGAGTGCCAAGCGAGGAGCAGCTAGTACCATTTTTAACGACTTTGGTATGTCGCGGCCCGGGATCGAACCCGTGACCTCCCATTCCCCGGAGCAGACACTCTACCAACTGAGCTTTCGGGGCTGGTTCTACACTGTTTGACATTCAATTTATGAATTTGTAGGAATAAATTACATCAAGTAATCTGATTGGTTCAAAGTCAGAATCGGGTGTGGCTAATCTGAATATTCAGCAAGAGAAGGATTAATGAGTTAAACGTTTGAGCAAATATAAAAAATACACACGTGAAATCAGCTCCTGAAACACTTGTTACAGCACTCTCCGTAAACGCCTTCAAAAGCTGTTTAAAGATATCCAAACAAGTTTGACGCAGCATGCAACCAAAGCCAAGCAGGTCCAACTACTACAAGAATTGGACAATATACAGACGCACCTAAAGAAGCTGAAGGCTTACCGATCCGGCGTCTACTGTTGTAGTAACTTTGTTTGTTTTTGTTTGATTTGAGGTTTAACGTCCCCGTCAACACTGTAAAGGTCATTTTGGAGACGTTGCTTCCAATTTTGTGGGACTTTTACCCGACATTGAGATGAAATGACATCTCAAGCCCAGTCGCCCAATGAAACCAATAGAGTTTATTAGCAAGGACGGTCCGCCTCGCACCGTGGTTCCTGGTCAGGCTTAGACCCTCTAAGCGGTTTACCAGTACTAGTGTGCGGGCCGGATTCAGCTCTGCGTGGAAGCATCATGCAGCCCATATATTTCTTCAAGCCCCTATGGGCGGGGGCAGTGTAGTAACCAAAAGTTGTCAAAATATTCCAAGCAGATTAGAAGTTACACTCCGAAATAATCTTTCAAATATTTTGCCTCGGCGAGGTCAGTTGTAAAGTAATCTGCCTTAAGTGGGTTAGGTATTGTCAATATCAACACGTGTGCTGAAAATCATCAAAATATTCCAAGCGGTTCAGATGTTTACTTCGTAATATTTTTTTTATTATTGTGCCTCGGCAAGGCTATTCATAATGTTATCTGGCATAAAACAATCTCATTGCATGGTTAGGTATTGTCAATATCAATCCGTATGCCAAAAATGATAGGAATATTCGGAGATATTTAGACATTATACCCTGTTATCATTTTTAAATATATATTGTCTCGGCGAGGCAATTTATGAAGTGATCTGGCAAAAGGCAATTTTTGGGGGTTAGTTATTGTCAATATCAATCCCTATGCAAAAACAAAAACAAAACAATTACCGGAATATTCTTTCGTTCTCTGTACTTATACTGCGATCGGACACATTTGACCATTACTCGCAGGTGTAATTTGCATACACTCCAGGTTGCAGGGTGGAAAGCCCACAGAGTAATCATGTAATTACGGTAGGGGTCTTTAACCTGCACAGGAGATGACTCTTTCTGCACAGGGGGGCTCCTGTTAACGTCCCGATCCGATGGACGGTGCAGTTTTTCTGGCATTCATCCCTGGCAAATGATGCCAATGGAGCGTGTTCGGACACCGAAATAATCACCGCCTCCGGGGATCATATATATATATATATATATATATATATATATATATATATATATATATATATATATATATATATATATATATATATATATATATATATATATATATATTGCAAGGCCATTTATGAAGTGATCTGACATGAGGCAATTTCTGGGGTTAGGAATTGTCAATACCAAACCTTGTGCCAAAACTGAGCGGTTTAGACGTACCCCGTTATCATTTATATATATATATATATATATATATATATATATATATATATATATATATATATATATATATATATATATATATATATATATACTAAGAAAGTTGCCAGATACGGGGTGTTTTTCTATATAAAACCTTTTCTGTGGGGTGTGAAAAAATTGCGGGGTGTTCATACCACCCCGCATTTTCTCATGCCCTGCAGTGGATTCAGGGCATCGAGTTTACTTTCCCTAGGTTGTTGGCTAGCAACACGGTTTTGTAGCGATTATATATATATGGGGTTTCACGGTAGTCTCCCTTGTGTCGGTTAGCACAAGAGCGTATTTAACTGCAAGATAAGAATATATATCACCTCGTAAACGTACCTGTAGTATATATAACACCCGACAACAAAACTCATTTAGCTGTGGGTGGTATCGATTTCTTGTTCTGACGGCCACATTGCGCAGCAAAAGCTAACAGTTTGGAAAATGTTCTCCTTCGAAACGTAATTATGCAGTGCGTTTACAACTTTTGTGGTGGTTTTGGATTTTCGGCATTTTTATACTATTTGACTTGTTTGAGCTGATCATTAATTGGAGTTGGCCGCAAACCGGAGTATTTGGAGAAAAAAATACTTGCCAATCCGTTGCAGAACTTGTCATCCTACCTCAAAATATTACAGTGTCTCCGAAAAATGAAAACAAGAACAGGGAAATAGACCGTTATATCGATCATAATTATTATTTGCTTTAGCCCCTTTTAGTACCCAATGGAATCTTCCTCCTTATATATAGCAGGAGTCCATTTCAAAATTTAGGGTGGACAGGTTGTGTTTTCTTCAAAATATATTTTGAAAATGACTGAACTTTAAGCAAACTGCGGAGGCCCTGATCAGACGCCGCGTTCTGTGATGTCTGATCTGGGCCTGCACTGTTTGCCAGGATAACAGTTTTGGGGTTTCTGGTACATATGGGTTAAATTTTACTCAAAATAATTACATGTACCCTGCGTTTATTTCGATTTCATATCTGATTATTATCTTTCTTCAATTCTAAAACCACTTAAATCTTTATATGGCCTGTGAGTTTCCTTGTTTGTGCTCTGAAGCGTAGGTTGTGGGTACTAACTGAGGCGGTTCTAACGAGGATACACATTTGAAATAAGGAAATACATAATGAATCGTCTCAATAATCTAACAATGGTGGTTGTACAGGTATGAACGGTACCATTGTAGTCCATGACAGGGGCAGTTGGGGGGGGGGGGGGGCAAGTTCTGTATCGGAAGTTAAGGTTGTTTTTCTCCAGGCATCCGGTTTTCGCCCACCTTTGATGAAGATTCGGGTAGAAAAAGTGAAATAGTCTTGAAAGGACCGTAAAAGCAAGGCTATAGATAAAAATAACGAAGTAAACGTTTTTTATGTGTTTTTTTAATCGAAATGTTAAATTTATGTGCAGGCTCACTCGAACTGTTAAGGGGAATTATAAAAATATACACTACGAACACACGCCTAATATTTAAATACATTGGCAAAAAACCACCATTTTGTTTCAGATAAAATCCTGCGAGTCCTCACAATGTGTAAAATAATGTTTGTTTTGTTTGATTTGTGGTTTAACGTCCCCGTCAACACTGTATAGGTCATTTTGGAGACGTTGCTTCTAATTTTGTGGGACTTTTACCCGACATTGAGATGAAATGACGTCTCAAGCCCTGTCGCCCAATGAAACCAATAGGGTTTATAAGCATGGACGGTCCGACTCGCACCACTTTACCTGGGCAGGCTTAGATCCTCTAAGCGGTTTGCCAGTACTCATGTGCGTGTCAGTTTCAGCTCTGCGTGGAAGCATCGTGCAGCCCATCTATTTCTTCAAGCCCCGATGGGCGGGGGCCGTGTAAAATAATGTAAACCACTGTAAACTCAGTTTGAGTATATAAAAGTGGGGTTTAAAGGGGTCAAAATTTTATAGGCGTGTCTGCATGATGGGCCGTCGGCGTGACATGTCATCCACATTCGCTTTGTACTTAGTTTAAATTGTAAATTGAAATGTACACTTGGGCCCCCCTCCCCGCGCCCCTCGGAGCTTGAAGAAATATATGGGCTGCATGATGCTTCCACGCAGAGCTGATTCCGACCCGCGCACGAGTACTGGTGAACCGCTTGGGGGTCTAAGCCTGCCCGGGCAAAGCGTTGCGTACGAGTCGGACCGTCCATGCTTATAAACCCTATTGGTTTCATTGGGCGACAGGGCTAGAAATGTCATTTCATTTCAATGTCGGTAAAAGTCCCACTATATTGGAAGCAATGTCTCCAAAATGACCTTTACGGTGTTGACGGGGACGTTTAACCTCAAATTAACAAACAAACAAATAAAAACATGTTCACTTATACCAGACCCACATATATACACTTTTATCAGACCCATATATCTATAAGCGGTCTCGAAGACCGAACTATTAGCGTAATGCAACCTACCTTAGGTGGGAGAGCACATTCCCCGCATAATCAAAGCACTCGCAGAACTGTCGGGTGAACTGATGGGGATTTAAAACTTGTCAAAATTTGAACATAATTGTTACATTTCTGTAATTTTGCTCTTAGTATCTGCAAAAGTGACGCCTCACGGTTGAGATCATCGCTTGGAACAAAGAAGGGAAATAACATTTTCACTTGTAAATTCCATCTTTCATTTTAGCTGATGCTTCTAGTTGTAGTATTGACATTCCTAACACATAACTAAGGGATATAAAACAAACTCTCTCTCTCTCTCTCTCTCTCTCTCTCTCTCTCTCTCTCTCTCTCTCTCTTACGATAATACATCCGTGCGACGTAGTGCATTCTTTAATCACACGAAAATGGTGACTTTTCTGATAAAAAGCGTGATATTTTTCTGTTGTTTTTTTTTCTTCTCCAAACATAGATTATATGCTCGTTATAATCGCGTCATAATGATGCATATCCTTGTATACCCCAGTTTTCTCTATATGAAGGGGTGTTTAGAGAGGTACTTACTACACGGACATGTTCTCTCTCATGCTCTCTCTCTCTCTCTCTCTCTCTCTCTCTCTCTCTTGTAACGATAACAAATCCTGCATAGTTCAAAAACGTTTTTCTGGTGAAATATTTTGATACTTTCCTTTTACTCTAAAAAAAGTTGTAGGTGCTGGACCTGCTTGTATGAGCCGCCTTACTGAGTACTCACAATTTACAATTGATAGAAATAGAAAATATATCCTCTTGTACTCAGTATACAGTGGGATAATACTTATTTATGTTCCTAGCATATATTGTGGGTGCTCGCCAAGTTGGAACCATCTCATTGAGTACTCACAATACTCAGTATACAGTGGGATAAACAAGGCCATTTATACGCACTCGTTTACGTTCTCTCTCTCTCTCTCTCTCTCTCTCTCTCTCTCTCTCTCTCTCTCTCTCTCTCTCTCTCTCTCTCTCTCTCTCTCCGAGAATGTCTAAGCTAGAAACACTGAACGACCGGGAATAATTGCTCGGGATCAGTCGAATGCGGCGGCTGATCAGGTTCTACTATGTTCGCATAAAGTAAAGCTTTAGAAGGGTTCAACGAAATGGGTTCAAGCTCTTGCTAAACTCGGGGACAATCGACCAACCAGTGCGTTAAGTAATTTGACTTCAAATGAAGAAGAAGAGTGTGAGTGAGTGAGTTTTAGTTTTACGTCCCACCAACAGCTAAGGTCATACGGAGACGGGACCTCGGTTTAAAGACTCATCCGAAGGTCTGGAGAAGCCGGGATCGATCCTGTGATCCCTGGTTTAGAAGGCGAGTAGCGTTACCACTGCACCACGGAGGCTTCTAAGAAGAAGAAGAAGAAGAAGAGGAAGAAAAAAAAAGAAAAAGAAGAAGAAAACACAGCATTTTTTGTAGCATCGCAAACATATGCACTTCTCGGATTTCATGGTAATCTCAGATCATGTCATTGTAACTTATTTGTAGGTAACTGATGGGATAATTGCCATTTGAGAGACGTTATCGCTGCACCTGATCATTACATGTAGCTGAGAACTGCACTACCGACCGATATCAGAAAAGAACCTAAGTATAAGACAACTAATCCATTAATCTCTATCGCACATCCGTATAAAGGAAATCTGTTCTGGATACCAATGCAATCCATAACGACATTCGTAGCTATGATGCTGCATTTCATATCTCTTCAAACGAATCGCTTTAGTTTTATTTTTCTTTTCTGGATATAGACGTTTGCCTCAATGAGGCGGTTCTAACAACTACCCACGCTCAATATTTTTAGAACGAAACGGATACTATTGATACCCATTTTATCGAAAGATTTACCTATATAAAGCGGTGTTTATAAGATAGTTCATCGTATGGGCTTGTAAAGACGATAGGAGCTTTGGGCTTCTTCAGGAAAGTAAAGCTTCATTTTTTCTACCATAACGAAAGCAGGCTTGTCCAAATATTTTTCCACGCAAAATAAAAATTTTCAGATACAAACTTTCTGATATTTTTCACATTTTTCTAGGGTAACGAATATATCATCCATTTGAGACACTGCTGCCCTTTGAGGCCTGTATAAAGCCCTGGTAAATCCAACTTTATCTACATGATGGGGTTTATCGACAGAAATACGAGCAATACTGTAGATCTTCATTAAACCCCGATATTCCCTATATAATGGGTGTAGGTACGCGTGAGAATCGCCTCAGTTGGGAACGACCCTATAAATCCCACTTGTGTTTGATTTGGTTTCATGGCCCTTTCAATATAATTTCATTTATTGCGTAGCCATCGTTTATCAGAAGTGGGCAAAAACCGGAGTACCCGTAGAAACACCACCTGACCTTCCGTTGACATTTCACGTGACCCGAGTTAGGCTCGAACCGCAGAGTTATGAGACTCCGACATTAGGAGTTATCGATTTTACCCAAAAGACTATGGGGCCCGTTGTTAACACCACTTTAAGTACAAGGAGAGTTTGCATGGGAATACCAATACCTTATTTTCCTTATTTTTGGTCTCAAACATAGGATGTGGGTGACTACACCTTGGCGGGCGGGCAAGATTTTTCAAATGCTATTTGAAGGGTAAAATTTCAAATGGCATGCCAATTCATCTGTCCTCTACTGTACGAATTTACGGGAAAGAAATATGAGGTTTCAAATGTTGGTTTATCCCCTTTAACTGCCAATCAGGACGTTTGCCGGCGTCAGTATCAAATATATTTTATTTTCTTTCTTTTTATTACTATTTCTCAGAGAAAATAAGTTTTGACGTTGCATGTAAACAGTCTGTTTGGGCAGCAGGGCTCGAGAAGTCATTTCATCCCAATATCGGGTGAGTCCTACGAAATTGGAAGAGCGTCTCAAAAAGACCTAACTAGTGTTGGGAGGTTAAAGCTCAACTGAAACAAACAAAACACCATAGAACTGAAATATGTGAAGTTTTCATTTTTATTTTATTTTATTTTATGATTATTATTTTTTTTGTGTGTGTGAGGGCGGGGGGAGTGGAAGACTAGCTACTTTACGCTTCATCAGCACACCTAAACGACTATGAAATATATATAATGTATGTACAGTATGACAAAAGCCTGCTCAGGAAGAAGGTGACCTGGCCCCCAGGTTATAAAACTTTTTTTATGATCAACTTAGCTGAGCATGAAACTTGTGGTGCTCATAAAAATTAAAATACTAAGAAGTTGAGCGATTTTCCTTTCTCAGATAGCAGAGAATGATATGTGTCCTGCTCACAAATTTTAAAATGCCAACATTGTTGGCATTTTAAAATTTGTTTAAAATGCCAACATTGTTGGCATTTTAAAATTTGTGAGCAGGACCAATTTCATGCTCAGTTGAGATAAAAAAATTATAACCTTGGATCCTGGATAGTGTTGTCTGGGCTATTGATATCCAAAAAGAAACAAACATGCCATGTCGTCCAATCTAAATTTGCATTGACATTTTACGAGACTTTAAACCGAGGTCCAGTCTCCGTATGACCTTAGATGTTTTTGGACATAAACCCCACACATCACATGACTTAGAAGAACAAAGCCTTCCCAGGCTTTCCTTTATGCATATGTTCATTGCATTTCTGAACTGTGTTACAAGTTTCAGTGTCCTGCATCAAATACTGCAGGTGGAGTCGTGGGGACACGAACAGCACAATACATGTATATTTAACATCCTGATATAGCCAAAATAATTGTCGTTCTAGGGGACATAATTCAGCAATTATGCGGGGATTAGAATTCTGTTTCTTTTATGCACATGTTCAATGCATGTCTGAACTGTGTTGCAAGTTCCAATGCCCTGCATCAAATACTGTAGGAGGAGTTGTGGAGACACGAACTTTACTATTTAACCTCCCAGTCTACAAAATGATTAAGTTTTTCAAGGGAACATAATTCTAAAATAAGGGGCTGGATCGGGATCCTGTTTCCTTTATGCACATGTCCAATGTGTCTTAAAAGTGTTGCAAGTTTCAATGCCCTGCATCAAACACTGTAGGAGGAGTTGCGGAGGCAGGAATATTACTACAAAATGTGACGTACCGACGTACGTACGTACGTATATAATACGGAAAAGGGCAAAACTATATGCCCCTCCTCACTTTGTGATTGGGGTATAAAAATGGTGAAATTGAGACACCCCGTATCTTATATAAATTGTAGATCCACCGTTTCAGGATGATATAAAGCAAAAGTAGTTGACTGTTTTAAGACTTTAACTAAAATATCCAATTCTTCTCACCTCACATTTTATATTCACATGCATCGTTATGTAAGGATTGATTTTAGTCATCCCGTATCAATTCAAAACACATATTTTTAGTAAAAAGAAAAATAAGAGTTGACTGCCTTCTCCCTTTTTATACGTAGATTAATATCTGTTTTATAATATATTTTACGAAGATCGCGTATGAGAAGGTGATGGTGAAAAATGTTACCACATACAAATATCAACCGCGGCACACAATCGGGATATAACTATCAACCAGGAAAATGTTTTTATTCAAAAACGAACTATACTGACTTTAATAAACCACGACAGAAGAACCTCCCAGGAAACCCTTTAGGGGACAAAATAATTCGGACACATTGCAATTTTGATATTCGACCATAAAGCGATATTTCAACCCTATAATGCGTATGAACGAAGAAATCCATACTTAAACCCCGAGAAAACACCGATTTTCAATGTTTATTGTTTAAAAAAGCCCCGAGGAACCAAAAACCACGATTAAAGATATTATCTTGTACAAACAAGCTAATAAGTTGTGTTCACAAAATATAATGCTGTCCGCACAAGAGGCTTGAGCGCTCGAGATATAAAGTTGTGCGTAGAAGATATTATTTTGTTCGCACATCGCATGTCCCTTCTAGACATTAGTATCCATACAACTTCTACCCGCATGATATTTCAGTCTGGTAAGAGACGTAAAAGCTCGCACATATGTCTGCTAACTTCGGAACAGAACTGCAGTTAAACCATGAAAAGAAAAAAACAACAAAAAACATGTGTTCTGTGTTCTTATGCATTTAATTAGTAATACCTTAGTCTATAAATAGGTTAATTGGATTTCTTTCAAATCAGTAATAGTAACTTAGTCTATGCTTATAATAATTTTGGGTCAATGTTTATTTTAACCTTAAAAATATGTTGCTTTAAGCAATTAGTGTAGATCTTGATCAAATGCCGCGTTCTGTGGCGTCTGGTCTTGGTCTACATTTTTTGCCAAGCCAAACCTTTTATTCTAATATAACTATCTTACGCAACACTCTGATCTCACTGCAAATATTTTCGATAAAATAGTTATTCCGACAAGACTGTGATAGCCACGTGTACTTTAGCACGGAAAAGCTTTTCGGCTTAGCAACTTAGGGTCGATTGACAATCCAATCGACCTTAAAGAAGCCGTGTTATGAATAGAATAGAATAGAATAGAATAGAATAATGTTTATTGCTCAGATATACCCACTGAGTGAGTTATAGGCAAACAAGCAACATCAATACATAAAGACAACAACATCAAAGAAAAAAAAAAAAACAAAAAAAAACAGGATGATATAGTATCAAAACACACAAACATGCACACCATTTGCACACCACAAACTTTATCAGAAATTGGATAATTGATGGTTTGGAGCTTAACAAATTGTAAAAATGTAATGTTATGTTATTGAACAAGCCTGAATAAATTTACCTACAGCTTTCAAAATAAGCACATCATGACTTGTCATTAAACTGAAAAAGGTTAAATTAGGATCTGAATATAATATAAGAGGATCATTGTTAATTTCATCATACATTATTTTCCTTAAGGTTTCGTATTTCTTGCACTGACACAAGAAATGAACTTCATTATCTATAACTTTACATTTGTCACATAATCTTTCCTCTGGTTTTTCACCCTTATATCTCCCTTGTTCAATGCGAAGTCTATGTGCACTTATCCGAAACGATGAAATACATTTTCTTATATTTAAGTCATTTACAGTTTGTAGGTAAGATTCCATGCCAAATTTAAGTTTCAAAGTCTTATATGTACGAAGTTTCCTAACCCCTTCCTGTTCAATCATTCTCGTCTCCCAAAATGAAATGAATCTGTCTCTTAACTTGTCTTTAATGGCACTAAGAAGTCCAGAAGAATTAAAAGTGCCATGATTGTCCCAAACATGAAAAAATCCTAAGTCATGAAGTATATTTTTAACAAACTGCATCCATCGGCTACAATCGTTTGTTCCATTTAATTGCTCGATGTATGCCTTAGAAAGGATTGAATCGGTATTTGAATTGATAATATGTAACCAAAAATTTATACAACTTGTTAACGTGGTTATTATCATAGGCATCTGGCCAAGTTCACTGAGAACACCTAAATTACATGCTTTTGAATGTACCCCAAGAATATGTTTACAAAATTTCATGTGCACCTTATCAAATTCACTATTATTCTTCAAAGACAATTCAAACAATTCATCTAATGATTTATTATGAAAGCATGGCTTATATATCGACCAGACTTCACTGCCATATAATGCAATTGGTTTTACAAGAGATTCAAAAATGTGTAAAACAGCTGAGGGTTTTAATGCTTTGTCAAAAATACCTTGTTTAATTGAAAATAATGCTTTACTAGCTTTAAGGCTCAAATTCCTTTCAGCAACTGAAAACTTGGCAGTATTGGAGAAATTCACACCGAGATATTTATATTGACTTGCATACTCCAATTCTTCCCCGCCAATGACAAACTGACACTTATCCCTAGATAAACGGCCTGTTTTAGAGAAAACCATTATTTTTGATTTTTCTATGTTAATTTTCAATCCCCAATTCATGCAAAAAGCATACACTTTATTTAGATTTGTTTGCAGCCCTGTTTCTGACGTTGATAATAAGACTAAGTCATCCGCATATAACAAATGGCTAACTTTAGTATCACTCAACACAGGCGCATCTTCAGATGATAAGTCCTCACCAATATCATTAATAAATATATTAAATAACAGTGGACTAAGTACATTTCCCTGATGCACTCCTTGGGTTATGTTAATTGGATCAGTTAAAAGATTTTTATATTTGACTTGGGAAAAAGAACCACTATACATTGATTTTATCAAATGATACATGTTACCATTAATACCTGCTCTTTGTAATTTAAATAACAAGCCATTATGCCATACAGTGTCAAATGCTTTTTTCAAATCAATAAAACAAGCAAACAGTTTATTTTCTTTTCCCTTTTTCTGAATATACTTATCCACAATAGTTTTAAGAATGAAAATTTGATCAGTTGTTCTGAAGTTCTTTCTAAACCCTGCCTGCTCGCGAACAAAAAAAGACCTGTTTTCTAAAAAAGAAGATATTCTGGTATTGAGAACATGACAAAACAATTTTCCAAAGCAGCTATTGATAGTTATGCCCCTGTAATTACCAGGATTTGTATAACTATCTTGTTTATGTATGGGTACAATAATGCCTTCTGTCCAAGAAGCAGGAAACTGACCCGTTTTTAAAATTTTATTGAATACGTCAAGTACAGTCTGTTTTATAACAGGAAAAGCTGTTTTGATCATTTCATTACTTATCATGTCAAATGCACTAGATTTATTATTTTTTAGTTTTTTACAGGCATCAGATATTTCCTTCTCTGTTATCTTATAATCTAACACCCCAGACTCCATAGATGACTCATAATGAGACAGTTCCTCATTAATTTCTTTTTCCCTTGCTGAATCAACTTTACTACTTTCAGAGTGTAGTAAATCACAAAAATGTGTGTACCATTCTGTTTTATTAATTTTTTCAGCCTTATCTGCAGGTAAGGAATCACTTTTCAACTCATTTATAATTTTCCATGCCGCTTGAGGATTATTATCCATTGCTGTCCCTAGTATATCAATGAGGTTCTCCTTATACTTTCTCTTTTTATATTTCACTAGCCTTTTGTATTCTCGAAATTTAGTATAATATTTAACACGCAATGCGTTATTGAAATGATTTCTATTAAAAGCATTTTTTGCAGTTTTAACCTCTCTTAATAAACATTTACAATCTTGATCATACCATTTTTTACGTACTTTCCCAAGATTCTTCCTTTTCGTCTTAAACGATCGTCTTTTTAATGACTTATTCCCAGCAATAATTATTATATCTGAAAGTTGATCTATAAATGACTGGACTTGAAAATTATCTTCTACAAGAACAAGTTTATTGATAATATTCAGTTTATTCTGTATCTCCGGTGCAAGAAATGCTTCCTGAAAATGAACTTTTGCTTCATCAGACCATACGAATTTATCTGGTAAATGTGTGCAGTTAGAGCTTGTCTCATTATTAGAAGAATTTTCTGCTAATATAATATCATTATTAATTTTCAACTGCATCGTCAACAAACAATGGTCTGAGAAAAGAGTTATGTCATGCACATTCATATTAAAAATATTATTTGATAAAGATCTACTAGCTACAAAATAGTCAACAACACTACTACCTCTTGGAGTATGACAAGTAAACCTGCCTCTAAAATCTCCTAGTGTACGACCATTCAGTAGATAAAGTTGATTATCTGTACATATGTCGATAAGCCACTTACCCTGCTGGTTTGCAGTTTTTGAATCACAAGACACGCGTTCAAGAAGAGATTCATATAAATTATCATGAGGCAATGGTATAAATGGGTCATCTTCCTTTATTAAAACATCAGGGCTGTTACCTAATCGTGCATTGAAATCCCCACATATAATTACTTTCCCCTTGCATGAAAAATATTCGATATGCTTTTCAACTTTTTGTAAGATTTCTGTACCATTTACTTTTCCATAACTTGAATTACAAGGCGGTAGATATACAAATGCTAAGAATATGTCACAACTAAGATTAGTAAATTGTTTCTGTAGCCTGATCCATATAACATCACTATCTGATAAAATATCAAACTTAATAGCTTGCCTTAAAGATTCTTTAACTAACACCGCTATACCTCCAGATGCTTTCCATGCATTCTTATTCTTTGGTCTATCTTTACGAAAAACATAATAACCTTCAAGAGAAATGTCTGTGTTAGGATTGGCATGAGTTTCAATCAATCCTATCAAATCTGATTTAAGATAACTAATAAATTCTTGATCATGTAACTTATTAGTTTTAATACCATTTATGTTGCACTCCAAACCATTAATATTCCAACAGCTAATTGACATTAATTGCTTTGAGTTAATATTAACCATTTTCATTAACAATTTTCAAAAAGGAAGACTAGGGTGATATGAAGATCAAACAAATTAATATAAATTGTAAAATTAAATGAATTATTTTTAAAAATGTAGTACTTTCTAGATATTAACAAATTTCCCTAATACTGGAAATCTCCTGAATAAGTAAATTCATTTCAATGGGCCATAAGTCACTGAATTAATAATAGTATTGGTCAAATTCCTCATAATGTTTATTCCCAGAATATCCTCTCTCACTCTCACTATATCTCTGCCTTGAATCATTGTCATTTAAGTATTTCTTGCCATTAAAGCTAGAATCATTTCTGTTGCCATAGTCTCTAAACCTGTATTTATATTTGTCTCTATACTCTCTATGACTATATCTATCACTGACACTTCTGTCGGTAGTACCATGTTGTCTCTCGTAGTAGTATGGTTGGTTGTCCCCGTTATCATTCCTCGACCGATATCCCACGCCATTCGCTTGGTATTTAGTACGATAATCACGGTTGTATTCATTGCCTCTATAACCGTGATACTTTTTTCCCTGAACATCCAGACGTTGGTTGTACCCATCATCAATAGACTCGTTGTTCCCCCTATGACTTCTTGTATGATGATGATTTTTATCTGATCTATCATTTCGTTCTCCATAATCATAGTCAGCCACACCCCTCAGTTCCTTAATGATCACTCTGCGTAGATTGTTTGAAAAGACATCAATCCCTTGTGTTTCGAGGTGTAGTAAGTCATGTTTGTAGAAAAGAGAGACCGGCTGTCCCTGATCAGCCAAATTCCCATGGTCTAGAAACGATATGTTTTGTATAGCTGCATCTGACATCTTCTTCTCGACATTGGCATTAAATAGGACCCTCTCTATGTCAAGCTTCTGGTCTCCAACCGGTATTGGTTTTGACAGTACTATCTTGCTTTCTGGGGCTGCAACACTAAGAGACTTTACTGCAGCTAAATACTTAGACACCTGGTCTTCATCTAATTCACCCTGGCGAAGATTATTTATACCCGTGTGGAGAAGGATAAGTTTCGCGTCACTTACTTGATGGGTCAGTTGGGCTACATCCTCTATCTTAGAAGCTTTAAGTTTCTGGACATACGTTTTGGTTGTGCGTCCCAATACTGCAGGATTGACTGGCCCGGAAATAGAGTCTCCGATGAGATACACCTTATCCCTTCTCATAGTAAATGAACTTCTTGGTACTACCACTGTATTTGTTGTGTTTCTAGTATGATTTACATCTTGAGTTATACTGCACCCCCTAGCGCCTGTCTTTGATGCATCATGCGTTACCTCTGTAACAATTACTTCTTGGTCCTTCTCATCTGCTACGTCCTTTGCTTGGCCATCAGGGTCATCACCATCTGGTAGTGTCGTAAACTTATTTGGAGTTTCCACTCTGTTGACATTTTCAGCTTCCTTGTTTCTAGCTGTTTTGTTTGGTTTAATAAATTCTTGCTGTTTAGTCAACTCTGTTAATGCCTTCTCCATCTCTGAAATAACATGTTTTGTTGCTTTTATGTCCTTGTTTGCCTCTGATACTGATTCTTGCAGTTGCTTTTGCTTTGAACCCACCATCTGAAACTCTGCCTGAGAATCCTGTGATACTCTATCCATGCCACGTAACAGGGTCGAGGAAATGGATTCCATAGACTGAACTGATTTATTAACAGTTTCTATACGTGCATCTATAGTCTTCTGTAATCTTGTAATATCACTTTGTGATGCAAGTGATACATCGGTTGAAGGTGTGCCTGCAGCCTTTTGTCCAATGTCGTCTAGCTTACCATGACTTTTCGCGAATCCCAACGACATGTCATTTAAAATGCATGAAAATGACTTTTCACTTGCCTGTTGTCGCATGTGCAGGTTATTCAGCTCTCCTCTCATTTCCTCTTTAAATTCCACTTGGTGTTGTTTAAGTTGGCAAATCTCTAGCATCACATTTTGAAGAATAGTTTCAATGTTTTTGATTATCTTGGCTGAGGGATCATTCTCTGTATGCTCAGCTTTTTTTGCCAATGGATGTATTTTCTCTTCTAATACTATATAGGAGCCATTCACAGAACCAGGCACTGGAGACTCACTCTTATTCTTGCATGGTTTCTTTGTTGGAGTGGACTGTTTTGCTGCAAGTTTGCTCTGACTGTTTATAACTATAACATTCGGTTGGACTATGGTCGCCGTAGTTTTTTCTTTGATTATTTCTGCATTACCAGGCGATGATACCGAGAGTGGTCGAAGCGGTTGCTCTTCTTTCGTCGATTCCCTTTTGGCAGCCTGCAAAGCTAGCTTGTCAGCTTCTTCATTTCCCGCGATGCCACTATGCGCTGAAACATGTTGCCACTTGATGTTGACTTTATGCAATTTTATCAAATCTATTAGCTCAGTCCATTCCTGTCTGTTTTTCACTTTATCTCCATTTGACGTCTTCCACCCATTTATAATCCATTTTGGGGCCCATTCTGTGATACCATTTATAACATATTTGCTGTCAGAATTTATTATGAGATCCTTTAGCTTATTTTCTCCAGCTATTTGAACAGCTTTGATAGCAGCACTCAACTCTGCTTTATTGTTAGTAGGATTACCATCATTAGATAGAGAGTAACTGCAATTCCAAGGATGCTGGTCACCCCAAAATAATCCGTATCCAGCTTGTGCGGTCGCTGCTCCATTTCTTACACAACTGCCATCTATGAACACTGATGGTATTGACTTCTCGTATTCATCATGCATTTTATTTTCTTCATCGGTATCTGAAACATTTGATGGACTTGAAACTACATGTACCTCTACAACATCTGCCGGTTTCGTTCTGTTTTTCTCAGGGGGGAGGGGGGGGGGGGGCTTAAATCGATTTTACGCGCCCGCAATGCGATTTAACAATCCGCATGAATGCCACCTAACGCATCAGTGCAACTATGATGACGTCAGATGGCTGCGTACATGTAAGATAGTTATCTGTAAAATCTGGACTGGTATCATATGTTTGGTTTGGCAAACAGTGTAGACCAGATCAGACGTCACATAATGTGGCGTCTGATCAGGGTCTATACTGTCTGCATTAGGAACAAGAACCGAAGGGTATACCGAAAAAGTCCAAGTCCACGGCCATTTTACACAACCAGCGCTCTGAGTCAATCGGTCAAACAGTGCTGCCAATGCTTTAATTTCTTTACCCTCAAATCCGCCCACCCGTGAGATTCACGAGTGCACTCTTCCATCAATGAAGTTGGATGGGTACGCCCATTTTATGGTACGCAATATATATCCCGATTAGATTGCTCAGAGCCATCACGTCAGGATTTATACTGTTTGCATAAGTAACTGTACCGGGTTTCAGGGTTGAAAGGGATTACTTTTTTTTTTTTTTTTTTTTTTTGGTGTGGGTTTTACGGCCCTTTCAAGATTATTTCACTCATATCGAGCCGATCGTTAATCAGAGGTGGGCGAAAACCGGAGTACCCGGAGAAAAACCACCTGACCTTCCGTTGCAGAACTTGGCGTCTCACACGTGGCCCGAGCGAGGCTCGAACCTACGGCGGTGAGAGACCTAATGACTAAGAGTCAGCGCTCTTATCCACTAGGCCACGGAGGCCCGTAGGGATTACCTTTCTTGCTGTTCCGAGAGGCAAGATGTAACATGGACTGGAATCAAAACGGATAATTTAAAACGGAAGATTGTATATTCTGTGTAGGAATATTGTCATCGATTTCAAACAACCATAGACATACCGTCATCTATTTCAAAAACTGAATCAAAATTTTTAGACCATTCCAAAATGAAATACCAGGACTGTACTAACTGCAATCAAAACAATCATTAATAAATAGAAGTGAGTGAGTGTTTGAGTTTTACGTCCCACCAACAGCTAAGGTCATACGGAGACGGGACCTCGGTTTTAAACACTCATTCGAAAGTCTGGAGAAGCCCGGGGTGGATCCTGCGATCCCTGGTTTACAAGGCGAGTAGCGTAACCACTGCACCACGGAGGCTTCTATTAAATAGAAGTGAAGGCAGTGATCAGGAATCGATGCAATTAACCCACAGATCCCATGAAAAATAAAAAAAAACATGAAATAACTAGACCCTAATGGAAACACCAATAGCGGAAAGCCAAAAGGACAGTCACTTTCCCACAAAATAGCCAATTGGCTAACCAAAAAAAAAAAAAAAAAATTCATGCAAAACACACACTCAAAACAAACCATAACAAAAAGTAAACCGCGACGGAAGAACCGCATGGGAACCGCCAGTGAACAGAATGCCACTGCGGGGCTTAAATGCCGCAATCCTCGCCCTTACTTCTGTCACGGTTTATGCTTTGGTCACAATCCCTTCCGATTAGGCTTAGGATGTACACCCGGCATGATTTTTAGCCATTTTGGCCTGGTCCCCGGCCGGACTCCAGACATGGCCGGCCGGTGGCGGGGCTCTCAGGCAGCATCGGAGAGGTGCCCGAAGAGTTTTAACTCGAAGTTAAAATTTCTCCGGTGTCCCGTACATTTTCATAATTGGCCACATATCCTTCACACATCGTTTAAGTATCGTCCGATATCCGGTGGGGAATCGAGGGGTAATCGGCCAGTGTATGTAGCCTCAGAGGAGAAATTTTTGGGACCGGACATGGGCCGATATCCGGCCGATGTCTGTTTACACATTGGAAAGTAACCCATCGATGTCCGATCGGCTTGAACCGGTGTAGATCAGATATGTCACAGACATCGTCCGATCACCGGCCGGCTAGAACCGGACATCGGGCGGAATATATAAACCCCCATCAGTCGCCGTGTACATCATTATAGCGCGTTTCCATCACACCGCCCGGCAATCGCCCGACATTCGGCCAGGCCTGGTACAAGCATCGTTCGTTGTCCGTAAGATACTCGGGCGATATTCGTACGATGTCCGGTGAATAGGCCGGTTATCACTCGGACATCATAGGATAATCTGCCGATTAGTATTAGATGTTCGGTCGGTATTCACTGCCTCGCCGGCCCCCAAAAGATTTCTCTTTGGAAACAGATGCCGTACGATTACGAGGCGGTTTTCGAACGGCCTCCGCACGGCCTCTGGACGGTGCCATTTATGTAAATGATGTGTGACAAATTTTTTGACCGGTGTTGTCCGATGTCGGAAAAAAATGCCAAACCAGCGGTGTACTCACGATTACCCCCTATCCCCGGATACCGGCCGATCTTTGTGACCACAGCATTAGTCAAATACAGCACAGAACAACTGAGATATTAACCAACGGACGAACTCCGGTTGGCCGGCTGTGAACAAGGGCAATCAGCTATCCAAAATCAAAACGACACCAGCGACATACACATGCCGATGAAGTAGACGCACCGCGTTGTAACGGTCAGGACAATTTCTCTTACGGGGGGGGGGGGGGGGAGGGGGGGGGGCTTAAATCGATTTTACGCGCCCGCAATGCGATTTAACAATCCGCATGAATGCCACCTAACGCATCAGTGCAACATCTCCGAGAACAACCACAGAGATGAAACAACGGTGAGTACTCGACAGCAAGAAGAAACTGAAATGCTGGAGCAAAAGAAAAACTACATTTAGACTCCGATGGGCCCGACCAGAGACAGAGCATCAGGCACCAACAAGCATTTCATAAAATTAAATTCTCTAAAATCTTAAGCTAGAAACACTGTAAGACCAGGGTGGGAACTATTCTCACAAAAGCTGGGATCAGTCGCAATCGAATAAGGCGGTTCATCAGCATCTCCTCTGATCGAATTAAGGGTTCAGCGAACTTGGTTCAAGCTTAGGATCCATTTTCCAGCCTAAACGCAGGGACAATCGGCCGTCCTGTGCGTTTAGTAATTTGACTTCAAAAGCGGATGAAGAAGAAGAAGAAGAAGAAGAAGAAGAAGAAGAAGAAGAAGAAGAAGAAGAAGAAGAAGAAGAAGAAGAAGAAGCAGCTGGTTGTGCACTCAATGTTTAAGCCTAATGCTTATAAACGTCGAGAATATGGACTGAAGAATCGGCCCGGCCCATAGGGGCGCGAACAAGTATATGGGCTGCATGATGCTTCAACCTAGAGCTGAAACCGACCCGCACACGAGTTGTGGTAAACCGCTTGGAGGATCTATGCCTACCCAGGCAAAGCGGTGCGAATCAGCCCGTCCATGCTTATTAACCCTATTGGTTTCATTGGGCGACAGGGCTTGAGATGTCATTTCATCTCAATGTCAGGTAAAAATCCCACAAAATGGGGAGCAACGTCTCCAAAATGACCTTTATAGTGTTGACCGAGACGTTAAACCTCTAATCAAACAAAACAAATCAAATAGACTGATGAAAAATAACCGTAGAATTACGATGCAGTCTATCATAAATATTTTTTGCTGTCTCACAAACATACATGTACTTCTCGAATTTTGCGGTATTTCGGACAAAGTTCGGAATGCTACTCTCAGATCATTATTATTTATACATGTAACATATTTGCAGGTTGGAAGGGGGTCAGATTACGGTAAACGTGGCTTAATTGCCATTTGGGAGGCGTTATCGCTGCGTGAAAACTACATAACCGACAAATATCAGATGTCTAATAAAATCTGAAAAGAAGCAAATTTACAGATGCAAACCACTACTGTAATATTGTATTTCATATCTCTTCAAATAATTTGTTTCATTTTCTTTCTTTTTTTATTTATTTTTTTCTTTTCTAGATATAGACTTTAGGTGTGCCTTTGTTCATGTACATGTACCGCCTCGTTGAGGCGGTTCTAATGACTACCCACGCACTAAATATTAAGACGGAAACCATTGTACTAATTTAAACAGACATTTCTCTATAGAAGGTGGGCTTACAAGAATGCTCATTATATGGACTTGTAAACATGATGAAAGTTTTGGTCGGGTTCGATCCCGGGCCGTGACATACCAAAGTCGTTAAAAATGGTACTAGCTGCTCCTCGCTTGGCACTCAGATTTACGGGGTAGAGCTAGGACTGGTCGACCCAGTGTCAGGATAATGTGACTGGGTGCGGTATCATGTAATGTGTCTGGGACATGATACTTCAGTGAGGCAGCACTATAAAAGTGAGCATTGAGCTCCCTGTCGCAACCAGACACCGTCGTGATATGACTGAAAAATTGTTGAAAGCGACGTTAAACCCGAATTCACACACACACACACATGAAAGTTTTTGTCTTCAAAACACGCCTATTCAAATATATTGTTTGGTTGTTTGTTTGATTTGAGGTTTAACGTCCCCGTCAACACAGTATAGGTCATTTTGGAGACGTTGCTACCAATTTTGTGCGCCATTTATCCTACATTGAGATGAAATGATATCTCAAGTCCTGTCGCCCAATGAAACCAGTAGGGTTTATAAGCATGGACAGACCGACTCACACCGCTTTGCCTGGGCAGGCTTAGATCGTCAAAGCGGTTTACCAGTACTCGTGTGCGGTCGGTTTCAGCTCTGCGTGGAAGCATCATGGCACCTTTCTATTTCTTCAAGCCCCGATGGGCGGGGACCTTCAAATATATTGAGATTTTAATACCAAATCTTTAAATTTCCAAATACAAAATTCTGATATTTTTCACATTTGTGCTAAAACAGACATTGTGGGTACTCTTTAGAACTGCCGTGCCAAGGCGGTTCCATTGAGTACCAATATTCTATGTTTTGAGCGCAAATAAGAAAAATAATGTACACTACATAAAAGTGGGGTTTAAGGGGCTCAACACTATATAGACTTGTTTGGGATGAATGTCATTTTTCAGGCGAAAAGTCGTGACGTTTTAATGTTTCTGAGGGTTACGAGCATATCATTAATTTCAGACACTGTTACCCTTTTAAGGCTCTGAAAAAGACACACATCTAGCCACGGACCTAATTTACATTTACTTGGTCCCAGATCTAGCGAAAAATATTTTGAGCAGAAATGTGGAAATACCTGGTAAACACAATCTTTTCTGTTGAAAGTGAGGTTTACTTGGTTTACCCACAGTCTGTGACTCGGAGCAGAAGCACAGTCAACACTGTAGATCTTTGTAAGCCACGCTATTCCCTGTATAATGGTTATTATTCGTTAGAATCGCTTCTTATGAGCGGTCTTGTAATCCCCACTTTTTGCGTTGGTTTTACGGCCCGTTCAAGATATTTTCACTTATTTCGAGCTGATTGTTAATCAGAAGTGGGTGAAAACGGTAGTACCCGGAGAAACACCACCTGACCTTCCGTTGCAGAACTTCGCATTTCCACCCGAGTAGGCTCGAACCACAGCGGTGAGAGACTTAATGATTAAGAGTCAGCGCTCTTAACAAATAGGCCATGGAGGCCCGTTGTAAACTCCACTTTAAATACAAAGAGGGTTACGTAGGAAAACCTTATTTTCCTGATTAGGATATGGCTATTTCAAACGAGCACCCACATACTTGTTACATTTTACTCACTGAGTTTGTTGTGTATTATTTATTTTTATTTTTTCATCATGTAAGAGCCACCGAATTTTCTTATCTTTAGTGGCGGTTTGTACGCCCCACCTTTCTGGTTTAAGGCGAAGGCGTATTCAAAGATGTAAATGCATGTTCTTTTGCACCATCAGTTTGGTGGATATAGATTGTCATGTCGATTTTACTTTCTACATACAATAATTTGTATGCGTCATTTATTACATAAATTACATACTTATGAAAATATAATGAAACTACCCAATGTACTTGTAAACCTCAACGCAAGGCACACATCTGTCATAACGTTTGTTTGATTTGAGGTTTAACGTTCCCGTCAACACTGTAAAGGTCATTTTGGAGACGTTGCTTCCAATTTTGTGGGACTTTTACCCGACATTGAGATGAAATGACATCTCAAGCCCTGTCGCCCAATGAAACCAATAGGGTTTATTAGCATGGACGGTCCCGGCTCGCACCGCGGTTCCTTGACAGGCTTAGATCCTCTAAGCGGTTTACCAGTACTAGTGTGCGGGCCGGATCGATTCAGCTCTGCGTGGAAGCATCATGCAGCCCATATATTTCTTCAAGCCCCTATGGGCGGGGGCCGACATCTGTCATAACGTCACAGTGGATAATGACTCTTAATCATTAGGACTCTCACCGCTGTGGTTCGAGCCTGGCTCGTGTCACATGTTAGACGCCAAGTTCTGCAACCGAAGGTAATGTGGAGTTTTTTCTCCTGGAACTCGGTTTTTCGCCCACCTCTGAGTAACGATCGGCTCGATGTAAGTTAAATTATCTTGAAAGGGCCGTAAAACAAAAACAATAATAATATTAAACAAACAAACAAAAACAAAGAAAATCACGCCACTGATAAAGTGATAAATGGGGGACCAAATGGCTTTGTTTTTTGGCAAATTTTGAACCAATAATAATAAGGAAAAAAAAAAAAGAATCAGTATATATTTTGTATAAGTGTATAAGTTGTAGCAGTCTGTAGTAGCTGTATGTCTTGTGTACAGAATTAAAGGAAATACATAGAAAACGTAGAAATTGTAGTTTTTATGAACCAAAAGCTCAGCATGATAACAGGACCGTGTAATGGACACCCCTTTATATCTCATTCTGTAGTGAAAATTAAGGGGTTTATAGGTATATACATTATGTTTCTTTATCATAGGTTGTGGATACTCGTTATAATCCTGCCCCCGCCCATCGGGGCTTGAAGAAAAAGATGGGCTGCATGATGCTTCCACGCAGAGCTGAAACCGGCCGCACATGAGTACTGGTAAACAGCCTAGAGGATCTAAGCCTGCCCAGGCAAAGCGGTGCGAGTCGGACCGTCCATGTTTTTAAACTCTATTTGTTTCATTATGCGACAGGGCTTGAGATGTAATTTCATCTCAATGTCGGGTAAAAGTCCCACAAAACGATACCACATCCGTGTGCTATATTGCATTTTCAAATCTCGAAAAAGCAATTTTTTCTGATGAAAATTTGTGATATTTTTCTTATTTATACTCCAAACATAGGTTTTGGGTGCTTGTTAGAACCGCCCCATCGAGCCGGTTCTAACGAGTACCCACAACCTATGTCTTGGAGCAGAAATGAGGAAAATAATGTTTAACCCCGTAAACCTCCGTTTTCTCTTTATGAAGTGGGGTTGGGGGGGGGGGGCGTCTTGATTTCCAGACACTTCGGCCCCACTACCACCTCGGCCCCTAGACAGGTCGGCCCAAAACCAAGTCGGCCCTAGACACCTCGGCCCTAGACACCTCGGCCCCACTGTCACCTCGGCCCCTAGACATCTCGGCCCCAAAGACACCTCGGCCTCACTTATGATATCTGTCAGGGTATGGGCATTTATATCATGTTAAAATCGGCCCCGCCTATCGGGACTTCAAGAAACCGACGGCCTGTGACATGAGTGCTGGTAAACCGCTTAGAGGTTCTAAGCCTGGCCAAGAAAAGCGGTGCGAGTCGGACCGTTCATACTTATAAACCCTATTGATTTCAATGGGCTGCAGGGCTTGAGACGTCATTTCATGTCAAAGTCGGGTAAAATTCCCACAAAACTGGAGGCAACGTCTCCAAAATGACCGATACAGTGTTGATTGGGGCGTTAAACTTCAAATCTAACAAACAAAACATCATGTTAACAAGCCCGTGTAATGAAGACCCTGCTAAACCCCAGTTTATATGGGAAAACTGGGGCTCATAGGAGCATACATTAATTACATCACGAAGACACGCCTTTATAATTTGACCCCCATTTGAACACCACTGTAAAATAGTTAATTGGGGTTTACAGGGATAAACCTTATTTTTCTTATTTGAGCAGTAATAATAATTAAAATTGAGGGTCTGAAATGTGACTAATAAATAAATAAATAAATAAATAAATAAATAAATTATACAGTATACTTGTTACTGTCCGTCTTTAAATATGAGCTGAAATAACAATCAAATAGAAATTGATAAATGTGTGAAAATTGATAACAAAAGAAACATACTGAGCAATTCCTACAAAAATACGAGTAGTGAAGACTTTGCACACAGTGCACATCCAGATCTACACTGTTTGTCACTAATATATACATATAGTACACATAAATCAAGTAATTTGAGTAGCTGATAGTCAGAAATGTGACTAATAAATAAATAAATACATAAATAAATAAATAAAATATACAATATACTCGTTACTGTCCGCCTTTAATATAAGCTAGAATGACAATCAAATGTGTGAAAATTGAAAACAATGATCTGTTTATCCTCAAGGATCTCTTTATTGGGGTAAAGGGATTAGTAACGCCTGGTTGTTTATTGAGTTTCACACTTTATTAATTTAAGTAAATAATTAATTGTTCTTGTCTAACTGTTTGCTAAATAGTGTACTAACCTGAAATTCATTAATCCTTACCCCACTGAACAGGATAATCCTTATCTTTGCAAACAGTGTAGATCCTGATCAGATTGATTCTGCCCACAGAACGGGATCTGCACCGTTTTTCATGCAGTTTTTGAATTGCAAGCATACATTAAATTAATTGGTTTTCTTACGAGGATAGTTCTAGTTCAGCGAACCTGAACACTGATAATTACCTAATAAATAAATAAATAAATAAATAAATAAATAAATTATTCGTTTGTATTGGAGTTTAACGGCCCAGTCAACATTATTTTAGTTCATTTTCGAGCCGGGCAGTTTACCTATCCACACTTATCCTGGGCAGGCTTATACGTAAGCGGTTAACCAATACAGTGCACATGAATGTTTTTCGCCAGAAAGTGATAACAGCCCTTCATGAATCAGCAGAAGGGAGAGAATGACCGTATAAAAGAAATCATAATCAATCTCCACGAAAGAATGTTGCCGATCCCGGTAGGTATCGAACCGGCGTCCTCTTGATCACCAGTCAGACGCGCACCCGACTTAGTAAACAAATAATATATAAGATTATCCCCAATCATCACCATGATTGACGAAACCGAGGAATGATTTTTTTGTTGTTGTTGTTGTTTTACGGCCCCATCTACCGATTTCAATCACTTATAAAAAATAGAAAATCAAGTCCCTTCCCGGGTTCCGCAGTATCATGTTCTTATTGAAATTAATTTAAAAAGTATTTTAGCGGTGTGGAATTATTTCGGATAATAAAAAAAAGCCTATAGATGATCGAAAGAGCAGAAATGTAGAAAAAAAGAGCCTGCTCTAAAGCATGCCGCAATGCAATTAGAATTATACATTGAAATAAAAGAGGGGAATTTTCAAATGTATATTCCATTCTTCTGAAATGGACATATATATTTTCTATTTAGTATATTTAGGTTCAAATATTCGTGGCTCCCTATCAAAATAATCAAATCAGCAAATAAAAATAACAAAAAACTCATCGGGCATCCAACCCGATCTTCAATTTAAGTGGAAGCCCCGTGAAAAGCAAAGTGGGACCGAAGTGTCTAGGTATATGGGGCCGACGTGTCTAGGGGCCGAGGTGTCCAGGGGCCGACCCGTCTAGGGTTTCAATTTCATGTGGGGCCGAGGTGGTTTTGGGGCCGAGGTGTCTAGGGGCCGAAGTGTCTAGGGGCCGAGGTGGTTTTGGGGCCGAAGTGTCCTGTTACCGGCGTCTTTAAATCACGGACTTGTTCAAGTGATGAACATCTCATAAATGACGTGTACAGTGTTGACGGGGACATTAAACCTCAAATCAGACAAACAAAAACTCGTTATAATCGCCGTACGAGCAACCACAACATATGTTTGGAAGATAAAAAGAAGAAGAATATCACACATTTTCGTTAGAAATGTAACTATTTTTGGAGATAGCAAAGAAATCGCTGTGTCAAACGGTGGATGCCATATACAAATGACATTGCGGGGCTTTATATATATATATGCAATATATGCGCCTGATATTTCGGTTAAAATTCCACTTAACTAGGTTGTATATCGACACCTCTGTTACAACGCATAATGTAGTAATGTAGTAATTTCTTCATTTTGAAATTTTTACTACATTATGCGTTGGCATAGTCGACGCGAAATGAAATAAAATGTCGTTTTTACTTCATTATGCGTCGATACTAAGAGGTTTGAGCAAAATGAAAGAATTATTTCATTTTGCGGCGATGGGTGGCATACTTAATTTTACTTCATTATGCGTCAACAGTTTGTTTGTTTGATTTGAGGTTTAACGTTCCCGTCAAGACTATTTAGGTCATTTTGGAGACATTGCTTCAAATTTTATGGGACTTTTACCCGATATTGAGATGAAATGACATCTCAATCGCTGCCGTCCAATTAAAAGCAATAGGGTTTATATGCATGGATGGGCCGACTCGCAGCAGTTTTCCTGGACAGGCTTAGACCTTCTAAGCAGATTACGAGGACTCATGTACGGGCGGTATCAGCTCTGCGTGGAAGCATCGTGCAGCCCATCTATTTATACCCCCGGTATACGAAGTATGCAAGGGGGTATATAGTTTTTGTCCATTCTGTCTGTCTGTCTGTCTGTCTGTCTGCCTGTCTGTCTTTTGTTTGATTTGAGGTTTAACGTCCCCGTCAACACTATTTAGGTCATTTTGGAGACGTTGCTTCCAATTTCGCGTACGATTTTAATTCTACTGGCTTAATCAAATACAATGAAATTCCACTATTAAGACCACCTAAAATTAATACAAATTTTGTTTTTAAAGCATATTTGGAAGGTTAAAGCTACATTTTCTTTGTGATTTTGACCTTCAGTGTGCTTTTGTGGAAGACCGTCTTTTGGACTGTTCAACTGTGGTCTTAAAGACCACTTTTGAACCGTCTCAAATGTGGTCTAAATTGTAGGAATTTAACTGTATTGCTTCCTAAGTCTTTTCGAAGACAGCTATGTTCTACCATCATTACTTCATTATGCGTCGATATGGTGCATATCAACGCGAAATGAAATATTTTTTTTACTTCATTTCGCGTCGACTATGCCAACGCATAATGTAGTAAAAAAATCAAAATGAAGAAATTACTACATTACTACATTATGCGTTGTAACACACCTCATATCTTGTAAATACATGTATATATTCGATGACGCATTCCTCATTTTTTAATTTGATGGAAAGAGTTTTATTTCTGACTTTGACATTTTTGAGCTTGCAACCTGTTTGATGGAACCAGTTGCTAAATATAATAGAAGGACCAATTTTATTCCAGTTTTGCTATCATTCACCTTTAATGCAATCCACTAATTATGAAAAAAAAAAAAAAACAAAAAAAAAAAACAATCGTCCCTAATATTTTCCGTGGATATTTTTAATGTAAGAATAATGTATAGGTCTATTCAGATCATAACTGTAAACTCACGATCTTGTCATATTTTATTGTCGTTGTTGTTGGTTGATGGACTAGATAACAGTCCAACAACTTTTGCTCGTTAATTTCTCTAAACTCGTGGATTAACAAAGGATATAAAATACGGGGTGTATACCTAAGTCTGTATAGCACTTCAAATTCGTACAATTAAATATCAGATAGTTTAATTTGAGGTTTAACGTCCCCGTCAACACTGTAAAGGTCATTTTGGAGACGTTGCTTCCAATTTTGTGGGACTTTTACCCGACATTGAGATGAAATGACATATCAAGCCCTGTCGCCCAATGAAACCAATAGGGTTTATTAGCATGGACGGTCCGCCTCGCACCGCGGTTCCTGGACAGGCTTAGATCCTCCAAGCGGTTTACCAGTACTAGTGTGCGGGCCGGATTCAGCTCTGCGTGGAAGCATCATGCAGCCCATATATTTCTTCAAGCCCCTATGGGCGGGGGCTTAAATATCAGACAGAATAAGGGGTGATATATGGACACCCCTTTTTTCATATAAATTGTGGATTTACAGATTAGGGTGTTCAGAAGACACCGTGGTGTAGTGGCCTCACAAACCAAGGGTCGTGGGGTCTCCAGACAATAATAATAACAATATAATCATAATAATAACAAAACAAAAACAGAAGAACCGCCTTGGAACCGTCAGTTAGAAAAAAATACTGGGTGGGGGGCTTTGGCACGGAACTAGCTGACCAATAAAATTAGCTAATGGTCAATTCTGAGTACCTGTGCAATAAAATCAACTGTGATGCATAAACACTACGCCCATGATTAATTACAGACACGCATTGTAACATGGGTACGCGCAGTTCTGCAAGCAAAAGGATTTATTTATTATTTTGACTTATAACGTATAGGGTGCATTCGGAGGAATGCCACATCTTGTTATATTTCATATAAAAATATTCTTATTTTCAATATATTTTAAAGATGTACAATTTTAAACAAACTGCATTGCACTTATTATGAACAAAAAAAACAAACAAACAAAAAAAAAACCTTAATTCGTCACTCATCAATGGTACAGTCTTCACTGTACAATGTTGCATGTGTAAAAGACTTTATTTATTAGTTTCTTCTCCTGACTGTAAGACTTTGTATGTGCCTGAGCACTATGTCACGCTTTTTAGCATTACGAAAACGCGCCTATTCAAATATATTGACAGTTTAGCCACCAAAAATGAACATTTTCAGATAAAAAAAAAATCCGATATTTCGTCTCAAAACAGATTGTGGGTACTCGTTAGAACCGCATCGACGAGGCAGTTCTAAGGAGTATCCACAATCTAAGAAATAAGAAAAAGAATATTTACCCCTGTAAACCTCAGTTTTAATATATAAAAAAAAAATGGTTAAAGGAGTCAAAATTATATAGGCATGTTCGTGATGGCAGTGCAAAACTATGAAATTGAACTTAAACTTTTCTTTGTTTTTTTTTTTTTTTTTTTTCTCAAGCACCTGCTATTGGCAGGGCGCGACAAAGGAGACCGGTTTTCCGTCCGTTCGTTCGTCCGTTGGACAATCCCTCAACATTTGCGCTAACCCAAATGTTCAAGTCCACTTCTCAAGAACTACTATCTCAGACTGAACATAGCTGGTGGTGAAATTCTTGTTATTTTTGTTTTTTATTATTATTTAAAATAATCTTGAAGGGCCGTAACGCACCCCTACTCCCACAAAAAAAGAACTTAATTAACTAAGGCGAATCTTATTTTCAACCCATTTTGGGTCACTTTTCCGTAAACAAAGTAACTCTGTGGTCGGTTTGTGTGTATATGTTGTATTATGGTCCGGAGACCTACAGTACCAAATAAAATATATTCTGTTCTATTCTGTAGCAAAATTTAATCATTAAGATCACCTTTAGAACTGTTCGGATATTGTCAGAATCGCCCTACTTATGTTTCTGAAACTGAAAGACATGCACACCCCCGTATATACATTCTTGGTATAAAAGTGGTAAGAATTTTCTTGACCACTCTATGACTGTTCAGTTTTTATGAACTTTTCGGAAAGCAAATGAACACTTTCCGCAACAATTTAACTACTCTCCTTAAACTAGAAATTTTGGAAGAAATATAAAACTTTAACGCATGTATGACTAGCGGTCCTTTTTGGGTCATTTGCAAACAGTGTGGAACCAGATCAGATGCCGCACAACTCTCTGATTAACGTACTTACATTTTTGTTAAACTTTGTACACACAAAAAAAACCTGACACCCCTATAATTGGAAATGGACCACTCCAAACTTATGGGTACACAATAACTGCTGAGATCTTGTTTACAATGAAAATTAAGCATTATCAATTTCAATTGCCATACAATTTGCACACTCAATAAAGGCTTTTAACGATTGCTTTTCTCCGATCATAAATCGTCTCCAACCTACGGAGATAATGCTGCTTTTCCTAACACTAGCATTGGCTGGTCAAATTATCTATGGTCTAATCTCACCAGTATAGTGATCCTCCGCTGGACAGTAGGGTCATTTAACTAACATGCTTATAATTGAGTACCGGGTCTGTAAGACTTTCATTGGTTGAAATGCATTATTTAGTGTTTTTTTTCACGATATTCAATTTCGACCCCCGCCCATCCGGACTTGAAGAAATAGATGGACTGCATGATGCTTCCACGCAGAGCGTTAACTGACTGCACATTAATACTGGAAAACCGCTTAGAGGATCTAAGCCTGCCCAGGCAAAGCGCGTATAAACCCTATTGGCTTCATTGGGCGACAGGGCTTGAGGTGTCTTTCATCTCAACGTACGGTTGGGTGAAATCCCACACAATTGGAAGTAACGTCTTCAAAATGACCTATACAGTGTTGACGGGGACGTTAAACCTCTAATCAAACAAACAAACGATATTCAGTTTTACTCATATCCGCTCAAAGTGTAATAATTGTAGGAATGCACAGTGTTAATTGTCCAGACATAACGATAACACATCTGTGTGAAATAGAAGAGCTCTCTTTCATTTCTCTAAAATGTTAATATTTCTGAGGGAAATTTGTGATATTTTTGCCCCCCCCCCCCCCCCCCCACGACAGAGATTCTCGGGGGCATATAGTTTTTGCCCTGTCTGTCTGTTTGTCTGTCCGTCACAAAAACTTTAACCGACATAAAAAAATGTCCCCGCGGGGGGCATTGGTCGCTTACAGTGACAGCTCTTGTTTTCTTATTTTAACTCGAAAACATGGGTTGTGCGTGCTCGCTAGAACCGCATTGAGGCGGCTATAACGAGTACCCACAACCTATGTCCTGCAGCCGAAATAAGCAAAAAAGTGAATACCCCTATAAATTCCAGTTTGCTCTATGTAATGTGGTGTTTAGAGAGACGAAGCAGATATACCAGGAAGGAATGAAACAGCGTCTATTTTAGCCCACCTGGATATTCAAAACATTTTTGGAAGGAATTAAGTTCCTTTACTTAATGGCCAAATTATATGACAAAGATATCATTAAAACAAATTAGCCTTACCTTCAATTTATTATTTTTTTCAGTGTATTAAACGATGGTGCGAATAGCATTTAAAAACCGTCACCCTCATTCGATGGGGACTTTAAGGTGTCACTTCTCCTTTAAAGAAGGCAACAACACCACAAACGTTCTACTCTTCCTTATGTAAAGGTTTTGACAAGTTAACACTTGTAAACTCCGATTTACGTTTCATAAGGGTGTTATCATATCGAAGTGCAGTCTTTTTTAGGGGGGGGGGGGGGGGGGGGGGGGGCAGTTCTTGGCAAGAGACCTACTTTATTCTATAACAAAGTTAGGTTTATAATGTATTTTACGCGAGTTTTCTATGTTGATCTGCGTCAGCACTCATAAAAATCAATGAATCGTTCACCATGTTCTTTATTAGATTCGGCTGCTGTTGCTTCCGCGCAGAGCTGAAACTGCTGAGAAACGGCTCACGACTAAGCCTGCCCAGAAAAAGTGGTGCGAGTCAGACCGCTCTTTAAACCCCAGCGGTTTCTTTGAGTGGTAGGGCTGCTGCTGCTACTACTCCTACCACTACCACTGCTCCTTCTACTCTAATTTACGTCCCCGCCCATCGAGGCTTGGAGAAATAGATTGGGCTGCACGGTGCTTCCACGTCGAGCTTAAACAGACCGTACTGGTAAACCACAAAGTGGTGGGAGTCTATACATATAAACCATTTTGGTAGCATTTGGTGGCAGGGCTTGAGATGTCATTTTATCTATTGACGGGTAAAAGTCCTTCACAATCAGAAGCAACGTCTCCAAAATGACCTAAATAGTGTTGACGGGGACGTAAAATCTCAGCACAAACAAACTTTGCTCTTTTCAATATCGGATCAACAAGGATTTGCCTTGCATGGATCTTTAAGTAATGAACACGGCAGTCTGCTGGGTCACTGGTTTCATATTTTGTGCCATTTATACTAGTTAACGAAAACCGCACTTTTTTACGTATTCGGACTTGGTCCCCGCACATCGGGGCTTCGAGAAATAGATTGGGCTGCATGATGCTTCCACGCAGAGCTGAACCCGACCGCACATGAGTACTGGTAAACCTCTTAGAAGGTCTAAGGCAAAGTTGTGTGAGTCGGACTGTTCCATCAATAAAAACCATGTAGGTTTCACTGGGTGGCAGGGCTTGAGATGTAATTCCATCACAATGTCTGGTAAAAGACCCCCAAAATAGAAAGCAGCCCCTCCAAAATAACCTAAATAGTGTTGACGGGAACGTTTCGGACTGCGCTATGTGAAAATGTTTTTGAGTGTATGCAGCTCAGATCAGCCAGTGCATTCATGTAGTCCGAAAAGGCTTTGCTATGTGTTGTATGGGTACCTGGAGATCTTGATCAGATGGCAACTTCGAAAGCCATCTGATCTGGATAATGCACTGTTTTCAAGATAGAGGTTGTCATTTTCCGCAGGATAAGGGATAGAGGCTATTTTGCCAAGGTGATCCAAGCTATATATATATATATTTTTTTTCTAGATATTGATGCGAATATTCGGCAACTACTCAAGTCTTGCTCATTTTCCTCCATTTTGTTTTGTCAAATTTTATTGTATTTAAGTTTCCAATTATATGTATGGACTAGTACCTCAGGCTACGTAACCTGGGAAGAGACATGTATTTCTTTTAATATGTTTAGCGAACACGATATTAAGTTGTGCGAACAAGATATTATCTTGTGCCCACAAGATAATATGTTATTCGCACAACTAAATATCATGTGCGCACAGTATACTATCTTGTTTGCACAGTATATTATCTTGTTTACACAACATAGATCTTTTGCGGACAACATAGTATCTTATGCGCCTGATTAAATTGTGCTAACTAAGTTGTGCGAACAAGACAATATCTTGTACGCACGAGATATTATGTTGTCTGCACAAGATCTATGTTGTGCAAACAAGATAATATGCGAACAATTTAATAACTTGTGAACACAAGATAATATCTTGTGCGAACAAGATAATAAGTTGTGTGCACAATATTTTATGTTGTCCACACAGGATCTATGTTGTGCAAACAAGACTATATCGTGTGCACACAACATATTAAATAAATTGCTTGTCCCTTCCAGGGTTCCGTATGGGACTGATCGGTTGTTGAACACATACTATAGAAAAAGAGTCATGTGCAATTTGGTTTGGTGTTACTGTACGAGTGTTTACAAATCAACCATTACCTTTATTTCTAAAATAAAACTTCAACATTGGATAAACTGGCAGCCTCGAATGCATTCCAAACCAAACCAAACAAGGTATTCATTATCATGTGATAAAACCTTTTTGCAGAAGTTGAAGAATTCAAGAAAGCACAGTCAATCCATTACGATAACGTACACGTGTGAGCTAGTGCATTCTTTCATTCCTCTAAAAAGGCTACTTTATTTGTTATATGTTTCTTATTACGCCTTAATTGCAACCAGCGGGTCGGTATCTCTGCTGGTGGATGATTCGTTCGTCCCCGATGGTATCATCAGCTCTGTATCAGTTCCTTAGTGCTGAGATTGAATACGGTGCTGACGTCAGAACTCAAATACTGATTTAAATAACTATATTATTGTTATACTTTATTTCTTTTTGTTGAATAAAATTCTAATGTTTCTAAAACTAAGACTTGTCAGGTGAGACATGTATCTTAACGGATTTGGTTGCCACTTTTTGTTATATCTTTTTTTTTTTTTTTTTTTGCAAGTCTCGCTACTTTGGACATCTCCTTCCTGATGCCCCGGACTTCGTGGAGTGTGGGCCATGTTTACTGATGTTGGCTCGGTGGGGGACGCCTATATGTCCTAGGGTAGGCGTCTCTTGCATGATGCCTCCAGTTGACCTGTCTCATGAGGTACGTTGGTCGGTGTGTGCTCAAAGGGTGGGGGGGGGGGGGTGCTGTGTTTGCCGGATCTTGTCCATCATCCGTTTCGGTTTCAGAACTTTGGGGCTGAGACACACTGATGAACTGATGAAGATTAAATATCAGAAAGGCCTCTGTGTCACTACATGTGGTATAGTTACGCCTTAATTATACTCAGAACACAGGTTGTGATGCTCGTTAGAACCGCCTCATTGAGGCGATTGTAACGAATACCCACAACCTATGTCTTGGAGCAGAAATAAGCAAGATAGTGTATACCCCTGTAAAGCCCCGTTTTCTCTACATAAAGTGGGGTTTAGAGGGTATTCATTTCACGGACTACTTAACATAATTAATGAAGAAAACCCTTCTGAAAACCTGTTGTTGCAGTTTGCGACCAGGTACGACACAGACAGTCTAGAAAGAGTCTTGGAAACTTTTAGGTACCTTGCATTCTTAAACGCAACGTCAAATGATAAATCAGTATATTACATGCATAACAGAGAGACTGGCCCTATACTATGATTTCTACCATGATGAGTGAGTGAGTGAGTGAGTGAGTTTTAGTTTAACGTCCCACCAACAGCTAAGGTCATACGGAGACGGGACCTCGGTTTAAAGACTCATCCGAAAGTCTGGAGAAGCCCGGGATCGATCCTGCGATCCCTGGTTTACAAGGCGAGTAGCGTAACCACTGCACCACGGAGGCTTCTACTCTACCATGATGACTTAACTTTGCTAAGAAGAAATATTTCCTCTGAGCCCTTTAGCTGGAACTACTTTATATGAAAGATACAAGATACCGCTTTTGCGGTGAAATCGGTATATACAAACGCGGGAAAGTTTCAGTCCCGTCGACGTTATTCATTGCGTCATTGCAATGACGTCTGAAACGATATCAACATACGTTCATAATACGTGGCGTTTGAGTCGGATGCAACGCTGAAAAAAAAAAAAAAAAAAAGAAAACAGGGATATGGTCATTGAATAGGATGTTTGATCTCACAATTAATTTGTTGTATTACTAAACCCCTTTTTTATTTGTTTGGTTGGAGGTTTAACGTCTCCGTCAACACTTTAAAGGTCATTTATGAGACGTTGCTTCAAATTTTGTGGGACTTTTTCCCGACATTGAGATGAAATGACATCTCAAGCCCTGCCGCCCTATGAAACTAATAGGGTTTACAAGCATGGACGGTCCGACACTCGCAGCGCTTTGCCCGGGCAGGCTTAGATCCTCAAAGCGGCTTACCAGTACTCCTCGGCGGATTGGTTTTAGCTCTGCGTGGAAGCATCATGCAGCCAATCTATTTCTTCAAATCCCGATGGGCGGGGGCTTTGTTTCTTCTTTTTTGGTTCAAAACTGTATAAAGCGCTTTCATAATTGCGCCCATCCGGTTTTTTCCCTCCCAGCTTCTGTAACACTATGCTGATTGAGCCGCTTACCTAAGCTGTAAACAGTCAATTGAACGGGAATTCAGATCCAAAATTCAAGATCCAAACTGTCCTAAAAGTCTATGGAAGTGCATGTAAAATACATATTATTCATTTTTCCTGTTTTAAATATGGGATTTTTAAACCTCTGGAGGTACGTCTTTATCGGATTGGTTTACCCCCAGAGGTTTATAAATTCTATATTTCGAATAGGAGAATGAATGATCTGTATTTATCACATGACGTCGCGTCTAAGAGTGTAATAACGCCATGTAATAAATTCCGTAATCCACTAGTGGATTACGAGTTAATCCACTAGTGGATTACGAGTAAATATGCAAATTAGTAAGATGCGCCCCGTTACGTTGCATGTACGACGTCCTTAACGACGTCGCGTTTACTAATAGCGGAATATTCATATCTTTGTAAAACAATCGTGAATAAAATGCGTTTTAAATGGCATATGATAAATAGAAGCGTGCATTCGTGCTCATGTATTACTGAATTCATTAAACTCGTTGAGGAAAAGGGATAAAATGCGAGGCTTGCTTCTATTTATCATATGCCATTTAAAACGCATTTAATAAATTCAATAATACATGAACATTCATGTAAGATCCTCTTTTTATCCTATGACGAAGTTGATAAGCAGTGGATAACGTCGTGTAATAAAAATCGTATGACCACACGTGAAATAACACTTTAGCGGTAACGCTTTAGCGGTAACGCCAGGACGACGTCCATGTCAGCCATGCATTTATGTGGATTTTTTTTGTCAAATTTTAGGGCGATGAAATCCAATTTAAAGTGTCCATATGATAAAAAGAACCTTACATGAGCGGTCATTTCATATGAAATGTATGAAACTCGCCAAAGGCTCGTTTATAAATTTCATATGAAATGACCACTCGTGTAATATCCTCTTTTTAATATACGTTTGTGTTATCGAATTAAATAATGAAAAAAATGCATCTGTGTGAGACCTAGTTTTCATATGAAGTGGGGTCTACAAGAGAAGTTATTACACGGACTTGGTACTTGATACGAGGGTAGGCTGAAAAGTTCTGAGCCTGACCAAGATCCAATGGTTTGTCCATGCTGAAAGTGCCTTATTTTTCAACATAGTCTCCCTTCCTGTCCACACACTTCCTCCAGCGATGCTGGAGTCCTTGGATCCCAGTGGTATAGAAGGTCTCATCTTGGTCCCTGAAAAACTCCTCCACAGCAGCTATCACCTCCTCGTCTGACCGATAATGCTGCCAAGCCAAGTGCTTTTTCATTTTTGGAAACAGGAAATAATCTGATGGAGCTAGATCAGGTGAATACGGAGGGTGATCGACAAGTGTGAAGCCAAAGTCATGCGCAGCAGCCATTGCGACAACCGATATATGAGCAGGCGCATTGTCCTGATGGAACAAGACCCCTTATGTCAATTTTCCGGGTCGTTTAGCCTTAATTGCTTTTCGCAATTGTTTTAGCAGATCTGCATAATACTCCCCATTAATTGTTCTGCCCTTTTGAAAGTAATCTATGAATATTATGCCCTTGGCATTCAAGAACACTGATGCCATCACCTTCCCTGCAGAGGAGACGACCTTTGCCTTCCTTGGAGGGGGTGAGCCAGGGTGCTTCCATTGCATAGATTGTCTTTTGGTCTGTGGCTCAAAGTGATGAACCCAACACTCATCATGAGTGACAAAACGGTCAAGAAAACCATCTTGGTTTTCTTTAAAAATAGCCAAGTTGGCTTGTGACAGGTTCAGTCTGGTCAACTTTTGGTCAGGCGTCAAAAGCCGTGGCACCCATCTGGCGGAAACCTTCGACATTCCTAATTAACTGTGTAGAATGTTCTCTACTCGTTCACGGGAGATGCCAACAGTGTTAGCTAACTGATTCACAGTTAAACGCCTGTCATCCATCACGGCCCTGTGCACTTGGCTGATGGTTTCCTCAGTTGTTGCCGTTGTGGGTCGTCCACACCAGTCATCATCTTCAAGGCTGTCCTTGCCATCTTAAAATTTGCTGCCCACCTTTTCACGGTTGCATACGAAGGAGCATCATCCCCTAATGTAGCAACCATATCGGCATGAATGCCCTTAGGAGCTAACCCATTTTATGGAGGTACTTGATGACACCACGATGCCAGATTTTGTCCATTTTCTCAAAAACGTTCTAGTATCAATTTTCAAAGTCTAGAATTTCTACGTTATTGCAGGTAAAATTGAACTCATTTGAGTCAAATCAAGTAATAAAGGTTTGGATTTAATGAATACAAAATTTCATGGCTGTTCGATGCCTGCTTCTTGGTCACATTGCAAAACTCACTTTGCCTACATAAAGTAGGTTTGTGAGGGGTTCAGTACGTGAACTGGATAAAGTTTACAAATCAAGTGTGAACAAGAGCAACAATTCTGGCTGCGTTATAGTTCTGAGGTATCTGTTCCTGATATATCTGAAACATTGAGACTGCTTTTTGTGGAATGTCGTCATATAGCATTATGATAATGACGACGACCATAACGGTCACGAGGACGACGATGATGATGAACCGTCATGTTGTAATTTGAAAATCCCGCTTTTCACAGCTCATGTATATGCAGCGACAATCTACGTTTATTATGCAGCAGGAAGGAATAAAGGAACGAAAGGCACAAGAAAAAAGTAACGGAAAAAGTCACAGGTTTGGGTAGGAAATAAATAATGGAAGAAAAGTCACAGAAATGGTTTTTATCTTGTTTTTCTTAGAATTGTTGGTGATAGTCACAACCATTCATAATGTTAACAAGTCAGAGCAATGAACACCCCTCTAACCCCCATTTTATGAAGAGACTAGAATGGCGTCCAAAGGACACGGATACCCCCGCGTGAAAATATGCCTATGTTCGTATTGATCCACAGAAAGTTATTGACGGTGTTTAAGTTTTGGACCCTTTTTTCCACATTTGACCTCTAAGTTTGACATTGACCTTGGCGGTAGGACCTTGGTTTTGTGTCAGACAGATTGTCTCATGATGCCCAACATTTCTGCCAAGTAATTTCAAAATCCATCCAGTATAAGAAAGTTATTGACTGCGTTTAAGTTTCGGACCCTTTTTGGAATTTTGACCTCTAAGTATGTCCTTGACCTTGGCGGTACTGACCTGGGTCTTGCACGTTACACATCGTCTCATAATAATTAACAATTCTACAAAGTTATTTCAAAATCCATCCATAAATAAGTTATTGACTTCGTTTAAGCCGGCCCCCGCCCATAGGGGCTTGAAGAAATCTATTGGATGCATGATGCTTCCACGCAGAGCTGAATTCGGCCCGCACACTACTACTGGTTAACCGCTTAGAGGATCTAAGCCTGTCCAGGAAGCGCGGTGCGATGCGGACCGTCCATGCTAATAAACCCTATTCGTTTCATTGGGCGACAGGTCTTGAGATGCCATTTCATCTCAATGTCGGGTAAAAGTCCCACAAAATTGGAAGCAACGTCTCCAAAATGACCTTTACAGTGTTGACGGGGACGTTAAAACACAAATCAACCAACCAACTTCGTTTAAGTTTCGGACGGCCGAACGGACTGACTGACAGTGGCAATGCTATATGCCCTTCCACCATTTTTCGAAAGGCGGGGACATAAAAAGTAGGGCTTACAGGGGGTATTCGTATTTTTTTCATATTTTTGCTCCTCTTCGTGAAGCAATCTGATCTGGGTCTACACTGTTTACTGTTTGCCAAAAAAAAGTATTTTTGAAAAAGTTTGTAAGAAGATGCAGCAGAGTGAATAAACAGTGATAAATAGGCAACAATTTCCAATTCAAATTCCAATTTCCAATTTCTTGGTATCTTTAGGCCAAAAGGTTTGACACCGGGAAATGTCGGGTTTGCAGGTGTTGACGTTACTTTTATTTACTCATTATATATTTTGAAAATGGATGATTTCTATTTTCTATTTGTGACTTTTTTTAAGTTTTATCTGTGACTTTATTTCCATTAGCCTTTTCCAGTGCCTTTCTTTCCGAACAGCATCGCCAATCCCGATACAAGAAGGGGCATTTCCTGTCCGATATTTACGAGGATTAAAACCAGAAAAGAAGACAAGAAAATTAAAACAATAAAACAAAATCAGTAAGAACAGAATGAAAGTTAAAACATCATTGAATGTTTGTGCTCACTCATGTATTTGCTTTGGATAAATGCTTTAGCCAAAACAAATGCATCAGGTTAATGAAAAAAACAACAAAAAAAAAACAAGAAGCATTTTGCATTGTAATATACAGTTTAATGCCTTAGTACAAAGGTCATTGTCTGCGTCGCGTGTTCGAGACGTTCGGAATAGTCTTGTCTCCGTATGGCCTTAGCTGTTGATGGGACGTAAAACTCAAAATACACAAAAGGTCGATTGATAGGAAAGAATTATAGCATGACACGTTTGCGGTAGAGTGTCAAAACCTCAGCAACGCTCGTTATACACACGATTACGAAACTGACACCTGCTTTATCGACGATAATCATCACTAATCAGCCTGAACACAGCAAGGTCTACATTCACGATGCGCCTTATGGGTAGTTTTTTTTTTTTTTTTTTTTTATTTTGTTTATTTTTTTTTTACTGAATTCAGATTGAATGTCCCCGTAAACTCTAAAAGGGTCATTTTGGAGACGTTCCTTTCAATGTTGTAGGACTTTTACCCGACAAAGCTCAAGCCCTGCCGCCAAATGAAACCAAAAGGCTAACATGCACTGGACCGTCTGACTCACACCAATTTCCTTGGGCATGCTTAGTAGGACCCATTGTTTCTTCGTGCACCTATTGAGGACTCCGATCAGATAACCCAGATGTTTAGGCTGATATGTGTCTTTGCTGGATGTAATAAGTGTAGAAAATGCATTGCCAGGACTCTTTTATACTGCCTCATAATACATAAAAATAAATACAAAAAAAAAAAAATAAAAAAAAAATAAATAAAAAAAAATGAAAATAATAAATATATAAAACTACAAAAGAAAATTTAATTTCGCAAATAATGTTGGATTAAAATAAGATCATTTTTACAAGGTTATTCGATGCACAGGCATGAGGAAGTAAAAACTGGTCACAGGAAAAAAAATCACGGAAAAAAATTCACAAATAAAAAATATAGAAAAAAATCCACTAATAAAAGATTGTACATTAATCAATTTTTCTGATGCCATGTTAAAGATGGTTGGTTATTGTCAATTAGTTCAGTGTTCATATAACTTGCTCAAAGGTGTGAATATTGGTTCTGTCTACCTAATTTGTTGCGTATACCCCGGTAAACCCAAACCTATATATAGAAAAATGGGGTTTACGGATTGCACGACCCGCAGAAAAAGCAACCGACTGAAGTCGGTTGATTTTCTAAGAGTGCCCTAAAATCACCGTGTCATTCTGTCATTCGGTCAATCGGTCATTCTGTCAGTTTGTCAGTCTGTCCGCCCGTCCGTAACCCGTTTGTGAAAATTGGTGATAGTGACTTAACCGCTTGGAATATTTAAACAATTTTTGGCATACTGATAGATATCAATGAGATCTAACCAATGAACTTGCGAAATATTACATTCCATTTAGTATAGCCTCGCCGAGGCGAAAAATGTGAAAATTTTCGAACTGCTTCTCCTCGGGAACCGTTGAGCCGATTGAAGTCAAATTTCATATGGAGCCTCTATGGGATGGGGGAAACCAAAATTTGTTCATGGGGTCCAGGTCACATGACCAAAATAGCCGCCAAGCCATATATGGTCTGTCTGTCTGTCCGTCCGTAACCCGTTTGTGAAAATTGGTGATAGTGACTTAACCGCTTGGAATATTTAAACAATTTTTGGCATACTGATAGATATCAATGTGATCTAACCAATGAACTTGCGAAATATTACATATCATTTAGTATAGTCTCACCGAGGCGAAAAATCCGTAAACCGTTTGTGAAAATTGGTGATAGTGACTTAACCGCTTGGAATATTTAAACAATTGTTGGCATACTGATAGATATTAATGAGATCTAACCAATGAACTTGCGAAATATTACATTCCATTTAGTATAGCCTGGCCGAGGCGAAAAACGTGAAAATTTTCGAACTGCTTCTCCTCGGAAACCGTTGGGCCGATTGAAGTCAAATTTCATATGGAGCCTCTATGGGATGGGGCTAACCAAAATTTGCTCATGGGGTCCAGCTCACATGACCAAAATGACCGCCAAGCCATATATGGTCTGTCTGTCTGTCCGTCCGTAACCCGTTTGTGAAAATTGGTGATAGTGACTTAACCCCTTGGAATATTTAAATATTTTTTGGCATACTGATAGATATCAATGAGATCTAACCAATGAACTTGCGAAATATTACATATCATTTAGTATAGCCTCGCAGAGGCGAAACATGTGAAAATTTTCGAACTGCTTCTCCTCGGAAACCGTTGGGCCGATTGAAGTCAAATTTCATATGGAGCCTCTATGGGATGGGGGGAACCAAAATTTGCTCATGGTGTCCAGGTCACATGACCAAAATGGCCGCCAAGCCTTATATGGTAAAAACCCTTCAAAAATAGTCTTCTCCAGAACCACTGGGCAGATTTCCACGAAAATTGATAAATGGCATCTGGGACGTAGGCCCATCATAAATTGCTAAAATGGTGACCCTGGGTTGACCTTGACCTTCTTTGTGCCTAGATCAAACTTTGACACATATGCTTTTGTATTGGAAAATGTGAGAATGCATTTTATCCTGCAAACGATTCAGAATACAATACTAAAGTATAAGATATATTTTTGCTCCTTACGATAAGGCGCATTTATTGGGGGAACCGTTTTAGGTCCAGGTCACATGACCAAAATGGCCGCGATACCCATATATGGTAACACTCATAAAGCTAAAAGCATCCGGCGGGTCGTGCACTTCAGCTGAAGCACTGGTTATCCATTACAGTCCTCATTTTTGTTTATAAATATAGATTGTGGGTACCTGTTAGAAGCATCTAACTGAGCCGGTTCGATTCAGCACCCACGATGTATATTTGTGACAGAAATAAGAAAAAATGCGTTCATCCGAAAAATGCTACTTCTAGCTAAGTTTAATCTCACGGGCGTATCATTACGCAAACACGCCTATACAAATACATTGCCACCTTTATTGCCGAAAAAAATAAAAAGTTCAAGATGAAAAATTGTGATATTTTTCTAATACTGCTCAAAATATAGATTGTGGGCACTCGTTAGCACTGCCTCATCGAGGCGGTTCTAACGAGTACCCACAATCTATAGAGCAGGAATAAGAAAAATAAGGTTTACCCCTGTAAACCTCAGTTTTACTATATAAAAGTGGGGTTCAAGGGGGGGGGGGGTCAAAAATATATAGGCCTGTTTTCGTTATGTAATTGTAATGTAAAGACTCTTAAGTGTCTTAAAAGATGGAAAACTCCGTGGTCAGTCCTCGTTAGTCATTGCCAATATTCTGGATTCGAACTTATCAATAAGAACCTCATATAACACATAACAGTCATTATATGCCTTATTTTCGGTTCAAAAACATAGATTGCACCACCCCATTGAGGCTGTCCTAACAACGACCCATAGTCTATATTTAGGCTAAAATAACAAAGACTGTCAAAAGTTTCCATCTAACTTATGTTATATCTGACATGAAAGATGACATTTTAGCAGTGGCACGGGCGTAATACAGAAGAGATCAACAAGGATGGAATACTCCGTTGCCTGTAGTTGTTCGTCGTTGTCAACACTTAATTTTGAATCATGCTTTTCAGTAAGCTACTCACATAACACTAATGAAAACATTATTCAAACAAATTTTGTGACTTGTTTTTCCGTGACTGTTTTTCCCAAACTCCCCCCCCCCCCCCCTGTGACTTTTTTCCTACATTCGTAAAAAACTACCACTGAACCATTGCGGATGATTCTAACGAGCACCCGCAATCTACATTTGCAGCCGAAATAATGAAAAATACCAAGCTTTTATAAATCAAAGCACTGAAGCACTTGTATCTGAGTCTAGGTTGGAAAATGATCCTGAACGGTAAGTAAACTGTTGACATTTCGCTTAACTTTTACAGTTTTACTTGTTTGATTTAAAGTTTAACGTCTCCGTCAACACTAACTTTTACAGACCTGCATTGTAAGATATTTGTATAGACCCTGATACGATATCGCGTACGTAAGCAAACACGGTAGACCATGATCAGACATCGCGTTCAACGGCGTCTGATCTGTGTCTACACTGTTTGTCAAACACAACACTTGATTCCAGTCCAAATTCTATAGATAACACTCTGGCGCAATACTCTGACCTCAACGAGGCTATTTTCTTATACATTTGTTAAAACCACGTGGACTTTAGCAAAGAAAACCTAATACCCATTATAACTTCGGGTCGTTTGAAAAACAATCGACCAAAATTGAATTTAATTGTTGAGATTTTGTTTGTTTGATCTGAGGTTTAACGTCCCCGTCAACACTGTAAAGGTCATTTTGGAGACCTTGCGTCCAATTTTGTGGGACTTTTACCCGACATTGAGATGAAATGACATCTCAAGCCGTGCCACCGTATGAAACCCATAATGTGTCTAAGCATGGGCGGTCCGACTCGCACCGCATTGCCTGGGCAGGCTTAGATTATCTAAGCCGCTTACCAGTACTCGTTTGCGGGTCGGTTTCAGCTCTGCTTTGAAGCATCATGCAGCCCATCTATTTCGTCAGGCCTGATGGGCGCGGGCAGGATTAATTTTTGTGATACAAAAGTATTCGCCGGCCTCTATAGCTCAGTCGTACGCACATCTGACTGGTGATCAGGAGGACGCGGGTTCGATACCTGCTGGGGTCGGCAACATTCTTTCGGTGAGATTGATCATGAAATCTAGCGGATAGCCAACAGGACAGTAACTTTCCCACAAAATTGCTATTTCGAGCGTAGTGCACACGGTTATACATGTATATGGCTAAATATGTGACCCAACTGCGTTTGCTTTAAAATTCTTAGCGTAGCGTATACCTTGCAAAAACCCGTACGAAAAGAAACGCACTAAAATGTCAATACGTATAAAAACGTAAAAAGCAGTATAGCGCGATAATTCGCATAACAATCGGTTTTCTACGCCTTAATATATTTGCTACGTTTTATTATACGTTTTATTACGTTTCAGGTTTTTTTTTTGTAGTTATTGCTTGGTATCGCTTCCCTACAAAACGGCGCAAAATTAATGTACATGTAGTAAAGCATAGCCCTCACTACGTAACGGTGAGACTGAGGCTTTACTCCGAACCACGTAACGTAGAGGCATACACGTTTACGAAATTCGCGGATGTATGGCACTAGAGAAGACGAATAAAAACAAGGATTTTTTGTATTTTTCGTGAACGTAATGTTTGTGGGGCGACATATATAAAGGTATTGTGGGGCTTTATATATGTATAATATATACATGCCTCATATCTGGGTTGGTATTGTGGGGCTCTATATATGTTTAATATATATATGCCTCATATCTGGGTTAACATTTTCTACCACTTAACTAGGTAAAAATTGTATAGATATAGAGATCAACGATATCGGGCTTGCGTAATGGAACTAAACAAAACACATAAAACGAAGGATTTACTTTTTCGTGAACATTATGTTTGTGGGGCGACATATAAATTGCAATGTGGGGCTTTATATATATATAGTATATATGCCTCATATCTCGGTTAAAATTTTGCGCCACTTATCTCGGTTTAGACACGACCACCCCATATCATGACCAATTTCTATATATATATATATATATATATATATATATATATATATATATATATATATATATATATATATATATATATATATATATATATATATATATATATATATATATATATATATATATATATATATATATATATATATTGCCTCGGCGAGGCAATTTATGAAGGAATCTGACATAAGGCAATATCATGGGCTTGGTACTGTCCGTATGCCAAAATAGATAAAAAAATATTCCAATCGGTTCTAAAGTTACAGGGATTGTCACAAACTGACCGCGGACGGACGGACGGAATCACATGGTGATTACAGTGCACACCCAATGGATCGTGTAATATAAACGTACTTCTACGTCAGCCGTTTTAATGTCATAAGTGCGCTACCACTCGAAGCAGAACTTCATGTCTGAATAAGTTCTGAATAGAAGCAAAGAATACACCAAATAACATTTTTACCAGATTCTCCAAATACTACAGAAATACAACCTACCTTCAAAATGCGACCTGATCTGCAGCGATCTATCCAAAATACAATGGACAAATATGTGCAAACAAGCCATCTACGCATACTTGGAGTAAGCAACGTGTGTTAGATATAAAGAGAAACAAAACATTGAAACTACTGTCACTGAAAAACCTACGCTCGTATGTATTGGTTAAACCCATCTGGTGTGGCGAAAATGTGGAAACATCTGTTGCTGACGTGAAGAAAGCAGTTATTAAAGTCAGGGTATTAGATCGGGACTTGAAGAAATATATGGGCTGCATGATGCTTCCACGCAGAGCTGAAACCGACGCGCACACGAGTACTAGTAAACTGCTTAGAGGATCTAACCCTGCCCAGGCAAAGCGGTGCGAGTCAGACCGTCAATGCTTATAAACCCTATTGGTTTAATTGGGCGGCAGGGCTTGAGATTTCATTTCATCTCAATGTCGGGTAAAAGTCCCACAAAATTGGAAGCAACGTTTCCACAATGACTTTTACAGTGTTGACGGGGACGTTAAACATAAACTCAAACAAAACAAACACATACTTCAGAAACAAAGGCAGACATTCAGCAACGGTTCCATGGATGCAGCGTATCGTCATTGCCGCTGTCTCGCTGTCCAGCATTCTACAGTAAACGACAATCTACTATAAAATCTCTGAGTGATATTGTTTCCAGGCACGTGAGTCCAGCTACCTGGAATGTGTAAGATAAGATAAAATAAGTATTTTGAGTCGTCAAGATATAAAGCTCTAACATAAGCTCTATGGAGCTTTTGAACCGATTGATGTGTATTTCAATGACTGGAACTTTATTTTAAGAACATTAGTTTGTGCCGAGTCAGTGTTGAAAACATTGCCAGAGTTGAAAGACGGCGTCGATGCCATAAAGAACTTGTCCAGAGACTATTTTTTCAGATACACACCTTAAAACTACGGTTGGAAAGCCTAAGGGGATAACAATCTGGCTATTGTATATATATATAGATCTTATATTTTGTTTTTAGTTACAAGTTTTAAGCTTGCTGTTTTTGTGACTCGAACATGTTGATTGACCTAAATAGTCATAGGTCACTAATATTATAATTCACTCCAATTACACAGCAATTCTTACACGAAGGTTTTACATGATCTTTCTTCTCTAGCAGTTCAGCAAGAAAAGGTTGCACATCACATCTTGATTGGTACGTACTCGAGTACCATATTAAATGATCAGTTGATGAATATTATAAGGTTGCATAAGGAACGTAGTGGTCACTTTGTATGGGAAGTTGTACATTTTGCTGTCCCCTGACTTTGGATTACACAATCAATATGCTCACTTAGAAGACGTATAACTGCTATAAGCACTTTAGCCGCAAAAATAAATATAAAGCTGTCCACAAGAAACCGCTTTATTATGTTTCTCATTTGTTTCAAATGACGTTCATAAGGACAGAAAATATATGTACAATTCATCCAAAATTGCAGTTTTCTAACAATTCAATTGTAGGTTGCGGTTTGAAATATTGTTAAAATAATGTAAATGGCATAAACTCGGATTTATAAGGGCATTACAAGAGCATGTTAACGCGATGAAAATGAAATTGGATAAACACTAGCCAATATTGTTTGTAGGAATTTACATAATAATAATAATAATAATAATAATAATAATAATAATAATAATAATAATAATAATAATAATATCACAACTACTACTACAACTACTACTACTACTGATAATAATGTTAAAAATGAAAACGATGAAGACAATAATTCACCTACTACTACTACTACGTGGGTACCTGCCCATCGGGGTTTGCATAAATAAATTTTGCAGCATAATGTTTTCACGCAAAGCAGAAACCGACCGCATATGAATACTGGTAAACCGCTAAGAGGATCTTGGCAAAATGGTGCGAGTCGGACAGCCCCTACAGATAAACATTTTTGTTTGCTTGGGCGTCAGGGCTTGTGATCACATTTCATCTCAATGCGGGGTAAAAGCCCCACAAACTTTGAAGCAACGTCTCCAAAATGACCTAAATAGTGTTGACGGGGATTCAAACAAACTACTACTGCTAATTCTACAACTTATATTGATGATAATAATTTAAATAATAAAACAATTATAATAATAATTATACTCTAACTGCAACAGTTACTCTTACTACTGCCTGCTCAGGAAAAGTGGCGCGAGTCGGACCGTCCATGCATATAGACCCTATTCATGTTGATGGCACATCACAATTACACCTAAGACTTGTGCGATCAGAGCGAAGATGCTCATCCGCGCATACGAAATCAGCATGACAATAAGTCCGTGAAATGAACACCCCTAAACCCCACTTGATATAGAGAGACTAGAAATAATGTTTTTAAAACACTAAGCCTATGACTCCAACCATGCATTATGCCAAAATGTTCAAAGGGCCATAAATGAAGAAAAAAATTCAGCTTTTTATTTATTTTTTTTACAAATTTGATCAGGTCATCTAGTCATCATTCTGCGGCCCCCGCCCAACGGGGCTTGAAGAAATAGATGGGCTGCATGATGCTTCCACGCAGAGCTGAAACCAACCCGCACACGAGTACTGGTAAACCGCATAGAGGATCTAAGTCTGTCCAGGCAAAGCGGCGCGAGTCGGTCCGTCCATGTTTATAAACCCTATTGGTTTCATTGGGCGACAGGGCTTGAGATGTCATTTCATCTCAATGGTGGGTAAAAGTCCCACAAAATTGGAAGCAACGTCTCCAAAATGACCTATACCGTGTTGACGGGGAAGTTAAACCTCAAATCAAGCAAACAAACAAAATCTTCAATGAATCACTTGCTCTGCTTCTGAATCTCATTTGTATTTATACATTGTTTGTAATCTCTTTGTATGTTATGTATGCTGTGATACAAATAAAATATAGTTTAACCTTTTTTGTACCAAATGGAATCTTCCTCCTTATATATAGCAGGAGTCCATTTCAAAATTTGGGGGTGTCAGGTTGTGTTTTCTTCAAAATTTGTTTGGAAAATGGCTGAACTTTTAGCAAACAGTGGAGGCCCTGATCAGACGCCGCGTTATGCGGCGTCTGATCTGGGCCTGTATTACGCACTAAATGAAAGGGCGCAAAAGTCCTTATGAAAATGACGAGGAACGCCGGTTGTAAAAACAGCTGTTTAATTTGTATTTTCTGTATTTAAGCAAGTTCACCAACATAAAATAAATGGTAACATAAAACAGTTCAAACTGGTTTTCCAGTTCAATGTAAAGAAGGTAGATCCTTTCTTGGATTAAATGTCCTTTAACTAGTTACACGGCAAAGTCCAGAGTAACATAAAATATACACTTTTAACACTGGTAATTCCAGAAATTGAGACGGCAAAATCCAGTCTATCATGCATAAAGTTATTATATGTAATTGTGTGTCCTATAACCTAAGACCCCTTTTTATTAACATACTGTCATGTACTCATGAAAACATTGCTCAGGAGGAAATTACCCTTTTTGGCATTTATCCCTTCCCAAGCCATGGTCATCAAGGATAACAATAAGAACATAGTTGTGTTTAACAACAAAATATCCATATCAATTATAATCTATCTCATTGTTTGATTCTAGACATTTTGTTGTTGCAATGTGGTTTCGATATTTCCTTCTCATGAGGAGATTATGATTAAATATGTTTTAGCAGTTCTTTTATGATCCTTGATGACCAGGTGCCTAAGAAAAACAGAAACTGTAATCTGGCTTAATAAAGCAAACAATATGGTTTTATCCAAATTCCAACTGTCTCACAGATTTGAAAAAAAAGTTAATTATAAGAAATAAATATTTATTCATTTTGATAGTTTGCTAAATTTTGAAACAAAAGTTTACCAAATATGATTCATACTATCCTGGAAAACCAGTTTGAACTTTTTTATGTTACCATTTATTTTATGTTGGTGAACTTGCTTAAATACAGAAAATACAAATTTACAACCGGCGTTCCTCGTCATTTTCATAAGGACTTTTGCGCCCTTTCATTTAGTGCGTAATATCTGGTGGAGAATCCGGGCACGTGAACTTTAGGTACCTCTCGCAAGTTAGCCAAGCAAAATTCCCTGATAGACATATTTAGGACATTCCAATTAAATGATGAATCGCCAATTTAACAAAACTTTTTTAAACAATAGAAATTCACAAGTGCTTCCATTGGTGCTCTACTTGACTCTACCTGCTGTTCAGTGTCATCAGGCTTCACAACAGTATTTCAACAAAACAAGGAAAAGTCAAAAACAGAAACAGCGGGATCAGGAAAGAAGAAAAAAATTCCATGAACGGAAATATGTATGTTCTGTATTTCCATTTTATTCTTTGGAAAATCAGGAGATTGTAAGCATGGTTCCAACCACAAGACAACAATCAAACCCTAAAAACAACACAATATCAGACTTTCAGAAAGAAATTAGTCATCTGAACTCAACTATTGCTGATCTAAGAGATAAAATATTGCATAAAGACCATAAATATAAGGACCTGGAAAATAAAACTTCTCTTTTAAAATCTGAGATATGTAGCCAGACAGAGAAACTAACAGATGCTGAAAACATTATTTTAAAGTTAGAACAGGAAGTTATTCAGGAACAAAAGAGAGTACAAGATGCTGAAAAAGAACTTTCATGCCTAAAACAGGAGGTTCTTAAAGAAAAAGTACAACTTCAGGAAACAGAAATTATGTGCCAAGAGTTGGAAGAAGTGCGCAGTAAATTTAATAGAGAAATAGAAAATAATGAATGGATTAGGAAGGAACATTTTGAGGAAATGAAGTGTCTGAAGGCAGAAATAAGAACTTTGAAAAAGCAAACCTCATATGGAACAGTTAGCAGTACTCAGTGTAAAAGTACAGGGACAAACTCAGCATCTAAGGAACATGGAACAATAAGGACAAAGCACAATATTCGGAAATCGACAACACAGTCTTCTGGCAAACCTGACAGAGGCTCTGGATGTCACAGATGTGGTAGTCTATACCTGTCACATCAACCAAATCAGTGCCCAGCAAGAAATTTTGTTTGTGGAAAGTGTTCCAGAAGTGGACACCACACACTAAATTGCTTGCAGGTGTGCAAAGGATGCGGTGGCGCTTACTGCCACAAACCAGAAGACTGTGGTGCTTATGAAAGGAATTGTGCATACTGTAATGTTAAGGGTCACTTTGAAACAATGTGTTTAGAAAAAAGATATGACCAGATAGGGTACTAAAAGTTTAAATTATAAAATGTTGTTTTATGTATTCCCTTACTTAAATCATATATTTTAATGCAAAATTTTGGGGACCAAAATCTTCAAAGTAGGGAAGAGCTATTATGTTGTAAATTTCAAATAAAATTGACATGATAGTATGAATCATATTATCATGTCAATTTTATTTGAAATTTACAACATAATACCTGCACTGTTTGCCCTGGTACCCATTTTGGGGTTTCCGGTACAAAATATAGTTTAAACCAATCACTTGCTCAGGACACTGTACAAGATGACTGGCGAAAAGCAAATTATACCCCGGTCTGTAAAAAAGGAGAAAAACCAGTGCTTCAGCTGAAGTGCACGACCCGCCGGATGCTTTTAGCTTTATGAGTGTTACCATATATGGGTATGGCGGCCATTTTGGTCATGTGGCCTGGACCTAAAACGGTCCCCCCAATAAATGCGCCTTATCGTAAGGAGCAAAAATATATCTTATACTTTAGTACTGTATTCTGAATCGTTTGCAGGATAAAATGCATTCTTACTTTTCCAATACAAAAGCATATGTGTCAAAGTTTGACCTAGGCACAAAGAATGTCAAGGTCAACCCAGGGTCACCATTTTAGCACTTTATGATGGGCCTACGTCCCAGATGCTAATTATCAAGTTTCGTGTAAATCTTCCCAGTGGTTCTGGAGAAGACTATTTTTGAAGGGTTTTTACCATATATGGCTTGGCGGCCATTTTGGTCATGTGCCCTGGACCCCATGAGCAAATTTTGATTTTACCCATCCCATAGAGGCTCCATATGAAATTTGACTTCAATCGGCCCAACGGTTTTCGAGGAGAAGCAGTTCGAAAATTATCACATTTTTCGCCTCGGCGAGGCTATACTAAATGGAATGTAATATTTGGCAAGTTCATTGGTTAGATCTCGTTGATATCTATCAGTATGCCAAAATTATTTAAATATTCCAATCGGTTAAGTCACTATCACCAATTTTCACAAACGGGTTACGGACGGACAGACAGACTGACTGACTGACAGAATGACACGGTGATTTTAGGGCACTTTTAGAAAATCATCCGACTTCAGTCGGTCGCTTTTTCTGCGGGTCGTGCAATCTGAATCAAACTCCATTTGATCTCCAGAATTAGCATCTTTCAGCTGAAATGGGGTTATTTTTCAGTCGAAACAGATGTGGGGGTACTCGGTAGAAGTGCCTCAATCAGTTCCCAAAATCTGTTAGAAACATTAAGCCATTTTCTCGGTATAAAGTGGTATTAACAGGGGTGTTCCTGATACGGGATGTTCTTGTTAGCTGGTTTACTGCTAAAAACCATAGAGGATGGACAAACATCAAACTTGCCTGGACGTGGGTCAATATATGTTTGTTTGTTTGTTTGTTTGATTATGGTTTAACGTACCCGTCAACACTATAGAGGTAATTTTGAGAGGTTGCTTCCAGTTTTGTGGGGTCTTTTACCCGACAGTGAGATGAAACGACATCTCAAGCCCTGTCTCCCAGCACTTATGTGCGGTCAGCTTCACCTCTGCGTTGAAACATCGTACAGCCGAATCTATTTCTCGTAACCTCGGTGGGCGCGAATGTATTTAGCATGAAATAAGAAAGCATCCGATAGAAATACATTTTAACGGCTTTGACAGCAATATAAAACAAACGAGTATCCTTATGTTAGGAAATTGTGTCTGCCAAGGGTCAAAGTGTATATAAAATATGACCTGCTCGAAAAAATAATAAAAATCGTACGATATAAGTTTTTATCATATGAAGTCGCGTCTGAGGGAGTAATAACGCCATGTAATCATGATTTTCGATAATCCACTAGTGGATAAAATATGCAAATTGGCTAGATACGTCCCGTAACGTTACATGTACGACGTCCTTAACGACGTCGCGTTTACTAATGGCGGAATATTGATATTTTTGTAAACAATCGTGAATAAAATGCGTTAAAAATGTCATATGATAAATAGAATCTTGCATTCGTGCTCATCCCCGATAGCTCAGTTGGTAGAGTGTCCGCTCCGGGGAACGGGAGGTCTCGGGTTCGATCCCGGGCCGCGACATACCAAAGTCGTTAAAAATGGTACAAGCTGCTCCTAGCTTGGCACTCAGATTTACGGGGTAGAGCTAGGACTAGCCGACCCAGTGTCAGGATAATGTGACTGGGATTGGTATCATGTAATGTGTCCGGGACATGATTCTTCAGTGAGGCAGCACTATAAAAGTGAGCATTGAGCTCCCTGTCGCAACCAGACACCGTCGTGAAATGACTGAAAAAATTGTTGAAAGCGACGTTAAACCCGAATTCTCTCTCACACACACACACACACACACACACACACACACACACACACACACATTCGTGCTCACATATTATTGAATTTATTAAACGAGTTGAGGAAAAGGGATAAAATGCGAGGCTTATTTATGAAACTCGTTGAGGAAAAGGGATAAAATGCTCGGTAATGCCTCGCACTTTTTCCAGTTGCCTCAACTCGTTTAATAAATTCAATAATACATGGACATTCATGTAAGATCCTCTATGTCTTCCAAAACAAAGAAATGAAAAACAAGACGCAACTGGTATAGTCTTTCAAAACGCAGTGAGACGTGACTGCACTTTTAATTTTGGACTCGTCAGTGTTTTAGGTAAGTCGCCTGCAGTGGGTATTTTTTACACTGGGCGATAGTTACCGTCATATTCTTAAACTTGCGCGCTTTTTAACCAGATTGACCACCAGTCGAGACAGTCTAGTAACACGCCTCCCATCTTTGAGATCTAGGGTTCGAATCTTATGCAGATGTTTTTTTTTTTTTTTTTACTTTTTCTTAACATTTTTTCGTACCTATAAAATTGGAGCACAGGAGATGTTTGTTTGTTCGATTGATTTGAGGTTTATTGTCCCCGTCAAGTTTGGAGAAGTTGCTTCCAGTTTTGTGGGGGTTTTACCCGACATTGAGATGAAATGACATCTCAAGCCCTGCCACCCAATAAAACTAAACGGGTTTAATAAATATGGATGGTCCAACCCGCACCACTTTGCCTGGGCAGGCTCGGACTTACTACGCGGTTTACCATTGCTCATGTGTCGTTAGTTTCAGATCCGCTTGAAAGCATCGTGTAGCTCGAACTATTTCTCCAAGCCCCGATGGGCGGTGCCATCACATTAGATGTATATTCATTTTATTGAAAGGATGGAACGAGCACAAGCGAATCGTTTTAGCTCGGATTCAAGAGGTATTATCAAAAATGTTACTTTGATTGAACGTACGTTCACAGCCGTCAGTGAAGGCAAATGCGGTGTTGAAATTAATCTGAAAGAGTTTCGTTTGTTTGTATTGGGCTTTTACGGCCCAGGCATCACTATTTATGTCATTTTTAGCCGGTCAGTTTACTTATCCACACTTATCCTGGGCAAGCTTATACGTAAGCGGTTAACCAGTACAATGCACATTCTTTCCCCAGAAACTAACAACTGCCCTTCTTGAATCGTCGGAAGGGAGGGAATGGTCATCGAAAAGATTTCATGATTAATCTCCATGGGAAAGAATGTTGCTGACCCCGGCAGGTATCGAGCCCGCGTCCTATTGACCACCAGTCATACGCGTATCCGACTGAACTACCGAGGCCGGCATCCAAAAGATTTACAATGACATAAAAATATAATTGTTGAACATAAAACAAAGGAAACAAAATATTAAGGATGTAAATATAAAAAAATAGAGAAAATAACTTAAAACATAAAAAAGATAAAATAAAAATGAAACATTAAATATAAAAAAATGTGCCACTGGGACTCGAACCCTCGCCAAAAAATTGTTTAGAGTGACTCGCAGTACATCGCATTTACCACTTGACCATGACTTCTAGGTAGAAACTATACAAACATTGATTTATATCTTTAAAATCCCGAGAAAAAAAAGTATCCGCAACCTGCTTCCCCTAAAAAATGGAATCGACTCGTTACGCTTAAACTTTGAACTCTCAAAGGTCGTTGATAAACTATAATAGTCAAAGTACGTTAAAATGACTGGCAATAGCCAAAAATACATTAAAATGCCTCGGGCCAATATAGCAGACCTCGGATCTGTAACTGGGCCAGAACGAAATTACTTGGTTAATAACATTATAATATTACGTTTCAGTGGGTTTTGGAAGGCACTGCTGTGATCTCTTCCCTACATAACGCATGTATGGAAAATTCAGGAAAACCTAGCCTATCCTATAAGAATATTTCCTTTCACAATGAATTTCAATATTTTGTTAGGGATGTAGAATTTTTTATAAAGCTTAAACAGCAGGTATGTAAATGAAGTATATTAAAAAAAAAAAAAAAAAAAAAAAAAAAACAGATACCTAAGTTGAACAAAAACGTTGCAATTAAGCACCTAATTGCTGAATACATTAGATATTTATTCCACAATTTTATCCCAATTATTCTATTTCATTTCAAAATAAATTCAAACAAAAGCAAACGTTGTAATTAACCAGTTTGGATTTCATTTAATTGGTTATCAAAGAGGACAGGAGATATTCAGAATAAGCCATATAATGACGCAGGTGACAGACTTATCATAAACATTTAGAAAAACAGAAGTTTTCAAATAAAGGAAATTATAATTTCTTCTTAAAATTTGTTTCTTTCTCTTTGATACAAAAAAGATACAAAATGAAGTTACATACGATTTCAAACTATTAAAGCGGAAAGGGAACCCGGGAAAGGACATGATTTTTTTTAATATGTTGTGCGGACAAGATACAATCTTGTTCGGACAACATTATCGTGTGCGTACAAGATGTTATCTTGTGCGGACAACATAATATCTTGTTCGCACACTGACATATTATCTTGTGCGCAGAAGATATTAAGTTGTGTGAACAATATACAGTAAAACCTGTCATAGTGGCCACGTCTATTAAGCAAGCAACCTGTCTTAAGCAAGCATGCTTTTAGTTCCCGAAAAAGGCAAATACATTAAAATTCACCTGTATTAAGCAAGCACCTGTCTTAAGCAAGCACATTTTGGTTATCCCTTAGGTGCTTGCTTAATACAGGTTGGACTGTATTATGGTGTCCGCACAAGATAACATCTTGACCGCACAACATAGATCTTGTGCGGACAAGATAATATCTTGTGCGCACAAGATATTATTTTGTGCGGACAACAGTATATCTTGTTCGCACAACATATTATCTTGTGCGATCGAGATATTAAGTTGTGCAAACAAGATATTATCTTGTCTTGTGTGCACAAGATATTATTTTGTGCGGACAAGATATTCTCTTGTTCGGACAACATATTATCTTATGCGCACGGACAACATAATATCTTGTTCGGACAACATAGTAAAAAAAAAAAAAAAATCATGTCCCTTCCCCGTTTCCGTACCTTTATCTTTAAAACAAAAAAGACACAGAATCAACCCAGGGTCACCATTTTAGCAATTTATGATGGGCCTACGTCCCAGATGCTATCTATCAAGTTTCGTGGAAATCTGCCCAGTGGTTCTGGAGAAGACTATTTTTGAAGGGTTTTTACCATATATTGCTTGGGGGCCATTTTGGTCATGTGACCTGGACCCCATGAGCAAATTTTGGTTTCCCCCATCCCGTAGAGGCTCCATATGAAATTTGACTTCAATCGGCCCAACGGTTTCCGAGGAGAAGCAGTTCGAAAATTTTCACATTTTTCGCCTCGGCGAGGCTATACTAAATGAAATGTAATAGTTCGCAAGTTTATTGGTAAGATCTCATTGATATCTATCAGTATGCCAAAAATTGTTTAAATATTCCAAGCGGTTAAGTCACTATCACTAATTTTCACAAACGGGTTACGGACGGACAGACAGACCATATATGGCTTGGCGGCCATTTTGGTCATGTGACCTGGACCCCATGAGCAAATTTTGGTTTCCCCCATTCCATAGAGGCTCCATGTGAAATTTGATTTCAATCGGCCCAACGGTTTCCGAGGAGAAGCAGTTCAAAAATTTTCACATTTTTCGCCTCGGCGAGGCTATACTAAATGGAATGTAATATTTCGCCAATTCATTGGTTAGATCTCATTGATATCTATCAGTATGCCAAAAATTGTTTAAATATTCCAAGCGGTTAAGTCACTTTCACCAATTTTCACAAACGGGTTACGGACGGACCCAAAGAAGGTCAAGGTCAACCCATGGTCACCATTTTAGCAATTTATGATGGGCCTACGTCCTAGATGCTATTTATCAAGTTTCGTGGAAATCTTCCCAGTGGTTCTGGAGAAGACTATTTTTGAAGGGTTTTTACCATATATGGATTGGCGGCCATTTTGGTCATGTGACCTGGACCCCATGAGCAAATTTTGGTTTCCCTATCCCATAGAGGCACCATATGAAATTTGACTTCAATCGGCCCAACGGTTTCCGAGGAGAAGCAGTTCGAAAATTTTCACATTTTTCGCCTCGGCGAGGCTATACTAAATGGAATGTAATATTTCGCAAGTTCATTGGTTAGATCTCATTGATATCTATCAGTATGCCAAAAATTGTTTAAATATTCCAAGCGGTTAAGTCACTATCACCAATTTTCACAAACGGGTTACGGACGGACGGACAGACAGACAGACCGTATATGGCTTGGCGGCCATTTTGGTCATGTGACCTGGACCCCATGAGCAAATTTTGGTTTCCCGCATCCCATAGAGGCTCCATATGAAATTTGACTTCAATCGGCCCAACAGTTTCCGAGGAGAAGCAGTTCGAAAATTTTCACATTTTTCGCCTCGGCGAGGCTATACTAAATGGAATGTAATATTTCGCAAGTTCATTGGTTAGATCTCATCTCATTGATATCTATCAGTATGCCAAAAATTGTTTAAATATTCCAAGCGGTTAAGTCACTATCACCAATTTTCACAAACGGGTTACGGACGGACAGACAGACAGACCGTATATGGCTTGGCGGCCATTTTGGTCATGTGACCTGGACCCCATGAGCAAATTTTGGTTTCCCGCATCCCATAGAGGCTCCATATGAAATTTGACTTCAATCGGCCCAACGGTTTCTGAGGAGAAGCAGTTAAAATATTTTCACATTTTTCGCCTCGGCGAGGCTATACTAAATGGAATGTAATATTTCGCAAGGTCATTGGTTAGATCTCATTGATATCTATCAGTATGCCAAAAATTGTTTAAATATTCCAATCGGTTAAGTCACTATCACCAATTTTCACAAACGGGTTACGGACGGACAGACTGACAGAATGACAGAATGACACGGTGATTTTAGGGCACTCTTAGTAATCAACCGACTTCAGTCGGTTGTTTTTTCTTCGGGTCGTGCAATATGAAGGCTATTGTACAAATTAGTGGATCCACACATAGGTGGATAAGCTCATATATAGCTCTCTGGGCGCTCACAACAAGTTGTACTTGATGACCAAGCGGCTGATCCAGTCCCTGTTTTATCTGGTGTCCCCCAAGGTTCGGTTCTTGGACTGGTCCTTTTCTTGGTATTAATCAATGATCACCCTGATAATATCAGGTCGTCTGTCCGATTGTTTGCTGATGATTGTGTCCTGTATAGGAACATATATTCTCCTTCTTACTCTCGTCTTATTTTACTAGATGACCTGGGTCGACTAGCTTAGTGGGAGGCCGATTGGCAAATAAAGTCCGATGTGGCCAAATGTCATTCAATGAGGGTGTCACGACACCTGCCGGACGATCAAATTAAGTTTGATTATACACTACACCAGCAAATTGGAGCAGGTTCCATCCGCGGCCGCCGTCCATTTGGGCTTGAAGAAATAGATGAGCTGCATGATGCTTCCACGCAGAGCTGAAACCGACCCGCACATGAGTACTGGTAAACCGCTTAGAGGATCTAAGCAGTGCGACTCCATGCTTATAAACTCTATTGGTTTCATTGGGTGACATGGCTTGAGATGCCATTTCATCTCAATGTTGGGTATAAAATTGGAATCAACGTCTCCAAAATGACCTATACATTGTTGACGGGGACGTTAAACCTCAAATCAAGCAAACAAACAAAAACAGGTTCAATGCGCCTAATATCTTAGTATCACCATCACTGACGATCTTGATTGGGGTTAACATATTTCAGAGATAACATCGAATTTAGGATTTCACAGACGTAATTTGGCCTATTGCATATAAAACATGAATATGCATCACCCAGGTGAAGCATGTGCAGAGATGGCGAAATAGAAGTAGCGTCTGTGACATGCTTAACGAGCTAGGATGACCGTCCCTAGAAGCCCGTCGTGAGCAATCCTCTTTAACCTTCTTATCCCCCGACCGAAAAGGTTCGGGGATATAGCGTTCAACCTAGCGCCCGTCCGTCTATCAACCCGTACGTCCGTCCTTAGACGCAACCTTGTGATAGCCATAACTCTTAAGGTAACAGCTGTGTAGGTGTCCATCCGTCTTACCAGAACAATGTGAACAGGATAGAAGACAAAGATATCATCACAGAAGCATCAAACCCTCACAAATGTTCCCCACATAGAGGATGAACCCTATTGATTTTCAGTGTCAAGGGTCAAAGGTCAAGTTCATAAGGGACTTGACATTAAAATCTTATGAACAAGATAGAAGACAAAGCTATAATCATAGAAGCATCAAACCTTCCACAAATGATCCCCTTGGAGAGAGGATGAACCCTATTGATTTTCAAGGTCAAAGATCAATGGTCAAGGTCACAATGGACTTGATATTAAAAACCTTGTGAACAGGATAGAAGACAAAGCTATCATCATAGAAGCATTATACATTCCACAAATGTTTCCCATGGAGCGCAGATGAACCCTATTAATTTTGAAGGTCAAGGTTCAAGATTACGATTGATTGACATTAAAAACCTTGTGAACAGGATAGAAGACAAAGCTATCATAACTTACCATCAAATCTTTCAGGACTGTTCTTCATGGAGAGAGGATGAACCCTATTGATTTTCAAAGTCAAGGTCACAATAGACCAGACATTAACTACAACTGTCAGAGGGTCTGACTGCTATACCCCAGCTTTTCCGCATTTTACTGAATTTGGATACCTAAAACGGCTTTCAAATTAGTATCTGAACAAAAATTCTAATTCTATATAAGCAATGGAAAATAACTGTGTTTTATTCTACAACAAATCAGGACAAGGAAGAGCGTGTCGAGTGACGTCATTAAAAACTGTCAATTAATGACGTCACTAGTCGATTTCCTTGACGTTAGACGGTGTAACGTCATATTCTCGCATCGAAAACGTTAGAAAAGGATATAAATGCATGTGTTTCAGTCGATAATTTTAGCAGGATTTCTTCTAACAATGGCGAACTGTTGGGAGATTTTGAAGGAAACAACAGCTTTATTGCCGAATTTCAGCCTGTTAGAATCGAAATAGATCAGCTCTAGTCTGTGATTTGTTGAATAAATCACAGTTTGTCGGTCAGTTGTAAGTAGACAAATCAAGCGCGCTACGCGCTCGTGATTTGATCTACTTTACAACTGACCTCCAAATTGTGATTTATTACTCAACAAATCACAGTTAGAGCTGATCTATTTCTTAAACAAACTAGAAACAGTGACTTTGACCTTGAACTGATCCATATGAAATTTATGCCATGCACATATAGACCTCATTCAGAATGCATATGCAAAACTTGAACTCAACCGCCAACCGGTGAAGAGATGTGGGAGAAGTTTGCATCACAAGATTATTCTATTTTTAACAACAGTGACCTGACCTTGACCGGACTCATATGAGCCCCGCCAAGCGAAATTGGGTCTTCGAGCATTCCGTCGTGACAAATTTTAACTGCGCATGCCCAGCCATTCAGAGGGGCCAGGGATATGGCTTTCTGTCTGAAGGTTCCTCTTAATTCACTGCTTGTATGAGCGAGCAGCGAAGGTTCTGGCGAGACTGCGCGGATGCGCAGGCTCGCCTGAACCTTCGCTGCTCGCATAGGCGATTAGTACCAAAATCGCTTGACGGGGCCCATATGATATTCATGTCACGCACATCTACAAATCATTATGAATGCGTATGCAAAATTTGAACTCTATCAGTGAAGAAATGGGAAAGTAGTTCTCATCACAAAATTATTGTATTAATGGCAACAGTGACCTTGATCTTGACATGACCCATATGAAATCTATGGCACGCAGATCTACATATCATTATAAATGCATATGCAAAATTTGAACTCAATCGGTGAAAAAATGTGGGAGTAATTTGCAGCACAATATTATTCTTTTTTTCTTTAATAACAGTGACCTTTCACATCTATATCTCATTTTGAATGCATATGCACAATTTGAACTCAGTTGGTGAAGAAATGTGGAAGTAGTTCACATCACAAGATTATTCTATTTTTAGCAACAGTGGCCTTGGCCTTGAAATGATCCATATGAAACTTCTGCCACGCAACTCTACATCTCATCATGACTGGGGAACAAGACAGTTCCCCGACAAGACAGTTCCCCGACACATTTGAAGACAGTTCCCCGACACATTTGAAGACAGTTCCCCGACACTTTTGAAGACAGTTCCCCGACACTATTGTTCATAGTTAAATGACCTGTGACTGATAATTATAATTGGCAATTAGTTCCCAGACACTTTTGAAGACAGTTCCCCGACACTCTTGTTCATAGTCTTAATGACCTAATTGGCATTTTAGGGATAATTGGGGATAATAAAGGCTAAGTGATCATTGTGAATGGATTAAGTATACCTGTGATTTGGAGAGGCAATGTCTTTCTGTGTCGGGGAATTGTCTTAAGATATATTAGTTATAATTCCGACGTTTCTTGCTATGGCAACTAAATTAATGAGATGCCTGAAATTTCCTCGTTGATTTCAAGACAGTTCGCCGACATTTGTTCTGACGATGATCTGTCTGGAAGTCTAAGCCAGAGGAGAGGTAATGTGGAATTTCTTTGTCAGCCAGCATTCGCCAAGATGCAATTTAAATGTAGATGGTCTTTAATGCTCGGTCAAAGCCTAAAAGAATGCCAGGTGAACGTCGGATCGACGGCGATACGACGTGGCAACGTCGTATGTATCGCTGTGAGTCAGACGGTGATTTTAATGGGTAGATATTTGTTTCTTTGACTGCTCAACCATATTGATTGTTAGTCAAATAATTATCATCATTGTTCTCATAACAGTGTTAGGTATCTATTTCATATTCTTATACTTTAATAATATTTATTTAAAACAAAAACTTTGAACTCATCTTCATTTTTCAAATGTTCATTATATGGAAAAATGACAATTAGAAATATACTATTGCGTTTCCTAGAATACATTTTTGTTTTGTTTAAATGTGTGCATGTTCATTAACTGGACATGCTAGTTTGCTTAATTTCGGATGTATTCATTAAACTTATTGATAATGGTATCAAGTATAAGCTTTTTTATACATGTAAAAGTCTGTCGGGGGAACTGTCCTAAAAAATGGTCGATGATTTAATATTTCCAGGCTTTCAAGTGACTCCTTGTGAAAAAGTAGGAGCCGGAGATATTAAAAAGTAGGAGAAAAGTAGGAAAAAAGTAGGAACTTGATGTAAAAAGTAGGAGCTATTGAACACAAACATACCACCATATGACTGACATTTTATCAGTTTTTTTCATTTTGGGCAGTTTTGTTTGTACATTTGAGTCTAATGTTTTTACATCCAAAATATCTGGCACCTGTAAAATATTAGTGGCTAACACATCTAGTACAGTTATTCATGCCAGCAGCTTGAACTTCTAATGCTTTTGTCAAGATTTCGTCACTGGCATAGATATGTACCTAGATACTGACATATGTCAAAATATAAATTCAAATGAATTGACGAATTTTGAAAATTTACATTTAAGTGAGAAGCATCAGCTACAAGATGTCCAGGTGAAGCAACATAGCACTGCTACAATGAATTCCTGTCATGCTAAACAAGACAGCATTTTAGTTGCTCACTGAAGTCAAGGCATTAAAGTATTGCTGCAATGAATTTAAGTCATGCTAGACAAGAAAGATATCAGGTTGGTCAATCACTGCAGTTAAGGCTTTGTGCTGCTTTGAATTCCTGTCATCCTCCATAAGATAGATCTCAAGTTTGTTGCTGCAAACATGCAATATCATGTTGGCCATGCTCAACAAGACAGAACTCTAGTAGGTCAATTCAGTGCAACACAGCACTGCTGCAACATTGAATTCATCTCATGCTCAACAAGACAGAATGCTAAATGATCATTGCAGTTAAGGCATTAAAGCATGGCAACAATGAATTACTTTCATACTTAACAAGACAAGAATTCTAGTTGATCAATGCATTTAAGGCAAATTTAAGCTGCACTGCTGCAATGAATTTCTGCCATGCTCAAAAAGTCAAAGCTCTAGTTGGTCACTGCAGTAAAGGCATCACAGAAGTGCTGCAATGAATTCCTGCCATGCTCAACAAGACAGAAGTTAAGGCTCCACAGTACTGCTGCAGTGTATCCCTTTCATGCTCAAGACAGAACTCTAGTTGATCACTGCAGTCAAGGCATCACAGCATTGCTGCAATGAATGTCTGTCTTGCTCAACAAGACTGAGCTCCAGTGGGTCAAGTGCTACAGTTTAGTCATCAAACCACTGCTGCAATATATTTCTGTCATGCTCAACAAGACTCAGCTCTAGATGGTCACCGCAGTTAAGTCGTCACAGCACAGCTGCTACAATGAATTTCTATCAAGCTAAACAAGACAGAACTCTTAGTTTGTCACTGCAGTGAAGGCATCACAGCATTCCTCTTGTGCTAAACACAGATCTAGTTGGCCACTGCAGTTAAGGTGTCAAAGCATTGCTGCAATGAACTCCTGTCATGCTAAACAAGACATAGCTCTAGTAAGGCGTCAAAGGTATGGTATCAAAGAATTGCTGCTATGAATTGCTGGTCAGTTAAGACCTCAAAAAATTGATGCAATGAATTCCTGGCATGCTTAAAACATAGCTTTAGCTGATCACTGCAGTTAAGAAATCAAAGCACTGCTGCTATGCACTCCTGCCATGCTTAACAAGACAGAGCTCTAGCTGGGCAATGCAGCTGAGGCATTGCTGCAATCATGGATTTTTGTTAAGCTAAACAAGACCAAGCTCAAGATGTTTACTGCAGTTAAGGCATCCCCGCACAGCTGAAGTGAATCTTGTCATGCTAAAAAGAGCAGACAGAGCTATAGCTGGTCACCACAGTTAAGGCATCACTGCACTGCTGAAGTGAATTTTTGTCATGCTAAATAAAACAGAGCTATAGTTGGTCACTGTAGTTGAGGCAACACTGGACTGCTGCAATGAATTTCTGTAATGCTCAACAAGAGAGAACAGTTTGTCACTGCAGTTAGGGCACGAAAGCATTGCTGTTGTGAACTTTCTACCATTCTCAACAAGACAGAGCTCCAGTTGGTCTCTAAGTTAAAGCATCACTACACTTCTGCAAAAGTTCTTGTCATGCTCAACAAAACAAAACTGTAGATGGTCATTGCAGTTTTGCATTACAACACCATATTCCAGTTAGTGGTACAGCTAAAAACAAACAGTAGCCAGTCTTTGAAATTATACTTTGAAAATCTTGAGTGTGGTTACTGCAACTTGTACCTATTGAACTGTGACTGCACTGTTTTTGATTGAACAAAATGATAAAAATACAATCTGAAATGTTTGTAGAAAGTCAATCCAATACAGAAAGAACCTTAAAATATTTCAGTTGTATTGTGAACAATTACATACATATGGATACCCAAACCCAAATAAGTCTATTGTATCTGTTAAATAATTACTTATCCCTGTAAAAACAAAGAGTTCTACAGAGCTCTACAACCATACCTAGTAGCTGACACCTGTTGTTTTATCCATTGTGAGCCAACATTGAAGCAAACTTTGCATTAAACTCAGTAGTGATAACCAGTGAACAGCTTCTACTCATAAGAGGTCGACAGCTGAATGTCGAGGCTCATCAGTCCATATATCATGTAACAAGATGCATTCTACATTTAGGCTGAGATATATGTTATACTTTTAATTGCTTTATTTATTCATTTATTTATTTGGGATCTTAGTTTTTGAACAAATCAAAAAAGTAGGAGAAGTAGGAGTTTTTCTGGAAAAAGTAGGAACAAAGTAGGAAGAGAACAAAAAAGTAGGAAAAAGTAGGACTACTTGAAAGCCTGTATTTCTAAACGACTGTCGGTGAATTGTCTTCAAAATATTGATGAACACATAATAACTATCAATTATGATAATCATCATGATCAGTCACAGGTCATTTGACTTTGAACAATAGTGTCGGGGAACTGTCTTCAAAAGTGTCGGGGAACTGTCTTCAAATGTGTCGGGGAACTGTCTCCAAAAATCGTGTCGGGGAACTGTCTTGTCGGGGAACTGTCTTGATTCCCATGACTGCATATGCAAAATTTAAACTCAATCAGTGAAGAAATGTGGAAGTTATTTGCATCACAAGATTATTATCTTTTTAACGACAGTGACTTTGACCTTACCCATATGAAATTTATATCACCCATATATAGACCTCATTCAGAAATCATATGCAAAACTTGAACTCAATCGGTGAAGACATGTGGGAGTAGTTTACATCACACGATTATTCTATTTTTAGCAACAGTGACTTGACATTGACCAGACTCATATGATATTCATGTCATGCACATCTACATCTCGTTATGAATGCATATGTAAATTTTGATCTCAGTCAGTGAAGAAATGTGAAACTAGTTCTCACCACAAAATTATTATATTTTTAGCAAGTGACCTTGACCTTGACACGACTCATTTGAAACCTATGACACCCACATCTATATCTCATTATAAATGCATATGCAAAATTTAAACTCAGTCAGTGAAGAAATGTGAAACTAGTTCTCACCACAAAATTATTATATTTTTAGCAAGTGACCTTGACCTTGACACGACTCATTTGAAACCTATGACACCCACATCTATATCTCATTATAAATGCATATGCAAAATTTAAACTCAGTCGGTGAAGAAATATGTGAGTTATTCGCATCACAAAATTATTCTATTTTTAGCAACAGGACCTTGAATTTGACATGACCCATATAAAACTGACCCATATGTCACGCATATCTACAGCTCATTATAAATATCATATTTTTGTATTTGTTTGATTTGAGGTTTAAAGTCCCCGTCAACACTGTAAAGGTCATTTTGGAGACGCTGCTTCCAATTTTGTGGGACTTTTACCCGACATTGAGATGAAATGACGTCTCAAGCCCTGTCGCCCAATGAAACCAATAGGGTTTATTAGCATGGACGGTCCGCCTCGCACCGCGGTTCCTGGACAGGCTTAGATCCTCTAAGCGGTTTACCAGTACTAGTGTGCGGGACCGATTCAGCTCTGCGTGAAAGCATCGTGCAGCCCATATATTTCTTCAAGCCCCTATGGCGGGGGCGGTATAAATATCATATGCAAAATTTGAAGTCAATCGGTGAAGAAATGTGAAAGATATTTGCATCACAAGATTATTGAATTTTTAGCAACAGTACCCTTGACCTTGATATGACCCATATAATTTATGTCACGAACATCTACACCGGATTGTAAATGCATTTGCAAAACTTGAAGTCAATCTGTGAAGAAATGTGGAAGTAGTTCGCATAACAATAGAAATGTGTCACGGACGGTTGGCTACACAGATTCTATTTTTAGCAACAGTGACATTGACCTTGATTTGGCACATATGAAATTTATGTCACATCTACACCACATCCTGAATGTGTATGCAAAACTTGAAACCAATCGGTGGAGAAAGTTTGAAGTTATTCGCATCACCAGATTATTCTATTTTTAGCAACAGTGACCTTGACTTGAACCATATGAAATTTATGTCAAGCACATCTACACCACATTGTAAATGCAGACATGTTAAGTCTCCCGAAAATCGCGGGAGACTCTCGAAAAAATAGCTTTTCTCACGCCTAACGAAATTCAGGAAAAATCTCCCGGAAAAATGAAAATTCCGTTTTGGGCAAATTTTTGAAAAGCTGCGCTTGTATTTTCGTGTGCGCAAACCAGAGGAAAAATCCGAGTTAATCCCTGAGTAAAACGTATAATTATTAATGCACTGTCCAGTATTATTGGGGATTAAAACACACCTGCAGATGGGCATTGCAAAGATGAAAGTAAATCATAACGGTTAATAGCCTTCACCCAACGGACCATGTTAGTTAACCGAATCGTGTTATAAACGCAGACCGTATTTGTCACGGACCAGTCTATTCTATTATTACACTGTAAACACAAGCCTCCGGTGCTCTCGATAAGCCTACAATCTTCTGCGTGACAATGTGTGAAAATAAAATTAAGTTATGGCTCTAATTTGCATTTATCCCCAATCATAAAATTTAATCCACAATCGGTGTGAAAATGATGTAATCGCTCCTTAGATGTTTAGCTACATCTAACAGTAGATGTATGCAGCTACTGTCTCGTGCATGGTTATGTTTTGGCGCCAAAATAGCAGATGCTTGGCGGGAAATGTCGAAAACTTAAATGTGTGTGAACACATCTGTATGCTGTTGTTGGTCGGGAATTGTGGAAGGCACTGTTCCCTATCCAGCATTATCCACAACCGTTTAGCTATCAAAAAATATTTACCAGTTGCAAACATTTTTATGAAAGAAAAACGCCCCCATTAAAATAAAACAATTAAACATTAAGCACATGCGGGGTTGCTGAGGTTGGATGACGTCATTTTCCGATCGCGTGCAGAAAAACGGTAGCTGCTATTTATGGACGGTTGATTTCATGGCGATTTTGGTGGTGGAGATCATTGATGTTCACCTTGAACGTGCTTGTTGAGCAGGTGTGAAAGTTTTGGATGGAGGGGTCCTCGTCTTGTGGCTGGATCATTAAATTATAAACTAATCTGCATTCTTTATTCTCTTTTCTCGCTAACCTGACACTTTTGATCTTTTGAGTATATCGGCTGCAGCTTGTGTTAATCGTGTGTGTCAAGTTTATATAATTATCAGTATCTTTAATTGCTAATTGGACAAGCTGTTATGCCATGTCTGCAATTAATTTGAACTTGAAAAAGTACCGTTATTGACCGTGACAACTACAGTATTATCTACCGTATTTCCGCACTTAAAAGTCGGAGGGGAATAACGTTGTTGTGCTCGAAACTTGATCGAAACCTTGGATTATTATACCCGCTTTTTGTGAAGAATATTCGGGTATAATGTGTTCGTGTCAGAGTCGAGTGTCTGTCAGTCTGTGGGTCTGTATGTATGTATGTGTGTGTACGTACGTCCGTCACGTTTCTATGGAATGGATCTCCTCTGAAACCGGTAAAGGTATACTTTTCAAACTTTGCCTGTGGATAGTACATGGGATGTAGATGGCACTTTGCTCCTTTTGGCATGATCTTGACCTCAATATGACCCATAGGTCAAAGGTCAAAAGTATGATTTTGCCATATCTCCTAAACTATTAGAGTTACACTTCTGAAACTTTGGTTACTGGATGGCCCTTGGAATATAGAATAAATTGGGCTACTTTTGGGGTGACCTTGACCTCAACATGACCCCAAGGTCAAAGTTCAAAAGTATTATTTTGCCATATTTTCTAAACTATTGGAGTTACACTTCTGAACCTTTGGTTATTGGATGGCCCTTGGAATATAGAATACAATGGGCTACTTTTGGCATGACCTTGACCTCAACACGACCCAAAGGTCAAAGGTCAAAAAGTATGACTTTGCCATATCCCCTAAAGTATTGAAGTTACACTTCTGAAACTTTGCTTATTGGATGGCGCTTGGAATATAGAATATATTGGGCTACTTTTGGTGTGACCTCGACCTCAAAATGACCCCAAGGTCAAAGGTCAAAAAGTATTATTTTGCCATGTCTTCTATACAATTGGAGCTACACTTCTGAAGGTTTGGTTATTGGATGGCCCTTCGAATATAGAATCATTTGGGCTACTTTTGTTGTGACCCTGACTGCAACCTGACCCCAAGGTCAAAGGTAAAAAAGTATGACTTCGCCATATCTTCGAAACTATCGCAGTTCACTTCTGAAACTTTGGTTATTGGATGGCCGTTGGAATATAGAAAAAGTGGAATACTATTGGTGGACCTCAACATAACCCCAGGGTCAAAGGTCAAAACGTATGACTTTGGCATATCTTATAAACTATAGGGGTTACACTTCTGAAACTTTATTTATCAGTTAGAATGTTCTTTGCAAGTTTTTTGGTTAGTGGATGGCCCTTGTAATATAGAATGAATTGGGCTTCTTTTGGCATGATCTTGACTTCAACATGACCCCAAGGTCAAAGGTCAAAAAGTATGACTTTGCCATATCTCCTAAACTATTGGAGCTTCACTTCTGCAACTTTGCTTATTGGATGGCCCTTGGAATATATAATAAATTGGGCTACTTTTGGGGTGACCTTGACCTCAATATGACCCCAAGGTCAACGGTGAAAAAGTATTATTCTGCCATATCTTCTAAACTATTGGAGTTACACTTCTGTAACTTTGGTTATTGGATGGCCCTTGGAATATAGAATGAATTGGGCTACTTTTGGCATGACCTTGACCTCAACATGATCCCAAGGTCAAAGGTAAAAAGTATGACTTTGCCATATCTCCTTAACTATTGGAGTTACACTTCTGAAACTTTGGTTATTGGATGGCCCTCGGAATATAGAATATATTGGACTACTTTTGGTGTGACCTCGATCTCAACATGACCCCAAAGTCAAAGGTCAAAAAGTATTATTTTGTCATATCTTCTAAACAATTGTACCTACACTTCTGAAACTTTGGTTATTGGATGGCCCTTGGAATATGGAATCAATTGGGCTACTTTTGTTGTGACCTATCTGGGCATAAATGATAAGATATACTCTTGTCCTGAAGCATTATAAACCTGGGGCGGGGTTGGGGGGATGGGATGGGGACACTGGTATGGCTAGGTGTTAGTTTGAAGGCATATTCCCAAGGAAATGATTTTAAAATATTTATTAGTCATTTATCCATGAACAGGAGTGTATAGAATAAACAAAAAAAATGTAGCCTATCCTGAGAGCTTTCCACCAAGACTTCGCGCCTTGGGCTTTCGCCAATCCTCCTCGAACTCGCTGTCTCCCTCATTTTCATTTTCAAAACTTAACATGTCTGTAAATGCATATGCAAAATGTGAAGTCAATCGGTGAAGAAAAGTGGAATTAAATCGCAGAACAAGAAAAAAGGTGTCACGGACGGATGGACAGATACACAGATTCTATTTCTAGCAACAGTGACATTGACCTTGAATTGACGAATATGAAATTTATGTCACGTAAATCTGAACGCCGAGCTGGGGTGTTATATGCTATCTGTTGCCCTTATTACTGGTTGGCATAAACTGTGGGTGCTCGTTGGGGCCGCCTCGATGGGGCGGTTCTATTGAGTATCAACAAAAAGGAAAATTTTTTTTTTTTTTTTTTTTTGCATAAACTGCGGGTGCTCATTGGAGCCGCCTCAACGAGGCGGTTCTACTGAGTATCACCAGTTTTCTTTTTTTTTTTTTTTTTTAACTGCATATATCTAATGTCAAATTTGTTTTAAAATCCCAGTAGGCGTGATTTCGGGATGACGTGTACTTTGTTCTCTATGTGCATGCCAAGCTTCTTTTATGTTTGTATTGCCTGTTTTTCAATTGTGCTGTTCTAAATTGCATGCCAGTTGAGTTACCCTTCCTGTGTGGGGATGCTGTCGGTCCTGTGTCAAATCCTATATATTGCCCAATCTGACAATTCATGTGATTCTATTAGCAATCACATTCTCAAATTTCTAATCCTTTTATTAAGGGGGGTGGGACGGCAGACAGGCCCCACTGCAGCCCCTATTTCAGTATTTTATGTCATTTATCCCAGTTTGCTTGCTGTGCTTGTTAGTTTTATTATTATTATTACTATTATTTTATTACTTTGTAGCCCTATATTGTATTTTGATTATCATTTCTTTATGCATATAAATCATTAACTGTGCCTATCCATTTAATGTGCTTATTTTAGAACTCCCCCTATATAGATTATCTTATAGTTTAACAAGGTTTAGCTATCATAATTATATATATAACATTATTTTAATCATGTGTTTCTCTTACAGGCTGTTGTGTTAAATAGTTACGTTGTTTGTTAACCTAGTCGGTAAATAGCTCCTAGCTAATGTTCTCTCGTTATGTAAAAAAAACCGACTCAAAATAAAGATTCTTGTATCTTGTATAAATCTACACCACAATGTAAATGCATATGCAAAACTTGAAGTCGATCGGTGAAGAAATGTGGAAAAAGTTCGCATAACAAGAAACAAGAGGCCCATGGGCCACGGTGCTCACCAGAGCTCATGGTGTCACTGTCCCCTGGCAGCCATGTATTTTAATGAACAATGGAATATCTGCACTCAAGGACGCTACCGGTGAAATTTGGACCCAATCAGCCTAGTGGCTTCAGATGTGTCGCTTGAATGTGTTGTTACAAGACAACAGACAACAAATGACAACTGCCCATCTATGGCAACCAATAAGCCTAAAATATATGGCAGATAGACCACTGTTTAAGGAACATTTCCATAAAATTTTGACAAAATATCTTGAAAGGCGTAAATGTCATTTTTCCATATTATAGGTCTATGGAAACGCTTAACTTGCCATAGTAACCAAACTAAAGAGTCAAATTTCATTAAAAACACAAAACCTGTAAAGGCAATTATGGTGAAATTTTGCATAAGTCTAGAGCATAAGGTTTATGAAGAGATGATGTTTATTTTTTAGCTCACTTTGGCCGATGGCTCCTGGGAAGTTTATAGGGGAGTGTTCCCTCCGTCGTCTGTCCGTCCGTCTACACTTTTTACCAGCTATATCTCTGCAGCCTGCAGGCTGAACTCAATCATTTCTCATCTGTAGCATGCCTTCGGTGGGGCATTGGTGACATAAGCTGTTTTTCGAAATCGCACGAAAACTTTGGTTGTTATGGCAACCGCAAGGTCCCATAGACTTACAATGGGAAAATGCTTGTTAACCGTAGCGCCTTCAGTTTTTATCAGGTCTTTCTGAAACTTATATGTAAGGTGGCAGGGGATAAAAACTCGAATGAGTTCGAAAACCGGCCAAGTCGGCCCGTTTATCACAGAGTTACCTCCCTTTGATTGCTGAAAATGCCTATAAAAACACACCTTGTCATCACCATAGCCCCTTTAGTTTTGATCGGATCTTACTGAAACTTATATGTAAGGTGGCTGGGGATAATACCTCGGATAAGTTCGACAAAACGGCCAAGTCGACACATTTATCATAGTGTTACGTCCCGTTGATTGCTGAAAATGCCGATGTTTGACTTTGTCATCACCGCAGCCCCTTCAGTTTTGATCGGACCTTTCTGAAACCTATATGTAAGGTGGCTGGGGATAAAAACTCGAATGAGTTCGAAAACCGGCCAAGTCGGCCCATTTATCAGAGTTACCTCCCTTCGATTGCTGAAAATGCCTATTTTTGACATTGTCATCACCGTAGCTTCTTTAGTTTTGATCGGATCTTTCTGAAACTAAAATGTAAGGTGGCTGGGGATATAACCTCCAATGAGTTTGAAAACCGGCCAAGTCGACCCCTTTATCATAGAGTTACGTCCCTTTGATTGCTGAAACGATTTTTTGACCTTGTCATCACCGTAGCTCCTTTAGTTTTGATCGGATCTTTCTGAAACTTATATGTTAGGTGGCTGGAGATAAAAACTCGGACGAGTTCGAAAACCGGCCAGGTCGGCCCATTTATCATAAAGTTACGTCCCTATGATTGCTGAAAATGCCGAAGTTTGACCTTGTCATCACCCTAGCCCCTTCAGTTTTGATCGGATCTTTCTGAAACTTAAAGGTAAGGTGGCTGGGGATAAAACCTCGAATGAGTTTGAATACTGGCCAAGTCGGCCTATTTATCATAGAGTTACGTCCTTTTTGAACTTATCATCACCGTAGCCCCTTCAGTTTTGATCGGATCTTTCTGAAACTTATATGTAAGGTGACTGGAGATAAAAACTTGGATGAGTTCGAAAACCGACCAAGTCGGCCCATTTATCATAGAGTTATATCCCTTTGATTGCTGAAATTGCCTTTTTATCTTGACATCACCGTAGCCCCTTCAGTTTTAATTGGATCTTACTGAACTTTACGTACAAGTCAGGGTTAAAAGCTCGGGTGTGTTTGAAAACTACCGGTAGCGATGTGGGTTGATTACTGACAGAGTTTTGTCCCCTCCTTTGCTGAAAATGCTTATTTTTGACCTTATCATCACCGAAGCTCCCCTCAGTTTTCATCGGATCGTATTGAAACTTACATGTCAGTAAGTAAGGGATAAAACCTTGGCTGAGTTTCAAAAATTGTTGAGGTCAGCCTATATTTCAGAGAGTTATGTCCCCCTCGATTACAGAAAATGCTTTTTTTATGCCCCCGAGAAACTTTGATTCGGAGGGCATATAGTTTTTGCCATGTCTGCCTGCTGTTTGTTTGTCTGTCCGTCACAAAAAACTTTAACCTTGAAAATAACTTCAAAAGTATTTGACCTAGCCCGATGAAACTTCACACACTTATTCACCATCACAAGGGCTACATCCTGACCAAGGGCCATAACTCTGTTGTCATTTTTTGCTGAATTATCTCCCCTTGAATTTTTTTACAAAACTTTAACCTTGATCATAACTTTAAAAGTATTTGACCTAGCCCGTTGAAACTTCACACTTATTCACCATCACAACGGCTACATCCTGACCAAGGGCCATAACTCTGTTGTCATTTTTAGCTGAATTATCTCCCCTTTTTTTAAAACTTTAGCATTGGCCATAACTTTCGATTGATATGTGATAGTAGGGCTTTCATATTCCACATGTGCATTCCTTATATGTTAGTAAGTTAGTGATAAAAGCTCAGACAAAGTTGAAAACTAGCAATGCCAGTCAATTAATCATGGAGTTATGTGCCCTGCTTGGCTGCAAATGCTTATTTTCGACCTTGTCATCACTGCTGTCCCTTCAGTTTTGATCGGATCTTCATGAAACTTACAAACAAGTAAGTCAGGCAGAAAAGCTCAGAGGCGCGGTTTGCTCATTTATCATAGAAGTACATCCCTTTGATTACAGAAATTAATTGCTTATTTTTGACCTTGTCATCACCATAGCCTCTTCAATTTATATTGGATCTTCTTGAAAGGTACATATAAGCAAGTCAAGGATAAAAGCTTAATGAGTTTGAAAACAGGTGATCATATAGTTACATTCTACTTGATTGCAGAAAATGCTTACCGTGCCATCACCTTTTCCTGGCATAAATCCTTCAGTGAAGGTTGGCACTTCCTGAAACTTTAAATCTGTTAGCTCAGGTGAGCGATATAGGACCAATATAGGACCTCTTGGTCTTTTTATTAATTTTTGTTTGGAAACCAATATAAATGAGCAGTAGGCCTTAAATCATAAAGCAGATAGAAGATAGCTTGAAGAATATTTATATGAAAGTTTTCCCAAAAAATCTTCTAAGTCTTGGCAGTAAATGCAAATTTTCAATTTGCCCCATTATAGGTCCTTGGAAACGCTAAGCTGGCATAACAACCAAACTAAAGAGTGCAATTTCATAAAAAAAAAATTCAATACTCATAGAGTATATGGTTTCTGAGGAGATGATTTTTAAGTGTGTTTTTTTTTTTGGGGGGGGGGGGGTTAGATAGATGAGTGCTTAACCCTTTCCCACTCAGGGATTTTGTGAATATCGCTGATTTTCACAGTGTTGCACCTGACAGGAACTTCAACTAGCCATTGTTCCATAATGGATGGTCTGTTTTACACCTAACTCGGTATGAATGTTCATTGGGCAGTAGCCTTTCAAATGCAACCTTTCATGACTTGATTATTATTGTCATGGTAATGAGGGGGTATCTCAAAGTTGGCAAAAAGTATAATTTCACATGAATTTTTGACCAAATCTTAATCTTCACACAGCTGTCAAGGCAACATTTAAGGGGTTTGGCGCTGGCCATTTTCTCTGTTTGCAGCATGTTTTTTATCAGCATCAATTTTGAGGCATTTTTTACCCCAGACACCCTCAGATACAAATTTTAGCGGCCGGTTGGGTTATACACCCAAAATTTTTCGGATGTGAGGCGGGGGGTAATGCCCCCCCCCCCCCCCCACTTCAATTCCCCCCAGAATATTTTTAGTATTACAAAATGTCGTCTGCTGTAAAAAATTACCCAGCATGCAGAGCATTAGCTCCAGCCAAATTGTACAAAGGGAAGCCACTGATGTTTGACTGTCACCCTCTACACTATGTATGCATGGTCCTGGAGAAATATGAAGGAATAAAGATTGTGAATGCTTGATATTTTATTATGGCAACAGCATAACAACATAAACCTAAGCAACAACTTTCAACGATATAAACCATCAAAGTTTTTCTAGTTTATACAGCTAAAAAACAAATCATTCAAAAAATGAAATGCCAAAGAGAAGCAGAAAATTCTGTGCTGATTTCAGCATTTACCATATCTATTCAGACATTTACCATATGTATTCTTTAGGAGCAATCTGGGGCCAGTTGTTCAAAGCATCATTAGCTTAACGAGCTTGTTAGTGGTCAAACTGTTCTAGTAAGTGTAATATTTAATATAGAGACTATTTCATTTTTTCAGTGTAAGACCAAATTTTATTTCATTGAATGAACACCAAAACCAGTATTTTCACGAGTGGGGTAGGCGTGAGTCAAAATATCAGTTTTGGTGTTCATGAGTGATTTCTTACATGCTTCAAAATGGAAATATTTAGCTTCACTAATCACGTCACTCACCCTGGGATAAAACAAACTATGGTCCTGGTCGTTTTGCATCAATTTAGTGGTGTCCAACATGTTTATTGAATATAAAATTGGGTGTAAACTAAAAATTGTCACCTGAGAAATAGCCACGGATGCAATTATTATGAATGGTTACTGAAATAATTGAGAGAGTAATTTCCCGAAGAAGTTGCAGAATGATCTAATGTAGCACGACAAAATATGCGAGGTCTCTCACAACTGTGGGTTCCAGCCTGGATCAGGTCATATGTGAGAAGCCAAGTTCTGCAATGGATGGTCAGGTGGTTTTTCTCCGGGTACTCCAGTTTTCGCCCACCTCTGATTAACGATCAGCTCGATATGAGTGAAACAATCTTGAAAGGGCCGTAAAACCAAAATCAAATCAAAACTAACCATATTAACCCATTTTGTACTGGAAACCCAAAAATGGGAATTTGGCAAACAGTGCAGGCCCAGATCAGACGCCGCGTCTGATCAGGGCCTACATGGTTTGTAAAAAGTTCATCCATTTTCCAAACAAATTTAAAAAAACAAAAAAAACAAACACAACCAGACATCCCTAAATTTTGAAATGGACTCCTGTTATATATAAGGAGGAAGATTCCATTTCACACTAAAAGGGTAAAATGATCAACTAACAATCTTTTTAGTTTTGAACAACTAGTCCCTGATTTGGATCTACACTGTTTGCAAAAATAAAAAGGTTGTCATGAGCAGCAAAACAGTTTGTGTCTAGCATTTAACTCTTATCATGCTGTTCATGACAACCCCTATCTTTGGAAACAGTGTAGATCCAGATCAGATGGCTTCTACAGAAGCCATATGATCAGGATCTACACTGTTTGACATTAAGTTTACAGCTTTGTAAGAATAAATCACATCAAGTAATCTGATTGGTTCAAAGTCAGAAATGGGTGTGGCTAAGCTGAATATTCAGCAAGAGGAGGGTTAATGGAAGTAACAAATACATAGGAATAAATGATACATGTACATAAAAAAAATTCCATTACAATGTTTGTATATACATGTATAAGTATTTTTGTTTATTCTTACACTAGCCAGTGCTCCAGACAAGTAGCATATTTACGTCAAAAACTCAATAGACCTTAACCCTTGTGACGTCATAAATGTAAACAAACAATCCTCGCGCTGCATTGTGGGATAGATTGGGGGGAACTATAGCATGTTTTGAGGAGAATAAGATTGTTTATTGATAATATTAAAAATGAAGATGAGTTCAAAGTTTTTGTTTTAAATAAATATTATTAAAGTATAAGAATATGAAAAAGATATCTAACGCTGTTATGAGAACAATAATGATAATTATTTGACTATCAATCAATATGGTTAAGCAGTCAAAGAAACAAATATCTACCCATTAAAATCACCGTCTGGCTCACAGCGATACATACGACGTTGACCTGGCATTCTTTTAGGCTTTGAACGAGCATTAAAGACCATCTACATTTAAATTGCATCTTGACGAATGCTGACTGACAAAGAAATTCCACATTACCTCTCCTCTGGCTTAGACTTCTAGACAGATCATCATCAGAACAAATGTCGGCGAACTGTCTTGAAATCAACGAGGAAATTTCAGGCAACTCATTAATATAGTTGCCATAGCAAGAAACGTCGGAATTATAACTAATATAACTTAAGACAATTCCCCGACACAGAAAGACATTGCCTCTCCAAATCACAGGTATACTTAATCCATTCACAATGATCACTTAGCCTTTATTATCCCCAATTATCCCTAAAATGCCAATTAGGTCATTAAGACTATAAACAATAGTGTCGGGGAACTGTCTTCAAAAGTGTCTGAGAACTAATTGCCAATTATAATTATCAGTCACAGGTCATTTAACTATGAACAATAGTGTCGGGGAACTGTCTTCAAAAGTGTCGGGGAACTGTCTTCAAATGTGTCGGGGAACTGTCTCCAAAAACCATGTCGGGGAACTGTCTTGTCGGGGAACTGTCTTGTTCCTTCAGGGGAGGAAACTCCTGCAAAAGTATTTTTGTCTCCCACATCAATAGGGGTCAACTCTTAAAGGAAAGAATTTGCTCCGGAGGAGCAAAATCTTTCCTTTAAGAGTAGACCCATTTTTCAGTGGGACAGGGCTTATAGAAAAGCGAACAGAAGTCCTGAAAGTTGCCTCCCTTTGAAAAATGGCGGAAAAATCTGCCAGGTGTTCCCATTCCCCTTAATAGGTGCCCTTTTGTTTAGAGTATTAAACAGCCCACACAACATTTTAAATCATAATTTTTTCAGTATGAGTTAATATCCTTTCTCAGTTATTCAGTAAACAGTAACTGACACACGGTAACGTTTTCGGGACCGAGCCCCGTCTTCAGCTCCTGAAAAGTTGGAATGATATGCTAGATGATTACACAGTTTTCTTGTTTATAGCATGTATTTTACGATGGAATTGTGATTCAGTTACTGCTCCCCTGAAGCCGAAATGGGCTTCTACTTTAGTAGCTCAAGTGGGGTTTAGCCCCACAATATGTTGCGGGTTTACCCACAGATACTTGGGGTCAGTAGAGCAGATTATGGTTAGTAGAGCGGTTAGTCCAGTACTGATCTCTTTTTTTTTTTTCTCTTTATATTTGCATTTTATCATACTTGAATAACACAGTAGGTCATACAAATAAAATTAAATTAAAAACCTCGAACATTTGTCCTGATGTTTTTGAGGCAAATCCGAGAAAATTTGCTGACGTGGAAATATTCCAGAATATGGTATGGAGTATTGTTATACTGCGAAGAAATCAGTAAGCTTTGGACAGTGCAAGAGCAATTGGTTTCCATATACCCTCTGAGCAAAAGTATATTACCTTTTTGCACTCGCCTTGGCTGAATTGCGATATCTGTCATCTTGGATTTACTGCACAGTCGATTAGGATTAAAAGAAAAATCAAATCAATTTCATGTACCACAGTAATTTTCAGTTAATAAATAGATAATGATAATAAAAAAATCTGTTTTTTTTTTTTTTATTCATTTGGTACTTTATTTCATTGTCATCCTTACAGGACACTTTTTTTTGGTTTTGGTTATACGACCCTTTCAAGATTATTTCGCTTATATCGAGCTGATCAACAATCAGAGGTGGGAGAAAACTGTGATTATGCCCGGAGAAAAAAACAGAACTTGGCATCCCACGTCACCCAAGCCAGTCAATCATGACATAAACGTTTTCCAAATGAGCACAGTGATCAACTCAGTGGGTGCAAAAGGGTGTGTCCGCTGTTTGATTTCAGGTTTAATGTCAACACTGTTTAGGTCATTTTGGAGACGTTGCTTCCAATTTTGTGGGCCTTTTACCCGATATAGAGATGAAATGACATCTCAAGCCCTGTCACCCAATGAAACCAATAGGGTTTATTATAAGCATGGGTGGTCCGACTAGCACCGCTCTGCCTAGGCAAAGCAGTTTGATGAAGTCACTAAAAAAAAAAAAAAAACACTATTTTATACCTTCATTGAGCAAAAAGAAGTTTTTTTTTTATTAATATACCATGAATATTTTTGACCCGTCACAGAAAAGGTACCTAATGGGTGTTGGAATGTGCTTACTTTGTAACCAAACAAGATACATGCATCATTCGGATTTCATTTTATAGGTAACCTTAGACACTGAACTGAATTTTATAGCACTCGGTCATTGAACCATCAAATTTTCATAAAAAGGCACATGCAAAAAAATCAAAATACTTCGTTCTTACAAGTACTAGACATGTTTCATGTTTATTTGAAAAAGCTGTATTCAATACTAACTCACAATGAGACTGAATTTCATTTTAGTAAATGTTCAATTTGGAGACCATGGCACCTATAGATGAGGTTACATCGCATGGGCCAGCTGGAAAGCACTCGGTTGATAAGCGGCTGCTCAAGTTTGTTCCACTCGTAAAGAAAAGCATGTTTAAGGCCAAGAAGACTTCGAATTCTTCGTTTCTGAAGCCGCCGTTTTAATATGCCCTAGATACGAAAATCCATCGGGGCTGCGTCTGGCATCCATTCATCTGGAGATATATAGTTCACATTCCAGGCATTGAGGAAATTAAGTGTATTTTTAGCCGTGTGACTTGCAGCACTGTCCTGGTGGAAACCATGTCCCTTGATGAGGCCCCAGGGAACAATCGCGGCACATCCTCGTCGAGAAAAGGGGTCAGGACATGACGCACGTAGTACTGAGAGTCCACCTTTACACCCATATCAATGATTCTAAGCTTAGTTTTACCACGGGAACTCACCCCAGCCCAAGCCATGAAGCCTGGAGCGAAATTGTCACGTTTAACATACTTAATTTTATCACGTTCAATATGAGTTTGTCTGACATAGCACACACGTCTCCTGCCATAACTACCTTCCATATAAAACATCGCTTCATCAGTAGTTACAACGTTTTTCCATTTGTCACCATTCAACTTCCGGTAAAGCTTAAATGAACGTTGACGGCGTTTCTCTACTTGGGCCATACTAAACTTGTGGACTTCGCACTTTTTTTTAAGTCTTGCTTTCAGCACATGACAAATTATTCTGCATATTGTGGAAGCAGATACACCCAGCTTTGCCGCCATTTCACGTTGTGTCAGTGGGTTAACCCTGGCTATCATGGCGGACACTTTTCTGACAATGTGCCTATGAGTGGCATTTGGCGCAATTTTGCTTTTGCTTTTTTTCTGATTGGCTTGAACTCTGCCTATAAGATTGTTCATATCCTTCTTTATGTTAGATATTGTCCCAACGGAAACGGTATGTCCCAGTCTCATAAGCTCCTTACGAATCACACTATATGACGTTTTCCGTTGTAACAGGCATTTTATCATGCCCTCCACAACAGCACTAATTTTATTCCTTCCCATCTCAACACTATACATAAATATACATGTACATAATTGTACATGTAAAGACCTACCTATTGAACCATATAAGCATGGGGACTTGTTGTTTAATGTTATGTTATAGACCTCTCATTTTGTTCAAATAAACATGAAACACGTCTCGTATATGAAGCTTGATTTCTTATCAGCTTTAAAATTCAGTCCATGGTCTTATATTCCTTGCATTATGATATGAGCCAGTGCATGACAAAATCTACAAGAAGTCTTGAGCGACCAGCGAAGACACAGATCAGCCTGCGCATTCGTGCAGTCTGATCAGTCTTCGCTGATCGCATGTACCTACTATATGCTAAAAGCTATGCAAAAAGACATTAGCAAAAGGTCTTGTCATAGTGGATGGGTGCCGCAGGTTAAATTTGAGTCCCTGCTAGTCGCACCTGTCTTATTGTAAGTTTTGTCATGCACCGGCTAATATCTGAATAATGTCTGCATCTTGTTTTAATCTGAAGTTAGCACTTACAGACACCCATAAGGTTCCTTTTTTCCTGATTGGTCACATACAGTAAAATTCTGATATTAAGACCATCTTGGGACTATTCAAAAGTGGTCTTTAAGACCACTTTTGAACAGTCCCAAAGGTGGTCTCTGACCAGAGGACACTGTATGCAGACAAGACAAAAGAAAGAATAACTGCAACCTACTAAATAAGCTTCTAAAAGCAGATTTTGTCATAATTTTAGGCGGTCCTAATAGTGGAATTTTACTATATTTTCACGCAAGATGTTGATTCTTAAAATCATTTTAAAAGTTTATTATTGTTTCTTGAGATATATACATACATCTTATTTACATATTGCACAAAATATGGAGCAGAAAAGGAGGCCTTTCACATATACTGTAACAATCCAAAGTAATGGGACCATCACATGAGCAAGTCCGTAGAATGAACACCCCTTAAACCCCACTTTGTATAAAGAATACTGGGGTATACATATTTTTTTTTTATTTCTGTTCAAAGACAAAGGTTGTGGGTACGCGTTAGAACCGCATTAATAAGCATTAATAATAGGCATTAATAAGAAAATTATCACAAATTTTCATCAGAAAAATAGCCATGTTTAAGATATGAAAGAATGCACTATGTCATACGGATGTGTTATTGTAATGAGACAGTCCTAAGCAAACAGTGCATACCTAGATCAGACAGCTTCTTCAGAAGCAGTCTGATCAGGGGCTACACTGTGGTTCCATCTGCACTTTTTGGACTCTCTTCTGGATTTTGAAACAAATTTGCTCAAATTTTAGGAGAATTACAGCAATAACTATTATGACCAAAAATGACCTTGGGGGTTCTGGGTCCAGTTGTGCAAAGCATCGTTAGCTTAATGATCTCGTTAGTGGTCATATTGTTAACTGTTTTAGCAGGTTCAATATCTGAAATTTTGGTATTTTTGCTGAAAAAATGTGAGATGCAAAAGATGCTCACATTTTTTCAGCAAAAATATTAGTATATTTTCCAATCAAATGAGCAAAGTTTTAACTACAGTTAAACCTGTGTTAGTGGCCACCTCCATTTAGCAAGCAACCTGTCTTAAGCAAGCAGGCATTCAGTTCCCCCAAACAGGCAAATGTGTTAAATTTCACCTGTATTAAGCAAGCACCTGCCTTAAGCAAGCCCCTTCTGATTATCCCTTAGGTGCTTGCTTAATACAGGTTGGACTGTATATGTTAACTAACGACATTGTTAGTTTTGAACAACTGGCCCCTGTTCAGTAAATAGTTGTCACTACACTAAAGAGTCAGCCGGCCTCAGCCGCTCAGTCGGATGCGCGTCTGACTGGTGATCAGGAGGACCCGGGTTTGATTCCTGCTGGGGTCGGCAACATTCTTTCGCAGAGATTGATCATGAAATCTTTTCTACGGTCATTCTCACCCTTCCGCTGATTCAAGAAGGGCAGTTGTCAGTTTCTGCCGAAAGAATGTACATTGTACTGGTTAACGTATAAGCCTGCCCAGGAAAGTCTGGATAGGTAAACTGACCGCCTAAAAATGACCTAAATAGTGTTGACTGGGCCTCTAAACTCCAAATCAAACAAAACAAATCTTTGCTAATGCATTTCTGTTTTTGGAGCCGTAAATGTATTTGTTGGACAACTTTAGGCTGCCAGAACAACTTTATGTTCGATCTTTAGTATCTGTTTCGTCCACAATATGATTCGTACCAAAACACTATTAGACACTGACCTGTATCCCAGGTGTCAGTAGTTATGTCATGGCATATTTAGCATACCAGACCATAGATTTACTTTTTCTGATTACTCTGAAGTTGTTCATTGTTTCTCATCACGAAAACACGCCTTTATAATGTTCACCCCCTTGAACCCCACTTTTATATAGTAAAACTGGGGTTTACAGGGGTAAACCTTATTTTCTGTATTTCTACTCTAAAATATAGAATGTGGGTACTCGTTAGAACCGCCTCAATGAGGCGGTTCTAACGAGTCCCCGCAATCTATATTTCGAGCAGAAATAAGGAAAATATCACAAATTTTCATCCTAAAATTTAGTTTTTTTTTGGTGAAAAAATTACACTGTATTAATATAGGTGTGTTTTCGTAATGAATACTGACTTAATCAGCTTTTTGGTAGACTCAAAACTGACGTACATTCTTCCACTTTAGTGAGCTTTTTATACAAAAAATAAAAAAATAAATAAAATAAAATAAACTAAAACTGGTAGGCTTACTGTAACCTTTTATTTTTAACATTGTCAGCTACTTATGGACAGAACTTCAAGCTCCTGAGGTTTAACAAATGGTGAAAAGTCCCTTTTAGAAGCATTTTCCAGCCAACACTCATAGACAATATGCTTACCACTTTGATTTTTTATTTTGAAATTGCATAGACAATATATCCGCCCTATCGCTACAGGGGACACAACTAGCATCTTTGAATAAATTGGGTTGGTTTGAATAATGTAAGTCCACTTTCCAAGAACAAGTAAGGCTAGGGTAACGACACATGATTCAGAATTTCCGAGACATTCTCGAAACAAGACCGGTTTGCTTACAGAACAGGGATTTAAGGGTTAAATTAACCCTTATCTTGCTGTTCAAGACAACCCCTATCTTTGCAGTGAAGATCCAGATCAGATGGCTTCTGAAGAAGCCATCTGATCAGGATCTACACTGTTTGGCATTCAGTTAATGAATTGGTAGCAATAAATTACATCAAGTAATTTGATTGGTTGATAGACAGAAATGAGTGTGGCTTACATGTATATTCAGCAAGGTAAGGGCTAACAGCGTAAAGTTCGCATTCAGAACCATTTTTATGGCCTATACAGTCAAACCTGTCGTGGTGGCCACCTCTATTAAGCAAGCAACCTGTCTTAAGCAAGCAGGCATTCAGTTCCCGAAAAAGGAAAATGCATTAAAATTCACCTGTGTTAAGCAAGCACCTGCCTTTAGCAAGCACTTTTTGAATATCCCAGAGGTGCTCGCTTAATACAGGTTGGACTGTACTCATAGACAATGGGCCTATCAGGTTTTTTTTCTTTTTTGCCACAACGGCTCACTGAAAATGATGACTGTAGGTCAGTTTTGAGTCCACAAAAAATCTGATAAAGCCAGTGTTGAAAATAATTAACAACTTCAGAGCGATCCGAAAAAGTAAAACTATGGTCTGGTATGCTTAATATAGCTTGTTTCAGCAAGCCAGCTACCTGGAAGTGGGGGGGGGGGGGCACTTATGTGGACGTTGCCCCTGTACCTGCACGTTAATCAAAAATCTGTTGATGATGATCATGACATAAGTACTGACACTGGAAAATTTAGGTCAGTGTCTGAGAGTCATCATGTGAACAAGTCCGTGAAACAAAGACCCCACTAAACCCCAGTTTATATAGAGAAAACTGGGGTTTACGGGGATAAACATTATTTTCCTTATTTCTGCTTCAAGACATATGTTGTGGGTACTCGTTAGAACCAAAACCTATGTTTGGAGTATAAATAAGAAAAATATTACAAATTTTCATCAGAAAAATTGCCCTTTTTGAGGTTTGAAAAATGTACTATTTCTCACAGATGTGTTATCCTAATGGTGTTTTGGTACTGTGGGCGAAACTGATAATAAAGTTCAAAAAGAGTTATCCAGCCTAAAGTTATCAAACAAGTACATTTACGGCTGCAAAAAGTGAAGCTCAATAATAAAGAAATATTTCAATATCAGGATTACTTTTATTGTCTTTCTATGAGCGAGAATATTACCAAACCCCTGCGACGAGCAAAGCATTATGTCTCCATAAAGTTGCGAATTATAACTTTGATCATTTAACTCATTGTATGTGGGAAACCCCTGAAGGAATACCTTGGCAAACGGTGCAGGCCCAGATCAGAGGCCGCAGAATGCGGCGTCTGATCAGGGCCTGCACTATTTGCTAACAGAATTTTCTGTCAAAATAGAATAAAAACAAAAAAATATGCCTAACATCTCTTATGTGACAAATTGACTTTTCCAACATGTAGCAATTGAAGAGGCCACTAGTATACAATGGGTCAATACAGCAAATATGCTGATATTTTGCTGAGAAAAAAATTGAGCTTATATTATTTACCCTGTAAAAACACGAAAGTACCTTCCAGAACAATTAAAAATTTAGCCACTAACAATGCTTTGATCAACTGGACCACTATGTAATCACTGTAATAAATTTGCAGTCTGGGACAAGTGCTGAGAAATGCCAGCAACCTGTGTCTGTGAAATCTGAGAAGCTACAGCACTGCTTGGTGAGGCTGTCCCACTATGATGAGTGGTACTTCGGCGGATGCATACGGAAATGAATTTTGCTACATGGTCTAGGTGGAACTTTTCCAAGAAACGAAGGAACTCTGTTCTGTGGTTCTGTAAAGATAAAAAGAGAGGGAAATATCAACCAAAAAAATCTTTCGAAAATGTGAAGTACAGTACAATCTCTCTATAACACTATTAATGGGGTCCAAAGTGGAAACCATGTTAGTTAAACAACCGTGTTATATCCAAATAAAAAATGTATAGATTATATAGAAAAATGACCATTTATGGTCATTTTTCTATATAATCTACACATTTTTGGGATCAATCTTGTAACTGTGCTATATCCAAAACCGTGTTATAAAGAACCGTATTATAACGAAGTTCGGTGTACATTTCACTCAGTTAAAGACAAAAAGACTCTTAGATTAGATTTAAAGTCAAACTTTGATGGCTCGAAACCCTTTAGGGACTATGCAATTTTGTTTGAGACAGTGGTAGTTAGAACCACAGAGTGTTACTATTACCAGGAGGCATAATGGAGACAATTGTGGGATATCTTTTCGGTGTTCTATATTATAATTGTATGTTGTGTGTACTCATTAGATTTGCCTCAGTGATAAGCCCTGTCCCACTGAAAAAGGAGTCTACTCCAAAAGGAAATGGTCCCACCAATCTGGGTTTACAGAAATAGATGGGCTGCATGTTGCTTCCACGCAGAACTGACCACACATGAGTACTGGTAAACTGCTTAGAGGATCTAAGCCTGCCCAGGCAAAGTGTCGCAAGTTGAACCATATCTGCTTATAAACCCTATACAGTGTTGACCGGGACCCTAAATTTTGAAATGGACTCCTGCCATATATAAGAAGGAAGATTCCATATGGTACAAAAAGGGTTAATGTCTTTGCTGACTAAGATGCTGCCTATTTAGGGATGTAAATATAACTGTACAACTGTTTTTTTTGTTTTGAAGAAAATTGATAAACAGTATGTGGTGGGATAAAACTTTTGGCTAGCATATACAGTCTTAGTGGCCACCTCTATTAAGCAAGCAACCTGTCTTAAGCAAGCAGGCATTCAGTTCCCCAAAAAGGCAAATGTGTTAAATTTCAACTGTATTAAGCAAGCCCCTGTCTTAGGCAAGCACATTTTGATTATCCCTTAGGGGCTTGCTTAATACAGGTTGGACTGTATATGCACTTTTGTACCTTTACCAGTGCCCCATATCAATTGTGGTTCAACATGTCAAATCTTGTGGGTCATTTCAAGCTGTCTCCCAGAGAATGGGAGAAAGGTGACAGTAGAGGATTAAAAAGGCGTGGCAAGTTAATATTTGTTGGACTACAACCTTGAAACAATATGAACTGCTTTAAACAAAATGCGCTGCTCCACATCATAGTCAAACTATTGTTTTTCCTAAATCGAATGTTACCTGCAGGAGAAGTAACAAAATGTGTACAGAAATGTTCATAGGGCCCACCTCAATTAATTTTTGCAGGACCGTAACCTCGAAAAATATGCGCTGCTCCACATTGTGGTTAAAAGTAAATACCAAAGATAAAATGTTCACAAAGTTTTCAAAGGGGATAACTCTGTAAATATTTGGTGGACTGTAGCCTCGAAACTATGCACTGCTCCACATCATGGTCTAACCATATATCAAGTTTCTGCTTGACAGGATCCAAATTGCAGGCGAAGTTAGCTGAAATTAAATGTTTCCAGAAATTTTCAAAGGGGCATAACTTTGTTTTTATTTGGTGGACCAAAACCTCAAAATACTTCTGAAGTTATGGCCGAGGTTAAGTTTTTGGTTAAGGCATGACAAACACACGGAAAACAGCAATATAGTTATGGCCAATGTTGGGCACTGACAACATCCACTGCTCCACATCATGGTCTAACTACACATCAAATTTCAGCTTGATTGAATGTTAATTGTATGAGGAAATAGCCGGAAACAAAATTTTTAAAGAAATATTTTAAAGGATATAACTCTGTAAATATTTGGTGGACAGTAACCTCAAAACAATATGCGCTACACCACCTCATAGTCTTACTAACTACCAAGTTTCAGTTTCATCCGATGAAAACTAAGGGGGGATATTTCACCAAACTTGAATGAAAATCCTTCCAGGGGTAAAGGAGATATGAACAGACACAAAATTCAAAGTTTCAAACCCGTGACCTTGACCCCGCATTGTTTATTTATGGGTTCTGCACATCAGCTCACTGAGGGGGATATTTGACCAAAGTTTAATTAAAATCCTTGCAGGGGTAAAGGAGATATGGAACAGACACAAAATACAAAATTTCCAACTCGTGACCTTCAACTCTGACCTTGACCTCAAGTCGGCATGGTTTATTTATGTGTTATGCACATGAGCATTTGACCCAAGTTTTTGGAAATCCTTCCAGGGGTAAAGGAGATACGGAAAGGGCAAAAAAATCAAAGTTTCAAACTCCTGACCTTCAAATGCGACCTTAACGGTGATTCAGCATGGTTCATTTAGGGGGGAATATTTGACCCAAGTTTAATGTAAATCCTTTGAAGGGTAAAGGAGATATGGAACTGACACAAAATTCAAAGTTTCAAACTATTGACCTTCAAATGTGACCTTGAACTTGAGTTGGCATGGTTCATTTCTGGGTCGGCACATCAGCTCACTGAAAACAATATCTGACCAGTCTAATGAAAATCCTTCCAAGGGTAGAGGAGATATGGAACGGACACAAAATTCAAAGTTTCAAACTTGTGACCTTCAACTGTGACCATGACCTTGAGTCGGCATGGTTCATTTATGGGTTCTGCACATCAGCTCACTGAGACAAATATTTGACCAAAGATTAATGAAAATCTATCAACGGGAGGAGATATGGAGCAGACAAGAAAGTGTTAGGGCCAGACAGACGGACAGACAGACAAAAGCCATTCCTATAATCCCCCCCTCTGCGAAGCGGAGGGGGGTAAAAAAAAAAAAGACCTAACATCACTTAAATGATGAATGAACTTATCAAACTTATAACAACTGAAGAGTCCACCAGTCAGGGTATCCACAATTCGAGTAAAGCAAAATTCCCTGACTTTTACCGGACTAAAATCAAATTTCCCTGACCAATGTTTTTGATATTTTGCGCATTAAGTTCTAACATCTGTGGGCCTCCTCCTCCCCTACAACCAAGCCTTTCCTCCTTTTACAATACCGGCTGTAATTGTCTTAGTCTTTAAATATGTTTTTGTGATCTTTGTTTTTTTTATGTTTGTATTTTCCCTTTGAATTTCTTTTCTATTTTTCTTTTTTCTAAACACATACATGTACATGTATTTACCTAAGTCATTTGTATTTGTGGATGAAATCCTTGAAACAAGAGGCTCAATGAGCCTAACTGCTCACCTGAGGAACATTTTAGAAAGCTGTTTGTCTCAGCAGAAGATTTTTTGAAGTTCTTCCAATTATAAATCAGTGGGAGATAATGAGCCAAAGGTAGTAGCCAATTTGGACGCCATAGGGCTGGCGGGATTTATGCTGATGGCCAACTGATGTTGTAACAATACTAAATATCTAATCTCTGGGTCTTATAGATTCAGAAGAAGATTTCTCAATTTTTCATATTATTAGTCCACAGGAGCTAATGAGTGAGTGTGTTTTAGTTTTATGTTCCACCAACAGCTAAGGTGATACCGAGACAGGACTTCAGTTTAAAGACTCATCTGGAAGTCTGGAGAAGCCCTGGATCTATCCTGCCATCCTTTGTTTATCAGGCGGGTTGCATAACCATTACACCACAGAGGGCTCTATAGGAGCTAATGGGCCCCATGACATAGTCAATTTGGACCCTAGGGGCATGGTTGGTAGGATTACATACTGAATATTTAAGCTCTTGGCCTTATGGTTTCAGAGAAGAAGATTTTTAAAGTTTTTTTTTTATTGTGATAAGTCAAGTGGAAGCTAATGAGCCCTGGGGAGTAGCCAACTTGGAGCCCAGGGGCATGATTGGTAGGATTTATATAGATGAAAACTTAGCATTGTTACATATGAAATATCCAAGCTCTGAGCCCAATGGTTGTCCATGGGAGCCAATGAGGCCTGGAGCATGGCTATTTTGGACCCCAGGGGCATGATTGGCAGGATTTATGTTGGTGAGCACTTGACACTGCTACATACTAAATATCTAAGGTCTTATGATCTCAAAGTGTTTTCCATTTTTAATTTATGGTTTATGGGAGCTAATGAGCGATGGGGCATGGCCAATTTTGACTCCAGAGGCATGGTTGGCAGGATTTATGTAGCTGACCATTTCACGTGGCTACATAGTAAATATCTAATGTGTGTGTGTGTGTGAATTCGGGTTTAACGTCGCTTTCAACAATTTTTCAGTCATATCACGACGGTGTCTGGTTGCGACAGGGAGCTCAATGCTCACATTTATAGTGCTGCCTCACTGAAGTATCATGTCCCAGACACATTACATGATACCACAGTCAGTCACATTATCCATACACTGGATCGACCAGTCCTAGCTCTACCCCGTAAATCTGAGTGCCAAACGAGGAGCAGCTAGTACCATTTTTAACGACTTTGGTATGTCGCGGCCCGGGGTTGAACCCCAGACCTCCCGTTCCCCGGAGCGGACACTCTACCAACTGAGCTATCGGGGCCGGTTAGTAAATATCTAAGCTATGGGCTTTATGGTATCAGAGAATAATTTTTTTAAGTTTTTTCCTTTATAAATCTATGAGAGCTAAGGAGCCCCAGGGGCATGATCGGCAGGTTTTATGTAAGGGACCACCTGGCCTTGCTACATTCTAAATATCTCAGCTCTGGGCCTTGTGGATTCAGAGAAAAATTTAAAAAAAAAAAAATCCATTTTAAGTCTATGGAAGCTTTTGAGCCCCAGGGTGTTGCCAATTTGGACCGCAGGGGTATGATTGGCAGAATTTATGTAGGGGACCACTTGACGTTGCTACATACTAAATATCTAAGCCCTGGGCCGTGTGGTTTCAGATTAGAAGATTTTTTTAAGTTTTTCGCATTGTTAGTCTATGGGAGCTTTATGTTTCCATGGCAACAAGAGTTTCCATCTGATCTGCCCCAAAATATTATGCATCTTTTCTCCCTACCTGGTTATGCTTCACATGAAATTTAATCATGACTGGCCTATTTGCTTTAAAGATATACTTATTTGAAAATGTGAACGAACGCCGGAGCATTGGAAAACTATTACCTCAAATGAGCTTTCAGCTCAGGTGAGCTAATGAAATGCATGTCCAAATACAGAGATCTGTTGGCGTCCTCCTCCCCTATAGCCAACCCTTACCACCCTTTAGTTTCTTCTAAAAGAACAATTTACCAAATGCAATACTTAAGAAGAGGACAAGACATTATTGTTATTATAATTATTATTATCAAAGTAAAAGGCAAACATGAAGAAACTGCCTCAGCCTTTATTTTTTATGTATTTTTATCATTCATGGACATATTTTTTCAAAATTCCCTGACTTTTCCCTGACTTTTGCTAAAATTTCAAAATTCCCTGACCAATTTCAAAATTCCCTGACCTTGAAAAAATATTTTTTTCCTGTCTTTTTCTCTGACCGTGGACACCCTGTCAGTATATAATAGGTTAAACTTACCTTTAATGCTGAGAAGTCATACTCAGGCCCTAGTTCTTCCTACAAAAGTTAAAAGAAATATTTTAGTAACAGAATCAAAATTAGCAAACTCCAAAGAAAGGGGAAAAGTAATTGTTTAAATGACATTGTATGTAGTGTAGTTTCATTGTGACCCAACCCCCACCCAGAGGTGGGGTGGTTGGCTTACCCTGGAGATCAGACAGCTCAAAAATCTTGACCTGTGGCTGGCCTACCCCAAAATCTTGTTCTTGAAATTTGCCTTAACTTCTAATAAAAGCATCGCTAACTATGCATGATACCCAACCACTGCAGGCCAATAACATGCATTTTTCAGGTGTTTCTACAGCAGACAACCTTAGAAATAGGACAGCCAGAATACAAAAGCCGTAACCCATTTAGTACCGGAAACCCCAAAACAGGTACCCTGGCAAACAGTGCAGGCCCAGATCAGACGCTGCAGAATGTGGCGTCTGATCAGGGCCTATACTATTTGTAAAAAGTTCAGCTATTTTCCAAATCAGTTTTGAAGAAAACACAAACCGACACCCCTAAATTTTGAAACGGACTCCTGCTATATATAAGGAGGAAGATTCCATTTGGTACAAACAGGGTTAATAAATCTGTGACAATAATTTTCAATATCTCAGGTACAGAAACTCAAGGCAAAAACAAACCATTTTTCAGATACACCAAAGCCAGATAACTCAAATTTTTAACCCTTATCCTGCTGAATAATTTAATTAGCCACACCCATTTCTGATTATTAGCCAATCAGACTGCACGATATAATGTTTTCTTTCAAATTCACAAACTGAATGGCAAGCAGTGTAGATCCTGATCAGATGGCTTCTTCAGAAGCCATCTGATCTGGATCTACACTGTTTGCTAAGGTAGGGGTTGTCATGAATAGCAGGATAAGGGTTAGCTAACTGTCCTTGGTCACAACAGGCAACCTTTAGTACCCTGTACATCTGTAAAGTGTCATCAAGCTGTTCCATACACAACAGAAATATAGGCCAAATAACTATTTTTCATACAAATATTACGGGCTGATAACTCAAAAAGTAGAGTAGCCAAAGAAGTAGTTCTTGCCTACTTTAGTGCTCAATATATAATTATAATCAACCTTATTTATAGAGTGTAACACATTTAGTACTAGTACTAATCTTCCATGTGGCCCTCTTTTCCTGGGTTGGAACCAGTACTAAGCAATGTGGATAAAGTCTCTTGCTCAAGGAAACAAAAGTTGGCGCTTGCGGGGATCGAACCGGGTACCTCTCGATCTCAAATCTGATGTTTTACCACTGCACCATAGCGCTCCACAATGTATCTATGAAGTTTCATCTGCCTATTCCATACTGAAAGGATCTACATATACAAGGGCTTAGAGACTTAACAGACCGTAAAAATCATAAAAATTCGGACAATTGGAGGACTTGCTGTAATTCTCCTAAAATTTTAACAAATTTGTTTCATCTTCAATCAAGGAGTCAAAAAGGTGCACACTGAATGGCAGTGTAGACCCTGATCAGACTACTCCTTCAGGACAATCTGATCTGGGTCTGCACTGTTTGCTCAGGCCTATCTGTCCCAATACTTAGGATCATTAAGGTAGTCAGAGAATGGTTCCTTGGTCAAAACCAACTTCCTTTGGTGTTCTTTGTTTGTTTGATTTGAGGTTTAACGTTAAATTTTCGGTCTTCTACAAAATGAGCCGACGCATGACAAAACCTACCATAAGACCGGTGTGACCTGCAGAGACTCAAATCAACCTGGCCACCCATCCACTAAGACAAGACCTTTTGCTTATGTCTATTTGCATAGATACTAGCCTATACTTTTATAGTAGGTACATGCGATCAGTGAAGACTCTGATCAGACTGCACGAATGTGTAGTCTGATCCGAGTCTTTGCTGGTCGTTCAAGTCTTCTTGTAGATTTTGTCATACGCTGGCTCAAATAATTTTGTATGTACTCATTAGAATTGCCTCATTGAAATGATTCTAATGAGTACAAACATAATACCTTTTCAAAACCCCCATAAACTAGAGCTGTCAGTGAAACTGACTAGGGCCCCGGCAGCGCTATCAGAGGAGTAGGAAAATTTGTGGACGGACAGACAGACGGACGGACAGAGAGATTACTATAGGGCACCCACACTTTCAGTGCGGGGCCCTAATTATCTTTTATCATATGATGTCTCGTCTGCGAGTGTAATAATGCCATGTAATAAATTCGATAATTCACTAGTGGATTAAATATGCAAATTACTTAGATAGGCCCCTAATGTTACATGTACGATGTCCTTAACGATGTTGCGTTTACTAATGGCGGAATATTGACAAATGTAAAAATTGGTGAATAAATTGCGTTTTAAAAGTCATACAATAAATAGAATCTTGCATTCTTGCTCATGTATTATTTAAGTTATGAAACTCCTTGAGGAAAATGGATAAAATGCTCGGCAAAGCCTTGCATTTTATACCTTTTCTACACTTGTTTAATAAATTCAATAATACATGAATACTCATGGAAGATCCTCGATAAAAAGAAGGATATCTGGAGCTATGATAAGAACTTTCGAGTTATTAAACTTTCACTGTCATGATGACATTATGGAAATCAACCAACCGTTTGATTAATAAACTCAACAGCATATGCAAGGAATGCAAAATGCCTATAAAGTGCCATAATCTCAGCAATATTCTTCCCTTCCAGCGACTTGTCCGCTATTGCTGGATCAAAGAAGAAGGCAGATTTTTTGTCTGGTGTACTGAAGGCCCGGGCTCGCCACAAAGTGTTACAGAAGTCAAGAATCAGCTGATTACAACTGGAGACCATCTGTGGTACATCCAGTTGTTGGTAGATTTCTATCTGGCCACTTCGCTGCTGCAGCTTCATAGAAGCGATGTTGTTCTTGTATCTACAAACAGAAAGAAATCATACTTGCAGGTAAGAAACAGCAATCTGAATAATTACGGATATTTTTTTCGTATTTCTCAATGCTTTATATAGGAAAACATGTACATTGCAATGGAACTATTTTTAACCCACAAAATGTCTTCTGCTGCTGCTAAATTATTACACATGCAAACAGGGAGGCACCTTTTCTATTTCTCCCTTAATGTATCTTTTTAACAGCCTGGATCTGACAATTTTTAACTGTAATTATTTTATTATTATTTAATGAAATGTCCTCAAACTGCTGTCAAGTGTCAAGGAAAGAAAAGTCTTTTATCCCTTAAGATGTCGAGAAAAACTACAGCTGAAAATGTCGACTGCTTATGTCGTTTGCTGAATATTTTTGCAAACTTTCAAAAATATTCTTTGTATACTGGCAAATGGTGTTGACCCAGATCAGACTGCTCCTAGAGGAGCAGTCTGATCTTGTCCACAGTCTGATCTGGTCCACACTGTTTGCAAAAACTAATTTCAAAGTACTTGACAGATGACAAAGCAGACGACAATTGTTGTGATTGGCATTTTATGGGTTAATGTACTGGAATTTTTAGAAATCAACGATTTTCATTTCAAATTAGTGAATGCTTTGGCTTCAATTACAGGAAAAAACAAGAGGGCCCAATGGCCCTATATTGCTCACCTGTGTACTAGAAAATCATAAGTGTAGGAGACCACTTGACATTGCTACATACTAAATATCTGAGCTCTGGACCTTATGGCTTTGGAGAAGAAGATTTTTGATTTTTTTTCCAGTATAAGTCCATAGGTCAATTTTGACCCAAAGGGCATGGTTGGCAGGATTTATGTAGGCGACCATTTTATGTTGCTATAAACTAAATATCTAAGGTCCGTACTTCATGGTTTCAAGATTTTTGAAGCTTTTTTTTTCCATTATAAGTTTATTGGAGTTAAGAAGCCACAGGATTTGGCCAATCTGAACCCCAGGGGCAAGACTCAGGCAGGATTCATGTAGGCAACCACTCAACATTGCTACATACAAAATACCAAAGCTCTGGGCCTTATGGTTTCAGAGAAGAATATTTTTGAATTTTTTTTTAAGTTTTTTTTTTCCATTTTAATAAAAATAAAAAAGTAAGTTCCTTTAAGAGCAATGAAAACATTCATAAGAAAGAAGATGGGTCATACTACGTAGTTTCGGCTAATAAGTCCATCCATGGTAGCTAATGGGCCATGAGCGTGGCCAATACTGGCCCAAGGGGCATGATTGGCAGGATTTATGTAGGTGACCACTTGCCATTGCAGAATGCTACATGCTAAATATCTAAGCTCTGGGCCCTGTGGTTTCAGAGAAGAAGATTTTTGAAGCTTTTTTTCCATTAGGAGTCTATGGGAGCTAAGGGGCCCCGGGGCGTAGCCCATTTGGACCCCAGGGGCATGATTGGCAGGATTTATGTAGGTGACCACTTGCCGTTGCTACATGCTAAATATCTAAGCTCTGGGCCCTGTGGTTTCAGAGAAGAAGATTTTTTAAGCTTTTTTCCATTAGGAGTCTATGGGAGCTAAGGGGCCCCGGGGCGTGGCCCATTTGAACCCCCAGGGGCATGATTGGCAGGATTTATGTAGGTGACCACTTGCTGTTGCTACATGCCAAATATCTAAGCTCTGGGCCCTGTGGTTTCAGAGAAGAAGATTTTTGAAGCTTTTTTTCAATTAGGAGTCTATGGGAGCTAAGGGGCCCGGGGCATGGCCCATTAGTACCCCAGGGGCATGATTGGCAGGATTTATGTAGGTGACCACTTGCTGTTGCTACATGCCAAATATCTAAGCTCTGGGCCCTGTGGTTTCAGAGAAGAAGATTTTTGAAGCTTTTTTTCCATTTGGAGTCTATGGGAGCTAAGGGGCCCGGGGCGTGGCCCATTTGGACCCCAGGGGCATGATTGGCAGGATTTATGTAGGTGACCACTTGCCATTGCAGAATGCTACATGCTAAATATCTAAGCTCTGGGCCCTGTGGTTTCAGAGAAGATTTTTGAAGCTTTTTTTCCATTAGGAGTCTATGGGCGCTAAGGGGCCCCTGGGCGTAGCCCATTTGGACCCCAGGGGCATGATTGGCAGGATTTATGTAGGTGACCACTTGCCGTTGCTACATGCTAAATATCTAAGCTCTGGGCCCTGTGGTTTCAGAGAAGAAGATATTTTAAGCTTTTTTCCATTAGGAGTCTATGGGAGCTAAGGGGCCCCGGGGCGTGGCCCATTTGAACCCCCAGGGGCATGATTGGCAGGATTTATGTAGGTGACCACTTGCTGTTGCTACATGCCAAATATCTAAGCTCTGGGCCCTGTGGTTTCAGAGAAGAAGATTTTTGAAGCTTTTTTTCCATTAGGAGTCTATGGGAGCTAAGGGGCCCGGGGTGTGGCCCATTAGTACCCCAGGGGCATGATTGGCAGGATTTATGTAGGTGACCACTTGCGTTGCTACATGCTAAATATCTAAGCTCTGGGCCCTGTGGTTCCAGAGAAGAAGGTTTTTGAAGCTTTTTTCCATTAGGAGTCTATGGGAGCTAAGCCACCCCGGGGCGTGGCCCATTTGGACCCCAGGGGCATGATTGGCAGGATTATGTAGGTGACCACTTGCCATTGCTAAATGCTAAATATCTAAGCTCTGGGCCCTGTGGTTTCAGAGAAGAAGATTTTTGAAGCTTTTTTCCATTAGGCGTCAATGGGAGCTAAGGGGCCCCCGGGCGTGGCCCATTTGGACACCAGGGGCATTATTGGCAGGATTTATGTAGGTGACCCCTTGCCGTTGCTACATGCTAGATATCTAAGCTCTGGGCCCTGTGGTTTCAGAGAAGAAGATATTTGAAGTTTGTTTTTTTTCCATTATAACTATGGGAGCTAAGGGGTCCCGGGGTGTGGCCAATTTGGACCCCAGGGGCATGATTGGCAGGATTTATGTAGGTGACCACTTGCCGTTGCTACATGCTAAATATTTAAGCTCTGGGCCCTGTGGTTTCAGAGAAGAAGACTTTAAAATTTTTATCAATTGTAAGACTATGGGAGCTATATGTTGCCATGGCAACCAGAATTCCAATCTGATCAGCCCAAAAACCTTATGCAGCCTTTCATCCTATCTGATGATGCTTCTAATGAAATTTGGTCAAGATTGACCATGGGGTATTAGAGATATACTTATTTGAAATTGTTTACGGATGGACACATGCAGGCACGATGGACAAAATGTGATCACAAAAGCTCACATTGTCACTACGTGACAGGTGAGCTAAAAAACAGGAAGTCACTATAGTTGTCTCCCTTAGGTTTGGCAAATCTGAGCTGGAAAAAAAAAAAAAATAGACTTTTGGATGAGTCTTTAAACCGAGGTGCCGTCTCCGTATGACCTTAGCTGTTGGTGGGACGTAAAACTCAAACACTCACTCACTCAGCTGAAAAAATAATCGATTATCAGTTCTGCCTTTGTGATCCATAATCAGTTGGTAATCACTGAAGGTTTGGTTATAATACTACCTTCCTGGCTTTCTCTCTGTGCAAGACTAATTCTAAAACTTATACTTAACTATATGTTTTTAAACGGACAGGCCTGAGCAAACATTGCAGACCCTGATGAGACACTGCAAAATGCTGGGAAACCAGTAAGGATAATCAATTTTGTGGAATTTATCGATTGATTTATCCAATCAATCTTGTTAGGAGGCCTTCATACGGACTGAACAAATTATTTGTCTAAATCACAATGGAAGTAAGGGTGAGGATTGTGACCCCCCCACAAGTGGAATTTGTTTCACTGACCGCTCCAAGGTGGTTTATTATTGTTATAGTTTGTCTTCGAATGTGTGTGTGTATTGCTTATATTATTTTGTTTTGGAGAGCCAGTTAGCCATTTTGTGGGAAAGTGTGTGTGTGTGAATTCGGGTTTAACGTCGCTTTCAACAATTTTTCAGTCATATCACGACGGTGTCTGGTTGTGACAGGGAGCTCAATGCTCACGTTTATAGTGCTGCCTCACTGAAGTATCATGTCCCAGACACATTACATGATACCACACCCAGTCACATTATCCTGACACTGGATCGACCAGTCCTAGCCCTACCCCGTAAATCTGAGTGCCAAGCGAGGAGCAGCTAGTACCATTTTTAACGACTTTGGTATGTCGCGGCCCGGGATCGAACCCGAGACCTCCCGTTCCCCGGAGCGGACACTCTACCAACTGAGCTATCGGGGCCGGTTTTGTGGGAAAGTAACTGTCCTTTTAGCTTTCTGCTAGTGATGTTTCCAATAGGGTCTAGTTGTTTCATGTTCATGTTTCTTTCCCTTTAGTGTCTCTGATGGGAGCTGTGGGTTAATTGTATGGATTCCTGATTTTGATCATTGCCTTCACTTCTATTTTAGTCTCCCTTGTGAAAAGTAGCATGGTTATAGGTATCAATCATGGTTTTTCATACATTAACCCTTATCTTGCTGAATATTCATTTAAGCCACACCCCTTTCTGTCTATCAACCAATCAAATTACTTGATGTAATTTATTACTACAAATTCATAAACTGAATGCCAAACAGTGTAGATCCTGATCAGATGGCTTCTTCAGAAGCCATCTGATCTGGATCTACACTGTTTGCAAAGATAGGGGTTGTCGTGAACAGCAAGATAAGGGTTAACATTCGCCAGGTCCCGAGGAAGCTGTATGAACATGAGGTCGCCAGGCCGAATCTTCAAATATCTTCCGAGGGATCCGGCAAATGTTAATGCAATGAGATAACCATGGATGATCGCTGTTCTTGCATAACTTACGATTCCAACAGCAAATTTTGACGAAAACGCCCAAATGCTCAATATAAACTCCAAATAAACTCTTCAAATGCGAGCAGCGAACCAACATGGCGGCCAATTCAGAATGTTGTTTACAATGACGTTGTTACGCAGTAACCATCTGACGTCCTCATAGATCCCTAAAATGCTACATTCAGGGCGATAATGTTACATCGCTCAACGTAACGTAAACAAAGCAAGGCCAGTCTTGTGATATCAAAAGCTCCAAATCCCATGTCAAACAGCACACGGATTTCATGATTTGAACATGGATTTTGCTGTTTGAGCACGGCTTTCGGTCCATTTGACACTGGCTTCAGACAGCCATGCGCATAGATATTTATGCAAGAATAACCATTTTCCTGAAAAGCAGTACCTACCCAATAATCACAGAGCACACTCTCCCGACTGTGATTGGGTTAGGACTTATCAACAGCCGTTCCAGTAACCGAGGTTCGGCGAGCACAACAAATGGAAGATCATGTGTCCGATGAAGGGAACAGACCTGGAATAAAAAGGGAATTTTTTTCATCTTTGACAAAAGGAGCTTTCAGTAAGATCATAGCTCCAGACAACTGACAGTACCAAGAATATTTGAGGAATAATTTTCCTTAAGGGGAATGGGAACACCTGACAGATTTTTCTGCCATTTTTCAAAGGGAGACAACTTTTGTGACTTCCTGCTCACTTTTCTACAGGCTCAGTCCCATTGAAAAAAAGGGGTCTACTCTTAAAGGAAAGAATTTGCTCCTCAGGAGCAAATTCTTTCCTTTAAGAGTTGACCCCTATTGACATGTGAGACAAAATACTTTTGCAAGAGTTGCCTTCCCTGAGGGTGTTCCCATTCCCCTTAATCCTGTTGAAAAACCTGTGCTGTGAGCAGTTGCATGAATCGCCTTACTGTATTTACCCTAATTATTCGGACACATATACCATACTTGTTCTACAATTTGCACAAGTATGGTTTACTACCCAATATTGTCTCTGGAGGTGGCTGGATGAGGGGGTTTTGCGGGGTCTCATCAGGGTCTACACTGTTTGCTCTGGACTGTCTCTCTGAATACATATGGTAAATATGGTATTAAGGTGATTCTAACAAGTTGTGTTTGATTTGTGATTTAATGTCCGAGTCAACACTGTATAGGTCATTTTGGAAACGTTGCTTCCAATTTTGTGGGACTACTACCCGACACTGAGATGAAATGACATCTCAAGTCCTGTCACCAAATGAAACCAACAGGGTTTACAAGCATGGATGATCCGATTTGCACCGCATTGCCTGGGCAGGCTTAGATCCTCCAAACGGTTTACCAGTACTCGTGTGCGGTCGGTTTCAGCTCTGCGTGGAAGCATCATGCAGCCCATCTATTTCTTCAAGCCTCGATGGGCAGGGGCTGAAATTCTAACAGTACTCAAACTAGAGCTGTCAGAGGATCTGACTATAGCCCCGCTTCAGCGCTGTCAGAGAAGAAAGTTATTTAAGCTGCAGAGAAAACAGTTATGAACAAGAAATAACTGTTGAAAATTTTACATTATCTGGAAAAACTCTAAGAGTTGTGAGCCCTTGTCCCTCATTTCAATGAGCATGATACATTACCAGAATGTCCATGTTTATACTAAATTTCATCTTCCATTTTTCAATGTTCAAAGGGTAATAACTCCTAAAGTAGGCAAATCAGAGTCAGGGTTCCTGCGCTCTGCACATTGTCTCATGGTGCTTTACACTTGTGTGAAGTGTCATGAAAATATCTCAAATGGTTTGTGAGTTATGGAGCCGACACAGTCAAAATTGCCTTTTTAAATGTTCAAAGGGCAATAACTCCTAAAGTAGGCAAACCAGAGTTATGGTTCCTGCACTCTGCACATCATCTCAAGGTGCTTTTCATTTATTTGAAGTTTCATGAAAATATCAGAAACAGTTATGGAGCGGACATAGTTAAAATTGCCATTTTTTAATATTCAAAAGCCTATAACTGAAAAAGTAGACAATCCAGAGTTTGGGTTCCTGCGCTCTGCACACGTAATATGGTGCTTTACATTTGTGTGAAGTTTCATAAAATTATCTCAAACGGTTTTTGAGTTATCGAGCAAAGACGGCTAAAATTGATATTTTTCAATATTCAAAGGGAAAAAACTCAAAAATTAGGCAATCCAGAGTTATGGTTCCTGCACTCTGCACACCATCTCATGGTGTTTAATGTTTGTGTGAAGTTTCATGAAAATATGTGAATGGGTTTTAAAGTTATGGAGCGGACACGAAAATTGTTAACAGACACAGACAGACACACAGAAAATACGAAAACCAGAGTTATGGTTCTTGCGCTCTGCACATTGTCTCATAGTGCTTAACATTTGTGTGAAGTTTCATGAAATTATCTCAAACGGTTTTCGAGTTATGAAGCGGACACTGTTAAAATCGCCATTTTTCAATGTTCAAAGGGCAATAACTCCAAAAATAAGCAATGCAGAGTTATGGTTCCTGCGCTCTGCACATCATCTCATAGTGCTTAACATTTGTGTGAAGTTTCCTAAAAATATCTCAAACGGTTTTCGAGTTATGAAGCGGACACAATTAAAATTGCCATTTTTCAATGTTCAAAGGGCAATAACTCCAAAAGTAGGTAATCCACAGTTATAATTCCTTCGCTCTGCACATTGTCTTATGGTGTTTAACATTTGTGTGAAGTTTCATGAAAGTATGTTAAGCAGATACAAAGTTATGGAGCCAACACAAATTAACGGAATCACGGAATTACGGAAAATGTTCAAAGGGCAATAACTCCAAAAGTAGGCAATCCACAGTTATAATTCCTTCGCTCTGCACATTGTCTTATGGTGTTTAACATTTGTGTGAAGTTTCATGAAAATATGTTAAGCAGATACAAAGTTATGGAGCCAACACAAATTAACGGAATCACGGAATGACAGGACATGGCAAATCCAATATAGCCCCACTTTTTCAAAGCGGGGCTATAAATACTATAATGTTATTAACCAGAGGCCGAGGTCCAATACAGCAGACCAAGGACTGTAACAGGGCCAATATGAAATTACTTGGTTAATGACAATTTTATTAACATCAATAAAGAGTGGTATTGGCAGTTTTTTTCCGTATTGTTCATCCTTTTCTCATATTGGCCCCGTCTCCTGAATTAGCCCTCTTTTTCAATACTGGACCTGATCGTCATAAGTTTAGTGGAATCAGTTTTGGCTATATAAATGCTATAGTACTGTGGTTGATAGATAATATAATGTTATTAATCAAGTAATTTTGTATTGGCCCGGTTACAGGTCTGAGGTCTGCTGCATAGGACCAAGAACCTTTAACCAGGCCAACAGGGAATTACTTGATTAATGACAATTTTATTAATTGACACCATTAAAAACGTGATTATTGATTTTTGACCTCAGTGTCAACGCAGGTGACCTCCGAACAATACACACTAGTCAATTAATAAAAAGCTTTATTAATTGACTAGTCTGTATTGTTCGGAGGTCACCTGTGTTGACACTGAGGTCAAAAATCAATAATCACGTTTTGAGGGCCAATACATCTGACAGGGGACCTGTAACTGGGCCAATACAAACTTACTTGATTCTTAACGTCATATTATGAAGAAATAAGAAAACTTATCCTTTATTTATTCTCGTTTCTGCCCTTTATCTTGAGCTATTCATCATTATTATAAATACTGCCATCAGTGAGCTATATAAATTTCATATGAAAAGGTCATGAATGCAAGATACTGCTGTCATGTAATTAGGGGATAACTATATTCAAAATTGTCATTTGGGGAGGTAAACCGGTGGTTTTACGTTCGAAAATTTCAATATTGAATACAGTTTTCCCCTTTCTAATGCATGTCTTCCTTTGTTTTTTTATTTCATAGGAACAAGACAAAATTTCTACTCGTCCTCCAAAATTTTTACTCATCATGGTGAGCAGAAGAGTGGAATTTTCCAGCCCTGCAGCAAATATGGCTACATGCAAAACTGCTTGCATGAAGCTATTTCAAGGCCTCAACTACATGTCTATGAGCAACTAAGGATTTGGGGACTGTGTTTATTTGCAAGTTCTCGAGGCTTTATTGGTTGCCTGTGGAATAAGAACCCTTTTCTCACAAACTGGCTCATTTAAGAAATGAATATAATTTATTGAACATTCATCGAAGTATGAAAAAGATCGGGTCAGGAGCAAAGTAAGTGAACCCCAAACATTTATCTTTTTCTAACGATGCAGCTAATACGACACATAACAAAACGTCAGCCATACCAGGTCTAGGAAGTCCAATATACACGACTCCAATAACGCATGATGTTTGAGGCTCACAGTGGCTAACAGCAACATCTGACTGATGTAATCTATGATTTTCATGAATGTTTCCACACCATCAAAATCATTTGAGCTTCTACTAAACAGGCAAATACTGAAAAGGAAAATGAGACAATGAACTTATGAGCTTCTGGTTTCATGGGTTTCGTGTGGATTTCATTCATCCAGAAGGTAAGAACTTACTTGTCAAGATTTCCAACACCAATGACTTATTAATTAGTTGCTCAATGTCAAAAACCACAAATGCTCATTCGACAGAGCACTTATTGAACAATCCTCAATAGCAAGCCAGACTCAGATGTATAATTCATTATAACTCTGATTCTGTCTTGCTAAATACCAGATTAAACAGCAAGTAAATACAACTGGAGAATCTATTGAGCTACTTTTTTTTCTCTAAATTTTTAAAGTTTTAACCCTTCTCTTGCTTAATATTCAGTTAAGCCATACCCATTTCTGACTTTGAACCAATCAGATTACTTGATGTAATTTATTCCTACAAATTCATAAATTGAATGTCAAACAATGTAGATCCTGATCGGATGGCTTTTGGATCTACACTGTTTGCAAAGAAAAGGTTGTCATGAACAGCAGAATAAGAGTTAAGTTTTTACATGTCCAAAATTGATAAAGTAAAATATTTCTGAATTTTAGTTTGTGCCCAATTTTCCAAATTGAGACATTCTGAATTTTACTTTGAGCCCAATTTCGCTTCCTCAAACTATAAAAACGAATTTTAAAGGAAAATTCCAAACAGTAAATAACTTGAGAAATTCAGCAGATATATAGTAAATATATGCAGATTTTATAGCAAATATATTTTTCCATAAATTTTGTTCTTTTAAAATATAGCCAAAATCTGCCAACAAGAACAAACTATACTAGTTCCTCAAAAATAATTCCAATTTTTAGTTCATAATTTCAGTTGATGACAGTTAATAACCAAACCGTAAAAAGAAGGTCAGAAACACCAGGCTGAAAATTAGAAAGAACAGTATGGTGATGATCTTGCTTATCAATCAATCGTGTATTCATCCACTTAATAACAGTAGGCCACTGTGCATGACTTTGAGGTGAAATATAAAATATTAAATCAAACCGTATGCAAGAAAAAGAAACTTCTTTTTTATTCCTATGAGTTTGAAATAGGCATTTCTAACCCTCGGCCTATGATAACCTTGGCTTAGCCTTAGTTCAAACTGGACCAGTCTTCCCACAGATTGGAAATGCCTATATTGAATCCATACTCATGAAAACTTCTTATAATCCAGGGGCCAGTTAGTTAACAAATCTGAACATTTTTGTTTGATTTGATTTGAGGTTTAACGTCCCCATCAACACTGTAGAGGTCATTTTGGAGACGTTGCTTCCAATTTTGTGGGACTTTTACCCGACACTGAGATGAAATGACATCTCAGTACCTGCCGCCCAATGAAATCAATAGGGTTTATAAGCATGGACGGGCCGACTCGCACCGCTTTGCCTGGGCAGGCTTAGATCCTCTAAGTGGGTTACCAGTACTTGTGTGCGGGTCGGTTTCAGCTCTGTGTGGAAGCATCATGCAGCCCATCTATTTCTTCAAGCCCCGATGGGCAGGGGCTGAAATCTGAACATTAATTATGGCAAATCTGCTAATAAATTTTTTGAAAAAATGTGAGCACATTTTTTTCAGCAAAACTACCACTATATTAGTTACTGTCCTTGCTAGAGTAGCTAACATTTTGAAGTTAACAAGCTCATTAAGTTAACAATGCTTTGAACAACTGGGCCCAAAAAGGGAGGCCTGTGTAATGACCGAGTGCATTTGTGGGTTGATTTATGTACACGCATGTGTGTCCAAAAATGCATTTTCACTTATGGTGGTAAACATCTTACCATGAGTTGTCAACCAGTGACCCATCTGATGAGCGGAAATCCTGGTATCTTGGCCACTCATTAGCAGCATAATTGTGTAACAAGTCCGTTAAACATACTATAACTTGACACTGAAATGCAGAAAACATGGCAAATATTAGCAATCGAGTCCATTAAACATATTATAACTTGACACTGAAATGCAGAAAACATGAGAATTATTAGCAACTGAGTCCATTAAACATACTATAACTTGACACTGAAATGCAGAAAACACTAGAGAAAGCGACCAGTGGGTCACGTATACCCCCGGCCAGCGTCACCCTCTGATATATCTTTCGAGCTTGTATGTAATATGAATGAAGTCAAGAAGATATAAGAATCTATAATGTGCTTGTAAAAGCTAAACCAAACATAAAATTTCTAAATGGACCAAGGGAGTGAGGGCATCAAATAGAACATACAGGCATCTGTAAACTTTGACATAAAACTTTAACCATATGTAAAATTTCTAAGTCCGTGACCTTGAGGTCAAGGTCACCTTGGGTGGGGGAAGGGACATGCATCATGAAATCATTTATCAAACATGAAGAGAATCTAACATGTGGCTACAGAGATATCAGCAATGAAAAAGGTTTAACACAAAACTTTGACATAAAAGTAGATGAACAGACAGACAGACAGCCCACCCAGGGGCTTGACCCAGAGGCTTAGATATTCCATATGAAAGGTAATGCTATAGAGATATCCTTTACCAAACATGAAGAGAATCAAACATGTGGTTACAGAGATATCAGCAATGAAAAAGGTTTAACACAAAACTGACATAAAATTAGATGAACAGACAGACAGACAGCCCACCCAGGGGCTTGACCCAGGGGCTTAGATATTCCATATGAAAGGTAATGCTATAGAGATATCCTTTACCAAACATGAAGAGAATCTAATATGTGGTTACAGAGATATCAGCAATGAAAAAGGTTTAACACAAAAATTTGACGTAAAAGTAGATGAACAGACGGACGGACAGACAGACAACCCACCCAGGGGCTTAGGTTTTCCATATGAAAGTTAATGCTATAGAGATACCCTGTACCAAATATGAAGAGAATCCAACCTGTGGTTACAGAGATATGAACAATCGAAAAGGTTTAACGCAAAACTTTGACGTAAAGGTTGACGAACGGCCGAACGAACGAACGAACAAACGAACATACGAACGAACCAACGAACGGACGGAAAGACGAAAACTATATACCCCCTGACATACTTCGTATGCCGGGGGTATAATTAGAATTATTAGCAATCGAGTCCGTTAAACATACTATAACTTGACACTGAAATGCAGAAAACATGGCAATTAGTAGCAATTGAGTCCATTAAACATACTATAACTTGACACTGTAATGCAGAAAACATGGCAATTATTAGCAATCGAGTCCGTTAAACATACTATAACTTGACACTGTAATGCAGAAAACATGGCAAGTATTAGCAATCGAGTCCGTAAAACATACTATAACTTGACACTGTAATGCAGAAAACATGGCAATTATTAGCAATCGAGTCCATTAAACATACTATAACTTGACGCTGTAATGCAACAAACATGGCAATTATTAGCAATCGAGTCCGTTAAACATACTACAACTTGACACTGAAATGCAGAAAACATGGCAATTATTAGCAATCGAGTCCGTTAAACATACTATAACTTGACACTGAAATGCAGAAAACATGGCAAGTATTAGCAATCGAGTCCGTAAAACATACTATAACTTGACACTGTAATGCAGAAAACATGGCAATTAGTAGCAATCGAGTCCGTTAAACATACTATTACTTGACGCTGTAATGCAACAAACATGGCAATTATTAGCAATTGAGTCCGTTAAACATACTACAACTTGACACTGAAATGCAGAAAACATGGCAATTACTAGCAATCGAGTCCGTTAAACATACTATAACTTGACACTGAAATGCAGAAAACATGGCAATTATTAGCAATCGAGTCCATTAAACATACTATAACTTGACACTGTAATGCAGAAAACATGGCAATTAGTAGCAATCGAGTCCATAAGTCCGTTAAACATACTATAACGTGACACTGTAATGCAGAAAACATGGCAATTAGTAGCAATCGAGTCCGTTAAACATACTATAACTTGACACTGTAATGCAGAAAACATGGCAATTAGTAGCAATCGAGTCCGTTAAACATACTATAACTTGACACTGTAATGTAGAAAACATGGCAATTATTAGCAATCGAGTCCGTTAAACATACTATTACTTGACGCTGTAATGCAGAAAACATGACAATTAGTAGCAATCGAGTCCATAAGTCCGTTAAACATACTATAACTTGACACTGTAATGCAGAAAACATGACAATTATTAGCAATCGAGTCCGTTAAACATACTATAACTTGACACTGTAATGTAGAAAACATGGCAATTAGTAGCAATCCAGTCCGTTAAACATACTATAACTTGACACTGTAATGCAGAAAACATGGCTAATATTAGCAATCAAGTCCGTTAAACATACTATAACTTGACACTGTAATGCAGAAAACATGGCAATTAGTAGCAATCGAGTCCGTTTAACATACTATAACTTGACACTGAAATGCAGAAACATGGCAATTATTAGCAGTTGAACTGCGCTAAAGTTTTTGTGGTAGCATGTCAGCTTATACAGGCAACTAATGAAACAACTGAAAATAATCAACCACACTGCAAGAAATATCTAGTGTTACTTTTTTAGATACTAAAGAACTGAAAGCTTGTTCTCAAAATGTAATATCATATGATGTCTTCGATAAGCAGTGGATAACGTCGTGTAATAAATATCGTATGACCACACATGTAATAACACTTTGGAGGGTTTAACGCCATGACGATGTCCATGTCAACCATGCTTTTTTTTATGGAAAAATGTTAAAAGTAAAGGCGATAAAATCCAATTTAAAGTGGTCATATGATAAACAGAATCTTACACACATGGTCATTTCATATGAAATTTATGAAACTCACCAAAGGCTTCATATGAAATGACCACTTGTATGTTTGCATAGTAAAAGGCAAAATTCCTATATCAAGACCACCTTTGGAACTTTGGCTCTTGTGAGCTTAAACTAGCAAGAAAAGAATCATTACCACAGCGTACAGACTGACACTGTTTTACAGTAAAGGCCCTGATTTGTGCGAGGTGCTGTGGAAATGGGATTGATGCTCGAATGGATGAAAGCAAACACAGACAATTAACCCTTTTTGTACCAAATGGAATCTTCCTCCTTATATATAGCAGATCATTTTTTAAATTTAGAAGTGTCAGGTTGTGTTATCATCAAAATTTATTTGGAAAATGACTGCACTTTTAGTAAACAGTGGAGGCCCTCATCAGACGCCTAGTTCTGCGGCGTCTGATCTGGGCCTGCACTGTTTGCCAGGGTACCCATTTTGGGGTTTCTGGTACTATATGGATTAATCATTATCCTGCTGAACCAAGTATTTTAGGCACACCCTTTCTGACTATCCAATCAAGTTGCCTGATGTAATGTATTCATTCAATTCATGAACTGCATTAAAAACAGTGTAGATCCTGATCAGAAGCCATCTGATCTGGATCTACACTGGAATCTCGATCTTTGGATAGCAGAGGCTACAGAAGGTTCATTTAAAAAGCAAATGCTCTGATCAGACTGTGCACAGGCAGGGCTGATTCTCTGCTGGTCACACAGGTCTCAGTGTCAGAGGTACTGTTGTCTTTTAGCTCAAATGATTAATACCCTTCTTAGACCAACAGAAGATAGTACAGTTGAACTACAATGGCCCGAGCCGCCTCGGTAGCTCAGTCGGATATGCGTCTGACTGGTGATCAGGAGGACGCAGGTTTGATTCCTGCCGGGGTCGACAACATTCTTTCATGGGGATTGATCATGAAATCTTTCTACGGTCATTCTCTCCCTTATGCTGATTCAAGAAGGGCAGTTATAAGTTTCTGGCAAAAGACTGCACTGCACTGTACTGGTTAACCACATACGTATAAGCCTGCCCAGGAAAAGTGTGGATAGGTAAACTGACCGACTCAAAAAGGACCTAAATAGTACTGAATGGGTCGCCAAACTTCAATACAAAGTAAAAACCAAAATCAAAGGCTCGAACACCTTTGTGACCACGAAAATCCATTCGAAATCGGGTAGTTCAAGCCTCTGAGGGTTACTGTCAGGAGGGATAACGGGGTTAATTTAAGCACATCTTTTCGGAGTTTTTTTAATATAAATGTATGCTGTGTATACTCATTAGAGTCGTCTCATCAAGGCAATTCTAATGAGTACAGACAGCATACATTTGCAATATAAAAGATGAAAAAAATATCCTAACTTTTCCCTCCCAATGTCTTATGTATAGAAATACCCACAGGGACCCAAGAACGATTTCGACTCATCCATGATAAATTGATTGATTGATTTGAGGTTAACGTCCCCATCAACACTGTATAGGTCATTTTGGAGATGGTGCTTCCAATTTTGTGGGACTTTTACCCGACATTGGGATGAAATGACATCTCAAGCCCTGTCACCCAATGAAACCAATAGGGTTTATAAGCATGGACGGGTCGGCTCGCACCGCTTTGCCTGGGCAGGCTTAGATCCTCTTAGCGGTTTACCAGTACTCGTGTGTGGGTCGGATTCAGGTTTGTGTGAAAGCATCATGCAGCCCATCTATTTCTTCAAGCCCCGATGGGCGGGGGCCGTCCCTTGAAACTCAAGAATGGGTTTGACTCATCCACTGGAGTTCGAGCCATTGATGTTCCACTGTATGTACATTAAATACTAACGAGAAAAAAAATCATAAAAATTCGGACACCTTCAGGACTTGCTGTTGTAATTCTCTAATAACTTTAACAAATTCAGCAAGGAGTCCAAAAGGTGCAGATGGAATGGCAAACAGTGAAGACCCTGATCAGACTGCTCCTGAACTGCTCCTTCAGGAGCAGTCTGATCTGGGTCTGCACTGTTTGCTTAGGCCTATCTGTCCCAATACTTAGGATCATTATGGTAATGAGAAACATACTGTGTACTCACCTTAAAAAATACTGGCGACATAAAAAACAACTTTCTTAATGGTTCTAAAACAGAATCCTCTAACACTGCAAAAGAAGAAAGGACTTTTTTTCTTTTTTGTCTATCAAGAACTGCTATGTTTGTGTGTGTGTGTGTTGGTGGGAGGGTTTGAGTTTTACATCACACCATCAACTAAGGCCATAAGTAGACCATCAAAAGTCTGGAGAAGCCCAGAAAGGAAATCTTTGTCTCAGGTGAGCTACAAAACCAATATAAGTGCCTTCAGGCTCAGATCGGCAAAGAATACTATTTGGCTCGCTACTATATGAAGATTTTCAATTAAGTACAGAACACACTTTTTTAGCTCAGTTGAGTTGAGCCTGAAAGAAAATTTGTAACCTAAGAGTCAGGCTCCCAGGTTATAAAACGTTTTTTTTTCCAAGCTCAGCTCACTTCAGCATGGAACCAATGCTTCAACTGAAGTGCACGACCCGCCGGATGCTTTTAGCTTTATGAGTGTTACCATATATGGGTATGGCGGCCATTTTGGTCATGTGACCTGGACCTAAAACGGTTCCCCCAATAAATGCGCCTTATCATAAAGAGCAAAAATATATCTTATACTTTAGTACTGTATTCTGAATCGTTTGCAGGATAAAATGCATTCTCACTTTTCCAATACAAAAGCATGTGTGTCAAAGTTTGACCTAGGCACAAAGAAGGTCAAGGTCAACCCAGTGTCACCATTTTTCGCAATTTATGATGGGCCTACGTCCCAGATGCTATTTATCAAGTTTCGTGGAAATCTGCCCAGTGGTTCTGGAGAAGACTATTTTTGAAGGGTTTTTACCATATATGGCTTGGCGGCCATTTTGGTCATGTGACCTAGACCCCATAAGCAAATTTTGGTTTCCCCCATCCCATAGAGGCTCCATATGAAATTTGACTTCAATGGGCCCAACGGTTTCCGAGGAGAAGCAGTTCGAAAATTTTCACATTTTTCGCATCGGCAAGGCTATACTAAATGGAATGTAATATTTCGCAAGTTCATTGGTTAGATCTCATTGATATCTATCAGTATGCCAAAAATTGTTTAAATATTCCAAGTGGTTAAGTCACTATCACCAATTTTCACAAACGGGTTACGGACGGACAGACAGACAGACAGACCATATATGGCTTGGGGGCCATTTTGGTCATGTGACCTGGACCCCATGAGCAAATTTTGGTTTCCCCCATCCCATAGAGGCTCCATATGAAATTTGACTTCAATCGGTCCAAAGGTTTCCGAGGAGAAGCAGTTCGAAAATGTTCACATTTTTCGCCACGGCGAGGCTATACTAAATGGAATGTAATATTTCGCAAGTTCATTGGATAGATCTCATTGATATCTATCAGTATGCCAAAAATTGTTTAAATATTCCAAGCGGATGAGTCACTATCACCAATTTTCACAAACGGGTTACGGACGGACAGACTGACAGAATGATACGGTGATTTTAGGGCACTCTAGAAAATCAACCGACTTCAGTCGGTCGCTTTTTCTGCGGGTCGTGCAATGTCTGCTTAGAAATACTAAAATGCTAACATTGTTGCCATTTTGAAATTTATGAGCAGGACAGATTAATTATCATCATCTGCTGATCAGAGCAGGAAAATTGCCTATTTAACTATATATGAGCATCATAAATTTCGTAGTCAACTCGGATAAACTTGAAACAAAAGTTTATACCCTCGGAGCCAGGTAATATTCGAAATTGTTTGTCATTTTGTCTGTACTGCATGTAGTAATCTGCAACTTTCATGATCAATTCTGTAAGTAAGGTGGAGTACGTTAATGACAATGTCATTACTCAACATGGCCCCCGTCCATCGGGGCTTAGAGAAATAGATGGGCTGCATGATGCTTCCACGCAGAGCTGAAACCGACCGCACACGAGTGCTGGTAAACCACTTAGAGGATTGAAGCCTGCCCAGGCAAAGCGGTGCCAGCCCGACCGCCTATGCTTATAAACCCTATTGGTTTCATTGGGCGAGAGGGATCGAGATGTCATTTCATCTCAATGTCAGGTAAAAGTTCCACAAATTTGGAAGCAACATCTCCAAAATGACATAAATAGTGCTGACGGGGACGATTAACCCTAAATCAAACAAACAGAATCAACATTCAACAGGACTTATCACAATGTTAAAAATCTATTCTTGCCTAAATATCTATGCGCATGTCAAATGTACCGAAAGCCGTGCTCAAACATCAAAAACCATGTTCAAATCATGAAATTCGCGTGCATTTTGAACATGGATTTTGAGCTATTGATATCACAAGACTAGCTTTGCTTTGTTTAGGTTGCATTGAGGGACGTAATGTTATCACCCTGAACGTAGCGTTTTAAGAATCTATGATAACCTCAGATGGTTTCTGCATAACGTCATTGTAAACAACATTCTGAACTGGCCGCCATGTTGGTTCGCCGGTCGCTTTGAAGAGTTTATATGGAGCTTTGGGGTGTTTTCGTCAAAATTTGCTGTCGGAATAGTAAGTTATGCAAGAACAATGCTCGTCCATGGTTATTTCATTGCATTAACATTTGCCGGATCCCTCGGAAGATATTTGAACATTCCCCCTGGCGGCCTCATGTTCAAACAGCCTCCTCGTGACCTGGCGAATGTTAATGCATGAAAAATTATGGTTGAACCCTATAGTCACACATTGTCATTATCAATATTCAACAGGACTTATCTTCAATGTTAATAATCTAATGTTGTCCTTATTTTTTTTCATCAGGTCCTACATCTTATATGTCCTGATTATTAGCAAAGTAGAAGTAAAACAAAGATCAGGAATTGATACAATTAACTTACTCCATCCATAAAAGACACCAAAGGGAAAGAAATACAAACATTAAGCGACCAGACCATAATGGAAACCTAAACAAAGGAAGGCCATATGGACAGTTACTTTCCCACAAAATGGCCATATGGCCATCCAAAATTAAAAGACACAAGTGATACACACAGTAAGTAACAAACAACAACATAAATAAATCGCCACAGAAGAGCCGCCTTGGAACGGTCAGTGGAAGATTTCCACTGGGGGGCTTAAATTGATTTTACGTGGCCACAGTTTAACCACTCCCACTAAAATAAGCTCTGGGCCCAGTTGTTCAATGCCTCATTAACATAACAAACTTGTCAGTGGTCCAACAATGTGTTTTCATGCTCTTCTTTTTATTACACTTTGGAATAACAAAGAAAACAAGGCAACGCAAGCGTAGCATCCCCTCGCAACTGCATACCATTCATTAACATGAAAATCCAATCTGAATATGTTAGACCATTGTGACCTTGACCTTTGACCGATGACCTTGAAATTCAATAGGGTTCATCCTCTGTACATGGTGAACATTTGTGGAAGGTTTGATGCTTCTACGATGAATACTGTGTCGTCTATCCTGCTCACAAGGTTTTCAAGGTCAAGTCCATTGTGACCTTGACCTTTGACCCCTGACCTTGAAATTCAATAGGGTTCATCCTCTGTACATGGTGAACATTTGTGGAAGGTTTGATGCTTCTACGATGAATACTGTGTCTTCTATCCTGCTCACAAGGTTTTCAAGGTCAAGTCCATTGTGACCTTGACCTTTGAGCCCTGACCTTGAAATTCAATAGGGTTCATCCTCTGTACATGGTGAACATTTGTGGAAGGTTTGATGCTTCTACGATGAATACTGTGCCTTCTATCCTGCTCACAAGGTTTTCAAGGTCAAGTCCATTGTGACCTTGACCTTTCAGCCCTGACCTTGAAATTCAATAGGGTTCATCCTCTGTACATGGTGAACATTTGTGGAAGGTTTGATGCTTCTACAATGAATACTGTGTCTTCTATCCTGCTCACAAGGTTTTCAAGGTCAAGTCCATTGTGACCTTGACCTTTGAGCCCTGACCTTGAAATTCAATAGGGTTCATCCTCTGTACATGGTGAACATTTGTGGAAGGTTTGATGCTTCTACGATGAATACTGTGTCTTCTATCCTGCTCACAAGGTTTTCAAGGTCAAGTCCATTGTGACCTTGACCTTTGACCCCTGACCTTGAAATTCAATAGGGTTCATCCTCTGTACATGGTGAACATTTGTGGAAGGTTTTATGCTTCTACGATGAATACTGTGTCTTCTATCCTGCTCACAAGGTTCCGGACAGACACACACACACACACACAGACACACTAACACACGGACGCACGGCACCGATGCTATATCCCCATTCGCAACGTTGTTGCGAGGGGATAATGAAAGAGAAAGGCACAGCCACACAATCACATCTATAAATGCGACAGCGTCTGATCTGGGCCTGCACTGTTTGCCAAGGTACCCCTTTAGGAGTCTCCCACATGCAATGGGTTAATACTTACATTCAAATGAATACAATCTGCATCTGGTTAATAATTTAAGAATCAAAGGGACATAATCCATTCCATTCCAATGTTTTAGAAAGTTTGTTAAAACAAGGTCTACAGCTGGTATCCCTTCCTGAAAATGAAAGGTAAATAATGCTATACAATGGAGCTCTAATGATGTAATGAACACAAAAATTTGTACCTCCAGCTTAAACAGCATAACATGGGTAACTAGAGCTGTCAGAGGATCTGACTATAGCCCCGCTTCAGCGCTGTCAGAGAAGAAAGTTATTTAAGCTGCAGAGAAAACAGTTATGAACAAGAAATAACTGTTGAAAATTTTACATTATCTGGAAAAACTCTAAGAGTTGTGAGCCCTTGTCCCTCATTTCAATGAGCATGATACATTACCAGAATGTCCATGTTTATACTAAATTTCATCTTCCATTTTTCAATGTTCAAAGGGTAATAACTCCTAAAGTAGGCAAATCAGAGTCAGGGTTCCTGCGCTCTGCACATTGTCTCATGGTGCTTTACACTTGTGTGAAGTGTCATGAAAATATCTCAAATGGTTTGTGAGTTATGGAGCCGACACAGTCAAAATTGCCTTTTTAAATGTTCAAAGGGCAATAACTCCTAAAGTAGGCAAACCAGAGTTATGGTTCCTGCACTCTGCACATCATCTCAAGGTGCTTTTCATTTATTTGAAGTTTCATGAAAATATCAGAAACGGTTATGGAGCGGACATAGTTAAAATTGCCATTTTTTAATATTCAAAAGCCTATAACTGAAAAAGTAGACAATCCAGAGTTTGGGTTCCTGCGCTCTGCACACGTAATATGGTGCTTTACATTTGTGTGAAGTTTCATAAAATTATCTCAAACGGTTTTTGAGTTATCGAGCAAAGACGGCTAAAATTGATATTTTTCAATATTCAAAGGGAAATAACTCAAAAATTAGGCAATCCAGAGTTATGGTTCCTGCACTCTGCACACCATCTCATGGTGTTTAATGTTTGTGTGAAGTTTCATGAAAATATGTGAATGGGTTTTAAAGTTATGGAGCGGACACGAAAATTGTTAACAGACACAGACAGACACACAGACAGACACACAGAAAATACGAAAACCAGAGTTATGGTTCTTGCGCTCTGCACATTGTCTCATAGTGCTTAACATTTGTGTGAAGTTTCATGAAATTATCTCAAACGGTTTTCGAGTTATGAAGCGGACACTGTTAAAATTGCCATTTTTCAATGTTCAAAGGGCAATAACTCCAAAAATAAGCAATGCAGAGTTATGGTTCCTGCGCTCTGCACATCGTCTCATAGTGCTTAACATTTGTGTGAAGTTTCCTAAAAATATCTCAAACGGTTTTCGATTTATGAAGCGGACACAATTAAAATTGCCATTTTTCAATGTTCAAAGGGCAATAACTCCAAAAGTAGGCAATCCACAGTTATAATTCCTTCGCTCTGCACATTGTCTTATGGTGTTTAACATTTGTGTGAAGTTTCATGAAAATATGTTAAGCAGATACAAAGTTATGGAGCCAACACAAATTAACGGAATCACGGAATTACGGAATTACGGAATTACGGAAAATGTTCAAAGGGCAATAACTCCAAAAGTAGGCAATCCACAGTTATAATTCCTTCGCTCTGCACATTGTCTTATGGTGTTTAACATTTGTGTGAAGTTTCATGAAAATATGTTAAGCAGATACAAAGTTATGGAGCCAACACAAATTAACGGAATCACGGAATGACAGAAGGACATGGCAAATCCAATATAGCCCCACTTTTTCAAAGCGGGGCTATAATCAATGGATAACTTTTCTTATTTCTCAATAACAACATGTACTGTGGGTTCTTGTTAGAATCACCACATGGAAATTGTTAATGGCCATAACTGTCAAACATGTTAATGTATTTTGCCAATTAACAATACTATACATGCTTCCAATAGTGGTCTATATATCAGTGAAGTTTCATGCATATATTCTATTTAGTAAAAGAATGTGTCCAAAAACCATTTAAGGGAAATTGTAAACGACCATAAATCTTGCAAATGTTAACATATTTAGCCCATTAACGATACCCAAAGCACACATTCCAAATACCAATGGCTATACAAAATTTCATCCAATTATTCCATAAAATAAAGGAATATATATATATAAAAGTCCAAAAACCATTTAATGGAAAATGTTAACGGCCATAACTCTGTCAAATGTTGATGCATTTTGCCTTTTAACAACCAAAACCTGCTTCATATGGTGGTCTATATATCAGTGAACTTTCATTCCATTTAGTAAAGGATTTAGTGATCAAAAAACATTTAATTGGAATTGTTAACGGCCATAACTCCATTAAATGTTAACGTATTTTGTCCATCAACAATCCTAAACCACTCATACCCAATACCAAAGTATATTCCAAATTTGAAGAAACTCGTTAAAAAATGTTAAAGTTATTGATCGGAAACGCCAAATAAAAAATTATTTTGAACTAAAAAGGGCCGTCAAACGTTAATGGATTTTACCCATTAACAATCCCATACCAGTCATTTCCGGTCTGAACATGTATGCAAAATTTGAAAAAAAATCTGTGAAAAACTACAAGTTATCCATCAGAAATGGAAAGGAAGAATGGAAGGACAGACACTCGAAGGTATATCATAACACTATCTTAAGGTGGGGTATAAAAACTCAACTGCCAAAATTGATGGGATGCTGTAAGATATTTTTTTCTATCAATACTGCTCGTTTTGCACACTGCTTAACTCACTGTATAGAAGTGGACTCTTCCATTGCTATATAACAGTCCATTTGTCATATAAAGAGTGTCAGGTCTATTTTTTCGTTCTTATTCTAATTTTGACGGAAAATTCTATCAGCAAATAGTGCAGCGGTTCAGCGGCATCTGTTCTGGGGCTGCACTTTTTGCCAAGGTACCCCTTTAAGGGGTTAACTTAGGGGCAAAAGATACACCTGGTATATTCTTAGCCTAGATTACAGCAGATATAGCTCTTCAGAAGCCACCGTGGTGTAGTGGTTATGCTACTCGCCTTGTAAAGCAGGGGTCGCAGGATCGATCCCGGGCTACTTCAGACTTTCGGATGGTCTTTAAACCGAGGTCCCGTCGCTATATGACCTTAGTTGTTGGTTAGACGTAAAACTCAAGAACTCTCTAAAAGATGTAGCTCTTGGGACTTCCTGTTTGCTTTCTATAAACTCAGTTACTCATATGAAGAGGTGTAATCTTAAAGCAAGGGATTTGCTCCATGGGAGTAAATTCCTTCCTTTAAGAATAGACCTCTTTCCTTGGATTAGAAGTCACTGTGGTGTAGTGATTATGCTACTCCCCTTGTAAACCAGGGGTCGCAGGATCGATCCTTCTCCAGACTTTCGGATGAGTCTTTAAACCAAGGTTCCGTCTCCGTATGACCTTAGCTGTTGGTGAGACGTAAAACTCAAAGTCTCACTCTCTTTCCTTCGATCCTATCAATAAAGGCATCCAAAAAGTTTTAGATCTACCTTTCTTCAATACAGTAAACCCTCTTATACCGATAATGGTTATAACAGCAAAACTCGTTATGACAACAATTTCAATGGAATGACTACATAGCTAAAGGCTTAGCCTCGGTTCTGAGCAACGTGGGCTTCCCTCGAGTTGGAAATGCATAAATGGAGTCCATAGGCATGAAAGGGTCTTGCAATCTAATACTCCAAGATTTGTTTGTTTGATTTGATGTTTAACGTCCCCGTCAACACTATATAGGTCATTTTGGATTTTGTGGGACTTTGCCCCGACGTTGAGATATAATTACATCTCAAGCCCTCTCGCCCAATGAAACCAATAGGGTTTATAAGCATGGACAGTCCGACTCGCACACTTTGCCTGGACAGGCTTAGATCCTCTAAGCGGTTTACCAGTACTCGTGTGTGGTAGGATTCAGCTCTGTGTAGAAGCATCATGCAGCCCATTTATTTCTTCAAGCCCCGATGGGCGGGGACCGCTAATACTCCAAGAAACAAATGTATAAGTATTTGTTAGAATCGCCTGATATTTGTTAGAATCACCTCACTGAGGCAATTCTAACAAATGTTTATAACATTTGGTTCTTGGAGTGATTATGGCGTAAAGACCTTTTATAACCTATCATACTCCAGACTGGAATTCTTTATAACGGCAAATTCATTATAAGGGCACAATAATAGGGAACAAATACTGTCGTTATAACTCGGGTCCTCTGTATGTATTCATTCTAATGTTTAGAATAATAACAAGACTCACTTGTATAAAATCTGAGAAACTCAACAAAGCCTGTAGAAACTCCTTTGTTTTCGTTTTATCTCTTTCTTTCTTATTATTTAACACTGAAAGAAAAAATGAGAAACAGATAATGAGCCGGCTCATCAGAAAGGGGTACTTACCACATACAGCCTCATACTGACCCAGTTTTTCTATGCCTGAAAGGCCCTATTTTGCAGCTTTAACCCTAATACTGCCAAACACGACAGCCATTACCTTTGCAAACAGTGAAGATCCAGATCAGATGGCTTCTGAAGAAGCTGTCTGATCACAATATACACAGTCTTATATGTAATAAGTCTCCAGGGCTTTAGATAATTTTTTTGTTTCCAAAAAGTACAGTACTCGTCTTTTTTCATCACGTGAACAAGTCCGTGAAATGAACACCCCCCTAAACCCCACTCTATATAGAGAAAACTAGGGTGTACGGGGGTATAAATTATTTTTCTCAATTCTGCTCCAAGACATAGGTTGCGGGTACTTTTTAGAACCGCCTCAATGAGGCGGTTCTAACGAGCACCCACAACCTATGTTTGCAGTAAAAATAAGAAAAATATAACGGATTTTCTTCAGAAAAGTAGCCATTTTTGGAGATGTGAAAAATGCACTATGCTGCACGGGTGTGTTATCGTAATGTTTAAAAAAGGAGTAACGAGAATTTTTTAAAGAGTGCTGACAAATAAACCAAAAAACTTTATTTGCAGCCTCGACACAATGTTTTTTATGGACTGATCTGTGGCCAGATGTACTGTTTGTTCTCTTATAGATACACAAATTCAATATCAAAAATAGCCATCGGAAGAGATGGCAAATCCCCCGACCAAAAGACAATATGGCCTTCAGAAGATTATTTACCAATAGAAAGTGCACCAGAATTAAACCAGCAATATATCACAAAAGTATTGCAGTTATGGCCATCGAAAGATTATACTGTCAGGGGAGATAACTAAAAAACCAGGGCACTCAGAAATGTCGTTCTTGCACATGACATGCCTGCTTAAGCTCATGTATTTCTGTATAAAGTACCATCAATATGTCTCAAAGGGTATTGGAGATATGGTGATCACAAGCAGGTCATACTGTTATATTGAAAGGGTAGATAACTCAAATACCACAGCACCAACAGTTGTGGTGCTTGCACATGACATCCCTTCTGTACCTTGTATACAATTGTGCCAAGTTCCTTCAATATATCTCAAAGGGTGTTGGAGTTATGGCCATCACAAGGTTATATTGCCAGGGAAGATAACTAAATAACCAGAGCACCCAGAGTTGTAATTCTTGAGCAAGACACACCTGCTTAACCTCATGTAAATCTGCATCAAGTACCACAAATATGTCCTAAAGGGTATTGGAGGTACAATGATCACAAGGTTGTCATACTGTTATATTGGAAAGGGAGATAACTCAAATATCATAGCACCCAGAGTTGTGGTTCTTAAGCATGAAGCGCCATCTCAATGTTGCATACAATTGTGCCAAGTACCATCAATATATCTCAAAGGGTATTGGAGTTATGGCCATCACAAGGTTATATTGTCAGGGGAGATAATTAAAAAACCAGGGCATCCAGAGTTGTGGTTCTTGCACGTGACACACCTGCTTAACCTTATGTACAACTGTACCAGTATCATCAATATATCTCAAAGAGTGTTGGAGATGTGGCCATCACAAGGTAGTGATTCTATATTATTTGAAGGGGAGATAACTAAAAACCATGGCACCCAGAGTTGTGGTTCTTGTGCATGACACACCGTCTCAGCCTTGTGAACAACTGTGCCAGGTATCATCAATATATCTTAAAGGGTATTAGAATTATGGCCATCACAAGGTTGTCACTCTATTTTATTGGAAGGGGAGATAACTCCAAAACCATGGCAACCAGAGTTGTGGTTCTTGTGCATGACACGCCGTCTCAGCCTTGTGAACAACTGTGCAAGCTACCATCAATATATCTCAAATATCTTGGAGTTATGGCCATCACAAAGTAGTCATTCTATTTTATTAAAAGGGGAGATAACTAAAAAAGTATGGCATCCAGAGTTCTGGTTCTTGCGCATGACACGCCGTCTCGGCCTTGTGAACAATTGTGCCAAGAACCATCAATGAAACTCAAAGGGTATAAGAGTTACGGCCATCACAAGGTTGTCACTCTATTTTATCAGAAGGGGAGATAACTCCAAAACCATGGCAACCAGAGTTGTGGTTCTTGTGCATGACACGCCGTGTCAGCCTTGTGAACAACTGTGCCAGGTGCCATCAATATATCTCAAAGGGTATTGGAGTTATGGCCATCACAAAGTAGTCATTCTATTTTATTAAAAGGGGAGATAACTAAAAAAGTATGGCATCCAGAGTTCTGGTTCTTGCTCATGACACGCCGTCTCAGCCTTGTGAACAATTGTGCCAAGAACCATCAATGAAACTCAAAGGGTATAAGAGTTACAGCCATCACAAGGTTGTCACTGTATTTTATTGGAAGGGGAGATAACTCCAAAACCATGGCAACCAGAGTTGTGGTTCTTGTGCATGACACGCCGTGTCAGCCTTGTGAACAACTGTGCCAGGTACCATCAATATATCTCAAAGGGTATTGGAGTTATGGCCATCACAAAGTAGTCATTCTATTTTATTAAAAGGGGAGATAACTAAAAAAGTATGGCATCCAGAGTTCTGGTTCTTGCGCATGACACGCCGTCTCAGCCTTGTGAACAATTGTGCCAAGAACCATCAATGAAACTCAAAGGGTATAAAAGTTACAGCCATCACAAGGTTGTCACTGTACTTTATTGGAAGGGGAGATAACTCCAAAACCATGGCAACCAGAGTTGTGGTTCTTGTGCATGACACGCCGTGTCAGCCTTGTGAACAACTGTGCCAGGTACCATCAATATATCTCAAAGGGTATTGGAGTTATGGCCATCACAAAGTAGTCATTCTATTTTATTAAAAGGGGAGATAACTAAAAAAGTATGGCATCCAGAGTTCTGGTTCTTGCGCATGACACGCCGTCTCGGCCTTGTGAACAATTGTGCCAAGAACAATCAATGAATCTCAAAGGGTATAGGAGTTATGGCCATCACAGGGTTGCGTCTACGGACGGACGGACGGACGGACGGACGGACGGACAGACGGACGGACGGACGGACGCCAGGCTGATCGCTATATCCCCCGAACCTATTCGGTCGGGGGATAAAAATATGTCAGGACCTTTATCATAACAAGTACGGCAGAGACAGGCTCCTGATCATCTGAAAAGAAGTTAAGGATTGTCTGTGAATTATTTTCAGCCCTTTTGTCGGCTGTTTTGGTGGTCATCCTCGTCTCTTTACACTACTTTCGGGTTGTAACAAGGACAAGGTTTCCGCCGTCTACCGATCGGCTTATGCTACAACATTCGGTGCAGTTTAATCATTTACCAAAACAAATTCATTTGGATATCCTCTACCGTTTTCTTTGACTTTGTAAACAACGGGCAAAAAATACAAAATACGCTCTCGACAAATATTTAATGTGTAATGCTTATTTGTTTTTTGTACCTGATACGCACCAGATTTGAAAAAAAGGAGTATCCTAACAAATATTTTGGTAATTTACGCGGTAAGCAGCCGTATCTAAACAGAGCTCTCACTAGGATTTCGAAAACAGGATTCCAGGATCCTTCCTTGTAAAAAGTTGGATTCACAGGTAAATAGTTGGATTCACATATGAAGGATTCCACACTAAGGGGTAAAAAAATGGGACAAAGCACCTCCAAATTAAAAATAAGTTTTTAGTGGAAAAATATACCATACCTTGTTGATTAATGTTCATATTTTGCAGCAATGTCATTAAAAAGATAACTGAAGATGAAGTTTTATGTAAATTTGGAGGAAAAGACATTGCATACAAAAGTAACAGGCGTGACATGTCAAACAAAACAAGACTGATTTGAAGATTATTTCTGTAAGTTTCACCATGAAACTACTTCAGAACCTTGATCTAGGTTATCTTTTCACATAAATGTTAAATATAAGGTGTGACCATGCAATTACCTTCAAGTACGGTACGTTGACATCCAAAATATTGGAAGCATCAATTTTTATGTTTCAAAGTTGTTAATGGTAAGTACTTAAAAGAAAAATACAAACTGTTTGAAAACAAACTAATTTAATTAGTTTCCATGGATGTAAAATCAACTCTAATATTTGAAAATAACATTTTTTTTATATAAAACGATAACAAAATATAACAGTCGTGACCTTTGACAATGTAACACGTGTGATGAAACAGGCATGACTTTTGACCTGCAAATATTATCTGAATTTGGTTCCTTGTTTTCTTTTTGTTAAAACTGATCTTTTCCCACTGAATGTCTCCTGTGGAATCTGTACCCACTAAACTGTCTATTTACCTTCAAATATGCATGTCAATACAAATCTGTATGTTTTAATTTGTACACTACCGGCTTGTATTTTAACTTGTTCACCGCTTGCTAGTAAATTAAAGCTTGTAGCATATTTTTAACATGTAGTAGTTACTTGTGTAATGTAGCCAAGTTCACTGTCTGTCTTTGTTCTGTAGTTTAGGGGATAACTGTCTTCAAATTTGTCATTTGGGGAGGTAGGCTATATATACCTCATATCGTGCATGTCAAATGTCTCAACCGTTGCTGGTCCACATGGTAAATTTGAAAAAAAATTGGTAGTGTATAATCACCTTTGGAATTCCAACTTCGCCTTGCTGGTCGTGCTTCCTGTCTCTCCAAATAAATGGCAGCGTCTTTAGAATAGTCCCAGGCATTTCAGAAAACTCCTGTGATCTAATAACGTTCATTACATTCGATAACTATCGTGATTTTACCAATTTTCGTTGACGGAAATACAAACCTCCTGTTCAGGTCTCCCATTTTAGATGCGGGCCTCAAAACTTATGATGTTGACAACAACCAGTAGCGGACTGGTCTTAAAAATGACACGAACTTGGTAAAAAGCTATGAAACGTTGGAATCAGGGCATCAAGTTACGGGCGTGACTATTTGACGGAATCGTTGTTCGCATTTTTTTTTGGCCATCGTTTCCCAAATGGCACGCTTTAAAGACCTTTCCCGATATACATTTTTTAGCAAATAGAGTATTTAAGTTTATGTGCATAGCATTTTATAAAAAATCCTCAATATATACAGTATAGGTACTCAGTGGAACGAGCATACTTTTTGACGGAAAAAATCACGAATGTTACTTTGTTTTAAAAATTATTTTTTATGGGATAGAAATGCACAAAAAAGGCTTTTAATGCTTAAAGATTCTCATTCGATCTTATTTTTACAACATGGAATCATACAAGAAAAATTAAGATGCTCTAAGACAAAATCAGGATCAATTGTATTTGCCTGGTAAAAAATGTCCCACTTTTTTGTCAAAAAATTAACCGTTTTTTAACATGTTTATTTCTATAAAATTAAAAGATATGGATCAAATTTCACAATTTTGTCTCTGTTATCTCTACATTATCTAACAAAACAGCCACCAAAAGGTCAGGACTTTGAACTTCTATTTATACACATTAAAAATGCTTTTTTTCAGATGACTATCAATTACACCCCTTAGTGTGGAATCCTTCATATAACAAGAGGGCCATGATGGCCCTGGATCGCTCACCTGATCCATGGAGTAACAAGTGGGCCCCGGGGAGGGCCATTATTGACCCCAGGGCTATAATGTGCATAATATTGAGGGAGGTCTAAAATGGTGAAGCTTCATACCAAATATCAACAAAGGCTATAATTTGAACAATCTTGGCAAAGGTCCACAAGATAAAGATACACACCAAATATCAAAGACCTGGGCCTTGCGGTTTCATAGAAGAATTTTTTTTAAAGATATTCCCTACTTAAGCCTATCTTAAACCAAATGGCCCCAGGGCGGGGGCATTTTTGGCCTCAGGGCTATAATTTAAACAATCTTGATAGAGGTCCAGTAGATGAAGCTCCACACCAAATAGCAAAGGCCTTGCTGTTTCAGAGAAAAAGATTTTCAAAGATTATCTCTATATAAGTATATGTAAAACCAGGCCCTGGGGCGGGGGCATTTGTGGCCCGAGGGGTAGGGGTCCACTAGATGAAGCTTCATACGAAGTATCAAAGACCTGGGCCTTGGGGTTTCAGAGAAGAAGATTTTTAAAGATTTTCCCTATATAAGCCCATGTAAAACCAAAGGGCCCCAGGGCGGGGGCATTTTTGGCCCCAGCACTATAATTTGAACAATCTTGGTAGGGGTCCACTAGATGAAGCTTCATACCAAATATCATAGGCCTGGGCCTTGTGGTTTCAGAGAAGAAGATTTTTTAAGTTTTCGGTGAAAAAAAATCTATTTTTGGCTCCTGTGACCTAGATGTGCAACGGACCGGAACCAGTTGAACAACTTTGAAAGCGGACCACCTAAGGATCATTCCTGTGCAGTTTGGTCAAAATGATGGTGGGCATTCCTTTAATCTCTGCTTCACGGCAGGAGATTAATAATGTATACCCCTGTAAACCCCAGTTTTACTATACAAAAGGGCCATGATGGCCCTGAAACGCTCACCTGATCCATAGAGTAACAAGTGGGCCCCGGGAAGGGCCATTATTGACCCCAGGGCTATAATGTGTATAATGTTGAGGGAGGTCTTAATACGTGAAGCTTCATACCAAATATCAACAAAGGCTATAATTTGAACAATCTTGGCGAAGGCCCACTAGATGAAGCTACACAACAAATATCAAACACATGGGCCTTGTGGTTTCAGAGAAAAAGATTTTTTTAGAGATATTCCCTACATAAGCCTGTGTAAAACCAAATGGCCCCATGGTGGGGGCATTTTTGGCCTCAGGGCTATAATTTAAACAATCTTGATTGAGGTCCACTAGATGAGGCTTCACACCAAATATCAAAGACCTGGGCCTTGCAGTTTCAGAGAAGAAGATTTTTAAAGATTTCCCTATATAAGTCCATGTAAAACCAAAGGGTCTCGGGGCAGGGGAATTTTCGGCCACAGGGCTATAATTGGAACAATCTTGATAGAGGTCCACTAGATGAAATTTCACAAAAAATATCAAAGATCTAGGCCTTATGGTTTCACAGAAGAAGATTTTTAAAGATTTTCCCTATACAAGTCTATGTAAAACCAAAGGGGCCCCCGAGGCGGGGTCATTTTTGGTCTCAGGGCTATAATTTGAACAATCTTGGTAGAGGTCCACTAGATGAAGCTTCATACCAAATATCTTAGACCTAGGCCTTGTTGTTTCAGAGAAGAAGATTTTTCAAGATTTTCCCTATATAAGCCCATGTAAAACCAAAGGGCCCCGGGGCGAGGGCATTTTTGGCCCCAGCACTATAGTTTGAACAATCTTGGTAGGAGTACACTAGATGAAGCTTCATACCAAATAGCAAAGACCTGGGCCTTGCCGTTTCAGAGAAGATTTTTCCTATATAAGCCCATGCAAAACCAAAGGGCCCCAGGGCGGGGGCATTTTTGGCCCAGCACTCTAATTTGAACAATCTTAGTTGGGGTCCACTAGATGAACCTTCATACCAAATACCAAAGACCTGGGCCTTGTGGTTTCAGAGAAGAAGATTTTTTAAGTTTTCGGTGAAAAAAATATATTTTTGGCTCCTGTGACCTAGATGTGCAACGGACCGGAACCATTTGAACAACTTTGAAAGATGACTACCTAAGGATCATTCCTGTGAAGTTTGGTCAGATTCCGATCAGTGGTTTAGGTGGAAATGTCGTTTGAAGAAATTGTTTACACACGTATGCACGTACTGACAGACGCAGGCACGCAAGACGGACAAAAAGTGATCCCAAAAGCTCACCTCGTCACTACGTGACGGTGAGCTAAAAAGTGGAGTTTAAGGGTGGTCAAAATTATACAGGCATGTTTTCGTGATGATTCGCCAGCAAAAGTTTACCTTCTTGTAAAGTTTCTGATATCCAGAAATGAAACCGTGTTGTAGCTACAGGATCTTTGGTGTAGGAGAGTAGATGCTGAAGGGTAGGACTTCTTAAAACTGCTCCTATCTGGCTCGGAAACTGAAATGAATTTTATCCCTTCTCTTGCTGAATACACCACAACCTCATTACAACACGCTTCATTATAACAAAGTTTTGGATATAACACGGTCCCAAGATGGACCCCAAAAATGTATAGATTATATAGAAAAATGACCATATATAATCTATACATTCTTATTTGGATATAACACGGTTGTATAACTAACATGGTTTCTGCTTTGGACCCCAACAATAGTGTTATAAAGAGGTTGGGGTGTATTCATTTTAGCCACACCCATCTCTGACTTTGAACCAATCAGATTACTTGATGTAATTTATTCCTACAAATTCATAAACTGAATGTCAAACAGTGTAGATCCTGATCAGATGGCTTCTTCAGAAGCCATCTGATCTGGATCTACACTGTTTGCAAAGATAGGAGTTGTGGTGAACAGCAGGATAAGAGTTTTTATAAGAATAACATTGGTGTGATGGCTGAATTAGTAGCATATTATGATATAGCCAGAAACTTTACATACATCTCTGTTAGAAACAAAGGTTCAATAGAAAACAATGAATGCATATGCAATCATTTTCACAAACCTTTTGCTTTAAACATTCGGTTTAAACAGTATTTATTAATGATAATGTTCAATACATACATACATGCAAACATGTACAAGAAGAATGTTCAGAAGCCAAAGGATCTGACAGTAAGCGACTAAGCTTATATTAATCATCTCCTACAGGGAAATATTTCAATAGAGGAAATAAATCTTCCTAGAACAGAGGTGATTATCGTTTTTAATTCATTGAGAAATTGTGGTATTTCTTTGTTATGCATGTAATACTAGAATTTGTTTTTCTACAAAAACACAGATGTCTCCCCCGATTTTGACCTCTTAGTATAACCTTGACATTGGAGGTATTGAGCCGGGTCTTGTGTGCAACACATCATCTAATGAAGATAAACATTTCTGCAAAGTAACTTTAAAAATGTTCAAAAAATTTCAAAGGGCAATAACTCTTGAAAGGGGCATAATCCGGATGAGAAAAAAAATACGCGTCAGCTTATTTTCCATTAGGAATGCATATATGAAATTTCAAAACCATAGCATACACAGTTCTAAAGTTATGCTATCCATCCCTTTTAGCATTCATTACAATGGGCACAAATTACCAAAATGACAAAGAGCCATAACTCAAAGTATTTTTCGGAATTTTGTCAAAAGTTAATCAGTTCATATACTCATCACCATCAATATACTCAACAACTTTCAAGGCTCTAGCTCCAATAGTGTTTGAGAAATTTTGCTGACAAGATTTTATTAAAAAAATTTCAAAGGGCAATAACTCTTGAAAGGGGCATAATCCGGACGAGAAAAAAAAAAGTCAGTTAATTTTCCATGAGGAATCCATATATGAAATTTCAAAACCCTAGCATACACGGTTCTAAAGTTATGCTATGCATCACTTTTAGCATACATTACAATGGGCACAAATTACCAAAATGACAAAGGGCCATAACTTACAAAGTATTTTTCAGAATTTTGTCAATAGTTAATCAGTTCATCTACTCATCACCACCAATCTATTCACCAACTTTCAAGGCTCTAGCTCCAATAGTTTTTGAGATATCTTGCTGAATAGATTTTATTTAAAAAATTTCAAAGGGCAATAACTCTTGAAAGGGGTATAATCCGGACGAGAAAAAAAAACGCGTCAGCTAATTTTCTATGAGAAATCCATATATGAAATTTCAAAACCCTAGCATACAGGGTTCTAAAGTTATGCTATGCATCACTTTTAGCATACATTACAATGGGCACAAATTACCAAAATGACAAAGGGCCGTAACTCACAAAGTATTTTTCGGAATTTTGTCAAAAGTTAATCAGTTCATCTACTCATCACCACCAATATATTCACCAACTTTCAAGGCTCTAGCTCCAATAGTTTTTGAGATATCTTGCTGACAAGATTTTATTAAAAAAATTTCAAAGGGCAATAACTCTTGAAGGGGGCATAATAAGGACGAGAAAAAAATATGCGTCCGCTAATTTTCCATGAGGAATCCATATATGAAATTTCAAAACCCTAGCATACACGGTTCTTTAGTTATGCTATGCATCAAAAGCGTTATGGACAGAACCAATATGCCCCTCCAACTTTTTCAAAGTTGGAGGCATAAAAAGGCCCCTTTTTGTTCTTTGACCTCTTAGTACGACCTTGACATTTGAGGTACCAATTTGGGTCATGCACGCAACACATCGTCTTATGGTGGTTAACATTTCTGCCAAGTAATTTCAAAATCCATCTGAAAATAAGAAAGTTATTGACAGAACACAAAAAAGGCCCCTTTTTTGACCTTTAACCTCTATGTATGACCTTGACCTTTCTGGTACCAAACTGGGTCATGCGTGCAACACATCATGTCATGGTGTTTAACATTTCTGCCAAGCAATTTCAAAATCCATCTAAAAATAAGAAAGTTATTGACCAAACACGAAAAAAAAAAGGCCCCTTTTTTGACTTTTGACCTCTATGTATGACCTTGACACTTGAGGTATCAAACTGAATCATGCATGCAACACATCGTCTCATGATAGTTAACATTTTTGCCAAGTAACTTGTCTAAAAATAAGCAAGTTATTGACAAAACCAGAAAAAAGGCCCCTTTTTTACCTTTGACCTCTAAGTATGACCTTGACCTTTGAGGTACCAACCTGGGTCATGCACGTAACACATCGTCTAATATTGGTTAACATTTCTGCCAAGTGATTTCACAATCCATCTCAAAATAAGAAAGTTATTGACAAAACACAAAAAAAGGCCCCTTTTTTGACCTTGACCTCTAAGTATGACCTTGACCTTCGAGGTACTGACCTGCCTGATGCACACCACACATCGTCTCATGGTTGTTAATATTTCTGCCAAGTAATTTTAAAATCCATCTCAAAATAAGAAAGTTATTGACAAAACACGAAAAAAAGGCCCCTTTTTTTACCTTTGACCTCTAAGTATGACCTTGACCTTCAAGGTACTGACCTGCCTGATGCACACCACACATTGTCTCATGGTGGTTAATATTTCTGCCAAGTAATTTTAAAATTTATCTCAAAATAAGAAAGTTATTGACCAAATACAAAAAAAAGGCCCCTTTTTTGACCTTTGACCTCTAAGTATGACCTTGACCTTTGAGGTACCGACCTGATTCATGCGCACCACACATCGTCTTATGGTTGTTAATATTTCTGCCAAGTAATTTTAAAATCCATCTGAAAACAAGAAAGTTATTGACCGGACACGATTTGCCCATACATATATACATACCAACAAACTTCCAAGGGAGATAATTCAAAAAGTATAAATGCGAGAGTTATAGTTCTTGCGCACTGCACGTCGTCTAATGCTGATTTATATTTATACTAAGTTTCGTGACGATAGCTCCAACGGTTTTCAAGTTATAGAGCGGACACGAATGTGTGACAGACAGACGGACAGACGCCCGGGGGAAAAACAATATGTCTCTCTGAAATTTTTTTTTTCGGGGGAGACATAATTACTCCTTATTGAGATTCTTTATAATGGATCTGACAGTAAGTGGCTAAGCTTATATTAATCATCTCCTGGAAGAATTACAATTTACGTGCATAAAGCATTTATACAATTCACACAAACAGGTAAGGTTGGTATTTGGTGGTAACTAAAAGATAATTTTTTAAAGGAATTTTTTTTTAATTCTCCATTAAAACGTTCATTGTGGTATTCATTTCAACCACCTCAATTATAACCAATTCTAATGCACTTGTGTTTGTAAGGCGATGTCTGATTGCGTAATGTCAAAAATTTGTGACGGTGTGTGTGTGAATTCGGGTTTAACGTCGCTTTCAACAAATTTCCAGTCATATCACGACAGTGTCTGGTTGCGACAGGGAGCTCAATGCTCTCTTTTATAGTGCTGCCTCACTGAAGTATCATGTCCCAGACACATTACATGATACCACACCCAGTCACATTATCCTGACACTGGGTCGACCAGTCCTAGCTCTGCCCCGTAACTCTGAGTGCCAAGTGAGGAGCAGCTAGTACCATTCTTAACGACTTTGGTATGTTGCAGCCCGGGATTGAACCCGTGACCTCCCTTTCCCCCGAGCAGACACTCTACCAACTGAGCTATCGGGGCCGGTTAAATTTGTGACGGTATATTTAGGGGATAACTGTACTGAAAATTGTCATTTCGGAAGGTAAATCGGAGGTTTTGCGGTTGCAAATTTCGTTTCACGGCGACAGGTTAAAGAAGCGACCGTAAAACTGATGATTTCCCTCCGCAAATGACAATTTTCCATACAGTTATCCCCATTCTAATGTTCATATTTGGCTGTTTTGTTAAAAATTGTGCTATTTTGCACAAAGCGGCAATCATTGTGAGCTGCGTAAAACCAAATGTCAGCAAATGAAAAGCGATGTTACGTGATGATGACGGGTTTCCAACAGTATACACAGAATATACTGTCGCAAATTTTTGATGTTATCCAATCAGACGTGGCATTACATACACTGGTGTATTAGAATCTGTAATATACTGTTGGAAATCCAATGGAATGATATAACGTCATTGAGGACCTGGACCTCATCCTGAAGGAGAGATGGCTGCACTGGTATGGACATGTGGAAAGCTCCAAGGGTCCAGTCAAGACTGCCCGTGACATACAGATGACTGGAAAAGGTGGGCCTGGGAGGCCCAAGATGACCTTGAAGCAGCTGACAGATCTCTGAGAGCAGAGTGTGGAAGCTCTCGGCCATCGACCCTCATGATAGACCTACCTGGAGATCTGGTGTGAGATCTGCCATGCGGGCAGCAAGCCAGCTACCTGGAAGGGGGGCCCACTTATGTGGATGTTACCCCAGTACCTGAATGTTACTAAAAAATCCGATGATGATGATGAAGCAAAGATGTCCAATGTTGACATAAGGAGCATGCATACAGTTGCTCCTGACCATGTCCTTAAGGGGAATGGATAAACGTGACAGACTTTCCTGCCATTTTTCAAAGGGAGACAACTTTCGGGACTTCCTCTTCACTTTTCTATATGCCCTGTCCCACTGAAAAAGGGTCTACTCTTAAAGGAAAGAATTTGCTCCTCAGGAGCAAATTCTTTCCTTTAAGAGTTGACCCCTATTCCCACTAGAGACAAAAATACTTTTGAAGGAGTTGCCTCCCCTGAAGGTGTATCCATTCACCTTAATTGAAGAACTTTGTAGGGCTTGGTTTTATGATTAAAATGAAATGCCTAAGTGCCCTGTGCTGTTATTACTGCCAAGTGGTAGGTGATTTGCCCAGTTCAGGACAAATGACTGAAACAAAATCAATGTTTTGTTTGTTTGTTTGTTTTGGAGTTTAACGGCCCCGTCAACACTATTTTAGGTCATTTTTAGCCGGTCAGTTACATATCCACACATTTCCTGGACAGGCTTATACGTATGTGGTTAACCAGTACAGTGCAAATTCTTTCGCCAGAAACTGACAGCTGCCCTGCTTGAATTAGGGGAAGGGAGGGTTTGTTTGTTTTTTTTATTTTAGGTTTAACGTCCCCGTCAACAAAGTATAGGTCATTTTGGAGACGTTGCTTCGAATTTTGTGGGACTTTTACCCGACATTGAGATTAAATGACATCTCAAGCCCTGTCGCCCAATGAAACTAACAGGGTTTATAAGCATGGACGGGCCTACTCGCACCGCAATGCCTGGGCAGGCTTAGATCCTCTAAGTGATTTACCAGTACTCGTGTGCGGTCGGTTTCAGCTGTGTGGAAGCATCATGCAGCCCATCTACTTCTTCAAGCCCCAATGGGCAGGGGCCTAAAGGGGAAGGGAGAGAATGACCGTCAAGAAGATTTCATGATTAAAACAATCTTGCTGACCCCGGCAGGTATCGAACCTGTGTCCTCCTAATTACCAGTCAGACACACATCCGACAGAGCTACTGAGGCAGGCAAATAATAAAACGTACCTCAATGGAGTCTATATGAGCAAGAACATCCTCTAGTGTCTTGATCTGCACAAATGGTATCTTATTGAGACCGAGCAGATGTTCCAAGCTGTCCTTTTTATGGTTAGTCTTCGTTGTCAGGGAATGAACCACGGGTATGGAGTCCAGCTTTCTTCTTTTTCTTGACTGCAAAACAGTGCACCGTCATTCAAAGCCAAGTATTTTCTTATTTTTGCACAAAACCTATGTTTTTCAGCATGAATAAGAAAAATATCACAGACTTCATCACAAAAGTAACCATTTTGGAGATATGTAAAAATGCACTATGTCGCATGGTAATGATGACCCAGTGAACAATGATGATTGGTTTACCTACCTTCATTTTTCCCGCACAGGCTTATACATAATTGGCATTACGAAAACACGCCTATACAAGTACATTGCAAATTTTCCATTGAAAAAATGAAAATTTTAAGTTGAAAAATTGTAATATTTTTCTTATTTCTGCACATCGGGGCTTGGAGAAATAGATTGGGCTGCATGATGTTCCATGCAGAGCTGAATTTGACCACGCACGAGTACTGGTAAACCGCTTAGAAGGACTAAGCCTGCCCAGGCAAAGCGGTATGAGTCAAATCGTCCAATGCATATAAACCTTCTGGTTTGATTAGGCGGCAGGGCTTGAGATATCATTTCATCTTAATGTCGGGTAAAAGTCCCACAAAATTGGAAGCAATGTCTCCAAAATTACCTGTTTAGTGTTGATGGGGACGTTAAACCGCAATTCAAACAAAACCAACTACAAAACAAACCTTGCAACCCTGAAACTGGAAATGGACTGGTTGCAAGCAATTAGATTGAAGATTCTATTATCAAATGTGGGTTTATACCGAACTAATCACACAAACATCAGACTTACTGGCACAAGATCTACAGAGTTCCCCGAGGGGTACAGTCTCTCTCTCAAGGCCTTCTCCCAGGACATATCAGGCTCTGTGGGCACCCTTAGACCATCTCGCACCTTCTGTATCAGGGCACTCCACTGTCTGTCAGGATGGTAAACTGGGAAGAATGACTGGAAGTGTAAAACATGAAAAATTTAAGACTACTGCTGTGTTCATAATCCATCTGATTTTTTTCTCTTTCCGAATTTTGTAGGCTACTTCAGCAATGGAAGAGTGTGTGTGAATTCGGGTTTAACGTCGCTTTCAACAATTTTTCAGTCATATCACGACGGTGTCTGGTTGCGACAGGGAGCTCAATGCTCACTTTTATAGTGCTGCCTCACTGAAGTATCATGTCCCAGACACATTACATGATACCACACCCAGTCACATTATCCTGACACTGAGTCGACCAGTCCTAACTCTACCCCGTAAATCTGAGTGCCAAGCGAGGTGCAGCTAGTACCATTTTTTAATGACTTTGGTATGTCTCGGCCCGGGATCAAACCCGTAACCTCCCGTTCCCCGGAGCGGACACTCTACCAACTGAGCTATTGGGGCCGGTCAATGGAAGAGTGAACTTGGACAGGATAAACTAAAGCTAAGCCCTCATCCTGCTGAACACAACTCCTACCTTTTGCAAACAGTGTAGATCCAGATCAGGTGGCTTCTGAAGAAGCCACCTGATCAAGATCTACACTGTTTGTCAAGCAGTTTATTAATTGAGCAAATACATTATATCAAGTTCTTGGATGTTGGACAGTCAGATATGGGTGTGGCTAAATTAATTTACTCAGCAGGATAAGGGCTAAGACTAGAAATGCGTCCATAGGACACGGATGCCCCTGCCTGAAAGTATCTCTATGTTATTCATCAATAGAAAGTTATTGACCGTGTTTAAGTTTTGGACCCTTTTTTTTCAAATTTGACTTCTAAGTATGACCTTGACCTTGGAGGTCAGGACCTTGGTTTTGTGTGAGGCAGATTGACTCATGATGGCCAACATTTCTGCCAAGTAATTTCAATATCCATCCAGAGATAATAAAGTTATTGACTGCGTTTAAGTTTCGGACCATTTTTTTCACCTTTGACCTCTAAGTATGACCTTGACCTTGGAGGCTCGGATCTGGGTTTGCACGTGACATATAGTCTCATGATGGTTAACATTTCTTCAAAGTAATTTCAAAATCCATCCAAAAATAAGTAAGTTATTGACTGCGTTTAACTTTCGGACCCTTTTTTGACCTTTGACCTCTAAGTATGACCTTGACCTTGGAGGTACAGACCTGGATTTTGCACGTGACACATCGCCTCATGATGGTTAACATTTATGTCCAGTAATTTTAAAATCCATCAAGAAATAAGGAAGTTATTGACTGCATTTAAGTTTTTGACGCACGGACAAACGGATGGACAGGGGCAACGCTATATGCCCTTTCCACCATTCTTCGAATGGCGGGGGCATAAAAATTACAGACCAATAATGAAACAAGAAGCCCATGGGCCACTATGCTTACCAGAGGTCAGGTGGGCGCTGCCCACTAACAACCATGTATTTTAATATGATATGATTCTACCTGCTAATCTACCAAATATAAAGTCTCCCAAATGAGTCCCCATACCCAAATGAGCACCCATGTGGACACTGTTTCTGAAATATTGGACCTTTTATGAAGTGGAGGGTGTTGGGCATAGACCCAACAGTGCTCTGGTTGTATCATGGAATGCGCCTTATCATAAGGAACAAGAACATGGCTTAGGGGTGGGGATCTGTAAGGTTTAAGCGTGGAGGGGTTGGGGCATAGCCCCGACAGACACAAGATCATAAGTACTAAGAATGTATATGGTTTAGGGGTGGGGATCTGAACAGTTTCAGAGATATGAGGCCCTTTTGTGAAGTAGATGGGAGAGAAAAGGTCCCTGTGAGCCCGACAAATTTGTGTGACTGAATATGTCTACTCATAAGGAACAAAAATATATATGTTAATGGGGTGGGATCTGAATGGTTTCTGAGATATATGGCCTTTTATGAAGTGGAGGGGTGGAGCATGGCCCCAGCACATTGCCCAAGCATTAAGGGACCCCTGGGAAGGTGTGACTGAATGTCTTATCATACGGAACAAGAGTTAGGATCTAAATGGTTTCTGGGATATATGGCTTTTTATGAAGTGGACGGGCCGGGCAAAGCCCGGGGCACCACAGGCTGGTGTCACTGAATGGGTCTTATCTTAAGGAACATGAATACATAATAATGGTCTAGGGGTAGGGCTGTGAAAAGTTTCTCAGATATATGGCCTTTTGTGAAGTGGAGGGGTGGGGCATGGCCCCGGTGCACCCCTGAGGACCCTAGGTTGGTGTCACTGAATGTGTCTTATCATAAGGAACAAGAATATATATGGTTTAGGGATGGGGATCTGAAAGATTTCTGAGATATTGGGTCTTTTATGAAATAATTGGGATGGCGCATGGCCCGGGCACATCTCGGGGGACTGCCAGGTTGGTGTCACTGAAAGCATCTTATCATAGGGAACAAGAATATGGTTTAGGGGTGGGGATCTGTAAGGTTTCTGAGATATTGTATCTTTAATGAAGTGGTTCAGGAGATACGGGGCGGACAAGACCTGGGCCCAGTTGTTCAAAGCATTGTTAGCTTAACGAGCTCGTTAGTGGTCATATTGTTAACTGTTCTAGCAAGTTTAATATATAAATTTTTGTTATTTTTGCTGAAAAAATGTGAGCAGCTTTTGCTTCCGCAAAAGCTGCTCACATTTTTTCAGCAAAAATATTAGCATATTTGCCATAATAAATGATCAAAGTTTTAACGATACGTTATCTAACGACGTTGTTAGTTTTGAACATCTGGCCCCTGTTCTCTATCATCATACCAAATATGCAGTGGGTAGTGTAATAGCTCTTCCTGGCCTTTGTCTAGGCGAGCAAAAAATGCTTTGAAAATGTTGTCTGCAAGTTGTGACTAGCACTTAGTTCACCAGTAGATGTTGGGGTAAGCTAGTCCAAAGGACAAAAAGACTTTTGATCTGTAATAAAAACCCCTGCATGATGCAGAACAGAACACTCAAAGTAACGGGTAAGTAAAGTATTTTGTGATATTTGAAGGATAGTTTTCCTTATTTCTCCATATAAACCTATGTTGTGGGTACTCAACGAGGCAGTTCTAATGAATACCCACAATATAGGTTTTTATGGACAACTGGAAAAAACTATCCTTCAACTATCACAAATTACTTATCGTATTTGAAGGATAGTTTTCCTTATTTCTCCATATAAACCTATGTTGTGGGTACTCATTAGAACCGCCTTGGCGAGGCGGTTCTAATGAATACCCACAATATAGGTTTTTATGGAGAACTGACAAAAACTATCCTTGAATTATCACAAAATACTTATCTGTTGCTATGACACTTACCTTGTAAGTTCTTGGTATGACAACATGGACTAGGTTAGGGTAGTAATGTCTGTAGATTGATAACAAGCCTGTCAAATATGTTTGACTACCCTGCAAAATATTAATATATATTAACCTTTTTGTACCAAATGGAATCTTCCACCTTATAAATAGCCCAAGTTCATTTCAAAATTTAGGGGTGTCAGGTTGTGTTTTCATGAAAATTTATTTGGAAAATGACTGAACTTTTAGCAAACAGTGGAGGCCCTGATCAGATGCCCCGTTCTGCGGTGTCTGATCTGGGCCTGCACTGTTTGCCCGGGTACACGTTTTGGGGTTTCTGGTACTAAAAGGGTTAACAGAGCTGTAGATAAGAGGGAGAAAAGGGTATTTCATCATTGAACTTTTGAAAATCAGCATTGAAATTTTTATTGAGGGCAAAAAAAAATACTCAGTGGAAGTTTGCATTTCAGCATTGAAATCAAATTTTAAGGGTAAAAATTTTCCGTAACTTTACATCTTTCAGCATCAAGCAATTATATTCACATTAATTCTTTTGTGAGCAGTATCCTAGATCAGAATGGGCTTAAGCTCTTTAAAGTTTATACATTCAAGGTAGGTTTTTTTGATTTTTTGAGAAAATAAAGCTTGGTATTTCATGCCAATTGTCTGCTTGGCATTTCATGTGAATTGTCTGCTTGGCATTTCATGTGAATTGTCAGCTTAGCATTTCATGCAATTTGTCTGCTTAGCATTTCATGTGAATTGTCTGCTTGGCATTTCATGGGAATAGTCTGCCTGGCATTTCATGTGAATTTTCTGCTAAGCAGAAATTCACATGAAATGCTCTCCTTAGCAGAAATTCACATGAAATGCCAAGCTTTATTTTCTGGCAAAAATTTAAAATAATTGTAAAGTCCACACCCTGGCACTTGAAGTAATAACACCATTGAGTGAATGTACGGGGAGACTGTCAAAGGTCCCAATTAAGGTTTTATTGGCAATTCATGCTTAGGAGACAATTCACATAAAATGCCAAGCTTTATTTTCTCTGAACCAAAAAATAAAATTTTGTATGCTATGGTTGCACCTAGCTACATTTCCCACCATTATTATGATAAGGCAGACAACTTAAGGGACTCCAGTTTGTTTTCCTGTAAACTGATCCTCTCTGAAAAAGGGGACAATTCTTGAAAGAAAGAATTTGCTCCGAAGGAGCAAATTCTTTCTTTTAAGGGTTGACCACTTTTTCAGAGGGGCACATTTTTTTCTGTTTTCAAGAAGTGCCTGCAGAATTGTTTGTTTGTTTGATTTGAGGTATAATGTCCCGTCAACACAGTATAGGTCATTTTGGAGGCATTGCAAGTGTACAGTAGAACTTCGATGGCTTGAATACCGCTGGCTCGTTTACCATGGCTGAGTCGAACCCTTTCTTGAGTCCCTAGGGAATTTCGCTACATAAGAAATAGTAAGGGGAAAGTTTAGGCTATTTTCATTCATTATCTTGCAAATCAACGAGGCGATTCTAATGAGTACACACAGCATACATTTATGTTATAGAACACCGAAAAGAAGTCCCAAACTATCCCCTTTACGCCTTCTGACAGTCACCCTCAGTCGCTCGAACAACCCTGTCTCAAACAGAATTTCGTGGTCCCAAAGGTGTACGAGCCATCGAAGTTCGACTGTATCTAATTTTCTTTATGTTCTTTTTCTACTGTGTGGAAACCTACCAGATCCCTCTGGTACTGTATCAGCTGTCTTACTCGGAACAGTTTCACATCTTCCTTCCTTGTCAGCAGGTATAGAAGGTGACAGATATATGGCATCTGAAAAATCAAGATGGATATTTAGCTGCACTCAGTAGTTTTTGGAAATTGGCCAGTGAAAATACTGTGGAGAAGATCCAATCAAAACTGAAGGGGCAGCAGTGCTAACAAGGTCGAAAGACATTTTTTACCCTTTCCCACTCAGAATAAAAAGGCAGATACGTTTTTACGTGTCTGCACACACACCCCACCCCATTTTAAGCCCCAGAAGCACCTAAAATCTGCATTTTCTACCCCTGTGGCTATTTTTAGAAAAAGTTTGCCATCGCTCTGGTGCCTTTATTTGTTCACCGATTTCAATATAACTTCTTTTGAAAACATCTCGAGCAAGTTTGACTTTCAAGGTCATGGCCTCAAGATCAAGGTCATTGTGGCTATTTTTAGAAAAACTTTGTAATCCCTCTAGTGCCTACATTTCTTGACCAATTTCATAATTTCACACAAATGCTACTTTGAATGTTTGACTTCCAAGGTCAAGGTCACTGTGGCTATTTTAAGAAAAGCTTTGTCATCGCTCTAGCGCCTACATTTCTTGCCCGATTTCATTATAACTTCAAACAAATTTTCCTTATGACAATATCTCAAGCGAGTTAGACTTTCAAGGTCATGACCTCAAGGTCAAGGTCACTGTGGCTATTTTTAGAAAAACTTTGTTATCGCTCTAGCGCCTACATTTCTTTACCAATTTCAATATAACTTCACACAAATGTTTCTTATGAAAATATCTTGAGCGAGTGTGACTTTCAAGGTTGTGGCCTCAAGGTCAAGGTCACTGTGGCTATTTTTAGAAAAACTTTGTAATTGCTCTAGCGCCTACATTTCTTGACCAATTTCAATATAATTTCACACTTATATTCCGTTTGACAATATCTCGAGTGTGTTTGACTTTCAAGGTCAAGGTCACTGTTTCTATTTTTAGAAAAGCTTTGTCATTGCTCTAGCGCCTTCATTTCTTGTCTGATTTCAATAAACTTCACACAAATGTTCCTTATGACAATATCTTGAGCGAGTTTGACTTTCAAGGTCAAGATCACTGTGCCTATTTTTAGAAAAACTTTGTCATCGCTCTAGTGCCTACATTACTTAACCAATAGTTGGCTCTGCCCAAAGGGGCCATCTCAAGGGGTCCAAAGGTCACATCTGCTATGTGGCAAAAGTGTGGGGATTTGCGATGGCTTGCCATCGACTGCTCGCTCTAGTTGAATTTTTAATACTCTTCTAGGAAAAGGAATAAAATGTGCGGGTATCCTCGCATTTTATCCCTTTTCCTCTGCTCGTTAATAAATTTAATAAAACATGAAGACTCATGTAAGATCCTCTATATAAGGAGTATATTCCTTTGCCACAAAAGGTTTTACTGACACTTACCAGTGTTCTGTAATGCAGAAAGTGGAACAGAATTCCATACAGGTTATGTATGTTGTCTAAGGTGTCAATGTATTCATACACCAGTATAACCCATCGTAGCAACAAACACTGCAAAAAAAGACAATAAACAAATGAGGTGACACAAGAAAACGGCCTTAGCTCATTTTCTTTCTTTTATTTTTGTACTTAAAACTGTTTGTACCAAATAGAATCTTCCTCCTTATATATAACATGAGTCCATTTCAAAATTTAGGGGTGTCAGGTTGTGTCTTCTTCAAAATTGATTAGGAAAATGGCTGAACTTTTTGCAGACTGTGTAGACCCTGATCAGATGCCGCGTTGTGCGGCGTCTGATATGGGCCTGCACTGTTTGCCAGGGTACCCGTATTGGGGTTTCTGGTACTAAATGGGTTAATGAAATCTTCGGCCTTTATACAGCATGAATCACTTCATAATTTGGGGGCTGGTAAGGTTGTTACTTTCAGAAATTTGGGGCTTGAAGAAATAGATGGGCTGCATGATGCTTCCACACAGAGCTGAAACCAACTGCACATGAATACTGGTAAACCACTTAGACGATCTAAGCCTGTCCAGGCAAAACGGTGCGAATCAGACCGTCCATGCTTATATAAACCCTACTGGTTTCATTGGGCGACAGGGCTTGAGATGTCATTTCATCTCAGTGTCAGGTGAAAGTCCCACAAAATTGGAAACAATGTCTCCAAAATTACCTATACAATGTTGACGGGGATGTTAAACCTCAAATCAAACAAACTTTCAGAAATACGTTTAGAATATAGCTGAACCTTTTGCAAACAATGCAGGTCCTGATTAGATGCGGCAATCTAGGCTTGCACTTTTTGCCAGTGAACCCGTTATGTACAGACAACAGAATTGGAAAGCATTCTCCAACTTACATACCTGCGTCTAATCAGACAAGATGCATGATTTTCTGCATGAAGCTAAACAGCTCCACTGCATGTCTTAACCCGTTGTATGCTTGTGGCCTCTGTCATTGCCATATGTTGGACAAGTCCATTTGTCATATAAGGGGTGGTTGGCCTGTTTTTATTCTATTTTTGACAGAAAATTCTGTTAGCAAACAGCGCAGGCCCTGATCAGACGCCGCATACTGCGGCGTATGATCTGGGCCTGCACTGTTTGCCACGGTACCCCTTTAGGGATTTCCCTGCATACAACGGGTTAAGCAGCAAAGAATCAAGCAAGAGTTTGATTAGGCATAGGAGTCCACAGGGCCAGCTTTAAATACCTCAACATTCACTTCATTTCTTGAGGAAAAAAAAAAAAGTAAGTTGTCGTCTGCTTCCACCGTCCACTGGGCGAAACGTCCTACATTCATCATTTCCATGCAGAGCTGAAAGCTGACCACTCATGAGTACTGGTAATCCGCTTAGAAGAACTAAGCCTGCCCAGGCAAAGTGGTGCGAGTCAGACCGTCCAGTGCATATAAGCCTTTTGTTGTATTGGGTGGCAGGGCTTGAGATGTCATTAAATTTTCATCTCGATGTCAGGTAAAAGTCCCACAAAATTGGAAGCTCCAAATTGACCTACATAGTATTTACGGGTACATTAAACCTCAAATCAATCAATCAAAATCCTGCATGACCAAGTACATGCAGATTTTGGTAAATTTCATAGTGACTAGACAAAATTTCAACTTGTCTGCCAGAACTTTTACTTGTTATAGAGAGTTTCCAACCCAGTAACAATTGAATTTCTTCTGCTTTTGTTCACCTTTTGTATACTGGTGGACTCTTCCAATGGCATATGTTGGACAAGTCCATTTGTCATTTATGTGATGATAAGAGTTTACCCTAGCCCTTTTGAGCATAGTGCAGCACCATGCCCCTTTTTCCTTGTGCCATGTCCTTTTTTCAGACAGAGTAAATTATCCGACATTTTGGTAAAAATCATTGAATTTGACCAAAAAATAACAAAGTTGTGCCTGTATAAATGACTATTTTGGACTCATTTTAAATAGCAATAAATTGTTGCCTATTTGATAGTCACTTTTCATGGCTGACTGCTAATCACCATTTTTTGTACTTACTGGGGATACACTAGGTGCCGAGTCTATTGTTTTCGATTTAATTCTGTTTATGGCGGAAAATCCTGTAAGCAAACAGTGCCTGATCAACTCCATAATGCAGTGTCTGCTCTGTTCTGCAATGTTTGCCTTATACGTCCCTTTAACCCATTCCAAACAGTGCAGGCTCAGATCAGATGCCGTATAATGCAGCGTGTGATCACGGCCTGCACTATTTTCTACAGAATCTTCTTTCAAAAATAGAATAAAAACAAACAAGAATTCCGCTGAAGGCCATGTCGCGCCTGTGGGGGTGCAAAGTCATCGAACCATGACATCTAGGCCAAGGTCAAACATAGATGCTTGCATAAAAGTTGCCATTCTTAAATGCATGCTTGTACTAAGTATCATTAATGAAGCTCTAATAATTTTTGAGAAATGAACTTAACCATTAGGATGAACGCTAGGGTGGTCGCAATATTTTACAAAGTCAGTGAACCATAAAACGTTGGTCAAGTCAAATATGGATGCTTGCATTTAACTTGCCACCCCAGATACAAGTTTGTACCAAGTATTATTAATAAAGTCTTATAGTTCTTGAGAAATTAACTTGCCCATTTGGGTGAACGCTATGGTGGTTGCATTACTTTAAAAAGTCAGTGAACCATGAAATGTAGCTCAGGTCAAATATGGATGCTTGCATTTAAGTTGCCATCCCGAGATACAAGTTGGTACCAAGTATCATTAATGAAGCTCTTATAGTTCTTGAGAAATTAACTTGACAATTAGGGTGAATGGTAGGGTGGTCGCAATATTTTACAAAGTCAGTGAACCATGAAATTTAGGTCAAGGCGAAATATGGATTTTTGCATTTAAGTTCCCATCCCAAGATTCAAGTTTGTACCAAATATCATTATTGAAGCTCTTATAGTTCTTGAGAAATAAACTTGACCATTAGGGTGAACACTAGGGTGGTCTCACTATTTTACCATGTCACTGAACCATAAAATGTAGGTCAAGGTCAAAATGGATGCTTGCATTTAAGTTGCCAGCCCCAGATACAAGTTTGTACCAAGTGTAATTAATGAAGCTCTTATAGTTCTTGAGAAATAAACTTGAACATTAGGGTGAACGCTAGGGTGGTCGCAAATGTTGACGCCTTGACAAACGGATGGACGGACGGACGAACAGACAGAAAACTGGGTGCCTATATCGCGCCATGCTAATAGCAGTCTCGACCAAAAAAATAGGCCTGGCACTCCTTATATGGCAAATTGACTTATCTAACATATAGAAGTGGAAGAGCCACAAGTATACAATGGATTAATAAAATAAAAACAGGTTTCCAGGTAAGAATGGGCTAAGTCTAGGATGGCTCAGGTTGTAAACACTAACAGTACCTGTACACCAAGAGTAGGTTTTCTAGTGCCGAGCCAGGAAACAACCTTCAACACTGCCATCTCTGGTACAACCGTGGCTGGTATCAGACACTTGATAATCTTCTTGTTCACTGTTTCAACTGTAAGAGTACAATATATAGAGGATATATTTGAATTTTTCAGTGTGTCTTGCACTGAAAAAAAAATATCTAAATTTCTGTTTCTTTCATGCTTTAAATTGTACTTAGTAACGCAATTTCAAAGCATCAGCCATCATCACAGAGAACAAACTTTTTCCAGGTGATTTTGATTCGATTAAGAGGCGTTCAGCATGTTAACTGGGTATAATATTGGGTAAGAACTCAAAGTTTGCACCTGGAAAACATCTTGGAATGTAACTTTATCAAATAATTCACTTGAAATTTGAATTCAAATGTCTGCAGTAGCTAAGCTTGTCTGGCTCCGCGTGCATTATTAATATTTACGTTGTGAAGGGGCAAAAAGTGACGTCATCGATGTTGGGATGACGTGAGAACGTTTGTGACATAATTTCTGTCACACAATAAAGTTTAGTTAATTTACTTTTCTCAAAAAGAGAAAATATGTCATTTTTTTAGGGGATACATCGAATTCACAAACAGTGAAAGCTAAAAATCACATTTTCACTGTTTGAAACAGTGAAGATATTGATTTAGATTTTACTAAGAAATCTCTACCATTCATTGAAAAGCATGTAAGAAACAGGGGTCTCAATAATGTTTGCATCTGTGTGTCAAGACGAAGTACGAGGATGGTTTCCTATGTCAGCTGTATAAACTCTGTAGAAATTCATCAAAAGTATCGGTAGCAGACCCGTGGATGATGCCTAAGAAAAAAGCGCAAAATCAATGCCGCCCATCTCTTCATGAAACCCCTGAATATATAATTGAGCCAGCACATGATAATACCAACAATAAGATGTGTGCCCAACGAAGACTTAGATCAGCCTGCACATCTGCACAGTCTGATCAGAGTCTTTGTTGTGCGCTCTAGGGATAGCGAAGGGCCCAATGCTCCTTCATGCAGCAAGAGAAGTCTCTGGTTAGACTATATCCATGCGCAGGCTGATCTGATTCTTCGCTGTGAGTATATTTAAGTTGTAGGAAATGTTGTGCCATGACTCAATTGAGAAAATTTTATGACAAGCATACACTTATATATATTTATGCATCTATGAATAAACAATACCAGATTCATGCCTTTTGTTATCAAGTTTATCAGGCAAGGCTTCCCAGAATGCTTGTAGAATCGGAAGGTTTGCCGAGATATTCTACATTCTTGAAGCTGTGCCTGATAAACTGGATATCAAAAGACACCAATCTGGTTTCTATTTATCAGTTTATCCCTTTCGAACACTCTTAAATCGTTAATTTATGATCAGTTACCGATTGTCCTCAGTGCATCCCAACATTATGGAATTTAATAATCGGTTGATATATTTAGTATCCACTAATCGTCAGTTTTTTCCTATGATATTTTGTCAACTAATTTATCCAGTAATAATAACATTTTTGCCAAATTTTCTGGTAGTCAGGATCACTGACATACATATAATAAGTGCAATGTAACATTGACCTGATAAAGCTCACTTATCCTGAAATTGTTTTTGTTTGATTTGAGGTTTAATGTCCCCGTCAACACTGTAAAGGCCATTTTGGAGACGTTGCTTCCAATTTTGTGGGACTTTTACCCGACACTGAGATGACATGACATCTCAAGCCCTGTCGTCCAATGAAACTATCCTGAAATAGCACGTCTTTATCAGGTCAAGGTGTTAAAATGCAATTTATATAGGGGGTAACTGATAACAATTACTGTCATGTGAGCGAAGCCACCAGAAAAATGCTTTATGTAATACTGTTACTGAATCCCTAATAATCAATTTTTTGATTTTTGTGCATCTTACATTAGTTTCATATCCAAAGAGGTATATATCCTTTCAACATGTTCAATTTTTGATTTGCAGTTTGGTAAAAATAAAGCATAGCAGACTACGCAACAATTGGCTTGAGCTTCACAAAAATGGTTTAAGAAAATAGTTTAACTCATTAATAAGGAATCATGTCCAGACAGTAAATAATTTTTAACTCTTATCTTGCTGTTCATGACAACACTTTTCTTTGCAAAAAGTGCAGATCCAGATCAGATGGCTTCTGAAGAGGCCATCTGATCAGGATCTACACTGTTTGGTATTTAGTTTATGAATTTGTAGCAATAAATAACATCAAGTAATTTGATTGGTTGATAGACAGAAATGGGTGTGGCTTAAATGAATAGTCAGCAAGAGAAGGGTTAATATGGTCAAAATAAGACCAACTCTTCTGTGATTACTAACTGATTATTGCGGCCCCCGCCCATAGGGGCTTGAAGAACTATATGGGCTGCATGATGCTTCCACGCAGAGCTGAATCCGGCCCGCACACTAGTACTGGTAAACCGCTTAGAGGATCTAAGCCTGTCCAGGAACCACGGCGTGAGGCGGATCGTCCATGCTAATAAACCCTATTGGTTTCATTAGGAGACAGTGCTTGAAATGTCATTTCACCTCAATGTCGGGTAAAAGTCCCACAAAATTGGAAGCAACGTCTCCAAAATGACCTTTACAGTGTTGACGGGGACGTTAAACCTCAAATCAAACAAACTAACTGATTATTGATCACAACTACTGTATTTCAGCTCTGATTAGCTAGCCCTAGGCACTATGCTTACATGAATTAACCCACTGAATGCGAGGGAAACCCTTAAAGGGGTACCTTGGCATTAAGCTGACAAAAGTGCAGCCCAGATCAGACGTCTGATCAGGGCCTGCACTATTTGGGAACATAATTTTCCGTCAAAAAATAGAAAAATGAAACAAGAATTCCGCTGAAGGCTATGTCGCGCCTGTGGTGACGCAAAGTCACCGAACCATGACATCTAGGTCAAGGTCAAACATAGATGCTTGCATTAAAGTTGTCATTCTTAAATGCAAGTTTGCACTTAGTATCATTAATGAAGTTCAAATAATTCTTGAGAAATGAACTTAACCATTAGGGTGAACGCTAGGGTGGTCGCAATATTTCACCAAGTCAGTGAACCATGAAATGTAGGTCAAGGTCAAATATGGATGATTGTATTTAAGTTGCCATCCCGAGATACAAGTTTGTAGCAAGTATTATTAATGAAGCTCTTATAGTTTTTGAGAAATGAACTTATTATAAACCATTAGGGTGAACGCTAGGGTGGTCGCAATATTTTACAAAGTCAATGAACCATAAAATGTAGGTCAAGGTCAAATATGGATGTTTGCATTTAAGTTGCCATCCCGAGATACAAGTTTGTACCAAGTATCATTAATGAAGCTCTTATTGTTCTTGAGAAATAAACTTGAATATTAGGGTGAACACTAGGGTGGTCACAATATTTCAAAAAGTCAGTGAAGCATGAAATTTAGGTCAAGGTCAAATATGGTTGCTTGCATTTAAGTTGCTCATAGATTCAAGTTTGTACCAAATATCATTAAAGAAGCTCTTACAGTTCGTGAAAAATAAACTTGACCATTAGGGTGAACGCTAGGGTGGTCTAAATATTTTACAAAGTCAATGAACCATAAAATGTAGGTCAAGGTCAAATATGGATGCTTGCATTTAAGTTGCCATCCCGAGATACAAGTTTGTACCAAGTACCATTAATGAAGCTCTTATAGTTCTTGAGAAATAAACTTGACCATAAGGGTTAACGCTAGGGTGGTTGCAATATTTTACAAAGTCAGTGAACCGTGAAATTTAGGTCAAGGTCAAATATGGATGCTTGCATTTAAGTTGCCATCCACAGATTCAAGTTTGTACTAAATATCATTAATGAAGCTCTTATAGTTCTTGAGAAATAAACTTGACCATTAGGGTGAACGCTAGGGTGGTTGCAAATGTTGATGCCTTGACAAACGGACCAATGAACGGACGGAAAACCGGGCGCCTATATCGCGCTATGCTAATAGCAGGCATGACAAAACTAGAGCTGTCAGAGGATCTGACTATAGCCCCGCTTCAGCGCTGTCAGAGAAGAAAGTTATTTAAGCTGCAGAGAAAACAGTTATGAACAAGAAATAACTGTTGAAAATTTTACATTATCTGGAAAAACTCTAAGAGTTGTGAGCCCTTGTCCCTCATTTCAATGAGCATGATACATTACCAGAATGTCCATGTTTATACTAAATTTCATCTTCCATTTTTCAATGTTCAAAGGGTAATAACTCCTAAAGTAGGCAAATCAGAGTCAGGGTTCCTGCGCTCTGCACATTGTCTCATGGTGCTTTACACTTGTGTGAAGTGTCATGAAAATATCTCAAATGGTTTGTGAGTTATGGAGCCGACAAGTCAAAATTGCCTTTTTAAATGTTCAAAGGGCAATAACTCCTAAAGTAGGCAAACCAGAGTTATGGTTCCTGCACTCTGCACATCATCTCAAGGTGCTTTTCATTTATTTGAAGTTTCATGAAAATATCAGAAACGGTTATGGAGCGGACATAGTTAAAATTGCCATTTTTTAATATTCAAAAGCCTATAACTGAAAAAGTAGACAATCCAGAGTTTGGGTTCCTGCGCTCTGCACACGTAATATGGTGCTTTACATTTGTGTGAAGTTTCATAAAATTATCTCAAACGGTTTTTGAGTTATCGAGCAAAGACGGCTAAAATTGATATTTTTCAATATTCAAAGGGAAATAACTCAAAAACTAGGCAATCCAGAGTTATGGTTCCTGCACTCTGCACACCATCTCATGGTGTTTAATGTTTGTGTGAAGTTTCATGAAAATATGTGAATGGGTTTTAAAGTTATGGAGCGGACACGAAAATTGTTAACAGAAACAGACAGACACACAGACAGACACACAGAAAATACGAAAACCAGAGTTATGGTTCTTGCGCTCTGCACATTGTCTCATAGTGCTTAACATTTGTGTGAAGTTTCATGAAATTATCTCAAACGGTTTTCGAGTTATGAAGCGGACACTGTTAAAATTGCCATTTTTCAATGTTCAAAGGGCAATAACTCCAAAAATAAGCAATGCAGAGTTATGGTTCCTGCGCTCTGCACATCGTCTCATAGTGCTTAACATTTGTGTGAAGTTTCATGAAAATATGTTAAGCAGATACAAAGTTATGGAGCCAACACAAATTAACGGAATCACGGAATTACGGAAAATGTTCAAAGGGCAATAACTCCAAAAGTAGGCAATCCACAGTTATAATTCCTTCGCTCTGCACATTGTCTTATGGTGTTTAACATTTGTGTGAAGTTTCATGAAAATATGTTAAGCAGATACAAAGTTATGGAGCCAACACAAATTAACGGAATCACGGAATGACAGAAGGACATGGCAAATCCAATATAGCCCCACTTTTTCAAAGCGGGGCTATAAATAGGCCTGACACACCTTATATGACAAATGGACTTGTCCAACATATAACACTGGAAGAGTCCACCAGCATACAATGGATTAATGAACACAAAATGCTCTTACTCTGTATGCCAGATGAAGCAATATCCACTAAGGTGGTAATATGTTCCGGTGACAGACCAGACATCGATGATTTCTCCTCCAACTGTTGAAGACACCACAGTAATTCTTCATTTCCTTTATACTTAAGTCTCTCTTTAGCTGCAATCATAAAGAAGCACAAATAAGTAAGGCTGACACGATTAATCGTATAATTAATTAATCAATCGATAAATTCCACAAAAATGATTATCAGTACAGATTTGCTTGTAATCGATTATTTGATAAGTGCAATTTACTACCCAAAGTTGTGCCTAAAATAGCTGGATCAGTGGCAAAACAGTGCAGACCCTGATGAGACGCTGCATTTTGCGGCGTCTCATCTGGGTCTACACTGTTTGCCCAGGCATGCCTGTTCAACTCTACATATGGTAAAGCGCAACATATGGTAATAGTCATGCTCAGACAGAAAGCCAGACAGGTAATATTATGACAAAAACCTTAGCGATTACTAATCGATTATCGATCGCAATGTCAGAACTGATAATCAATTATCTTTTCAGCTCCGATTAGTCAGCCCTACAAATAAGTTGTTTCGAGTAAAGTTTGTCTTCTGACATGCGTACAAATGAAATACAGTAAAAATCTGCCATTAGGACTGGTCACCAAAAATTAAGACTACATGTACAAAAAGCTCATTTTGTAGCTTGCAGCTATTCTTTCTTTTTATCTGCATACAGTGTCCTTTGGTCAGAGACCACCTTTGGGACTGTTCAAAAGTGGTCTTAAAGGTGGTCTTAATAAAGGTATTTTACTGTACGAGTACAGATTTTAAATAATCTGAACCGGTGACCAACATCGCTTAGAGGATCTAAGCCTGCCCAGGAACCGCTGTGCGAGGTGGACCGTCCATGTTAATAAACCCTATTGGTTTCATTGGGCGACAGGGCTTGAGATGTCATTTCATCTCAATGTCGGGTAAAAGTCCCACAAAATTGGAAGCAATGTCTCCAAAATGACCTTTACAGTGTTGACGGGGACGTTAAACCTCAAATAAAACAAACAAACATGGAGTTCTAGCTCACAGTCCCATATTCTAAGGCTTAAAAAAAAGAGCTTGTTTAGGGTAACCCGACCCTACCCCAAGAAATTTGCTGTGACCCTTAATTTTTTTTTCACACTTTTGTCAGAAACAAAATTAACCTTGCATATCACCACAGTACCAGATTTTTGGTAGTTTTTCAAGAGTATTTTAGCAAAGATTTACATGATTTACATTAACAGGCATCATCGTAGGCTCTTACAGCTCCTTTACATGCTCAGACAGAATAAAAAAAAAAATCCATTAACTCCAAAATTCAGGAAGTCCCGGACTTCCTACCCTTGAAATCTGGAAGTCCCACTAGAAAATTCAGAAGGAAGTGTCTCCTGACAACCGGAGCATTTTTGCTATCAAAAATGCTCCTGAAAACCAGCAATATTTTTCCAATAAAACCCTATGATATTAGTATTATTTTAGTTACCCTTTTAGTATTTCATGGTTCCTGATACATGTTTAATGCTTTTTTTTGTCATTTTTTAGTATTCAAACGAACTTAATTCATATAATTTTCATTTTTTTGGAATAAATTCTCGAATCAATCAAATTCTGGCCTATTGTTTTTGTATTTGCAGTTCTGTTGAACTTCAGACCAGGGTATGTCAGTCTGAATTTACAATGTAGACCTGGATAACCAGGTTTTATTTGACATGATTTGAAAATAGATTTTAAAGTTATATTTGCTATCCTATCACAAACTGGGGCTGATGCTAGCTGATTGAGAACAGGTTCAAACCTTGAGACATGGAAAAATACTTTCTGTTCTGAAGGATATGGTCTTCAGTCTGCAACAGTTTACTGTGGTTTTTGTTTGTTTGACAATTATTTCTGAATGGCCTCTTGTGTCAAACAAGGTTTTGGATGGAAAAAATACATATATTTGCCAGTAACCATAAAAACCAACAGTTAGTCAAACTACCAGTATGTGTAGCTGTCAGTGAATCTGGAAAAATTATCTAACATGGCCAGTGGTGGAATGTTTATACATGTATCTGAGTGAAGACTGAAAAAATGGTTTTGGACTTTGACTTAAGACTGTTTCATTATATTATCTGCAATACTGAATAATGGGCTCAGTCCAATATTTGACCACCCTGGTACTCGAAAAGAAGTTCACTGATAACATTCCCAGGACTTGGGGTTGGTCGGGTGGGTGTGGGGGGGGGGGGGGGGGGGTATGCCCCCTCAGAAACCACAAGACATGGAAAAATTAGCCCAAAATTTTGTCAAAAAGGGGTCCACAGTAAAGTTCTGTTAGATGACTTAATTTGAAATTTGGGGATATGATAAAATACGGATATAAAATTTTGTAAGAGGGTTTCAAAGGGTCCCCTTGCCTGGACATGTACCCCATTCCACATCCACTAAAGCTTAATACATGTACATATGTATCACAGAAAATGTTCAGATCCCTGCCCCTAAACTATGTATATTCTTAAGATAAGACGCATTCAGTAATATTGACTGGGGGTTCCCCAAGGGTATGCCCCACATCTCGAGTTCAAATAAGGCCACCAGAGTGAAACTGACATTTCAAGCCAAGCCACCCAATGAAACCAATGTGGGATTTATATGCATGAAATGACATCTCAAGCCCAGCCGCCCAATGAAACCAATTTAGGATTTATATGCATGGTTGGTCCAACTCATATCACTTTGCCTGGTCAGGCTTACTAAGCAGTTTACCAGTAATCATGTGCAGTCGATTATTTCTGTACTACCCGGTAGTTTGATTTTTATGTTCTCGGAGATGTTGCATTAATGAGTATGAGCTTATACCTCAGAAACTGTTAAGATCTCCACCCAAACCCTTGAGATACAGATCACAACAGTTGTCGTCTGTTTTGATATCTAGTAGCTTTAAAAGTCACTTTTTAAACAGTGTGAACCCAGATCTGTAGTGCCATCTGATCAGAGTTCACATTGCCTGTATACAAAAAAGATGCAGAAGACCATACGAACAGATGACATTTTGGATGCATTTTTTCATGGCATCTTAAGGACTGAATCAAATATGTTCATTGATGCTATTCCTTATGATGAAACACATTTAATGGCATCAACCTCTTATCCTCTTTGGGTATGCTTCGATCACCCACTTCAGTTCACTGTTGACTGAATATCTTGGAAACTGTTCAGATCCTCAATGCTAAACGATATACATGTACATTGTTGTTCCTTATGATAAGATGCATCCATTTGTATTTATAAGAGAATCCCCAGGAGGCATGCCTCACCTCTCCAGTTCACATAAAGCTTAATATCTTGGAAAATGTTCAGATCCCTATGCCTAAATCATAAATATTATTTCTCCTTATGACGCCACATTTACTGGCAACTGGGTCCCTAGAGGCTACGTCCCACCCCCTCCAGTTTAAATAAGGCTTAATAACTCAGAAACTGTTCTGATCTCCACCCCTGAACCATATATATCATTATTCCCAATGATAAGATGCATCCTTTGACACTGACCAGGGCTTGTGCTACTCCCTCCAGTTTGTATAAGGCTGAATATAGCAGAAACCGCTTAGATCCCCAATCCTAAACTGCATGTATGCATACATTTTGTTGCTTACATTTGGTGACAACTATGGGTCACCTAGGGATATGCCCACCCTCTTGAGTACAAATAAGGCTTACTATCTTTGAAACCATTCAGATCCCCAGCCCTTAACCATCCCTGTTATTATACCCACTTTTTCGAAGAAAAATCGGGTATATTGTTTTCGTACCAGAGTTGAGTGGGCGTCAGTCCATCCTTCCATCTATCCATCCGTCACGTTTCTTGTAAATGGATCTCCTCTACAACCACTGAAGTTACACTTTTGAAACTTTGCGTGTGGATAGTACATGGTATGTGAGTGAGTGAGTGAGTGAGTTTTACGTCCCACCAACAGCTAAGGTCATACGGAGATGGGACCTCGGTTTAAAGACTCATCCGAAAGTCTGGAGAAGCCCGGGATCGATCCTGCGAACCCTGGTTTACAAGGCGAGTAGTGTAACCACTGCACCACGGGGGCTTCTAGTACATGGTATGTAGATGGCAGTGGGCTACTTTGTTGTAGCCGTGACCCCAACATGGCCCCAAGATAAAAGGTCAAATAGTATGATTTGCCATATCTCCTAAACTATTCGAGTTACACTTCTGAAACTTTGCTTATTGGATGGTCCTTGGAATACAGAATATGTCGGGTTCGTTTTTTGTGTGACCTTGACCTCAACATGACCCCAATATCAAGGTCAAAAAGTATGATTTTGTCATATCTTCTAAACTATTGAAGTTACACTTCTGAAAGTTCGTTTATTGGATGGCCCTTGGAATATAAAATTAATTGGGCTACTTTGATTATGACCTTGACCTCAACATGCCCCAAGGTCAAAGGTAAAAAAATATGACTTTGCCGTATCTCCTAAACAATTGGAATTACACTTCTGAAACTTTGCTTATTGGATGGCCCTTGGAATATAGAATATATTAGGCTACTTTGGGTGTGATCTAGACCTCAACATGACCCCAAGGTCAAAGGTCAAAAAGTATTATTTTGCCAGATCTTCTAAACTATTGGAGCTACACTTCTGAAACTTTGGTTATTGGATGGCGCTTGGATTATAGAATAAATTGGGCTACTTTTGGTGTGACCTTGACCTCAACCTGACCCCAAAGTCAAAGGTAAAAAAGTATGACGGCCATATCTTCTAAACTGTTGAAGTTACACTTCTGAAACTTTGGTTATTGGATGGCCGTTGGAATAAAGTAAAATTTGGAATACTTTTGGTGGACCTTAACATAACCCCAAGGTCAAAGGTCAAAAAGTATGACTTTGCCATATCTTCTAAACTATAGGAGTTACTCTTCTGTAACTTTGCTTATCAGTTAGAATGTTCTTTGCAACTTTTTTTTTAACTTACATGTAGTTTTGGCTAGCTAATACATAGTGGTTAGTGTTATTCATAGAAAAAGCGGGTATTTGTGATGGTTTACCATCGACTGCGCAATCTCGTTGTTTCTTATAATGATAAAATGCATTTATTTGCAATGTTGGCTGGAGATGCCTCTTCATAGAAATGGAGTCCACACTGGAGCTCATTTGAGCATTGGGGGTTCATCTGGGAGACCATAATATACATGTAATTGTATCTTGTCTATACCAAATTTGAGATTATTTGGTTCGAAGATATGCTATAGCATACAGTGCAAAATTTGAGTCTATGAACTTGTGTGAGCTTGAAACTAGCAGTAGGTTAAGGTCAGCACACTCTATTCATGTTTTTGGTACATTGCAGTGATAAATTGTAGTCATTGTACCAAGTATGACCAGCCCCCGCCCATAGGGGCTTGAAGAAATATATGGGCTGCATGATGCTTCCACACAGAGCTGAATCCGGCCCGCACACTAGTACTGGTTAACCGCTTAGAGGATCTAAGCCTATCCAGGAACCGCGGTGCGAGGCAGACCGTCCATGCTAATAAACCCTATTGGTTTCATTGGGCGACAGGGCTTGAGATGTCATTTCATCTCAATGTCGGGTAAAAGTTCCACAAAATTGGAAGCAACGTCTCCAAAATGACCTTTACAGTCTTGACGGGGACTTTAAACCTCATATCAAACAAAAACTAGATCAGCAGTCGATGGTAAACCATCGCAAATACCCGCTTTTTCTATGAGTAACACTAATGACTCTGTATTAGCTAGCCAAAACTACATGTAAGTTAAAAAAAGTTGTAAAGAACATTCTACCTGATAAGCAAAGTTTCAGAAGTGTAACTCCAATAGTTTAGAAGATATGGCAAAGTCATACTTTTTTACCTTTAACCTTGGGGTTATGTTGGGGTCCACCCAAAGTATCCCAATTTATTCTATATTCCAACAGCCATCAAATAACCAAGTTTGAGAAGTGTAACTCTAATAGTTTAGAAGATATGGCGAAGTCATACTTTTTGACCTTTGGCCTTGGGTAGAGGTCACACCAAAAGCAGCCGAACATATTCTATATTCCAAGGACCATCCGATAAGAAAAGTTTCAGAAGTGTAACTCCAATAGTTTAGGAGATATGGCAAATCATAATTTTTGACCTTTGACCTTGGGGTCATGTTGAGGCCAAGGTCACACCAAAAGTGTCCAAATTTATTCTATATTCCAAGGGCCATCCAATAACTAAAGTTTCGGAAGTGTAACTCTAATAGTTTAGAAGATATGGCAAAATCATACTTTTTGACCTTTGACTTTGGGGTCAAGGTCACACCAAAAGTAGCCTGACACATTCTATATCCCAAGGACCATCCAATAAACAAAGTTTCAGAAGTGTATCTCCAATAGTTTAGGAGATATGGCAAATCATAATTTTTTACCTTTGACCTTGGGGTCATGTTGAGGCCAAGGTCACACCAAAAGTATCCAGATTTATTCTATATTCCAAGGGCCATCCAATAACCAAAGCTTCAGAAGGGTAACTCTAATAGTTTAGAAGATATGGCAAAATCATACTTTTTGACCTTTTACCTTGGGGTCAAGGTCACACCAAAAGTAGCCTGACACATTCTATATCCCAAGGACCATCCCATAAACAAAGTTTCAGAAGTGTAACTCCAATAGTTTAGGAGATATGGCAAATCATAAGTTTTGACCTTTGACCTTGGGGTCATGTTGAGGTCAAGGTCACACCAAAAGTATCCAGATTTATTCTATATTCCAAGGACCATCCAATAACCAAAGTTTCAGAAGGGTAACTCTAATAGTTTAGAAGATATGGCAAAATCATACTTTTTGACCTTTTACCTTGGGGTCAAGGTCACACCAAAAGTAGCCTGACACATTCTATATCCCAAGGACCATCCAATAAACAAAGTTTCAGAAGTGTAACTCCAATAGTTTAGGAGATATGGCAAATCATAATTTTTTACCTTTGACCTTGGGTTCATGTTGAGGTCAAGGTCACACCAAAAGAATCCAGATTTATTCTATATTCCAAGGACCATCCAATAACCAAAGTTTCAGAAGGGTAACTCTAATAGTTTAGAAGATATAGCAAAATCATACATTTTGACCTTTGACCTTGGGGTCAAGGTCACACCAAAAGTAGCCTGACATATTCCATATATTCCAAAGACCATCCAATAAGCAAAGTTTCAGAAGTGTATCTCCAATAGTTAAGGAGATATGGCAAATCATAATTTTTGACCTTGGGGTCATTTTGAGGTCAAGGTCACCAAAAAGTTGCCCACTGCCATCTACATTCCATGTACTATCCACATGCAAAGTTTCAAAAGTGTAACTTCAGTGGTTGCAGAGGAGATCCATTTACAAGAAACGTGACAGACGGACAGAGGGACGGACGTTCGTACAGATGGACATTTGTTGGGTACTACAGTGTTAATTTTTTACCTACAAGTACCCAACAATCAGCAAAAATTTGCACAAGTACCCAACATGTCCCAAAATATTTGTTGGCTACTTATTTGGACACTAACGGAATAAACCGCAAGTACCCAACTCATGTCTACCCAACATGTGCCCGTGGATGCGCTCAGACAGACAGACGGACTGACGCCGGACTGAAGTGTGGTACGAAAACAATATACCCGATTTTTCTTCAAAAAAGCGGGTATAAAAAAAAAACAAGTATGACCATGCATGTACATGTAATTCAAACATTCATTCTGGGGGCAAAGTATTTCTGATAAAAAAAAAGACAGTGACCTTGAAAATAAAGTCATGGTCAAAAGACCTTAGTCACTGCTTTTCCAGGTCTTAATCATTAAGTTAATGATGCACATACTGATGCAAGTGGATGTACATACTGATGCAAGTGTGGTAAGAATTCACTAAATTGGTTCAAGAGATACACTGCAATCAGTTTCCCAAAGCCAGCAAAATCACACCAAAAACATCAGGCCCCCTTCTCTATATTGGGGTACATGCCTCCTAGCCTCACAGGCTGCTTGCCACTCATACAGCTATTTTAGGCACAACTTTGGGTAATTGATTGTACTTATCAAATAATCGATTGCAAGCAAATCAGTAATGATAATCATTTTTGTGGTATCGACCGATTCAATAATCGATTATCTGATAAATCGTGCCAGCCTTGGTAATAATCTGATATTTTTCTAATAATTCTAAAAGGGAATTTATGACATGGATTTTTTTTCCATAGCACTCAAGTAAAATGACCCCTATATTTATTTGGTATTTATTTTCAGTAATAAATGAACATTAAATTCTGCAAATACCATATTTTTTTCTCTTTTATTTTCAATCCAGTAGTTATGTTAAAATACCAAAGAAGACAAAAAATATTAAACATGTATCAAGAAACTTAAAATACTGGGTTAAGTAACCAAAATAATGCTAATATAGCAGGCTTTTATTGGAAAAATATTGCTGGTTGTCAGGAGCATTTTTGACAGCAAAAATGCTCCTGACAACCGGTTGTCAGGAGCATTTTTGCTGTCAAAAATGCTCCTGACAACCGGTTGTCAGGAGACGCAGCCAATTCAGAAAGTCCCAATTTTGAAGCAAGGTGTTGTGGATCGTAAAATTGTTTTGGTGAAGAAATATATATTATTTAATCTATGAATCTCTTGTTTGCATTTTTAATCACCTGTATATTCTTTTAGATGGCTAGTAAAGTGTGGATGAATATGACTTGAATAGTGTTGACTGGGCCGTTAAACTCAAAACAATCAAGCAAAGCTCTGTGAGGAAGTTAGTTAAAATTACTCATAACTATGTGACATATATGCGGTCAGTACAGTGCGGAGGAGTGCATACAAAAAAAAGAAAAATATTTTTGCTCGGCCTGTATAAATTTGATAACATTCCAAGTAAAACTCCCTTCACAACCCCCACAAAAAATAAACAAAAAGTAAAGAAAACAATCGCATTACCCACCCCCATATATACCTAGTGGCCCATTTTTGGGTTATTAGCAAACCGTGTAGACCCAGATCAGACGTCACAGAACATAGCGTCTGATCTTTCTACACTGTTTGTAGAACTTAACACAAATAAAACAAACCTGACACCCATTGTCATATATGGATTAAAAAGAAATAAAGAAAAATTCTTTTGTAAAAGATTTTTGCCAAACTTTGCAAAACATACGCTTCGAGTCTTCACTGTACTCTAAACCCTCGGAACTGCTTCAAACAAACATGCAGAAACATGTGCAACTTTGGTCAATTGGAGCAGACTTAGACGAGTCAGCGATAGTTTTTATTATTATTATTTATTTTTATTTTTTTGCATTTTGGCTAACAGACAGATCAGACTGCAGCTCCGACCCCAACAAACCGGCCTGGTCACATTCGCCGGTTTTATGTATTTTCGGGGCGCCAAAATCAAACAGCGATCGCGGCGACATTTTGCGATTTTATAAACTATTTTCGCCATTTCACCTAGTGAACACCTATTTACTGAAGAAAAAATGCGTATCTATCTTTGAAACTACATGTATTGTCACACTTTGCATCGCTAACGATTATCTCACTTCCAAACACCTAAATTACGACCCGCTTTAATTTAAACAGTGACAAGTTCACAGGATTAAAAAACACTTATCGTCAATGAGATAATTAGTTTATCCTCAACTACTAATCCGTTTAATTATATACAAACACCGAGCAATCACCTCGACACGTTTTTCACACACCGGTGACGATCAAAGGTGTGCCGACGCACGTGATTCTGACTGTCAATATAATACCGTGCAGGCAGAAAATGGGACGTCCTTAGTACTCAATAAACACAGAAAGCGGTTTCAGCTAAGAAGGCGGAGCAAACTTTTTACAAAGGCAGTGGCTATTCGTACGGCCCCGTACGATTAGCCTGTATTGGCTAATCGTACGGCCCCGTACTTTTAGCCAGTATAGGCTTTATTGGCTAATCGTACGGCTATTCTAGTTCAGTACCAAGAAAGTGATAATGCTGGTGGTAAGGCAAATCAGCTGATCGTACGTCCTTGAAAGACATTCCTAGCCCCTATGTGAAATGTGCTGAAACCCAAAACATAAAGGATATTAATGCACGGGCGGTGAAGTTTGTATCAAATTGACCCAGTTGTTTAGGAGTTCTCATTTAAAGAAACTGTTTACGGCGCACGACGGACGACCCGCGGCACAAGCTAGACAATTTTAAGCTTTGGAACCGCACTTCTTCTGGAAGGCGTATTCAACAGATTACACGTCCATGTAAAGAACACCCCTCTTAGCCTCCCATTATACACAGAAAAAGTAAGGTTTACGGGGGAATTCATTATTTGCCTTATTTTACGGGGGTATACATTTTCTTATTTCTGCTCAAATGCATATGTTGTGGGTACTCGTTCGAACCGCCTCTACCACCTCATTGAGGCGGTTCAAACGAGCACCCACAATTTGTGTTGGCAGTATAAATAAGAAAGATATCACGGATTTTTTTCCAGGAAACACCACGAAAACATGCCTAAATATTAAACTGAACCCCTTGAACCCCACTTTAATATAGTGTGGGGTAAACCTTATTTTTTTATTTCTGCTCTAAAATAATTATATATTGTGGTACTCGTTAAACCGCCATAATCGGGTGCCCACATTCTATATTGTGAGCAGAAATAAAACATATCACAATTTTTCATTTATAACTTTTCATTTTTTTTCGGCGATAAAGGTTACATTGTATTTGTATAGGCGCGTAGCCATTTCGGAGATGTGAAAAAATGCACTATGTCGCACGGGTGTGTTATCGTAATGCTGCAGACTAAATTGTTCATACGATGTGGAAATATTGATGACACAATAATCAGTCTGTGCATCTTAGATTCTACCCAGTCTTATCAATATATTTGTTGATTACAATGAGCATGGCAGTTTTGTATTGATACAGGCTAAATGCAAAGCTTTAATAATGATATTATTTGCGCCGCTCCATCCCTCAGGGAGATCAGCCTGTGCATCCGCACAACATCACGGAAACAGGCATTTATAATTTAAATCCACTTAAACCCCCACTTTATTGTAAAACTTTACAGGGGTGCACACTAGTTTTCTTAATTCTGTTGATAATTAAAATCGTAGATACTAGTCAGAAACGCCTCGCCGATGGCGGTACCCAAATCCATGTTCTGGGCAGAAATATGATCCTACAGCGGTCGCATAAATGATGAGTTTTATAAACTCATCTGCTATGCATACTGTCAACGCTTAAATAGGATGAAAATGTTGAGAGAAATGCAAGTCATTACGCAAAGACGCATATACAAATACATCGCCACCTTTATCGCCAAAAAAAAAATTGAAAATTTTATGATGAAAAATTGTGATATTTTTCTTATTTCTGCTCAAAATATAGATTGCGGGCACTCGTTAGAACCGCCTCATCGGGGCGGTTTTAACGAGTACCCACAATCTATATTTTAGAGCAGAAATAAGAAGAATAAGGTATACCCCCGGAAACCCCAGTTTTACTATATAAAGGTGGGGTTCAAGGGGGTCAAAATTATATAGGCGTGTTTTCATGATGAGCTTAACATTTAAGTAAGTAAAGGAAACTGAAGAATTAAAATTTGTTAGACAACAACATAACAATAACCTTGGATTATGTTTCCCTTTGCATTCAGTTTTGAAGGTCTTCCCGCCATGAATACAGCTAAACGTTATTTCCGACACTTTACGAGCCTCATTGATAGTGTTTTAGGACATCTGCTTTTAGCAGCCGAATTGTGCGTGAACTGCGCTTATAAAATTGAACGCAGTTAGAACGTTAACGCTGATAATGTTCAATTTTGCTTTCCAAAGCACTATAACTTGTAAAATTTTCACCAATACTCAATGATATCTCCATTCTGGAAAACGATAATTGAAGCAATTAATTTCATTAACTTACCATCCTAAACAAACTGATAATCGATAGTACTATTAAACAATTATTTTTTTTCTGTTGACATGTATATACCATCGATATTAATATTTAACAATACTTATAAGTATATATACATAAGTAATATAATTCTGATTCGCAAAATAAATTTTAACCTATTCCTTGGTACCAAATTATAGCCGTACGATTAGCCAATATAACATATATTGGCTAAACGTACGGGGCCGTACGATTAGCCAATACAGGCTAATCGTACGGGACCGTACGATTAGCCAATGCAGGCTATTCGTACGGGGCCGTACGAATAGCCACTGCCTTTTACAAACCGCTAAAAGCGGGCGGGTTTATACATCTCTGTAAAGATTTTTGGCCATACAGAGAAATTTTCGGGAGTCCGCGGGACACCTTTGATGTTTAATTTGGGCGTCCGGAAGCGATTTCAGGACGTAATATATGCCGTACGCCCGCCTAACGGAAGCCCTGTATATTAAACAGTTTAAAATGATAAAGAAAAAATTGTTAATTTTTATTTTTCTTTAATTCCAGCTAGCAGTAAACAAAACTGTCTTCCCTTTTGGTCCTTTTCTGTCGTTTTCGATAGGAAGTGGCTAGACGACCGGACCCGGTCTTTTAGTCTCTGAGTCTAGAACGCCGGACTCGGAATTCTAGACTCTGAGACTAAAAGACCGGGTCCAGTATTCTAGACAAGTCCATTATGGAAGGCTAGAATGCCGGGAATATAATATTTGGCAGTTATAATCGACCCAAAACAGAAAACAAATACATATGAAGAACCGGACAAACCTTTCCCAACATTTTAGAAGGGGGAGTATACTTTCGTTTTATGTATATCGGCAACTGCAATTTTCTAGATGTAACGGCCAGATGTAACGACTATTAATGTGGGACGGACACTTATGACTTATGTACCGTATTTACCTAGGACACCGTTTGTTTTCGGACACCATGTAGAATCAGTAAAACTAGCTAATTTAATGTACCGTATATTTTCGGCCACCCCCGAAAATTCGCGCTCTTTATTTTCGTAAGTTTTCGGACACAATTCTGCCTTCTGTCTAAGTATTTTTTTCCTTTTGCAAGGTATCCATATTTTTATGATTTACCGTCTTTAATTTACCAACAACCATTATGGGCTGAACCATTTTCAGTGCAGGTATGGCAGCTAGTACAATGAAGAAGTCATACCTTGTTTCTGTCGTTATATCCCAATTTGTGATACATATATATATATATATATATATATATATATATATATATATATATATATATATATATATATATATATATATATATATATATATATATATATATATAATGGCTAATATTTTATTGGTTTTAAATACACATGCTAATGAAATTGTTTATTAGTGAAAAAAGGTTGAAGTGTTAAAACGAAATTGATAACGTTCTACTATTCAAATGGATTATTCCACTACAGGTAATAAACTGTGAACACTGGCCTCAGGCATTATCGATAAGCTGGCAAATATGTGAGAAAATCAGGTCAAACAATGCAGGACAGACGCTGATTTGTTTACACAAGTCATTAATTTATGGCTAACTATAGAACCGGTATTTGAATATAAAATTGTTTTTTCGCAAGGTGCATTTCTCGATCCACATCTGTTGCGTGTTTAGCTTTCGAAAAAAAAAAAAAAAATACCATTTCTGCCCGTTCAAAATGATATTTTTATTTAAGAAATAAGCTCCATTGAAACCAATAACATAACACACGTGTGTGGTATGCCCATGAATGAATTATTTTCCGACCACATGGCTTCAATATCGGATGTCATTTGTAAACAAAGCGATTTGTTTCAGAATATAGTGGACTTGTGTAGTCGTGAAATATTATGCATGTATATTCTTAATATTTTGCGATTGCATGTATTTATATTCTTTAGAACTCGGTCCGGTCATATAAGATTTTTAATGACTCTAGTTCGACACCTTTTGGTTCGAGATTAAAGAAATGTTATTCTTTTTTCTTTTTTTTTTTTCAAAACGATTTTTTTATTTAAGAAATACGCTCATTTAAAATCAATCACCTAAAACAGGTGTGCAATACGTCCTTGACTGCATTAATGTGTATTGTGTAAACGGAAACCGTATGACGTCATTTTCCGACCACGTGGCTGCAAAAGCAGTCGCCATTTGTAAACAAAAGCAATTAGGGCAATTTGTATCAGAATACGGATAGTAGACTTATGTAATCGTGAAATAAGGGAAATATTTAGATTCTAAATGTGATTCGGCCACGTAAGATTTCCAATGGCTCCAGTTCGGCCACGTTTTGGTTCGAAAATAAAAACAATGTCTGAACCGGCAATCATTTTTTATGTCAGTGAATTTTCGGAAGTATTCGGACACGGTGCTAATTTTAGAAAGGTAATTTCGGAAGTATTCGGACAGTGAAAAAAATAATTATTTTAAGGTGTCCGAATACATACGGTAAATACGGTATTGGTTTTTATTATTATAATCATAAATATTACTACTATTATTATTATTATTTATATATGATGGAAATTGAACGTGATAAATCAGCGTTTGTCGTGTTTGTCGCAGTATGTGTTGTAGAGCTACTACCGATAGCCCCCCCCCCTGTTCCGGGAGCCTCGCCGGAGAAAGGAAGGTCGTTGTATGTCGCCCGTCGGTTCCATCTCACGCATAGTCGTCAAACAAAACTGTGCCCAAAGACGCCGCAGTAAGGTCTCTCTCGTCCATTTTAACAGCAATGTGACTCTAGAAATTGGTCTTGCAATGACATTGTAAGGCATATGAACTAAGACATGCACAATTTAAAATTGCCAGTGGTTTTGAGGCATTCTTTGATGACACAGCTCACTCAGGTGCAATGAATTTCATCATTTAACTAGATACTGAGATAATAATTACTGATGAGTGAACTCATTCAGGTCTAATTAGCAATCAACGTAATTTACCATTGTGATTTTTTGACACCGCAAATTAGATTCTAATTTTGAAAATAAATAAATAAATAAAACGATAGTCAAATTGAAGCAGTTGTCGTTATATTGTTCACCGATATTCATGATATTGCAGCTGTAGATATACTTAAAACACAATCAGCAGTAATCTATCGTAGCTTCAAAATGGCGGATAATTCATGACAGGTAAATGTTCCTTTCTAATTTAGTTAAGGCTACCTTGTGGATTATAGTTATCAAATATTCTATTGCCGGCATTATAGCCTGGCAACTGGAGGATGCCTAGACGACCGGACCCAGTCTTCTAGCCGCTAGGTCTAGAATGCCGGGTCCGGCGTTCTAGACTCAGAGGCTAGAAGACTGGATCCGGTCGTCTAGCCACTTCCTTTTCGATAATTAAGTCAATCTAAAAATAGAAACAATTAAAAAGTAAGAAAATTGATAATTTAAGGTAGTCTTACATGTTTGTTATATTTTTCTATGGACAAGTGATACAATAATCAAATTCAAATATTTTCAGGATAAAAAGGAAGTACTTTAACCTGAAGATTTGCAAGAAATTAAGAAATATTATCATTTTCCCCGGCCCTGGCTTTATTACCCCTCGATTTCGAAAAAAAAACGGTTATTTCAAGAAAATTAAACAATGTAGAGAGATAAACCTTCGTGCAGTTATCAAATATGTTATTTATAATAATTTGATACCCAACTGACCTAGATATATATCTTAATTATAACAAGAGACGAAATATAAAATCTTCGGATCAGCATTTTTGGCTCGGCGGCTCGGCCTTTGCTTTTATACCCGACCACGTAATCCTCTTCCTTCTAATAATGTGTCGGTCACATTTTGACCATTACCGCAGGTGTACATTTTATACATTCCAGGATTTGCGGGATGAAAGCCTGCACAGTAATCATTTAATTATGGTAGGGGTATTTAACCTACACGGTCACATGTGAGATGCCAAGTTCTAAAACGGAAGGTCAGGTGGTTTTTCTCCGGGTACTCCAGTTTTCGCCCACCTCTGATTAACGATCGGCTCGATATGAGTGAAATAATCTTGAAAGGGCTGTAAAACCAAAAAAATCTTTAACCTACACAGGGGGCCTCCAGTTAACGTTCGAAGGACAGTGCACTTTATGACATTCATCCCTGAAATGATGCCAATGGCGGGTGTTTGGACACCGACATTGTATCGCGGCTGCCGGGAATCAACTCTGGGACCTCTAGCATCAGAGGCAAGTGCACTGAGCATTCACGCTCCACTCATGAGGGGTTGTTGCAATAAATAGAAAGAACAAAAAAAAAAAAGTTCATACACAGATATGCATATTGTTCGGACGCCGCTGGCTCTATATACAATGCAGTAACCACTGAGTTATCACGCTTCATAGGAAAGTCTAGTTCTACCTTCACTTAAAAATGCAACAGCATCTTCGAAGCTCTTTAATCGCCTTTTACGAGTGGACATTTTCTCCAGTTGTCTTTTCCGCTTTCTTTTTCAAAATGTCACACTGAAGTCTCGCGCGATTTTCGCGAGATTGGGTAAAACTTGTACCTAAATTGGGTTCCGGGTCATTTCGGCCCATAACAAAATCGGCCCATGTCAAAATCGGCCCATGACAAAATCGGCCCATAGCAATTTCGGCCCATAAATGATTAAAAGGCTGTAATAGGGGTGAATTCCAGCCAAAATTAAAAAAATGAAAGATATAGTTAATTTATGATAAAATACATGTATATACAATTTATTTTACCGCTTTTCACCGCTAGGCATCTTTATCATTATTTTCAATAATTACCTCCCTCAGATGTGAGTCTTCTCGCAATGCAAACTTTGAAATGGAAGATAAGAAATAAAAAAAAATATAAAAGAGGGTGTGTTTTTTTATTAAAAAAATGTATATTTATGAACTCTGAAATACCAGTTCTGGTGTCATTGCTTATTTGTTTATATTGATGACACCGGGTACTCCAGCTCATCGTAACAATACAGGAGATAGCTTCAAGACTCTCAAAAGGCGATCAAGTGGACGTCATACTGCTTGATTTTGAGAAAGCCTTTGACAAGGTTTCTCATTCAAGGCTGCTGTACAAGATGGACTATTATGGAGTCAGAGGAACAACTCTCTCTTGGATACAGGCTTTCTTGAGCAACCGGAAACAAGAAGTGGTCCTTGAAGGTTCTCACTCGGACAGGGCTGATGTTCTCTCGGGAGTCCCGCAAGGGACGGTCTTAGGCCCACTACTATTCCTGGCCTACATCAATGACCTGCCGGATTCACTGAAATCTTCGGACGCCAGACTATTTGCTGATGACAGTCTGCTGTACTTGACGGTGAATGGAGCCAAAGAAAATGAGCAGTTACAGGAAGACCTATCAGCTCTGGAAGAATGGGAACGAGTATGGCAGATGAGCTTCAACCCTTCCAAGTGTTCTGTCATACGCATTACTCCAGGCAAGAAGAAGAGCAAGAAAGTCTTCCAGTCCACTTACAAGCTCCACAACCAGGTCCTGGAGGTGACTGATGCCAGCAAGTACCTGGGGGTCAAGGTCACAGATGATCTAACATGGTCAAGTCATATCACCGAGGTAGCAGGGAAAGCAAACAGGACTCTTGGTTTTTTGCGGCGAAATTTCAAGGAATGTACAAGGGAAGTAAAAACAGCCACTTACACCACAATGGTCAGACCAGTGCTAGACTACGCCTCTACAGTCTGGGATCCACATCAACAAGGAGACATAAAGACTCTGGAACAAGTACAACGTCGAGCCGCCAGATATGTGTACAACGATTACACTACGCGTACACCTGGTTGTGTCACAGACATGGTGGAAGACCTAGGCTGGGAAAGCCTCCAAGATCGGCGTTACATTGCCAGACTGAGTCTCCTGTACAAGATGCAGCATGGATTGGTCGACGTTGATACATCCTCCTTCCTACAACAAGGGGACAGTCGTACCAGAGGCAGCAGAGGTTTCTTCCAGGAGAGAATAAACAGTGGGGTCTACTACAACTCGTTCTTCCCTCGTACAATTCGGGAATGGAACAGCCTGCCTGCAGATGTCACTGCCGCTACTTCCTTGGAGAAGTTCAGGTCAAGTCTAACCAGTAGACTGGCCTCTGCCTAACCCATGCCTCACCAGACCAAGACCAGATTGTAAATAGTTTTAACCTGTTTTTATCGACACTTTGGGGACTCTGCTGTTTTTACCCGTCTTACTCAGTCCCGCAGGACCAAATACGTTCAGCGATGATCCCGGTCCTTTTCCCGGAAGAAGAAGAAGAAGAAGAAGAAGAAGAAGAAGAAGAAGAAGAAGAAGAAGAAGAAGAAGAAGAAGAAGACACATGTCGGTATGCAAAATGATTAATAATCACTTTAGGTTGTTGCCTTTATCGACACGTGCCTTAAAGCAACAAACAAACGATTATCACTTTACTCAAACCTAAGTCATTATTGTGGCACGTGCCAATCATCCATAAGTCTATGTCTCCTAATGTGTGTCTTTAATTCTTTCTTTGTTTCTTGCTTTCGGTTTCGTTTTATGAATGTTATTGGACAAGGGCTATATGTGGGCCTAGCGCCGGGGCCGTACAGAATACTCCCCACACGGGGGTAGGTATAATGTACGTTTATACCTTGTTTTACCTGTTGTCGACACCAATATAAGTCTCTCCGACTTCTAGAGGCCTGCGCATTTCGATATTGTCCTGCAGATGGACCTGCTCGATAGCATGCAGCTTCAAACTTGGTAGGGTGATTCTTCCAATGGTTGTTCAAGCGACTTTTGAACGCGACGAGGGAGGGTGCTTCTACTACAGTTCCTGGTAAACTATTCCAGGAGTTGATTACCCTGTTTGAGAAAATATTTGCACGTAAATTCAATCTTGCCCTTTTTTATATAGCTTAAAAGCATGGCCTCTAGTTGCTGTATATTGCGCTGAGGTGAATAGCTTATCTTTTTCAATACAGTCAATACCATTTAAGATTTTGAAAACTTGTATAAGGTCAGCTCTTTCTCTTCGATATTCAAGTGTTGGTAAACCTAATTTTCTTAAACGTTCTGGGTAGGGCAGGTTTCTACACGAAGCAACCAATTTCGTGGCTCTTCTCTGCACATTTTCTAGGATAATTTTATCCTTTTTATAGCAGGGTGACCAGACAGGTGTACAATACTCTAAGTGTGGTCTGACAAGGGATTTAAACAAATTCAAGAATATTTCTTGATCAAGATATGTAAATGTCCTGAATATTATCCCCAGATTTCGGTTTGCCAGATTTACTTTAGTATTTATATGATCTCTGAAATTTAATTTACTATCTACTATCACCCCTAAATCTTTCTCTTTGTCTACCTTATCAATTTGCGTACGTTGATTTCTGGTTTGCATGGTATACCTAAAGTCTGTATCTTGTTTCCCAATATGTAGTTGGTGACATTTTTCAGTATTATAGAACATTTCCCAATCTTTGGCCCATTTCACTGTTCTATCGAGATTTAGTTGTTATTCATTTTCTCTGTTGTTAGTTACAGTATGATATAACTTAGCATCATCTGCAAAGAGTTTCATGAGCACCTCCACAGTATCTGGTAGATCATTAATATAGATTAGAAACAGAATAGGTCCTAGCACACTACCTTGAGGGATTCCACTAGTACCGTCTGACCAATCGGACTCAGTACCATTTACAACCACCCTTTGGACCCTGTTTGTCAAAAAATCTTTTATCCAGCCATATACTTTGCCTTGAATACCATATGCAAAGACTTTCTTTAAAAGATGTAAATGGGGGACCTTATCAAAGGCCTTGCAAAAGTCCAGGTATACTACGTCGATTTCTTCCCCATTGTCCAGCGCTTCACTGATATCCTCCATGAATTCCAAGAGCTTGGTTGTACAGGATTTACCCTTTATAAAACCATGCTGGACTTTGGAAAAAAGATTGTTAACCGTCATGTGTGTTACTATGGCATCCCGGATGATTCTTTCCATTAATTTTCCTGGAACTGATGTCAGGCTAATAGGTCGATAGTTTTCAGGTTTTTGTTTTTCGCCTTTTTTGAAGATTGCACTGACATTGGCAGTTTTCCAAATGTCAGGGAGTTTGCTTTCATTTAAAGACTTTTCAAAAATAATTTTTAAAGGGATTTTAACGTGTTGTATAGTCTCCTTAAGGAATTTAGGGTGAAGATTATCTGAACCTTGACTTTTTCCAGGTTTCAATATATTTATAGCCTTTTCCACATGTTCTTCAGTTATATCTATATCTATCAGTGGTACATTGTATGGTCGAGCTGCAAAATCTGGTAGTGATTTATTTATTTTTGGCTCAAAGACACTTGTAAAATAGGTATTTAGGGTTATAGCTGTTTCTTTATCACTTGAACTCAGGGACCCATTGGTCATTTGAAGCTTGGACACTGATGATTTTATTTTCGATTTTGAACGTACATAGTTCCAGAAAATCTTGTTATTTGATTTTATCTTGGAAGCTAGCTCTTTTTCATACCTATAATTTGCATGTCTTAACTCATATGTTACTCTATTTCTCGCTGCTTTGTTATTATTATAGTTGTTATCAGATTTGCAGTATTTATATTTTAACCATTTTTTACGTTTCTCCTTGACTGCTTGCATAAATGATCCGTTGAGTTTTTTGAAATTCCTACCAGCCTGGTCAGATCTACTCACCGGTATGTACTTCTCCATTAATTTAACACAAAGTTCAGCAAATTCTGACCAGGATTGCAGCAAGTTCAAGCCCTCAAATAAATTATTCCAATCATTATCTTCCATTTTTTGTTTAATTGTGATATAGTCCCCTTTAAAGAAGTTCAATTTCTGTCTTGTATTTGTATTTGACTCCTGTATGTTGTAACAATTGAACTTAAAAGCTAGGACCAAGTGATCACTTCTACCAAGCCCAGGGGAATAATTTAGACTACTGACCATTTCTTCCTCGTTTGAAAAAATAAGATCCAAGACTGTTGGTTCATTCCCTGCACGTATTCTTGTTGGCTGTTTAACATGTTGGAAAAAGTATGTGTCTCTCACACATTCTAGAAATTGGCTTGCTATATGCTCTTCAGAGACTTGAGTACAAATATTTGTCCAATCAATATCTCTAAAGTTAAAATCACCTATCACAAGTTTATGACTATAATTAGCATCTTTAATCGCTTGAAAAATTTCTTTCAAAATGTTAAAATTGTCCCTGTTGGCATTTGGCGATCTATACATACAACCTACAATCAAACAGTCTCTGTTCTGTAGATAGATCTTGCACCAGACTGATTCTTCAAAGTCTGGCTGAATTTGGACTTGCACTGGATTCAACTGCTTCTTTATATAAAGAGCAACACCTCTGCCTTTCCTTAAATTACTTAGAAACAAATCATAGTTTTCAATGTTATAGAAAACTTCCTGTTGTTCAAACAACGAATGTTTAGGAAAAACCTCTGTTATCCCTATTATATCAGGTATTTCTTCCTTCAATAATATCTTCAGTTCTGCTAATTTAGTCTGTGATAAGCAATCAGCATTTGTATACAAAATTTTCAAGGAATTGTTGATATTTACATTAAAAACCCCAGAACTATTAACGTCCAAGGGGGGCTCTCTATGTACATTGATAAAACTAGTGCCCTATACTTCTAAGGAGCCATCTAGACGCCGTCCAGATGCTCCTACATGTAGATCCTGTGATGGAATACCCCCTAGAAAAGTTTGTTCCTCATCATTTATATTGATAACAGTTGTTTGTTCAAAAACACTGGTATGTAGCGAGTTGTCTGATAAGTTCCACTGATTCAGCTGGGAATGTTCTGTATTGGTAGCGTGGATTGGACTTGGCAACCTATCAACTTGCATTTCTACTACATTATCTGGTTCTCTTAAGGCGAACTGTCTTGTTGGTGGGCTAGCTCCTCTACCTCTGCTTCTCCCTTGATCTGCTACTGCTTGCTGAGATTCTTTGTGATTGGTCTTCTGTTGTCTTCGGGTTTTAACTATTTCCCTTCTTTCTTCTCTCTGTTGTATAGTAAGGTCCTTAGAAATGATAACCTTGCGATAGGTTTCATTTGTTTTTCTTGGTATGTGTCTAGCATTATCCAACAAGAATTTTCTTTGGGCCTTAGAATCTAATACTATTTTCATTGGCCTTATCTTAGAGTCTTCTTTCTTACCTAACCTAAAAGAGGTTATTATATTTAAGTTTTCCAAACCCAGGCTGGCACTAATATTCAATATATCTTGCTCATCTGCCTGTTTATTCTCAGCTCCTGAACTACGCCGGTACTCTTCAAGGTTGTAAATAGTTAAATTGAGTTCCCTTCTTTTCCTGTCTTCCAACTCCCTACTTCTTTGATCGACCACTGAGTAGATTTCCCCTTTTATAGAGTCAATTATACTACTTTTCATATTTGACATTTGCAAGGTTACCTCATCTTTAGTATTTAATTCTAACTTGTCGATTCTATTTTCAATGTTTGTCATCCGGGTATCATTTTTATTCTGAATATCTTGCAAGGTTCCAGCAATGTTTTCTAGAGTTGGAAACATGGATTTACAACTTCTACATGTCCAGTGGAAGTCATCTAGACAACTTCTACATGTCCAGTGGAAGTCATCTAGTTCGCCACTAATTAAGCACTGATACAACTGATCACTAATTTTTGCACATTTTGTACAAAAGACCAATTTACACCCTGTACATGTGACAACTTTATCTACCGGTGTGTCACACTTCTGGCACATATAGACTGAACTGTTGGTGTCAGATGATGACTGTCTTGGTCTTTTACTATCCTGTTTGACACTCATTTTGATAGAAAAATCAAAGTTGTAGCATTCTCAGCTGATAAAGTATTTTATAATGCATTTTATAAAATTAGCCAATCATTTCAAAATTTTCAACTAGGTATGGCGAGGACAGGCCCTCACACACAGCTAGAACATATACAGGATTAAATTGATTGACATCCCTTCAGTGTGATTTGATTTATGCTGAATTTTATTTCTAAAGTGATGGCCTACGCCTACTCTTATTCTAACATGCACATATATTTCAGAACATTTATGGTATGGCGAGGACAAGCCCTCACACACAACCAGAGTCTTATGATAGCAAGTTGATTTTGTGATCATTAGAGAATAATTTCCACAATTGCATAGCAGTGTGGCGAGGAGAAGTCCCCAAACTCAACTTACTCTTATTCTAGCATGCACATGTATTTCAGAACATTTGTGGTATGGCGAGGACAAGCCCTCACACACAACCAGAGTCTTGTGATAGCAAGTTGATTTTGTGATCATTCGAGCATAATTTCCACAATTGTATAGCAGTGTGGCCAGGAAAAGCCCCCTCTCAGCTTACTCTTATTCTAGCATGCACATATATTCAGAACAATTTTGGTATGGCGAGGACAAGCCCTCACACACAACCAGAGACTTGTAATAGCAAGTTGATGTTGTGATCATTCGAGCATAATTTCCACAATTGTATAGCGTTTTGGCGAGGAAAAGCCCACACACAGAATCAAAGTCCAAAGTACGAATAAACTTGATTTAGCAAAATCAGCCCTTTTAGAGAAATCATCCTATAAAATAAACCTTTTCAAAATTAGACAAAAAATTATTATTGCATATTATTTACCTTTACCTGTTTTACCTGTTGTCGACACCAATGTAAGTCTTGAGGCGCATTTCGATATTGTCCTTCAGATGGACCTGCTCGATAGCATGCAGCTCAAAACTTGGTAGGGTGATTCTTCCAATGATTGTTCAAGCGACTTTTGAACGCGTTGAGGGAGGGTGCTTCTACTACAGTTCCTGGTATACTATTCCGGGAGTTGATTACCCTGTTTGAGAAACTATTTGCACGTAAATTCAATCTTGCCCTTTTTTATATAGCTTGAAAGCATGGCCTCTAATTGCTGTATATTGCGCTGAGGTGAATAACTTATCTCTTTCAATACAGTCAATACCATTTAAAATTTTGAAAACTTGTATAAGGTCAGCTCTTTCTCTTCGATATTCAAGTGTTGGTATACCTAATTTCCTTAAACGTTCTGGGTAGGGCAGATTTCTACACGAAGCAACCAATTTCGTGGCTCTTCTCTGCACATTTTCTAGAATAATTTTATCCTTTTTATAGCAGGGTGACCAGACAGGCGTATAATACTCTAAGTGTGGTCTGACAAGGGATTTAAACAAATTCAAAAATATTTCTTGATCAAGATATGTAAATGTCCTGAAAATTATCCCCAGATTTCGGTTTGCCAGATTTACTTTAGTATTTATATGATCTCTGAAATTTAATTTACTATCTACTATCACCCCTAAATCTTTCTCTTTGTCTACATTATCAAGTTGCGTACGTTGATTTCTGGTTTGCATGGTATACCTAAAATCTGTATCTTGTTTCCCAATATGTAGTTGGTGACATTTTTCAGTATTATAGAACATTTCCCAAAGTTTGGCCCATTTCACTGTTCTATCGAGATTTAGTTGTAATTCATTTTCTCTGCTGTAAGTTACAGTATGATATAATTTAGCATCATCTGCAAAGAGTTTCATGAGCACCTCCACAGTATCTGGTAGATCAATAATATAGATTAGAAACAGAATAGGCCCTAACACACTACATTGAGGGATTCCATTAGTCACGTCTGACCAATCTGACTCAGTACTATTTACAGCCACCCTTTGGACCCTGTTTGTCAAAAGATCTTTTATCTAGCCATATACTTTGCCTTGAATACCATATGCAAAGATTTTCTTTAAAAGATGTAAATGGGGGACCTTATCAAAGGCCTTGCAGAAGCCCAGGTATACTATGTCAATTTCTTCCCCATTGTCCAACCCTTCACCGATATCCTCCATGAATTCCAAAAGCTGGGTTGTACAGGATCTACCCTTTATAAAACCATGCTAGACCTTGGAAAAAAGATTGTTAACCGCCATGTGTGTTACTATGGCATCCCGGACAATTCTTTCCATTAACTTTTTATGAGTCAAGTAATTATCGCCCGGTTTCCGTGACCTGTGTCCTGTTTGTTTGATTTGAGGTTTAACTTCCCCGTCAACACTGTATAGGTCATTTTGGAGACGCTGCTTCCAATTTTGTGGGACTTTTACCCGACATTGAAATGAAACTGACATATGTTCTGTGTAAACTACTTGAACACATAGTCTGTTCAAAGAGACAACAAAATTTAGGAGAAGGCACAGTTGTGAAACTCAGTTGAGCAGAGTTATTAATGACTGGGTAAAATCTTGGACAAGAGAGGGGGGGGGGGGGGGCAGGTGGACACATTTATTCTGGACTTCGTGAAGGCGTTTGACACCCCACTTCATGAACTACTTAAATCCAAATTGTTTTGGTCATGAAAACAATCAAATGGATAGATTCCTTTCTTTGTTGTTAATGGTGAATCTTCAGTATGAGCTCTAGTTTTGTCTGGTGTCTTACACGGGACGTTCTTGGTTCACTGTTATTCTCCATGTACATTAATGATATTCACCATATTTGCACTATTTGCTGGCTTCCAGCTTGCTCATTGTCAATATTGGAAAAAAAAGGTACCCAGACCCCCTGACCTTTCAAGGTCGGGGGGGGGGGGTCTGGTTACCTGTTTTTCAAACACTGATAACCTTCAGACTAGGATCCAGCAGATAATGCAAATAAGGTGAATTTCCACTGGCATTGACTCAGAAATAAGACTGTTCGCAGACGACTGTGTTTGCTATCGGGAAATTAGGGATACAGAGGACTCATCGAAACTTCAGAATGATACATATAGATTAGTATGTTGAGCACAAAAGTAGGGCACGAGATTTCAGCCCGTTAAATGCAATAATATTCAGATTACTAGGAAGAGAACCAATGAAATTGAGGCTTCTTACACCTGAGAGGGAACGTTCTTGGACAACTCGGCACATAGGAAACTCGGCACATGACAAACTCGGGACATAGCAAACTCGGTACATGACCAACTCGGCCTATACGAACTCGGCACATACAGTTAGCTGACAGGGCCAATTATCTATTGTTCACTTGGGTATAACAATTACATAACCAAACAAACAATCAAATTAAAGTTACCTTTGAAATAGGGACCAACTAAATAGGACTATAATACTTAATAAGACAAATATTCGCCCCCGTCAATCGGGGCTTCGAGAGAAAGATTGGGCTGCATGTTGCTTCCACACAGAGCTAAATCTGACCACACACGAGTACTGGTAAACCGTTTGGAAGGACTAAGCCTGCCCAGGCAAAGCTGTGTGAGTCAGATCGTCCAACGCATATAAAATAGAAGTAAGAAGTAGAGGCAATGATCAGGAATCGATACAATTAACCCACAGCTCCCATCAGAGACACCAAAGGGAAAGAAATACAAACATGAACAAACAGACACCAACGGAAACACCAACAACGGAAAGCCTAAAGGACAGTTACTTTCCCACAAAATGGCCAAAAGGCTATCCAAAATAAAATAATATAAGCGACACAAGGCGGTGGTGGGGGGGGGGGGGGCTTAAATCGATTTTACGTGGCCACAATCCTCTCCCTTATTTCCGTCGCGATTAAGACAAATAATTTGTTCATTCCGCATGAAGGCCTCCTAAGCCTTGTGGTATCATTGGACGGCAGGGCTTGAGATGTCATTTCACCTCAATGTCGGGTAAAAGACCAACAAAACTAAAACTGGTAGCAACGTCTCCAAGATGACATAAAAAGTGTTGACGGGGACGTTAAACACCAATCCAAACAAAAAAAAAAAAAATAAGACAAATTTTATATCATTATTTAATGGAGCATATGAAGTTTTTTTTTTTTTTTCAATAAAATTTCATCAATTCAAGTTGATTCTTAATTTGACCAGCGAATGAATCTTCGTAAAAAGGTCTAATTAATTATCAGCATTTTCCTGTTTCTGGAGAATACGATATTGACGTTTTTTGTTTTGTTTTGTTTTTATTTTTCTAGTTTCTTGTACCAGCCAGAATATGCAACCGTTTTTGTTTTCGGGTTGGTCCGTTGTGGCGTACCTACTGCAGCTTCACATTACGTTGAGCCACCAATGCAATAATGTGAGTTCAGCTCGGCTGGGCAGTCATGGGTGGCAATGAGTCCGAACGTCATGTTCACAGCTTTTCTGAATTAACTGCCAATCATCACCTGATTAATCAGATAATTAGTGTAGCAATTAAGTCATATTCAGAGCCGTTTAAGATGATTTTTTTTTGTAGAACAAATAAATGCGAAAAATAAACTATAAACTATTATATTTAATATGCATATATAAATATTATAAAATTATAATAATAATAATAATGTAACGGTTATGGATAAATACCACTACTACAGCCTTGCTGTAGGAGCCGGCTCTTTTAGCGACGCAGGTAGAGTGGTTGGCTTATTCGCGAAGTTAAACAACGGAGATCGTGGTTAGTACCTGGATGGGTGACCGCGTTGCTTGCCTGCACGAACGACCCGGTACACGCTACAATAAAACAGGAAAATAAAGTATTAATGTCGGCTTAATAAGCTTTATAACTATTGTGGGCCGAGTTTGTTATGTGCCGAGTTTGTATGGGCCGAGTTGGTTATGTGCCGAGTTGGCCATGTCCTCGAAAATGTGAATTCTATTAAATATCTTTGTGTGACAATCACACACGATTTGAGATGGAATACACATATAAGCATCATGTGTACTACAGCGAATATAACGTTTGGTTTCCTAGGGCGAACTCTTCATCAGTATCCTCAGGATGTGAAGAAGGAAGCATATAAGGGACCATTTCGCCCAATATGGTAGTTGCATCTGGAACCCCAGTGAAGCTGTCCTTAATGAAGAAATTGAACAAGTTCAGAATATAGCTAAAAATTTGTAACAAACAATTACCACTTTGAAACTGGGAGCATGGCTGGAATACTAGGAAAATTAAGATGGGAGTCTCTCAAGAAAAGGAGAAGAGAGAGTAGGCGCATACTTTTATACAGAGGTCTAAATGGTGCTGCCAGCATGCCAACAATTGACCTTGTTCCCCCAACTAGGCACTGTAGAAACCATCATTCACTAACGTTTCAGACCCCTTCTGCAAAAAACTGACATCTATAAAGAATTATTCTTCCCTCGATTAGAATGCCCTTCCCGATTCGATCATATCCACTGCTGAAGGTGCAGATGATAGTGTAGCTAAGTCTATCTCTTTAGGGACTAACTTCCCATATCACAGGTTCTGGTGTATTAATGCCATTTGACGTGTCACTAGTAACAATTCTGCTTCTGATTCCAATTCAAATTTCGTGAGAAAATATTAATACTTTAGTTTGTTTTTGAGGGGAAAACCTATTCTGCCACTTGATTTAGCTGAACATCACGTGTGCGAAATCAAATCATTTCAGCGAAATCAATTTATAAAATAAACTTAAAAAAAAACTGACTTTTGTTTTGGTAATCATAAAATTTTGCTTTGCCTGTTGTTAAGAATGATGTTACCTGTCAAAATTTGGTTTTGATATTTCTCTTAAGAAATACAAGAGTCCTGTTTGCATTTCCAGTAATTCTGTCTATATGGGTATTACAAGACAGGCCACATCATTCTTAACAATGGGCAAAACAAATTTTTATGATAATCAATACCAAGGATGAGAGAGACTGCCTACAGCACTCTGGTATGGACCCAGCTGGCGTATGCAGTCCCTATATGCCCCCCTTTAGTAGTATAGGGGCCGATTTACCCCCAAGGACTGCGCATGCGTGGGGATATCGTCACGGCGCGGTGGCCATATTGGATATTGTTATTGTAAGGTCGATGATTTGACCCCGTATTAAAAGTTGAATGGTCACAAAAGAAATATTTCTTAATCTGCATAAAGGGATTAAATGTTACTTAAGTTTTGCGACTTAATAGGAATGTTAGCGAAAGGTTAATTGCAGAAAAAATACTTTGAAATTAAACCTTGTGCAATCGTTTACCATTGTTTCATCCGTCCTATCCTTAATTTGTCTTTTGATAGGAAACGGCAATATTGTTAGTGCATAAAAGAATTGGCTAATGTTTACATAACTGCTTTTCAATAACCGTAGTAACGGATTAAAATTGTTGAAATGTATGAAACATATAGCTACGTATAGTTATAAAATATATTTATGGAGTTCTAATAAGAAAGTCCCATTTGACTATAAAACATTTGACAAAATTTTTCATCAAAATATCCAGTGGTACCGTTTTAATTACGTACCCGTTTTAAGTCGTCATAACGCTTAGTATTTATGTTGATTTAAAGGTGCATTATTGAGCTATCGGGCTTCAAAAATGAAAAGCGTGTTTTTCGGTTTTATTTCTTCTATTCATGTAGCTTTGTCATTTGTAATCTTCTGAAACCAAATACCACTTCAGAACTTTGTGAAAATCGTCGTTTTCATTTTTGTTTATTTGTTGTTTTTGGGAATTTCAATCTAAAAATATTCCTGTCACGTGACAAAAAGCCGGGCAACATCACAGCGGCGAACAATAAGATGGCGACCTCCGGTTCATCTGAGGAAAGTAGAATTTTTAGTCCAAATTACAAGTATTTGACTTTCAACTGCACTGACACAATACTATCATGCATGTTAATCTGTTATCAAATGCTAACGCATCAATTTACAGGCAAGAAGATAATTTTACCGTCAATATCTAAGGATCAATTTCTGAATCGATGAGAATTGACATGGGGTCGTTTCAAAGATACACAAAAACCGCATACATGTGAGAGTACATGTATGATGTGGGTATTTGTTAGAATTAGACGATACTAGCAATAACCTATTGATTTGTTTGATTTGAGGGTTAACGTCCCAATTAACACTGTTTAACGTCCCCATCAACACTGTATAAGTAATTTTGGAGACCTAGCTTACAATTTTGTGGGACTTTTATGTACCCGACATTGAGATGAAATGAGATCTCATTCCCTGTCGCTTACGGGCCTCCGTGGCCTAGTGGTTAAGAGCGCTGACTCTTGATCATTAGGTCTCTCACCGCTGTGGTTCGAGCCTCGCTCGGGTCATATGTGAGACGCCAAGTTCTGCAACGGAAGGTCAGATCGTTTTTCTCCGGGTACTCCGGTTTTCGCCCACCTCTGATTAACGATCGGCTCGATATGAGTGAAATAATCTTGAAAGGGCCGTAAAACCAAAAAAAAAAAAAATCCCTGTCGCCCAATGAAACCAATAGGGTTTATATGAATGGGCGGCCCGACTCGCACCGCTTTGCCTGGGAAGGCTTGAATCCTTTAGGCGGTTTACCAATACTCCTAAGCGGTCGGTTTAAGCTCTGCCTGGCACCATCATGCAGCCCACCTATTTCTTCAAGCCCCGCCATGGGAGCCGAGCAAGAACTTTTTAATACCGAAACAAAAGAGAAACACTATCCATATTCGCACCGCCCATCGGGGCTTGAAGAAATATATGGGCTGCATAATGCTTCCACGCAGAGCTGTAACTGACCCGCAAACGAGTACTGGTAAACAGCTTAGAAGATCTAAGCCTGGGCAAGCAAAGCGATGCGAGTCCGTCCATTTGTTTCACTGGGCGACAGGGCTTGAGAAGTCATTTCATCTCAATGTCTGGTAAAAGTCCCACAAAATTGTTATCAACGTCTCCAAAATGACCTTTACAGTGTTGAAGGGGATGTTAAACCTCAAACCAAACAAACAAACATGCACCAGGACCTACTCACTGATACTGGGATCGGCCACATTTTACCATTACTTGCAGATTTACAGAACACATCAATCTTGCGCTGGCCTCGGTAGCTCAGTCGGATGCGCGTCTGACTGCTGATCATGGGGAAGCAGGTTCGATACCTGCCGGGGTCGGCAATATTCTTTCGCGGGGATTGATCAAGAAATCTTTCCTACGGTCATTCTCTCCATTCCGCTGGCTCAAGAAGGGCAGTTGTCAGTTTCTGGCGAAAGAATGTGCACTCTCCTGGTTACCTCTTATGTATAAGCCTGCCCAGGAAAAGTAAACTGACAGGCTCAAAAACGGCCTTAACAGTGTTGACTTGGCCGTAAACCCCAAAACAAACAAACAGTTAACCTGCATAGGGGATGACTCTCCCTGAACAGGGCGCCTCCAGTTTGTTTGTTTGATTTGAGGTTTAACGTCCCCGTCAGCACTTTAAAGGTCATTTTGGAGACGTTGCTTCCAATTTTGTGGGACTTTTACCCGACATTGAGATGAGATGACATCTCAAGCCCTGTCGCCCAATGAAACCCATAGGGTTTATTAGCATAGGCGGTCCGCCCCGCACAGCGGTTCCTGGACAGGCTTAGATCCTCTAAGCGGTTTACCAGTACTAGTGTGCGGGCCGGATTCAGCTCTGCGTGGAAGCATCATGCAGCCCATATATTTCTTCAAGCCCCTATGGGCGGGGGCCGGTGCCTCCAGTTAAACGTTCCGATCCAAAGGGCGGTGCGCATTTTGACATTCATCGCTGTAAATGGTGTTCAGACACCGAAATAATCATCGCCGGGTCGAACCGAGGGCCTCTGGCATCTGAGTCAAGTGCACTAACCACTCTGGGCTTAACCACTGAGCTGTCACGCTCAGTTTATTACATAAACTCCAGGTTTGCAGGATGAGACTCTGCACAGTAATCGGCTCTTTCGTTGTACATTGGGTCGTTCTCCCTGCTGGGGGGGGGGTCATGTGAGTACCAGCGGATAGCAAGCCGGCGGAATGAACAACTCACAGCGCATAAATGTCATCCTACTAGATTTCAGTAAGGCCTTTCACGAGGTTCCGCACAATTTCATTGCTGATGGATACCAGAAAGTCGTAATTGAGGATTTCTTCGTCTGCGCCCGTTACTTCTGGTGTTCCACAGAGTACAGTGCTCGGCACTCTCCTCTTCCTCATATAAATCAACGACTTGCCACCACGCGTCTCCCCTGTTCGCTGATCACTGCCTGTTGTACCGAGTTGCTGTCGCTCAAGAGGACTTTAATTATTTACAAGCATGGGAGAGAGACTGATAGATGCGTTTTCACCCAGACAAGACTTAGTCTGAGTACATCAGAATCGGCAACAAAAGCAAGATAATGGAGTCATCATACAACATCCATTGCCAGAAGTAAAGCAAAAAACCTGGCTATAGACAGTACACTGGTGTGAAATAGTCACACTGACATGCTTAGACTAGCTTCTAGTCGGATATCATATTTTAAAGTTAATAAGTAATATTCTTCTACCCCTTATTTGATCTTGGGAAGATATACTCTGACTAAAATGCCAGTTTGCCTTATCAGTTGGTGTTCGGTAAGGGGTACAAAAAGGCAATAAACATTTCATGACTGTAGCTGTAATCAATCATTTACCAAGGATCTTGCGAGGTAAAATTCGCATTGTACTAGACCTTGGTGTCTGAGACAAGATTAAAGTCTAACAAGGTTTCATATTTGATAAAAACACACATGAAGGTTGGTAATTGGTAAATATGACATCAAGGTCTAGTAGCTAGACTATGACATGCTATCTACGACAGACATCCAGACAGCTGCTTTCCTATCCTACGCAGGAATCTCTCTGCATGCCCAAAGGACATCAAGGCAACAGCATACAAGTCACTAGTTAGACCTAAACTAGAATATGCTGCCACCCCCTGGGACCCCTACAAACAAACTAGTCCAGTTCAATCGCAATCTTCCGATCACATCGTCTATCTTACTGATCATATGTATATTGGAAATGAAAAAGGGAGGTTGGTAAAACCTAGTATTCCTTGAATTTCTCGAATCAAGGTCTGCTTTATTAAGGAAATTTCGTAATCCCGGATCGTTTTGTTATTGACGAAGAGCTCTGTGTGAATGATCCATGTCCCTGTCTTGAGATAGATATAAGAGCTTTATTTGTTTAACCGTCATTCATGAAGGCTTACAAAAGTATTTAGGCTGATGAAATATATATATTGGATTTTTCAAGTACGGCAACTTGGATTTTTTTAAGTACGGCAACTTGGAAAAAAAATGCTGAATTAACTGTACGGTTACTTGCGTCACAAAATTGCAAATTTGGAAACTACTGACACCATTTTGACATCGTTTGGAAGGAAAGGCCGTGGTTATTATCATGTTTGGTTTCATCACATAGGGATCGATTATAATGCTAGTGCTGTTCGTAAATCAATCTATTTTTGCATGAAACAGATGGAGATGTGAAATCTACACCAGGGCCATATTTCCTTTTGAGAATTCTTTGTCGTTGCTTTCGCTTTGTTTCATTACTGAAAATACTTTGGAAGAAAGTCTGTCCCCTATTGGTCTATTCAACGGAAGGAACTTTCCTTTCGTGATGGGAAGTTTTTCTTTTTTTTTTTTTTTTTTTTCTTTTTTTTTCTTTTTGTTGTTTTTGTTTACGAAATAAAGTTTGTTTTTCAGTGAGCTGAAATAGTTTCTACTTCGTTCTTGTGAAACTTACAACTAGAATAGACGTTAGTTTATGCTTTGAGAAGTGTTTATTCCTTTGACGAGAGTTTATTCAAACGAAGGTCCTGTAATATGCATACTATACTCCAGTTATTTAAGATTATGAGTGAGGCCATTATTATTATTATTATTTTTTTTTATTATTATTATTATTTTTTTTTTTTTTTTTGCATTACGAAAACATGCCTTTTCAAATAAATTGAACATATTTCCACCCAAAAAATGAAAATGTTCAGATAAAAGATTCTGCTATTTTTCATAATTTAGCTCAAAACATAGATTTTGGGTACTCGTTGGAACCGTCTCGACCAGGCGGTTTCTGACGAGTACCAAAAATCTATGTTTTGGGCAGAAATGCGAAAAATAATGTACACCCATACAAACCCCATTCTACTGGATTAAAGTGGAGTTTAAGAGGGTCAAAATTGCATAGGCATGTTTTCATGATGGTCTTCTGTTTTTTTTTTTTGTTTTTTTTTTCGAAATCGGCAACGTGCACACATGTTGCAATTTTTATCTTGTATATTCTAACCATTTCACATTTGTACGGTTTAGTAACGCCACAGACAACAAAAAGCTATTTTAAAGAAGGTGATTTAAGGTTCCTCAATACAGTTATTTCACTACATTTGAGGTACTGAAAAAATCATATTTGCAAATAGTTACCCAAATAGATTTTTCATCAGATGGTAGTCCATGTAAATGTAAGAATATGAAAGCAAAATATTTTTATTGGAAAGTCACCATGTTAGTAATTTATTGCATTTTTCCATGGTTTTGCAAAAATGATATCTTAATCCACAGAACAAAAATGTGTAAAATACTATCATAGAATTGTGGCTAAAGGTTGCCTTTAGGCACTGCAAGAGTGGAATTTCAAGTAAAATACCTAAATAGTACTGAAAATTAATGATTCCTCCCCCACCCCCCAAAAATGTAATTATTTCACCTGGTACTATTTTTAAATTCAGTGTATGGTAGCCAAAAATGACCAGTTCTACCAAGTTGGCAGTAAGATCACTGATTGGGTTGAGGTGTTGCAATCTCTTGCATTTAGCTTGTAAAATGATTGACCTTCTTTGGTGCTTTTAGTATTTCATTTTATATATTTCATTCATGCAATTTATAACAATTTATGAATCACTGCACCAAAGTTTCACTGTATTATTGATTGTGTTTACTGGGTGGATGATTTGATACTGGAATAAAATCCAAAACCAAAAAAAAAAAAAAAAAAAAAAAAATAAGATAAAAACAGTTTATCCCCATATTTGAACTGAAAGAATGAAAGCAGCCTGTTCAGCACCAGGATTTTTGTGCAAAAGGCTTCTGATCACTTCCAATAACTGCTATGTTATAGCAGTGATTTTTACCCATTGATTTGTTACATAAGAATCAGAATCAGAATTGTTACTGGTGACACGTCAAATGACATTCATACACCAGGACCTGTGATATGGGAAGTTAGTCCCTAGCTCTAACCAAAGATGTAAACTTAGCTACACAATCATCAGCACCTTCCGCCGTCGAAATAATAGAATCCGGAAGGGCATTCCAATCTCTAATGGTTCGGGGGAAGAACAATTCTTTATAAATATCCGTTCTTGCAGTAAGGGTCTGAAACGTCATTGAATGGTGCTGTCTACAGTGCCTAGCCGGGGGAACAAGGTCATCTGTTGGAATGCTGGCAGCACCCTTTAGACCTTTGTATAAGAGTATGAGCCTACTGTCTCTTCTCCTTTTCTTGAGAGACTCCCTTCTTAATTTTCCTAGAATTCCAGTCATGCTCCCAGTTTCAAAGCAGTAATTTCCAGTTACAAATCTAGCCGCTCTATTCTGAACTTTTTCAATTTCTTCATTTAGGACCACTCCGCTTGGGTCCCAGATGCAACTACCATATTCCAAGATTGGGCGAACAAGTCCCCTGTATGCTGTCTCTTTCACATCCTGGGGACACTGATGAAGATTTCGCCTCAGGAATCCAAGAGTTCTATTCGCCTTTGTACACATATTGCATATCTCAAATCGTGAGTGATTGTCACACCAAGGTATTTAATGGAATTCACATTTTCGAGGACCGTTCCCTCTAAAGTGTAAGAAGCCTCAACTTTATTAGATCTCTTCCTTGTTATCTGCATAATATTGCATTTAACTGGCTGAAATCTCATGCCCCATTTTCGGGCCCAACATCCTAATCCATCTATGTCAGCCTGAAGTTTCAATGAGTCATCTGTATCTCTAATTTCCCGGTAACAAACACAGTCATCTGCGAAAAGTCTTATTTCTGAGTCAATGTCAGAGGAAATATCATTGATGTACAGGGAGAACAATAGAGGACCAAGAACAGTCCCTTGTGGGACTCCAAACAAAACTGGCGCCCATACTGAAGATTCACCTTTAACAAAAACACGCTGTTTTCTGTTCACATGAGTCACCATAAACAAATAATTGATGTTTGGACATATTTATCTAATCCAATTAATGATCTGTTGTGTCACCTACTTACCAATGTGCGGGTTGGTAAAATTTCATAGAAGCCCAATACTTTTAATATGTTTTGCTGAAAGAAGTTAAAAAAGAAATCTACCCTTTTCAACTTGTTTACTTGGGAACAGGGGTGAACAACACAAACAGGACAATGTTACACGTAGAAACTAGTTCAGAAATGAAGGCATACCATTCATGAATTAACGAACAAATTATGTTAGAAAGTATGTGAAAGTAGGCGCAAGACAGTTTCAAATATGAATATTATGTTTTAAATTTAAAGCAATGGTGTACTATTGTTTTTTTGGTGGGAAATTAGTTCCAAGGCGTATGAATACGTTTTTGCATTTGGCAAGATGGAAATCTCCTCAATTTGACAGCTACAATAATTTATCAGTGATGACAGGCTTCCAAGATTTTCGATTTCATTATGGTATACGCAGGAAGAAGGCTACATAGCTGACTTTTCAAGGTATTTTCATTGATGATGGAGAAAATAAAATGTGGAAGGCATAATTGATGAAATCTCAGCATTTCAGATTTACCGCAAGAAAAGGAGATGATGGCGCCCATCGAGAATAAACATGTCAAAAAAATCTGGTTTTCAATTCAGGTAGCCTTTTTGATAGAAAGCTTTGACCGAGTCGTTATTATTTGATGTGAACTATTGATCTGCAGCTGTTTTAGTAACTTTTAAAAAGTCTATAAAGCGGTTTCCTTTTTTCCAGGTAAAAGTGAAAAATACAGAATTTCATATATTTTCAAAGGCACAGGGATGTTGCTAATGCAAGAAAGTACTTGCTGTAATAACCGTACATACCTCCAAACCTTTTTCTTGTGGGACATGGATTTTTAAACGGAAATCAGGATTATATTTTGGGGAAAATCAGCTTGCAAATCTTTCATCTATATTTTTCTTGTGCAAATGTATTGAGGAAACTTAAGATGTCCTGAGATAAAAGTACTTTCATAAATTTCTTTTCCGTTCACAAAAGGTTACTTTCGCTGTAATATAAAGGGCAGCTAAAATAATTTTCATCCTAGTTGTAATCTAAAACTGTTAGTTTAACACTTAAATACCAGCATTTTAAACAAGAAGTGCAGATCTGGTAAAATGCAGCATTATGCCGCCTTTCTATGTTTTGATTCCATGGCCCAGTGAGATTCTATGATGGGGCGGTCTAAGTCCCTCTGGAGGGTGACCGAATAATCAGGGAGAATTATGGTCAGGTACACCCCAGTGTCACCAGCAAATAGGCGAACCCGGGACCACACATTGTCGGGTAGGTCGTTAAGGTATAATAACAATAATATTGTGCCTAGAACTGATCCTTGTGGTACACCTGAAGTAACTGGAACCTCATCTGAGTACTCACATTCAAGTGCAACTGTCTGACTTCTCTCAATCAGAAAAGACTTAATTCACTGGATAGTTAATCCATGTACCAGTAGCTTGCGAAGAAGCTTCATGTGATTCACCTAGCCAAAGGTCATGCTAAACCCAAGATAAGATCTATTTGTTGACCATTTAATCATGATCTGGTAAGGTCATAAACAAGCAGAATCACATGAGTGTCACAAGATCTGCGCTCCCAGGCTGTTGAGTATTTTGTGATCATAAGGTATGTCCAAACCAAATCTTATGCGGCGAAATTTAGTTTCAACCTACAAAAATCCATTTTTTGAAGGATTTTCTGCTTGTCGGAATTTTGTAAACCTGTCCCCGTAGAAAACCTAAAGCAAATTCTTATATGCCCATTATGACATAAAGACCACATTGGTAATGGGAAATTGTTTTTAAGAAATAGGTGCGATATGGGCATAAGAGCAATTTACGATCTTACTAGTGAGGAAGTGGTATTTTATAGTTTTGAACAGTTAAAAGCGAAATATGATATAAGGGCCACATTTTTAGACTACCACCATGTAGTATTTCTCAAGTATGAAAAGATCAAATTCACATGAATCGTGTATTTGCTGTTAAATTTAAACAAAATGTAGTTTGTAACATATACTTTCAAGACTTGATTAGTTCAAAGAAAGGGAGTAGACTATTTATGATATTTTGGTTAGAGTAAACGAATACATTACACAAACAAAATGGCAAACGGAGATAGGAGATAAAGTGGAAAAAGAGCATTAAAGACATTTCACGAGACAAAACTACGCGACTTTCAATACAAAATTAATAATAAAAATTTAGTAACACATTCATTTCTATTTAAAATTAATAAAATCAGGGTTGTAGTTACTGTAATGAACAACCAGAAAAAATCCATTATTTATTTCTTAGATGCCCAAAAGTAAGAACGTTTTAGACTGAACTTTAATCATGGTTGACCACAAATGTAAATCCAGAAATATCGCTAGAGGATCGTAAAATACTATTTTCACACGGTGGTAAAGCAGAAGTGGTCAATTACATCTCTCTCTCCCCCCCCCCTCTCTCTCTCTCTCTCTCTCTCTCTCTCTCTCTCTCTCTCTCTGTTTTAGCAAAATATTGTATATACGAAAACAAATTTGTTTCTATGAATAAAGTGCTTAGCGAGAGATACATTTCACTCATAAACAACAGGTTAGATAAATTCTTTAAGATTAAAGCCCCTCTCTCGCCCAGCCCAGTGGAATTCGTTTCACTGACCGCTCCAAGGCGGTTCTTCTGTCGTTGTTTATTTTTGTTATGGTTTGTCTTTGAGTGTTTGTATCACTTATTTTATTTTGTTTTGGATATCGAATTGGCCATTTTGTGGAAAAGTAACTGTCCTTTTGGCTTTCCGCTATTGATGTTTCCATTAGGGTCTGTTGTTTCATGTTTGTGTTTCTTTCCCCTTTGGTAACTCTGGTGGGAGCTGTGGGTAAATTGTGTCGATTCCTGATCATTGCCTACACTTCTATGTTCTACATATAACTACTTTTACCCAAACACTGATGATTCATGAGGCCTATTCCGACTTAATGTTTATGTTTGGTGTCAGGGTTCTGTTTTCCGTCGACTATCTGCCACACATATAGTGCAGTAGACTTGTACCATTAGCTATAAAAGGCACATCTTGTAGAAAATACATGTATATTGTTACTACAGTTTGTTGAAAGAATTTTATTATTATTATTATTATTATTTTTTTTTTTTCAAATTGATTATCATCGTCTATTAGCCAATACGATGTTACACCCGTATGACTTTGTGCATTCTTTCATATCTTAACAATATTTACTTTTCTGGTGAAAAATTGTGATAGTTTTCTCATTTATGCTTCAAACATGGCTGTTGGTGCTCGTTGGAACTGCCACAGTGATGTGGTTCTATCGAGTACCCACGGCGTATGTCATGGAGCAGGAATGAGAAAAATATTGTATACCCAGTCAGACGCGCATCCGACGGAGGTACTGAGGCCGACGATTATCATACGAGATATTTTGGCCAGCAATAATCGAGTGTATGTAAACATAAAGTGCAGATAACTCCATGTCAACAGGCATACAACGTCTAAACAACGTCGTGTCAACGTCAATGCAACATCACTGCGATGCATTGACGCTGACGCAGCAAATTGTATACCGAGTTACAAAATATTGTAACCCCCAGTTCTCTCTCTATAAAGTTGGGTTTAAAGGGGCGTTCATTGCACGGACCTGTTATCGTAATGAATCGTCTTATTATTAACATTGCTAGAGATACTCGCCTACCAGTCGAGAAAGACAGAAGACCAACTTCTATCGTACATGTTGTCTAAACTGAAAAGCACTCACACAACCTTTCAATAATTCCCTGTCCCCTTTTTGTACTTTCTCTCATCTACTTACTTCTAAAATATGTTCTAGAAAGGGTTGTCCTTTGGAAACAAGGCATTACGATTACACACCCGTGCAAATTAGTGCATTTTTACTCGTCTCCAAAATGGTCATTTTTCTGATGAAAATATGTGATATTTTTCTTATAAATACTGCAAACATAGGTTGTGGGTGCTCGTTAGAACCGCCTCATTGAGGCGGTTCTAACGAGTACCCACAACCTATGCCTTGGAGCAAGAATAAGAAAAATAATGTATACCCCCCTAAACCCCAGTTTTCTCTATATAAAGTGGGGTATAGGGGGGTCTTCATTTCACGGACTTGTTCACGTGATAGAATACACCACAGAACTGTAAACTAGATCGCGCAGTCGATGGCGCGCCATCGCAAATCCCCACGTTTTGACCGCTTCACGGGACCCTTGGGGGCTGGTCCAAAAATTAATGTGCTCTTGCAGAAGCCATTCATGTATGTAACTCACACACTAAATTTGGTTGAATTCCAATGAACGGTGTAGGAGGAGATAGCCGGACAGACGGACGGACGGACGAACGGACAGACGGAGGCGATAACAATATCCCCACTTTTCTTCGAAAAACGTGGGGATAAATATGGAGTGTACATGTTTTCTGGACCAGACTAGCTAGTTTTGCCCAATTAGGCCTCATCAGTGACCCTCAAAAATTTCAAAATTCACCACTGGAAGGGCAAGAAAATATAAACTACACTATGATGTTGGGCAGGGAGACATTTTACGACCTCCACACATTCCCAGACACCAGCTATAGTGACGTTAAATATGTTCTAGAAATGGCTATCCTTTGGAGTGAGTGAGTGAGTGAGTGTTTGAGTTTTACGTCCCACCAACAGCTAAGGCCATACGGAGACGGGACCTAGGTTAAAAGACTCATCCGAAAGTGTATATCCTTTGGAAGCAAGGAATGCACCACAAAACTGGAACATATGGAGTGTACATGTTTTCTGGGCCAGAATAGCTAGTTTCGGCCAATAAGGCCTCGTCAGTGACCCTCAAACGTTTTTAAAGCTTTCCAAAATGTCGGCACAAGAATTTCAGAGAAAATAAGTTCAGTTAATATGGCATTAGGATAACACATCCGTGGGATATAGTAAATTTCTCAAACCTTAAAAAAGGCATCTTTTTCTGATGAAGATTTGTGATATTTTTCCTATTTATACTCCAAACATAGGTTTTGGATGCTCGTTAGAACCGCCTCATTGAGGCGGTTCTAACGAGTACCCACAGCCTATGTCTTGGAGCAGAACTAAGGAAATTAATGTTATCCCCCGTAAACCCCAGTTTTCTTTATATGAAATGGGGTTTAGTGGGGTCTTAATTTCACGGACTTGTTCACGTGATGGGAAGTGGTTTTAGGTTCTAGCTTTACGTAATAACGCCAAATTAGGTCATTACCTGCCGTCCGTATTTTTTTTATTTTATTTTTTTTTTTTTGTTTTGGTTTTACGGCCCTTTCAAGATTATTTCACCCGTATCGAGCGATCGTTAATCAGAGATGGGCGAAAACCAGAGTACCCGGAGAAAAACCACCTTACCTTCCGTTGCAGAACTTGGCGTCTCACATATGACCCGAGCGAGACTCGAACCACAGCGGTGAGAGACCTAATGATCAAGAGTCAGCACTCTTAACCACTAGGCCACGGAGGCCCGTTACCGTCGGTATGATCATTTTCCACATTAATCTGGTACTTTTGAGTAACAAGTTCCGGAGCCGATGCTACACGCTATGTCAATTTCGTTGTTGCATCGACTTTGCTGCGTCAGCGTCAATGCATCGTTGTTTAGACGTTGTATGTCTGTTGACTTGGACGTTGTTTAGACGTTGTATGTCTGTTGACATGGAGTTATCTGCACTTTACATTTATATACACTTGATTATTGCTGGCCAAAATATCTCGTATGATAATCATCGGCCTCAGTACCTCGGTCGGATGAACGTCTGACTGGTGATCAGAAAGGCGCGTGTTCGGTACCTGCCGGGTCGGCAACATTCTTTCGTGGAGATAGATCATGAAATATTTTCCACGGCCATTCTCTACCACTGGGCATCCGCTGATTCAAGAAGGGCAGTTGTCAGTGGCGAAAGAGTGTGCACTGTACTGGTTAACTGCTGATGCCTCGGTCACAAATTCGGCGTACCCCGGCCGAGCTATACTATACGTTGTGGTCGGCCGAGCAGTCCAAGCCGAGAAATGGGTGTCTGGCTCGGTTTTTGCAAAAAGTATGCCGTGTGGGGCCTAGAGAGACATCCGCCGGGAATCGGGCGGTGTCAGCCTAAGTTTTGCGGGGAAGCATCGGCGTATACGCCGGGCGGAAATAGGCCGGTGCACTGCAGGTTACCGACCGTATACCCGGCGATTGTTACTAGTCCCCGAGCATCGGTCGATGTTCCGCAGATGTCCGCCCAGTTCCCGGCCGCCGGACAAGGGACGGGTTTACCCCAGCCGGGAATTGTCCAGTTGTTCAGGGGTATATAAACTGCATCCTCTCCTGCCTATACAACAAATGGGTCAGCTCTGTTGGTGGGTGAACATCCTTTTTCTTGACGTCGAGGAAAACTTTCGAAGAAAAGCGGAACAAGATGCCTCTTATCCCACCACTGCACCTACCGTCACCCCATGAAAGGATCCGGAGGTTACAGGAGTGGCTGCTTAGGGCTCGGCACCGTGCCAATGTGGTCTTTGCAACCTTGTGTGCGGGAGAAGAACTGCTACCGCTGATGGTGGATGAAGCAATGGATCGTGTACCGTCCTTTGCATGGGCAGTTATCAAACGTTTATGTACAATGCTCCCTACTGGTCTGCTAGAAACTGGCACCCATCGGAGATCGGGCCCTTATATAGTCGAGCGTCAATCAGCGATCGAGCGGCGCCAGTCGAAACCGGGATTCGTCCAGCGGATTCCGCTTGATCATCTGTCGGGCCTCGGCCGATTACTGCCCGATTATCTGATTGGTCGGGGTCCGCTTTACGACTACCGGATGCCAGCCGATGCCATCGACATCGACGTCGGTACGAGCTCTGCTCGACTTTTATCGATGTGCCGCCGACCTAGAAGTCGGTGAGTTTTCGTGGAGAATTTTAACTACGAGTTAAAATTTAACCGGGCCCCTCCCGACCACCACCGACGCCCCAACATCCGGCGGGACGCCGACCGGACTCCAGCCCAATCTCACCCCATCGCAGTCCCCGAGTAGTCGGGCGGGGATCGAATAGTGATTTGTGACCGTGGCTTTACGTATAAGCCTGCCCAGGAAAAGTGTGGACAGGTAAACTGACCGGCTCAAAAATGACATAAAATAGTGTTGACTGGGCCGTTAGTCCAATACAAAACTAAACTGAGGTAGGGGTCTTTAACTTTAATGGAAGACACCCAGTCAGCGTAGAATGTCGGTCAAGCGTCGGCCCGACGATATATACATAGAATATTTATTTTCCGTCTTATACCGTTAACAAATAACATTAGCCCTGTATGGCTTTTACTTCTACAAAAACAGTGTAGAAGAAAAACAATCTTTTTGGTGCTGTTTGGGCAGGATCAAGATTTTCACCTTACATCCTCATTCGAAGGATGGAGCAGGTCAAGGCATTCATCTCTGCAACTAAGTTTGACAACGCTGCCAGAGAGAGAGAGAGAGAGAGAGAGAGAGAGAGAGAGAGAGAGAGAGAGAGAGAGAGAGACTAATGAGCAGCATGTAGGTAATGGTGTGTGTGTGTGTGTGTGTGTGTGTGTGTGTGTGTGTGTGTGTGTGTGTGTGTGTGTGTGTGTGTGTGTGTGTGAATCATCTGAACTACGCCTACGTCGGGCCGACAGCGATACGACATGGCGACGTCGTATCGCTGTCGGCCCGATGTTGGCCCAATGTGGTGCGCTAGCCCATAATGAGAGAGAGAGAGAGAGAGAGAGAGAGAGAGAGAGAGAGAGAAAAAACACTGAGCAACATGTTGGACATGGCACTTTCAGAGCCCATAGGGGCTTGAAGAAATATATGGGCTGCAAAATGCTTCCACGCAGAGCTGAATCCGGCCCACACACTAGTACTGGTAAACCGCTTAGACGATCTAAGCCTGTCCGGGAACCGCGGTGCGAGGCGGACCGTACACGCTAATAAACCCTATTGGTTTCATTGGGCGACAGGGCTTGAGATGTCATTTCATCCAAATGTCGGGTAAAAGTCCCACAAAATTGAAAACAACGTCTCCAAAATGATCTTATGACCTTTACAGTGTTGACGGGGACGTTAAACCTCAAATCAAACAAAAACACTTTCAGAGAGAGAGAGAGAGAGAGAGAGAGAGAGAGAGAGAGAGAGAGAGAATGGACAATATGTAGGCCACGATAAGAAAGCAATGAGCAACATGTAGGCCACGGAGAGAGAGAGAGAGAGAGAGAGAGAGAGAGAGAGAGAGAGAGAGAGAGAGAGAGAGAGAGAGAGAGAGACTAATGAGCAACATGAAGGCCAGAGAGAGAGAGAGAGAGAGAGAGAGAGAGAGACGAATGAGCAACATGAAGGCCAAAGAGAGAGAGAGAGAGAGAGAGAGAGAGAGAGAGAGAGAGAGAGAGAGAGAGAGAGAGAGAGAGAGAGAGAGTAAATCGCATGAACGGTGCGTCTGACCGAGAGCGATACGACATGGCGACGTCGTATCGCTGTCTGCCCAATGTTGACCCACTGTTTCAACATTTAGCCCATAATGAGTGAGAGAAAAAAACTTAGCAACATGTTGGCCATAGCACTTTCAGAGAGAGAGAGAGAGAGAGAGAGAGAGAGAGAGAGAGAGAGAGGGAGAGAGCACTGGGGAACGTGTACGCCATGGCATGCTGAGAGAGAGAGAGAGAGAGAGAGAAAGAGAGAGAGAGAGAGAAAAAGACGGAATTTCATTCCATTTTACACATTGGAATTCGCATAAAAAGTTTAAAAGAATTTCACTATACTACGATCTACGATTTCTGTCACAACAATTGTGTGTAACGATGTTGAGATGATCCCTGCATACCTTTCTAGGTATTTACCGCATGACGTCATTATTCACGCGCGTTGTAGTTTTGTCGCGAAATTAAAAATAGACTAACTGTGTTCGTAGCATAGTTAGGAAAACCGTCTCATAAAACTTAACCTGTGATCATAATTGTTCGCAATATTACATAAAACTCATTCATTTGTATTATTTAAACAAAAAATACCCGATATATGTAAAAAAAAAAATTAAGCACTTTTTTTCCGACAGCTCAATAATGCACCTTTAAGGCCGGAACCATTTTCAATACCTTATTGTTGTGTCAAATGTTGATCCCCTTAAAGTAGCAATAAAGTCTGAGATATTTACATGTCCAGAAAAGACTAATTCGAATAGCTATTTTTAGAAACCCATCATGGCTAACTAAAAAAATCGATCACATGACGAGATCACGTGACAACCCGAAGTGGGATATGAAATTATACCAAGTGCAACTGCCTCAGGCGCTGGACGAATAGAATCGGACAGGAAGGATTAAATGTGTAGAAAAATGTTACAACTTATAGAGGCAAAAGTGTTTCATTGTCATAATATTACAAACACTACGTCATTACTCGGTCCTACGAACTGCCGGAGCTTACCAGTGAAGGGCTAAACGTACCTCACGCCGATACACACACACGTACGCAAGAACACACACGTGCACACATACACGCACATACACACATACACCTACAAACGCACACATGCACGCATCCGCACGCATACACACACCTACAAACGCAAACAAACTGCTAATAGAATGTGAAAAGTTTAAAGCGACATACCTGATCTGACCTCTGCGACATCTAACAGATAATAACTTCTAATGGATAAAGCCTATGTTTAATATGACAATGACACATTCTGAATGGTTGCAATCAATAACCGAACACGACACTGGTGAATGTTTCACCGCTAAGTCAACAATCGTTTCTAATTCAGGGCTCGTTCTGACCTCTACGCCATCCTAGTCATAGATGGAAAGGCGCCTATCATAGATGGAAAGGCAGTGGAAAGGTGGTGTTGGAAAGGCGGTGTTTAACATTACGGAAATGAGATAAGAATCAAGAAAACGCATTAGTTTACATTTTTATTGAACCGCAACACATGCATAAGAACATGTAAAAGAATACAAGAGAAGGTGTTAGATGAGGCAAATATATGCTGTTTTTATCATACTGTAAATCCATTGGTCACATTGTTCTGTAACTTCGACTTCTTTTTCATTACATCGCCATCGTCTAACAATATATGTACTGAATTTTTACCATCGCAATGGAATTACAGCTGACCTTTCAACATCGGGAATGTATATGTTAACCAGTCTTTACTTACACGGCACACCTTTGTCATTTGTACACTGGAATCTTTTAAAAGAACGGGCAGATAGTAGGCGTCAGTGGCCATTTTATATATCCCCCATACACTCCATCCTAATGGTGGGTTTCCCACGGTTTCCGTTTCTCGAAACAAGTGGACCACTTTCGCCCATCAGAATCAGAATTGTTACTGGTGACACGTCAAATGACATTCATACACCAGGACCTGTGATGGGAAGTTAGTCCCTAGCTCTCACTAAAGAGGTAAACTTAGCTACACAATCCTCAGCACATTCAGCTGCTGAAATTATCGAATCGAGAAGGGCATTCCAATTTCTAATGGTTCGGTGGAAGCCTGCTGCTGGTCATGTAATTACTGGCAAATTGAAAATTATTCCTGATTCTAGGATAAGGATTATAGCTTCTAAAGGACCGAAATATCGGTTTTCTTCTAAAATTGATTTCAGTAACTGTAGAGATGAAATCGCTGCTGCCTTGAACGAATTCGGTAATCGATGGTGTAAGCGAGAGTATGTTGAGCATAAAGCCCTTAAGGACTGGAAACTTAGCATTTTAAAACTAGTGCATAAACGCATTTCTTTCTATTCTCAAAATACTAACTTATTACCACCTAAGCCTAAGACGTCTTTACGTCATCTTAAACTAGGTATTCAAGAATTTCATAAGAAGTTTGTTTTGGTCCCAGCAGACAAGGCCGCTAACAACGTCGTCGTTGTGTAACGGCTTCACTATGTTAACACGCTTAAGCAGGCGCTTGATGGTACTAAGGCCTATGAACTTCAGCCTTTAGCTGAAGAGAGAGCTATAGTAGATGAACATATTTGTCATTCAGCCACCAAATTTTCTGTGTGTGTTACAGAAGGCCAAGAAAGCATTCTACGCTATACTGGTTACCAAAACTTCATAAAAGACCTTACAAAGCACGGTTTATTGCAAATTCTAGCTCTTGCACTGCCACTGAACTTTCTAAATTATTAACTTCCTGTCTTACTGCTATTATAACGCATGTGGTTAAATATTGTGATAAAGTCTTTGAAAGATCAGGAAGAAATCTGTTTTGGTCTATAAAATATTCGAATGAGGCGAGGATTGTGGCCACGTAAAATCGATTTAAGCCCCCCAGTGGAAATCTTCCACTGACCGTTCCAAGGCGGCTCTTCTGTGGCGATTTATTTATGTTGTTGTTTGTTACTTACTGTGTGTATCACTTGTGTCTTTTAATTTTGGATGGCCATGTGGCCATTTTGTGGGAAAGTAACTGTCCATATGGCCTTCCTATGTTTAGGTTTCCATTATGGTCTGGTCGCTTAATGTTTGTATTTCTTTCCCTTTGGTGTCTTTTATGGATGGAGTAAGTTAATTGTATCAATTCCTGATCTTTGTTTTACTTCTACTTTAATTTTAAATTTGAATGAGGTTTTAATGAGGAACTCATTTTAGATTTTTATTTGCCTTTACTGCAGCTGGTGTTGTGCCGTGTGGCGGCCGTAAAACGTCTCCCCGTACATCAACCATAGTGCAGTTTATATTTTACTTTTGGTCCTTTGAGATCAGCGTGAATATTTAGAGAAATCAGAAATAAATTATTGGTTTAGACTCATATTCTAGACAGGTTTTTAATTATTTGGACCCCATTTTGATTTATATCAATCTTTGAATCGACTGCCAATTCGAAATTTGCAACATTGCAGTATGTTTCCTCTGGCTTTCTTTGCCGGATCATTACAGGGTCACTGATGAGGCTTTATTAGCCGAAACTACGTAGTATGACCCATCTTCTTTCTTATGAATGTTTTCATTGCTCTTAAAGGAACTCGTTTTAGATTTTTATTTAAATAAATTGAAATCCAGACGTTTCGGTGCTTGTAGTCTGTCTACATACGATTTTTCCACTCTTTACACTACACTTCCACATACTCTTATAAAAGAAAAGCTTAATGATTTAATTGAATGGACTTTTCACAGAGAAAATTCTCTCTATCTTGCATGTAATGTCAGAAATGCATTTTTCACTTCTAAAGAGCATACGAATTGGTCATGTCAGAAAGTGTGTGATGCCCTCACCTTTCTACTTGACAATATTTATAATTTTTTTTAGGTGTGTGGGAATTTTATTCTTTTAGTGATCCCGTTACAATTTACCCTGCTGACTCCGGGAAAAACCAATCAGGGTTTACATATTGAAACATACATGTATTTATATGCCACTCATACCAACACTCTCACACATTATTGATAGTATGAACATCTGTCTTGTTTCCCTTACACCTATATTTACCTAGGAGGTGGCTAGGTGAAAAAATAAAAGATAGAGCGTTAGGAGCTGTTTGACCTCAACCAACTTAGCTGATGCATTTAAGAATATATCAGATGCTACTTTTTCTATTATTAAACTTTTTATGATTGAGATGTAGCTCTGTGTAAGCATCATACAATTGAGAACAAAAAAAAATGTTCGTTCCAGATTGAGATCAAACAGAGAGGAAAGAGAAAGTAACAGTCATATAAGACAGGACTATTGTTTCTATCATTTAGATAATAATCTTGAAAGTGGTTATAGTGTTTTTTGTTATATATGTCTTTTACTAGGGTGGTTTCAGGATTCTTTCAAGGAGCATATATTTATTACGGTCATTATTGTAAATCATAGTTAAATACTTGTTTAAATGGCCTCCATTCTTGTAAGAATTTTTGCAGCTCATTGTTTTGTAATGCCATTTCTCTGTGACTGAGAAACAACGACGTAACATTAATTCTAAAATCAAGGAAATTTAAATGACTTTTCGAAGACCTTTTCATACTTATGTAATATTTTGCAATAAGCATTAAAAACTGAATTGTATGTGTAGTGTTTGGTGGGAAATTGCCTAAAATAAAAGTTGCTTCTTCTAGTAATAAAGCTATGGAATTTTCCTGAAACTTATGTTTCATGTCTCTTATAAACAGTTGTGTTTTAGGGCATTTCCAGAACAAATGGTCAATAGTCTCATCATTATTTCCACAGAATGAACTTTTTGGACTATTTATCAAGTACATTTGGAAGAGAAGTTTATTTGTGGTAAATATCCTATGGTTAATAGAAGTTTGGAACCATCTGAGTTTGGTACATTTAGTTATTTTGAATGGTTCTTGAAATATATTTTGTCATGACTTTTCTTCAATATTATACTTTTGATTCCATTTAATTTTCCCCGTCGGTTCATCTTTGTTCTGATTTAAGATTATATAAATATTTTGGGAACCATTTTTTTTTGTTTCAGTATCACAAAGATTAAATTTGGAAATATTGGACCAATAATATTGTTTTTGTTATCATTACTTTTATTTTCCATAAACCTTTTAAGGCATTCAAGCACTCCCTGATATCGAAGAAAATTTGTATTAATTGTTGTGCTTTGTATAAAAGCATTAAACGTCAAGAAATTGCCTTGATTATCCATAAGGTCCCGGATATAACAAACACCTTTATCAAACCACGATTTATAAAAAAAAAAAAGCTCCTACCGCCAATAGTCAAGTTCTTGTTCAAAAATACAGGTGTTTGAAACAAACTATTTTTATCCCAGTCCACTTCTAACTGCAACTGAAAAGCTAACACTGCTTTAAAGACGTCTTTCCAAAAGTTATTTTTTAGCTTTGTCAGGACTATCTTTGTATATTCAGAACCACAACAGATAATTTTATCCATTTCCACCACTTGTTTTATGAGAAGTTGCCATTGACTATGGTTTTGAAACATTCTACGAATCCATGTTATTTTAGGGCCTGCGCAAAAGCTGTTATGTTTATCATTTTCAAACCCTCTTCAAAATACTGTTTTACTACCACTGACTGTTTGATTTTAGACCTCCCGTTCCATATGAATTCAAAGAACATACTGTTAATTTTATCTAAAGTATCAGTATCAGGATTGGGAAGTAACATTAAGAGATGGGTTATTTTGGGCAACATCATTGATTTTATAACAGTAATTTTTCCAAGAGGGGTGAGAAACATTCTATTTCATAATTTTAAAGACTTTTTCATTTGTTTTATTCTGTCATCATAAAAATCATCAATGATTCTGTCAAGGTCAACATTAAAGGTTATCCCCAATAATTTGAAATGAGTTATATCCCATGACAGTTTCCATCTTGTTTTTATTGAATCCTGACTATATTTTTTTGCTCCTATCCATACCACTTAAGTTTTATCAAAGTTGGTTTTTAATCCTGATATTCTTGCAATTTTTTCAAGTTCTTGTAATGTCTGTTCTAAGGAAACTTTAGAGCCATCAAGAAATGCTGATGTGTCATCTGCATACTGTGAAATTTTAAATTCTACATTATCTATTTTAATACCTTTATATTTTTATTATTTCTTATCCTAATAGACAAAATTTCTGCACATAAAATGAACAGATATGGGGAGATTGGATCCCCTTGTCGTCAACCACGACCCAGTTTAAAAAAAATCTGATAGGCATCCACACTGTGTAACTGCAGAGCATGAGCCTTTGTATAATACATTTATCCATCGTCTAACTGATGGGCCAAAATTGAACATTTTTAGAACTTTATTAATAAAAGACCATGATAATGAGTCGAATGCTTTTTCGAAGTCAATAAGAAGTATTAAACCAGAAATATTGTGTTCTTCTGTATATTGTAAAATATCATACATGAGCCGAGTATTTTCCCCTATAAATCTACCTTCAATAAATTCAGTTTGATCAGTACTTATCAATTTATTTAAGACCTGTTTTATTCTATTGGCTATAGAGCCTGATGCAATTTTATATACAGTATTTAACAGTGTTATTGGTCTCCAGTTTTTGAGGTTTTTCCTGCATTTATTTTCTTTCGGAATGCATACTATAAGACCTTGTTGCTGTGAAATAGAAAGTTCTCCTTGCTCAAATCCATAGTTGATTGCTCTAACAACAAAAATCCCTAATTGCTTCCAAAATGTTTTATAAAATTCAACTGAAAAACCACTGGTACCAGGACTCTCATTATTTTTCATATTTTTTAATGTTTGACTTGCTTCATTTAGTGTCAATATGCCTTCTATTTCTACAGCTTCTTCATAATTTAAGTTTGGTATTTGCATGTTTTGCATAAAGTCGTTAAGCTCATTATCATTTAAACTGGTTGCTTTACTGGAGAACAAATTTTCATAATAGTTTTTTGTCTCATTTAGTACTTCTTTTTGATCTGTAATTGTCTGTCCATTTTCCTTTTCTATTATGGTAATTACTTTGCTTGTATAATTATGAGCTTATAAATTACAGAAATATTGTGAAGGTTTTTCTCCATTTTCAATAATGTTTGCCCTTGAACGAACCAGATATCCTTGCATTTTTTCCTCCCTTAAGTCACACAGTTCTTGTTTTAGTTTTTCTAGTTTTGAAATAGTTTCTTCTTCTAGGTTATTTTCTAAACTCCGTTCAGAAAATCTGAATCATCGATTTTTTCGTTTCTTCCTTTTAATACTCATTTTAACCCATACATCACTATGGGAAAGTTTTAGACCTGACCCTCCGCCGACTTCTCCAGCAAGCCACATGCCTCTGCGACAGTCAGGAAGGGCTGTGATTATTTGGAGAAAATTGCAAAACAAAGAAATGAGACCACAGACTAAGTCCATTTGACGATGATTGCCAGGTGAAATAATAAATATTCAAATACATGTGACACACTATATAAATAGATATGCAATTACGACACACTTTACATTCGAATGGCTAGAGAGAGGCTCACTAGGAACAGGGAGCCTCTAGCAAGGTCATTCTTCTTTATATGTTTTCGTAGCCTCCTTTCGGCCGCCTGTCTATACGTCAGTCATTTTAAAATTCGATTGGAAGACACGTTCAGATGGGACCTCTAGTAGATGGGGGGAACGGATGTTTGTTCCCGTCATTCGGATGAAATGACCACGATGGCCGCTACGCCCATGTATGGTCAAACACTTTGGAACTCATCTTGTCTGGAATCAAACTGTCAGCGGTATTGGCAATTGGTATGCAGCATTAAAGGCTGTGACACTGCATAGTTTCGTTTTCAAATGGAGATTATAGACTAATCCAAAACTTGTTAACTCAGAGGTTACGTGGGAGATTGGGTCGGTGAGACATGGATGGATGGATGGATTGATGGATGAGTGGATGAGGTTGAGGATGATAAAAAGGATGGATGGATGGATGCTGCATACATTACTTGGCAGAAATATTAACCGTTACGAGACGATGAGTCGCGCTCAAGGCCCAGGACGGTCCCTTCAAGGTAGGGGTCGTTCTTAGAGGTCAAAGGTAAAAAAGGGATTGTTTTTGTGTCCGGACAAAAACTTACTTATGCCTGGGTGGATTTCCAAATAACGTTAATAATAATCATTATGAGACGATGTTTCACACGAATGGCCCAAATCGGTACCTCCATAGTAATGGTCCTACTTAGAAGTCAAAGGTCAAAAAGGTGTTTTACCATGTCCGGTCAATAACTTGTTATTATTATTTTTAAAATTACATGGCCGAAATGTAAAACCATCATAGGACGATGTGTTGCGCGCAAGACTTATGTCGGTACCCCTAGGTCAAAATCATACTTAGAGGACAAATGTCAATATAAGACCTTTTTCGACGGGCCTCCGTGGCCTAGTGGATAAGAGCGCTGACTCTTAGTCATTAGGTCTCTCACCGCCGTAGGTTCGAGCCTCGCTAGGGCCACGTGTGAGACGCCAAGTTCTGCAACGGAAGGTCAGGTGGTTTTTCTCCGGGTACTCCGGTTTTCGCCCACCTCTGATTAACGATCGGCTCGATATGAGTGAAATAATCTTGAAAGGGCCGTAAAACCCAAACCAAAAAAAAAAAAAAAAAAAATAAGACCTTTTCCGTGTCCAGTCAGTAACTATTGTTTTTGTTAACCATCCTCAGAAGATATGTGGCATGCTAGACCCAGGTGAATGCCACCATGGCCAAGTCATCTTTAGAGGTCAAATATCACAAAGGGTATTTTTTTAGTCCTGTCAATAATTTTCGTATTCCTGCATGGATTTGAAAATCATCTGGCCAAAATATTAATCATTATAAGATAATGTGGCATACATAAAACGCAGATCCGTAGCTCAAAGATGAGGTCATAAATGTTTTCCTCACACAGACTTTTCATAACACGCATTTCTGTGTCCAATGTCATATGGCGGGGCATCCGTGTTCTATTAGAGAGAGAGAGAGAGAGAGAGAGGGAGAGAGAGAGAGAGAGAGAGAGAGAGAGAGAGAGAGAGATGCATCGTGAGACGAATGTAAAGGGTTCGCAAAAAAATGTGCTTTTCGTGTGTAATTTATTCCAAGGCCGTAAAAGACATTGTACTTTGAATCTGAGAAAGAAAGTTGCACTTGTCTCTTGATACATAAGCCAGACTTTAGCACTCTTGTAAGTTAAACTATACAAGAAAGCAGTGAAGGGACAGCCAAATTCCCCGCCGCACTTTGTATTAGGGTTCAACCTTGTGATCTTGAGCTTGATCTTGAGATGGCAAGGTTTATTTAAGTGTTCTGCACATCAACTCACTGAGGGGGTATAAATTTACAAAAGTTTAATGAAAAATCCTTCTAGGGATAAATGGAATATGGAACAGACACAAAATCCCAACCTTTGACCTTGACCTTGAGTTAGCATGGTTTATTTATTGGTAATCCACATCAGCTCACTGAGGGGGTATATTTCACAAACATTTAATGAAAATCCTTCCATGGGTAAATGAGATATGGAACGGACACAAAATTCCAAGTTTAAAACTCGTGACCTTGACCTGTAACCACGACTTTGTGTTGGCATGGTTTATTTATGGGTTCTGCACATCAGCTCACTGAGAGGGATATTTGATGAAAGTTTAATGAAAATACTTCCAGGGGTAAGGGAGATATGGAACGGACACAAAATTCGAAGTTTCAAACTCTTGACCTTCAACTGTGACATTGACCTTGAGTCGGCATGGTTTATTTATGAGTTCTGTACATCAGCTCATTGAGGGGCATTTGACCAAAGTTTAATAAAAATTCTTTGAAGGGTAAAGGAGATATGGAACGGACACAAAATTCAAAGTTTCAAACTTGTGACATTCCAATGTGACCTTGACCTTGAGTCGGCATGGTTCATTATAGGTTCTGCACATCAGCTCACTGAGGGGGGATAATTGACAACAGTATAACGCGTATCTTTGCACGGGTAAAGGAGATATGGAGCGGACACAAAATTCAAAGTTTCAAATCTTTGACCTTCAGATGTGACCTTGACCTTGAATCAGTATGGTTCATTTATGGGTTCTATACACCAGGTCACTGAAAAGAATATTTGACCAAAGTTTAATGAAAATACTTCCAAGGGTAAAGGAGATATAGAAAAGACACAAAATTCCAAGTTTCAAACTCGTGATCTTCAACTGTGACCTTGACCTTGAGTCGGCATGGTTGATTTATGGGTTCTGCACACCAGCTCAATGAGACGAATAATTGACAAAAGTTTAATGAAAATCAATCAAAGGGTTCAGGAGATATTGAGCGGAGAAGAAAGTGTTACGGACAGACAGATGGACGGACGGACAGACAGATGAAGGTCATTCCTATAATTCCCGTTTCGCTTCGCGGCGGGGGATAAATATGCGATGTACTGTTAACAGTGGTCAAAAAGAATTTTACCGATATCAGACGTGGCGTCACAGCTAATGATTTTCCATGAAGTGATCGTGCAAATAAACCATATACGCCCTTGTAATTTACAAGAGTAGTAACCACTTCTATATATGGTTTAAATGGGTGTGCCGAATCTGTCAAAATGACTTAGTCTGTGAAAGGAAATTTCGATTTTGCAATTTTCTCCATATAATCACAGCCTTGCCTGACTGTCGCAGAGGCATGCGACTTGCTGGAGAAATCGGCGGAGGGTCAGGTCTAAAACTTTCCCATAGTGATGTATGGGCTAAAATGAGTATTAACAGCAAGAAACGAAAAAATCGATGATTCAGATTTTCTGAACGGAGTTTAAGTTTTGAATGTTTTTAATTAATTCCTTTTCTTGTTTATCTTTTGACTTCTTTTTATATGTAGCGTACGAGATTGATTTTCCTCTTATTTCCATCATTAGTGTTTCCAAGAATAACTGATCATCTATAACAAACTGCAATTCATTGTCTGGAATTTTATCTACATTATCTAAATCATAAACTGGTAAACAATACTGTCTTTTGACATCTAATATTTTTGAATTAATTGTCTTCAGGTACTCTATGTCTGTCAAAAGTGAATTATTATGCTTCCATAATGGTCTACCATGTTCAAAATTATCCAAAGCTAATGCTAATGTAACTATTGAATGGTCTGATTTATAGTCAGCTTCAATGTTTGATGATTTTACTGAGTTAATTATACTTTCTGTTACTAAAAATAAGTCAAGTCTAGATTGTTTTAAAGGGTTTTTTTTTTTACGTCTCCATGAATATCGTTTCCAACAGGGGTGAAGTTCTCGAAATGTGTCAAAGAGGGTTTTTTCACTTATCATCTCTAAGATATATTTTCTGGCCTTTGGATTATTTATGTGTTTGTAGTTATAACAATCCATAGTTGTGTCAAGTGAAATATTAAAATCTCCACATACAATATATGATTCATTCCCCATATCTGTAATAGTTTCAAATAAATTTACATAAAAGTTAGGGTCATCTTTGTTTGGTCCATAAATGTTTATTAATGATAATCTTTTGTTATGTACTGTCATATCCAAAATTAAAAAGTTACCATTTGTGTCTTGATTCTGGTTATGTATTTTATAATCTAAGTTTTTAGTAAAAAAAATTGCCACTCCTCTCGCATTTGCCTGTGGAGCAGGGCTGAAATAGCAGTTTCCTTCCCATCTATTCCTAATATTTTTTTCTTGATTGGCTGTGAAATGGGTATCTTGCAGACAGTATAGTCGCTTTCGGTAACATCGCGGATTCGGAAACATCGCGTTATCGGTATTTTCCACTGACGTAATTGCACAGCGCCCCCTAGATCCCGTTCAAGTGGAAAAACCCACAACCCAGAAGTCACGTGATTCTTTACAAAACAAAAATGGGATAATGAATCGTTTCCTGATAAATTTTATTAATATTTTTGCATTTCTTACATGAAACTCACATTTTAGAATGTCTGCATACCCCTCATGTTACTTTTCAATCCCTAGCAACTGAGAAAATTATCCGATGCTAACCCCGACTTTGACAGGTTATCGTCTGCTTAGCCCTTTAAAAATGACCGCGTGTTTCGATCACGTGGTGACACCAGGGTGCGCACGCACCACCGTCAAACTTTGCAAACAAAATAAGGCTCCGAAGGGGAAAATTATTAATTGACAATTAGTTAACTTTTATGTGAGGTTACTTTCTGCCTGTTTGTGACAGTTTCTGGTGTTTTTGTGTATATATGAAAACTGTATATTATTGTTTGTTTTTATTTTGGATCCTGTAATGAACAGACTGTTGCCTGTATGTACTTAATTAATTTTTAAGCCTGTTGATGCTAAGCCCACCACCATATTGAAAGGGACCCCCTGTCAGGACATAGCAAGCCCATAAAGTCACCTAAAGCTGCTTCAATTTCAGTAAAGTGAACTTTAAACCCATGCCCAGTACATCTAGTTTAAATACTAACAATGGTTAAATTCATTTGACCTAAGAGGACAATCCTGACTGATATTTCAGTTGACACTAGAGAGGTGTTGTAAATGTGGGCTGTGGGAGACGAAGGCTTTTCTCGGGTGTTCTAGTATCCTTATTTCTAAATGGGCCAAATGTGACTTTTAACACTCCTTGGACACACCCCATGTATTGTTCTGAAGTCAGGGTTGTGAGTCTTGCATTTTCAGGTGCCCACATGGCCTTTCTAAACCATAAATGTCAAAGCATTGAAAGAAATATCCTGTAAATATGTTAAGTTTCTGTTTATATGTTCATGGTTTCTATTAAAGCTGATCTACTTTTGTCAAACTTAAACAATCACCAGCCAATATTATGTGTTCAAACATTGACAGCCAAAGGTGTAAAAAAAAAATAATTTATTTTCCCCTTAGGGAGCCTCAACTGTTTACCGCGATGTTAGGATTCTCTCCCTTGACAAACATTTTCCAATATGGCTACCCGTTGAACCAGAACTTGCGCTAAGTATTGAATTTCAAAGGACTTCATTATACATGAGATTGAGGAAGAATAAATGAACTTCACAACTATCAAACAATTGTTTAAAGGTGACTGTTGCAAATTTATTTATTTCTATTTTTCCGTAAGTACCGCGATGTTCCCGAACGCCGGGCTAATTATCAAATTCTTTATTTTTGAAGTAATGAAGAACATCCTTTTGTTTTTTTATTCCACCCAATCCTATGGTATTAAATGAAAGTATTTTTAGCTCAGCCATAAACCCAAAAAAAAATTTGTACAAAATTTATCATAGAAACTAAAGACTGTCCTACATGACTGTTGACAGCAAACAAGATAGAGAAGTAACAAGAAAACAAACCAATATACAAACATGTGTAAACACATTTAAAGTAACAATGGTCTTGGATTTACACTTAAATTTGATAAACCATAAACACACCAGTTATCCCGAGACAGCCTACATGATAATAAAGGCAGCAAATGTCACCAAAAGTAATATAAGTTAATTGGGAAATAATACGGACATGAACATGTCCGTCTATAGACTAAGAGGTGCACGCGTTGTCATAACAACGTAATTCGCTTCCCTGATAAATATTTTTTGATGGTCAAATCGCGTGAATTCTCGGTGAGACTATGCGAGACAACTTCCTGTGTATGGTTCACGCGTTCTTCCTTCTAATAAAATGTCTGCCTTTCATACAGTCGGTCCCCAGTCTAGTACAACATTCATCTTTTACGATTCTTTTTTCTCCTTTTCGTATTTCCATCCGCTATATGTATTACTTTTTGACGTATCCGACCAAATAAAAATAAATAAATAAATAAAAACTGTAAATTCGGATTCTTCAAAAACGTCACGATGACTGCTTCTCTATTATTGATCCATGTTGCACAGACGCTTATTGAATTTTCATAGACAAACTGTCTGACAGTTGGCGCATCTCGAGTACCAATCTTATGTTTACCTTCCCGCAGCGTTATTTTGACAGAAACAGGTTAGTTTTCGTTTATTTCCAGTATTCCTATGCTAGTTCTCTGCCTGTAACACTCGAGAGAGGGGTTGGCAGAAAACAGAGATAGATATTTTTTGTAGGGATCTTTTACTTGCACAGGGATGGCTCTCCCTGTACAGGGGGCCTCTGGTTAACGTCTAGAAATGAAAATCACTACCTTAACCTCCCTACTGTCAAATGGCCAATTTATTGGGGAACCATTTGCGTAACGACATCGTTTCTAGTTAACGTCCCAATCAGGACAGTGCACCTTGTGGCATTCATGATGCCAGTGTAGCAGTTCAGACACCACAATTTTCTTACCGCTGCCCGGAATTGAACTGGGGGCCTCTAGCATTAGCATGATAGGCAAGTGCACTAACCACTGAGCTACCATGCTCCATAGGCAAACAGAGTTAATTCATTTTTTTTTTTTCTATCCATTTCTGCTGATCGTTTATCTTGTCACTTTCGCATTTCATTTGTTTCTCTCACGTTTGTATAGGAAGCCAGTCTGTTCTGAAGGTATTGATTAATTCAGGGTTCTTTTAAAGTGTAGCTGTTAATGTGAATTTCTCCAAAAGCATCAATACCGAAAAATCATATGTACACATATTGTTGAAAATTGTGCCCGCCCCCCCCCCCCCCCCACACACACACACATCAGGGCTTGAAGAAATAGATGGGCTGCAATGCATGCTTGATGCATTTGAGTAAAATGAATGGCAGATTCGATTGATAGCCTTTCGTACAGCAGACTCATTATCTGGATGAAGAAGAGAGCAGTTAGAGCCTGACTTGGGACCAACGGCGATAGATCAGGACACATCCATGAAAGACACTGGTTGCATGTCTTTGTAAACATTGTCAGTTAAAGAAGTGTTTCTTTGACATGCTCTTGTGTACCATTAAGGCAGCTAATTTGATTTGGATCTGTTCATGGACAACCAGATTGAGACAGATGTTCGTACGACCCTGTAGAGCCCAGCACATGGATGGTAGATGTCTTGGTTAACAGATAGGGTTGGCTAATCGGAGCTGAGAGTATAATGGATGGCAAATTCGATTGATAGCCTTTCGTACAGCAGACTCATTATCTGGATGAAGAAGAGAGCAGTTAGAGCCTGACTTGGGACCAACGGCGATAGATCAGGACACATCCATGAAAGACACTGATTGCATGTCTTTGTAAACATTGTCAGTTAAAGAAGTGTTTCTTTGACATGCTCTTGTGTACCATTAAGGCAGCTAATTTGATTTGGATCTGTTCATGGACAACCAGATTGAGACAGATGTTCATACAACCCTGTAGAGCGCAGCACATGGATGGTAGATGTAGATGACTTGGTTAACAGATAGGGTTGGCTAATCGGAGCTGAAAGGATGATGGATTATCACTCCTGTCACTGTGGTCGATAATCGATTAGTAATCGCTAAGGTTTTTGTCATTATTTTACCTGTCTGGCTTTCTGTCTAAGCATGACTCTTACCATATGTTGGTCTTTACCATATCTATATTTGAACAGACAGGCCTGAGCAAAAAGTGTAGACCAAGATGGGATGCCGCATAATGCAGCATATCATCAGGGTCTGCACTGTTTGCCACTCATCCAGCTGTTTTAGGCATAACTTTGGGTAGTAATTAAATTGTACCTATCAAGTAATCGATTAAAAGCAAGTCACAAATGATTATCATTTTTGCGGAATTTATCGATCGATTATACGATTAATCGTGTCAGCATTTTTAACAGACAAATTTAATGCCCATGGGATCTGAACTCATTCTTGTTGCTAGAAAGTATTTGCAATTCAGATAAAGAGAAAAGATGGGAAAATGGGGATAATATTTTTGATTATTTGAAAAAGATGTTATGGATACCTGTGAAATGCTATGTTGTGACTGGTCCAACAAGTACCTACAACATTCCTTTTAGCTCACCTGTCACGTAGTGACAAGGTGAGTTTTTGTGTTCACTTTTCATCCGTCGTCCATGCGTGCTTCTGTAAACAATTCTTCCAACGACATCTCCTCCTAAACCACTGATCGGATTTTGACCAAACTTCACAGGAATGATCCTTAGCTGGACCCCTTTCAAAGTTGTTCAAATGGTTCCAGTCCATTGCAAATCTAGGTCACAGGAGCCGAAAATAGATTTTTTCACTGAAAACTTGAAAAATCTTCTCTGAAACCACAAGGCCTGGGCCTTTGATATTTGGTATGAATCTTCATCTAGTGAACCTCTACCAAGATTCTTCAAATTAAAGCCATGGGGCCAAAAATGCCCCCGTCCGGGGGCCTTTGGTTTTACAGAGGCTTATACAGGGAAATTTTCTCCGAAACTGCAAGGACCAGGTCTTTGGTATTTGGCGTGAAGCTTCATCTAGTGAACCTCTATCAAGACTGTTCAAGTTATAGCCCTAGGGCCAAAAAATTGCCGCCCCGGGCCCTTTACCGGTAGTTAAAATATTTAAAATCTACTTCACTGAAACCGCAAGGCCCAGGTCATTGCTATTTTGCATGAAGCTACATCTACTGAACCTCTACCAAGATTGTTCAAATCATAGCCTTTGGGCCAAAAATGCCTCCGCCCGGGGGCCCTTCAGTTTAACATTGACTTATATAGGGAAATTAAAAACAAGTCTTCTACTCTGAAACCGCAAGGCCCAGATCTTTGATATTTGGTGTGAAGCTTCATCCAGTGGACCTCTATCAAAATTGTTCAAATTATAGCCCTAGGAAATAGAAGTCAAGTCAAATGCAGAAGGCCAATGTCTTGAATAATTGACATGAAGCTTTGTCTTATAGATTTCTAGCAAGATTGTTCAAATTAAAGCCCTGGGGTCAACGCCACAGAGTGGGCCCTGTACTTTAAACTGAAGAAGAGGAAAAACCTTGAAAATTTTAATCTTCTTGTCTGAAACCAGACTGCTCCAGTCTTTGATATTTGGTATGAAGCTTCACTTTTTAGACCACTACCAAGATAATTGAAATTATAACCCGGGGCCAGTAATGGCTCTCCCAGGGGCTCACTTGTTACCCTATGGATCGGGCCATCATGGCCCTCTTGATACTTTTAGAGACAGATAAGACAATTTTAATACTAGTATCTCCAATGAACTGTTTCTCCATTGTGAATTTTGCCTTAGATTAAGTCTAATCATTTAGTTCTAAAATTAGGTTAGGAATTTATTTTTAGCACTATGGTGTACAGGGATACTCTGTGGGGCACAAGACAGGATTTTTAGGTGAGACAATAAGTTCCGGCAGGGTAATATTTCTCAGTGGGAACTATTTCTCTTTGTGATATAATATCATTTTTCTTTTTCATAGAAAATCCTGTATTTACTTGGTAAAAATTTAATATACATATTTATTTCACAATTTCTGTGACATGCAATACATATATACATACAATAATAATTCATAGGAACGAAATCTTACATTGTTGATGGGGACATTAACCCATTGTATGCTATTAGACTCTTCCACTGCCATATATTGGACAAGTCCATTTGTCATATAAGGGGGTCAGGCCTATTTTTTTTCGTTTTTATTAGCTCACCTGTCATGTAATGATGAGGTGAGCTTTTGGGATCACTTTTCGTCCGCCGTGCGTCCATCCTTGCGTAAACAATTTCTTCAAAAGACATCTCATTAACCACTGATCGGATTATGACCAAATTTCATAGGAATGATTCGTAGGCGGTTCCCTTTCAGAGTTGTTCAAATGGTTCCAGTCTGCACATCACGGGAGCCAACAACAGATTTTTTTTAATGAAAACTTAATCTGAAACCAGGCCTTCGATAGATGGTGTGTAGCTTCAGTCTAGTGGACCTCTGCCAAGATTGTTCAAATTATAGTACTGGGCCAAAAATGCCCCTGCCTCGGGGCCCATTGGTTTAACATAGTCTTACATAGGAAAAAGCTTTAAAAACTATTCTTGTCTGAAACCAGAAGGCTCAGGTGTTTGATCAGAAGCCTCTGTGGTGTAGTGGTTACGCTACTCGCCTTGTAAACCAGGGATCGCAGGATCAATCCCTGGCTTCTCCAGACTTTAGGATGAGTCTTTAAACCGAGGTCCTGTCTCCGTATGACCTTCGCTGTTGGTGGGACGTAAAACCCAAACACTCACTCACTCAGGTGTTTGATATTTGGTATGAAGCTTCGTCTTGTGGACCTCTATCAAGATTGTTCAAATTATAGCTCTGGTGCCCCTTGGTTTTACATTGACTTATGTAGGAAAAATCTAAAAAAATCTTCTCCTCTGAAACCACAAGGCCCAGGTCCTTGAAATTTGGTGTGTAGCTTCATCTATTGGACCTCTACCAAGATTGTTCAAATTATGGCCATGGGGCCAAAAATGCCCCCGCCACATTGAACTTCATCTGCCGATCGGCCTCCCACTCTGCAAGTTGATCCAGGTCATCTTGTAAAATAAGACAGTCAGACGGAGAAAATATACAAGACACATCATCAGCAAACAAACTGACTGATGTCCTGATATTAACTGTCAGATCATTGATGAAAACCAAGAAGACTGGTCCCAAGGACTGAACCTTGGGGGACTCCAGATAAAACAGGGACTGATCAGGTGCTTGGCCATCAAGTACAACTTGTTGTGAGCACCCAGAGAGCCATGAGCTTATCCACCTATGTGTGGATTCACTTATCCCATAGTAGTCACTTTATATAATAGCCCTCTGTGAGGTACCTTCAACCTTGTCAAAGGCCTTGGCGAAGTCCATGATGATCAAGTCAGTCAACTTAGTCAAGTGACCACGATTTATGACCCCAACCAGATTCCCCACAATGTCATGGTAAAATTGAACTACCTTATTCGACCTATTTACCGCACATGCTCCTATAAGCGCACACCCAAGCTTTTTCTGGAAAAAAATACACAAGCGCTCACTTTACAGTAACCTCCCAACTAATTCATATTGAGTTTTGCTGCATCTTTGACCCGAGGAAATCATATGTATATGTGGTGAACCCCTATGCTGAAATTCAACTCTATAAAATAATCATATCGGAAGCTTTTTTTTTTTCATATTGAGTGTGCGCTTATTAGGTAGATTTTTCACCACAATATTTTCATACAATTTTGAAAAAAAAACTAAGCGCACGGTGCGGTAAATAGGTCGAATACGGTAGTTGCATTTTGCAATACCTTTGACTTCAGAAACCATCTTGACTTGTGAAGGATTGTCTTTGGACGTGTCACCAGTAAACATTTCTGATTCTGACAGTCAGCAAGAATGCCCAGAAATGCTATTCAGTCAGCAAGAATGCTCTCAAGTAAAGCTATACAGAACCAAAAACGCTGTCTGTTTTAACAAGGGGCGTAAGATAACGCTTATCTGTATATTGGTAAAATGGTTTGTTGTCAACATTTATTCACTTCCCCTCTAGTGTTCGAACTTCAGGTGGGTTAAAACACTAGCATCTTTGCTTTTAAACATTAACTGACTGGTAATGCTCATGTCCGTATCTAGGCTGTGCCTAAGTTCATATTACTACTACTATTAGCGAGCGATGCGGCGCAGGCCGAAGGCCTGCGAGAGCAAGCTCAATGGTAACGTATACGAATATAATCTATTCTGTTCTATTCTGTTGTTGCATAGTGTTGAACGAATTTTTTTTGTGCCGGAAGTACGATTTTTGGTTTGGTATTCAAGTTTCGTGCGCGTTTGGCAAAAAAAAAAAAAAAATGGCGGACTTCGTCTCGAATCTAAACATCCACAGGTATGTTGGACTTGTAGGCTTTACTCAACTTCACAAGCTCATATTTTCACACATTTTCGTTTTTTTTTCTAACATTTGGTACGCTTTAATTGGAATCAACGTCTCCAAAATGACCTTTACAGTGTTGACGGGGACGTTAAACCTCAAATCAAACAAACAAATACTCTGAATTAAAGGGATTCTGTGTGCTTTTATTCACAGTGAAACGGTCGCAGGCATTACACTCAATCAGGTAGACCACAAATCAAGTATTATTACTATTAAACCAGTCGATCACTTCCAAATTTGGAAGTCAATATAAACAAACTGTGTCGTCTGTTTCTGTCGAGCAAAGCAACTGCTGAACTGAGCGAACCAAATCTGCTTTTCTGGTTATTCACAAACTAGCAGGTATTACACACACAATAAAAAAAAGAAATATGTCACCGTTACATCATGTTTCGTATTCACCATAGCAACATTGTCAGTAATCGCGGCATACTTCATTCAAAGCATTTATTTTCAATAGCAACAACAACATTTTCTAGGTTACTTTCATATGAATAATGTGTATCTCTGTGTATTCACCTTATTTGCATTATCTGCTGGTTCCTAGTCTGAAGGTTATCAGTGTTGGAAAAACAGGTAACCAGACCCCCCTGACCTTAAAAGGTCAGGGGGGTCTGGTTACCTATTTTTCCAATATTGACAATGTGCAAGCTGGGAGCCAGCAAATAATGCAAATATGGTGAATTGCTCAATATGCCATCAACATTTCAACTTGCTGTTGTTGTTTATCATTCTTTGTCCTCATGACTAAGTTTGATCATACTTGCTCAAGCAACAGTCTAGTCAATTTTTATGTTTGCTTTTGTAACTATATATATATGTATATTTAATCATTTAACTGTGATCCTCTTCCTTTGCAGCTTTTATATTTATGTTACTTTTATATGCTTTGTTTGTCGGAAAATAGCTCATGCAGCTAATGTTATTTGTTATATTCATATCCGACGTTAAATAAAGTTTCTTGTATCTTGTATCTTGTATCTTGTCTCTAGGTGCATTCACTGTTGTTGTTTTAACTTGTATTCAGCACCATTAAGTGACCATTTGGTAGGTTAGATTGCTTTGAGGTTTAGCATCCAAGTCAACTCTGTACAGGTCATTCTTGAGATGTAGCTTCCAATTTGATGGGACTTTAATTCTTGCTTTGAGGTTTAGCATCCCCGTCAACTCTGTATAGGTCATTTTTTTACATGTAGCTTCCAATTTCATGGGACTTTCATTCTTACTTTGAGGTCTAGCGTCTCCGTCAAATCTGTATAGGTTATTTTTGAGATGTCGCTTCGAATTTGATGGGACTTTAATTCACATTAAAGTGTATTCATTGATTTCTTATCGGAGGTCAGCCTCTGTTGATGTTGTTTTATGAATAAATAACATCTTGTATACCCGGCTTACATCATGGCGTCCCAACAAGTCCAAGGCCACATTTCTTCTGCTCTGCAGATGATTACATTGGGAAACATTGAATGTTTCGTTGAAAATGTGCCTGGTGATGGCAACTGTTTCTTCCATTGTCTGTCAGTGGCAATTAATGGTAATATTTCAATGACACGAGAATACAGAAGTATAGTTTGTCAAACTATTTTCAACAATTGGCAAAACTGGCATGAGAAAGTTGTTTTGTTTCATGGTCCTTTGATGACAAGATATAAATACTGGGGTTCTATGATTAAACTCAATGGTTGGGCATGTAGCTCGGAAATTGAGGCCGCAGCTTTGGTTTTCCAGTGCAGAATCAAAGTTTGGTTTAGGTGTGGTACAGAATACACAGTAACAATTTTTGGTAATCAAGGCTCACATGTGCAAACCATCAACTTGTTGTTAGAAAACAACCATTTCCAGTTGATACACAACATGGAACAGCATTCTAATGTTGACAATAACCTATTGGTACCAGAAAAGGAATTGGAACTATCAAATCAAATCATGCATGTTTCACAGGAAAGTAACTTTTCAGAACTAAGGCCAAAAAGGAGAAATTTTGGTAAAAACCTGCTCTACTCCCCTCAATCCAAAAGATTCTGATGCAGGACTGACACTAACAAAAGAAATCCTGACAGCTACAACCTGCAGGTGTACATTACATGTACTCCAGGACGGCCCCCGCCCATCGGGGCTTGAAGAAATAGCATGATGCATGATGCTTCCACACAGAGCTGTATCCGACCATGAGAACTGGTTAACCCCTTAGAGGAACTAGGCCTGCCAACGCAAAGCGGTGCAAGTCGGACCCATCCTATCTATCTATCTACTGATACTGTGTCGGTCACATTTGACCATTACCGCAGGTGTACATTACATACACTCCAGGTTTGCATGATGACAGCCTGCACAGTAATCATATAATTACGGTAGGGATCTTTAACCTGCACAGGGGATGGTTCTCCTTGCACAGGGGGCCTCTAGTTAATGTCCAGATCTAAAGGACGGTGTACATTTTGACATTCATCCCTGCAAATGATGCCAATGCCGTGAATGGAGCGGGTTTGGACATCGAAATTTTACCGCCACTATCTATCTATCTACTGATACTGCGTCGGTCACATTTGACCATTACCGCAGGTGTATATTACATACACTCCAGGTTTTGCAGGATGAAAGCCTACACAGTAATCATGTAATTATGGTAGGGATCTTTAACCTGCACAGGGGATGGTTCTCCCTGCACAGGGGGCCTCCAGTTAACGTCCCGATCCGAAGGACGGTGCACTTTATGACATTCATCCCTGCAAATGATGCCAATGGAGCGTGTTCGGGCACCGAAAATCTATCGCCGCAGCCGGGGATCGAACCCGGGACCTCTAGCATCAGAGGCAAGTGCACTAACCACTGAGCTACCATACTCTACCGTCCTTCCATGCTTATAAATTGGGAGGCAGAGCTTGAGATGTCATTTCATCTCAATATCGGGTAAAAGTCCCACAAAATTAGAAGCAAGTTAACATCTCCAAAATTACCTTTTCAGTGTTGAGGAGGAGGTTAAACCTCAAATCAAACAAATACAGTCCAGGTTTGCAGAATAAAAGCCTACATAGTAATCATGCAATCTGCCTGTAACACTCTAGAGAGGGGTTGGCAGAAAATAGAGATAGATATTTTTTTCTTTTACTTGCACAGGGATGGTTCTCCCTGTACAGGGGGCCTCCGGTTAACGTCCTGATCCGAAGGACAGTACACCTTGTGGCATTCATGATGACAGTGTAGCAGTTCAGACACCACAATTTTCTTACCGCTGCATGGAATTGAACTGGGGGCCTAGCATAAGCATGATAGGCAAGTGCACTAACCACTGAGCTACCATGCTCCATAGGCAAACAGAGTTAATTCATTTTTTTTTCTATCCATTTCTGCTGATCGTTTATCTTGTGACTTTCGCATTTCATTGTTTCTCTCACGTTTGTATGGGAAGCCAGTCTGTTCTGAAGGTATTGATTAATTCAGGGTTCTTTTAAAGTGTAGCTGTTAATGTGAATTTCTCCAAAAGCATCAATACCGAAAAATCATATGTACACATATTGTTGAAAATTGTGCCCCCCCCCCCACACACACACACACACACACATCAGGGCTTGAAGAAATAGATGGGCTGCAATGCATGCTTGATGCATTTGAGTATAATGGATGGCAAATTCGATTGATAGCCTTTCGTACAGCAGACTCATTATCTGGATGAAGAGAGCAGTTAGAGCCTGACTTGGGACCAACGGCGATAGATCAGGACACATCCATGAAAGACACTGGTTGCATGTCTTTGTAAACATTGTCAGTTAAAGAAGTGTTTCTTTGACATGCTCTTGTGTACCATTAAGGCAGCTAATTTGATTTGGATCTGTTCATGGACAACCAGATTGATGCAGATGTTCGTACGACCCTGTAGAGCCCAGCACATGGATGGTAGATGACTTGGTTAACAGATAGGGTTGGCTAATCGGAGTTGAGAGTATAATGGATGGCAAATTCGATTGATAGCCTTTCGTAGAGCAGACTCATTATCTGGATGAAGAAGAGAGCAGTTAGAGCCTGACTTGGGACCAATGGCGATAGATCAGGACACATCCATGAAAGACACTGGTTGCATGTCTGTGTAAACATTGTCAGTTAAAGAAGTGTTTCTTTGACATGCTCTTGTGTACCCTTAAGGCAGCTAATTTGATTTGGATCTGTTCATGGACAACAAGATTGAGACAGATGTTCGAACAACCCTGTAGAGCCCAGCACATGGATGGTAGATGCAGATGACTTGGTTAACAGATAGGGTTGGCTAATCGGAGCTGAAAGGATGATGGATTATCAGTCCTGTCACTGTGGTCGATAATCGATTAGTAATCGCTAAGGTTTTTGTCATTATTTTACCTGTCTGGCTTTCTGTCTAACCATGACTCTTACCATATGTTGGTCTTTACCATATGTATATTTGAACAGACAGGCCTGAGCTAACAGTGTAGACCAAGATGAGATGCCGCATAATGCAGCATATCATCAGGGTCTGCACTGTTTGCCACTCATCCAGCTGTTTTAGGCATAACTTCGGGTAGTAATTAAATTGTACCTATCAAGTAATCAATTAAAAGCAAGTCAGAAATGATTATCATTTTTGCGGAATTTATCCATCGATTATACGATTAATCGTGTCAGCCTTTTTAACAGACAAATTTACTGCCCATGGGATCTGAACTCATTCTTGTTGCCAGAAAGTATTTGCAATTCAGATAAAGAGAAAAGATGGGAAAATGGGGATAATATTTTTGATTATTTGAAAAAAGATGTTATGGATACCTGTGAAATGCTATGTTGTGACTGGTGCAACAAGTACCTACAACATTCCTTTTAGCTCACCTGTCATCCATGCGTGCTTCTGTAAAGAATTCTTCCAACGACATCTCCTCCTAAAACACTGATCAGATTTTGACCAAACTTCACAGGAATGATCCTTAGCTGGACCCCTTTCAAAGTTGTTCAAATGGTTCCAGTCCATTGCACATCTAGGTCACAGGAGCCGAAAATAGATTTTTTCACTGAAAACTTGAAAAATCTTCTCTGAAACCACAAGGCCTGGGCCTTTGATATTTGGTATGAATCTTCATATAGTGAACCTCTACCAAGATTCTTCAAATTAAAGTCATGGGGCCAAAAATGCCCCCGTCCGGGGGCCTGGTTTTACAGAGGCTTATACAGGGAAATTTTCTCCGAAACTGCAAGGACCAGGTCTTTGGTATTTGGCGTGAAGCTTCATCTAGTGGACCTCTATCAAGACTGTTCAAGTTATAGCCCTAGGGCCAAAAAATTGCCTACCCGGGCCCATTACCGGTAGTTAAAATATTTAAAATCTACTTCACTGAAACCACAAGGCCCAGGTCATTGCTATTTGGCATGAAGCTACATCTACTGAACCTCTACCAAGATTGTTCAAATCATAGCCATTGGGCAAAAAATGCCTCCGCCTGTGGGCCCTTTGGTTTAACATTGACTTATATAGGGAAATTAAAAACAAGGTCTTCTACTCTGAAACCGCAAGGCCCAGATCTTTTATATTTGGTGTGAAGCTTCATCCAGTGGACCTCTATCAAAATTGTTCAAATTATAGCCCTAGGAAATAGAAGTCAAGTCAAATGCAGAAGGCCAAGGTCTTGGATAATTGACATGAAGCTTTGTGTTACGGATTTCTAGCAAGATTGTTCAAATTAAAGCCCTGGGGTCAAAAATGGCCCGCCCCCAGGGACTCCAAGATTTATATAGATATATATATATATCCAAGTACATCAATGCCACAGAGTGGGCCCTCAGCCCTGTACTTTAAACTGAAGAAGAGGAAAAACCTTTAAAATTTTAATCTTCTTGTCTGAAACCAGACTGCTCCAGTCTTTGATATTTGGTATGAAGCTTCACTTTTTAGACCACTACCAAGATAATTGAAATTATAGCCCGGGGCCAGTAATGGCTCTCCCAGGGGCTCACTTGTTACCCTATGGATCGGGCCATCATGGCCCTCTTGATACTTTTAGAGACAGATAAGACAATTTTAATACTAGTATCTCCAATGAACTGTTTCTCCATTGTGAATTTTGCCTTAGATTAAGTCTAATCATTCAGTTCTAAAATTAGGTTAGGAATTTATTTTTAGCTCGTCTGTTTTTTGAAAAAAACTTTCGAGCTATTGTCATCACTCCGGCGTCTGCGTAGTCGTCTTGCGTCGTCCTGCGTCGTTCCAAAAAAACTTAACCTTGGCTATAACTTAAAAAGTATTAGACCTAGCCTCATGAAACTTCATACACACACTCATCATCACAAGAGCTACATTTTGACCAAGGACCATAACAACATTGTTGATTTTGGCTGAATTATCTCCCCTTTTCCAATTTTTTTCTGTAACACATTTTTTGCTCTCATTTTAATACTATTCACAACAGAGCCTTCAAACTTCACATGAATGTTCCTTGGGACAAGACCTTTTCAGTGATACCACACTTTTTGATCTGTGACTTTGACCTTTGAACTTTGACCTATTTTTCGAAAATTTAACCGAAAACCTTAACCTTGACCATATTTCCAAAAGTATTTGGCCTACCTTCATGAAACTTCATACACATACTCACCATCACAAGAGCTACATTCCCTACAAGTTTTATAACTCCATCTTGCAATTTGATTGAATTATCTCCCCTTTTCTCTCCGTTTTTTTTAAGTTGTTTTTGTCTCTTATTTCAATACTATTCACAACAGAGCCTTCCAACTTCACATGAATGTTCCTTGGGACAAGACCTTTTCAGTCATACCACGCTTTTTGACCTGTGACCTTGACCTTTGAACTTTGACCTATTTTTCGAAAAATTAACCAAAAAACTTAACCTTGACCATATTTCCAAAAGTATTTGGCCTACCTTCATGAAACTTCATACACATACTCACCATCACAAGAGCTACATTCCCTACAAGTTTTATAACTCCATCTTGCAATTTGATTTGACTTAGAACTTTTTTTTTCTAAAAGAAACTGCAGACGAGCGTTGGCACCCGCTTGCGGTGCTCTTGTTAGCACTATGGTGTACAGGGATACTCTGTGGGGCACAAGACAGGATTTTCAGGTGAGAAAATAAGTTCCGGCAGGGTAATATTTCTCAGTGGGAACTTTGTTTGTTTGATTTGAGGTTTAACGTCCCCGTCAACACTGTAAAGGTCATTTTGGAGACGTTGCTTCCAATTTTGTGGGACTTTTACCCGACATTGAGATGAAATGACATCTCAAGCCCTGTCGCCCAATGAAACCAATAGGGTTTATGAGCATGGACGGTCCGCCTCGCACTGCGGTTCCTGGACAGGCTTAGATCCTCTCAGCGGTTTACCAGTACTAGTGTGCAGGTCGGGTTCAGCTCTGCGTGGAAGCATCATGCAGCCCATATATTTCTTCAAGCCCCTATGGGCGGGGGCTGCTCAGTGGGAACTATTTCTCTTTGTGATATAATATCGTTTTTCTTTTTCATAGAAAATCCTGTATTTACTTGGTAAAAATTTAATATAGTACATATTTATTTCACAATTTCTGTGACATGCAATACATATATACATACAATAATAATTCATAGGAGTGAAAGCTTACATTGTTGATGGGGACATTAACCCATTGTATGCTATTACACTCTTCCACTGCCATATATTGGACAAGTCCATTTGTCATATAAGGGGGTCAGGCCTATTTTTTTCGTTTTTATTAGCTCACCTGTCATGTAATGATGAGGTGAGCTGTTGGGATCACTTTTCGTCCGCCGTACGTCCATCCTTGCGTAAACAATTTCTTCAAAAGACATCTCCTTAACCACTGATCGGATTATGACCAAACTTCATAGGAATGATTCATAGGAGGTTCCCTTTCAGAGTTGTTCAAATGGTTCCAGCCTGCACATCAAGGTCACGGGAGCCAACAACAGATTTTTTTTTAATGAAAACTTATTCTGAAACCAGGCCTTCGATAGATGGTGTGTAGCTTCAGTCTAGTGGACCTCTGCAAAGATTGTTCAAATTATAGCCCTGGGGCCAAAAATGCCCCTGCCTCGGGGCCCATTGGTTTAACATAGTCTTACATAGGAAAAAGCTTTAAAAATCTTCTTGTCTGAAACCAGAAGGCTCAGGTGTTTGATCAGAAGCCTCTGTGGTGTAGTGGTTACGCTACTCGCCTTGTAAACCAGGGATCGCAGGATCAATCCCGGGCTTCTCCAGACTTTAGGATGAGTCTTTAAACCGAGGTCCTGTCTCCGTATGACCTTCGCTGTTGGTGGGACGTAAAACCCAAACACTCACTCACTCAGGTGTTTGATATTTGGTATGAAGCTTCGTCTTGTGGACCTCTATCAAGATTGTTCAAATTATAGCTCTGGTGCCCCTTGGTTTTACATTGACTTATGTAGGAAAAATCTAAAAAAATCTTCTCCTCTGAAACCACAAGGCCCAGGTCCTTGAAATTTAGTGTGTAGCTTCATCTATTGGACCTCTACTAAGATTGTTCAAATTATGGCCATGGGGCCAAAAATGCCCCCGCCACATTGAACTTCATCTGCAGACCGGCCTCCCACTATGCAAGTTGATCCAGGTCATCTTGTAAAATAAGACAGTTAGACGGAGAATATATACAGGACACATCATCAGCAAACAAACTGACTGATGTCCTGATATTAACAGTCAGATCATTGATGAAAACCAAGAAGACTGGTCCCAAGGACTGAACCTTGGGGGACTCCAGATAAAACAGGGACTGATCAGGTGCTTGGCCATCAAGTACAACTTGTTGTGAGCACCCAGAGAGCCATGAGCTTATTCACCTATGTGTGGATTCACTTATCCCATAGTAGTCACTTTATATAATAGCCCTCTGTGAGGTACCTTCAACCTTGTCAATTTTGTATCCCACCCTAGCATAGAAGCCAATGGAATGACATTTTGTTTGTTTGATTTGAGATTTAACGTCCCTATCAACACTGTATACATTTTAGTCATTTTACAGACACTGCTTTCCAATTTTGTGGGACTTTTACCCATCATTGAGATGAAATGACATCTCAAGCCTTGCTGCCCAATGCAACCAGTTAGGTGCCTGGACTATCTGATTCCCACATTTCTCCTGGGCAGACTTACAATCATAAAGAGGATTACTGTTACTCATGTGCGTTGGGTTTCAGTCGTGCATGGAATATCATGCAGCCCAATCTCTTTCTTCAAGCTCAGACAGAGGTTTTAGGGTATTTTTATCTTGAGAATACATGTTGTGTTTACTTATTAGAAAATCATCTCTGTGAGGATCCTCCTCGGTAAGGATCTTCATATGCATGCGTGTTTGTGTACAGCAGCTGTAGATAGCTATATATCACCCTGTTGTACTGTGACTGCAAATTTGTTTCTTCATAGCTCAGTGAATTGCGAGCTCGCCTATAGGCATTGCCTATGTACATATTAATAATAATAATCATAACACCCTTCTGAGAACAAAACATCACTAATACAATTTATCACTTCAGCTGCTGGGAAAAAAAATGCCTGTAAATATGTCCTCCGTCTCGCCCTCTGCCAAATCTTCCAAAGGCAAAGGGTGTGGACCCTGATCAGACTGCTCCTGCAGGAGTGTCCAGGCCCACACTGCATGCAACAATGATATTAAAAATAATTGACAGATGACAGAGCCTACCAAAAATTATTGTGATTGGTCAATTTTTTGGGTAAAGCTGCCACTATTACCATTGCATATGCCGTCTCAGGACAACCGTTGTGTTTGAGACTATTACATTAAATTCTACAACATTCCAGATATACTTGGAAAAATGGCTCGCTATTCCTTACCGGTCCCGAATATTTTCAGGAAATCTTATTTTCTACAATCATAACATTAAAGAGTCTGATACTTAAACTCTTTCATTTACTTTCATGCCAAAGCAGTACAACAGCCCATAAGTGATCATTTCAGTTACGGAAAAAAAAAGAAAAAAAGTGTTAACTACCCACATGGGGTTCCTGCAATGCAAGTCCCTCCCATAAAGGCCAAGGCTGGTCTCTATAGTTATAAATTAATGTGACCCATTTACTTATCCAAACTCAGAAATGTAAGTAGCAAAATTCATCTAATTCACATGCCTAGTTGACCACATTAAGAATGACCCCATGCACTGACCTACTGTTAAATAACCATATCACTTCATCCCAACAGGCACATGACGCAAAATGCGACACCGGATCCACGCATGAAAGGCCACGGCATTTACTGCAAGTTCACATCAGGCCCCAACCAACATTACATAAAATTAAATACTGGCGACCATTTTGTTTACATCGGAGCAGGATCGTTTGAGCCAATTTGGCAGAAGGTCTTCTAAGCAACATTCTTATGTAGTTTGTGCAATGCCATGACATCTGACGTCAAAATGACGTGGGCCCGATGACGCACCAGCGACATGCGCTCTCCAGGATAGCTTGGTCTGAAAAGGGACCTGAAAGATCACCTCTAAGCCACTGTACTGCTCTCGAGCTAAGTGTTCTATTTCTCCATCATTCCATTTTATAGTTTTTAACTGCTTTATTTTAACAAAGTATTATTATCCATAAAAATACAAGTCAAATATGAGACCATCCCGAAAACACGCCTTTTCAGATATATCGAAAAATTGTCACAAAAGTGAAGTTTTTTAAAATACAGTTATGTAACATTAAGATTTAGGCCTAAAAACACCGGATGTGGGAAACTTGTTAGAACCGCCTCAGCGAGGCGGCACTACCGCGCACCCACAATCCCCCTCCCGAACAGCAATAAGAAAAAAGTGAAACTCCTGTAAACCCCAGTTCCACTATATAACAAATGTGGTTCAAGGGGGTCATAAAGGTATAGGCGTGCCTTCGTGATGATCTATTATTGGTTTCAATATACTTACTATGCAAGCATTCCACATGCCATATTTATATTAAACTGCTTTATCTCTTCTTCTGGACATAGATGTATACATTTAAAGTAGTTTCGTATTTTAGTTTGTATGGAAAACTTGTTTAATCCCCATCCTGCAGAAATATTTTACTAGCCACATCCCATAACAATAACACCTCAGTGTGATACAGTGCACTCTTTCATACCCCAAAGAAGATAATTTTTCTGATTAAAATATTTTGACGTTTTTCCCCTTTATACCCCAAACACAGGTCCCGGGTGCCCGCCAGAACCGCCTAATTGAGGTGGCCCTAACGAGCACCCACACCCCATGCCCCAAAGCAGAAACAAGAAAAAACAATGTTAACACTCCAGAAGCCCCAGTTCTTACTTCTATATAAAGTGGGGTTCAGAGGGGTATCCACTGCACAGACCTGTTCGTCATTAGCAAAGACTATGTGGTTATGAAGACATGAACAGGATAGGGATTAAAACAATCTTTCTTCATTAAGCAACTGAAACTTCTTTTTGTTTTTTAAAAAAAAAGTTTTTTCCATTGTTTACTGTTTCTTAACAAAGCAACGAATTAGACCCTGGTCAGTCTTAACTGTTTGCTATGTCCAATCTGGGTTTACATTATTTACTTATACTCATATACATCAGAATTTAAAACATGGCATCAAATAAACATCTGTTTGACAAGCTCTTTCCTTTCTAAAAACGAAAGCAAGGAAAGAGCAAGTATAAGCTACAGCCTATTTCCCAATGTATTGACTATTTTTAAGCTTAAACATATCCCATTTGGAAACCTTAAGATGCTCATTTTCTAGGGCAGTTTATCTCTTTCTAGATCAAGCAAATCCATGTAAACATGTATAGCCTCTCCACTAACTGGTTGGTCACTAAAAGCCCGTTTAGTACCAGAAACCCCAAAATAGGCACCCTGGCAAACAGTGCAGACCCAGATCAGACGCCACAGAATGCAGCGTCTAACCAGGGCTCACACTGTTTGCAATAACTTCAGCCACCCTCCAAACAAACTCCAAAGAGACCACAACTTGATACACCCAAACTCTGAAATGTACTCCTGCTTATTATAGGGAGGAAGATTCCATTTGGTACAAAAAGGGTTAACCCATGTTCAGGTGTGGTCAACCATCTATGTCTCAGGTAGAGATACCTGTCATCAGAAATCCTTGAAAGATCAGACGGCTCACACGAGTCCACAAGGATTGTTTGTTTTGGAGTATAAAGGCGGCCCAGTCAACCTCATTTAGGTCATATCAAACACTTTAGTTTACGTGCCCACACATTTCCTGGGCAGATTTATACTTAAACAGTTAGCCGATACAATGCATATTCCCTCTCAAGAAATTGACAACTGTCCTTCCTGAATCAGCGGAAGGGAGAGGGTTACCCTAGAAAAGATTTCATGTATTTCCACGAAAGAATGTTGCCAACCTTGGCAGGTATCTTATCTGCGGCCTACTGATCACCAGTCAGACGTACAGCCGACTGAGCCACCAAGTCCAGCAAGCAACAAGGTTCAAAAACTGCTGTATTTTGATCAATAATGATCTTCTGCTCGTACATTAGGATCTTAAGCAAATTTCTGACTGTTTCATTTCCTACATGTAAATAATATCAAATATAGATAAAGTGTATACATATTTTTGTCTAAAAACCCAGAAACCAAGTTACTATTGTTATGTAACAAAGCCGTTTTTTAAGAAGACACCTTTACTAGTATTGGTATTATCAATGTCAGAATTCTGCTCATTCGAATAAGTTGCAAACCCCACTACCGATGAGGCATTTCCAACGAGCACCCACAGCCAACACCCAGAGTAGAAACCAGAAACGTAAGGTCTACCTCTGTAAACTCCGATTTCACTACATAAAAGGGGGTTCAACGAGTCATCATTAGGCAAGCCTTTGCAATGCAAGTATAGTTTACAATTTTCCAGTGTCCCTTGGGACAATTTCTATTCTGCTTAAACATTTTCTATTATGTAGACAATGCCCCAGCAACACCTGCACCTTGTCACATATATTCAATCATGGCATGGTCCCACCACCCCCGAACTCCAGCCCCGCCGAGCCCGGATATGTTTTATCTTTCAAACCATGTAAATCCAGATCAGACGGCTTCTGAAGATGCCATCTGATCAGGATCTTCATTGTCATTCGGGCTGTGGATTTGTTTCAATAATTTTCGTCAATCAATCTGATTGGCTGAAAATCATCAGTGGGTGTGGCACACCCGAATACTCAGCCGGGCATGGACCGAGACACAGTGGCACCCTCCCTGATAGCTCTCTAAATCATGACAAGACACATATAGGCAGGTGACTGTAGGATCTGTCACAGTAAGGCTTTACTAAAATATGAACAAACAACTATATAAATGAATGAGGCAAGTAAAGCATTGGACTTTTTAAATTTGTATCACACAATTTCAAACCAAACCATTGCCTTGCTTTAGTTATCCTAGAATTTGGTGAATTTGACTTTTTCATTCTGAAATGTGCCTGAAGAATAAATGGGGAAATGGCAAAATGTGAAGATCCCAATCAGACCCAATATTTATATTAGATTCGGTACTAATATTGTAGTTATATTTGGGGCACCAGTCGAGTGGTCCTTATTGAAAAAATTGAAAAAGTTCAGAATAGAGCTGCTAGATTTGTAACAAGCAATTACTGCTTTAAAACTGGGAACATGACTGGAATACTAGGGAAATTAAGATGGGAGTCTCTCAAGTAAAGGAGAAAAGAAAGTAGGCTCATACTTTTATACAAAGGTCTAAAGGCTGCTGCCAGCATGCCCACAGATGACCTTGTTCCCCACAGCTAGGCACTGTAGAAATCATCATTCCTTGGCGTTTCAGTACCTTACTGAAGGAACTGACATTTATAAAGAACCATTCTTCGCCCGAACCATTAGACATTGGAATGCCCTTCCTGACTCGATTATTTCAGCAGCTGAAAGTGCCGAGGATTGTATGGCTAAGTTTACCTCTTTAGTGAGAGCTAGGGACTAACTTCCCATCACAAGTCCTGGTGTATGAGTCATTTGACGTGTCACCAGTAACAATTCTGATTGTGATTCTGATGGGCGAAAGTGGTCCACTTGTTTCGAGAAACATCAACCGTGGGAAACCCACCATTAGGATGGAGTGTATGAAGGATATATAAAATGGACACGGACGCCTACTATCTACCCGTACTTTTTAAAGATTCCAGTACACAAATGATAGAGATGTACCGTGCATATAAAGACTGGTTAACATATACCTTCCCAATGTTGAAAGGCCAGCTGTAATTCCACTACGATCGTAAAAATTCAGCACACATATATTGTTAGACGATGACGATGTATATACAGGACAATGTGACACATGGATTTACAGTATGATAAAACAGCATATATTTGCCTCACCTAACACGTATACACTGTATTGCAGTGTCACGTTCTCTTGTATTTTTTTACATATTCTTATGCTGGCCCCGGCCCGTCGGGGCTTGAAGAAACAGATTGGGCTGCATGATGCTTCCACGCCGAGCTGACACCGACCGCACACGAGTACAGGTAAATCGCTTTGAGGTTCTAAGCTGCCCAGGCAAAGTGGTGCGAGTGGGACTGCCCATGCTTATAAACCATATTGGTTTCATTGGGTGGAAGGGCTTGAGATGTCATTTAATCTCAATGTCGGTTAAAAGTCCCACAAAATTGGAAGCAACGTCTCCAAAATGACCTATACAGTGTTGACGGGGACGTTAAACCTCAAATCAAACAACCAAAAACATATTTTTATGCATGTCTTGCGGTTCAATAGAAATATAAACTAATGCGTTTTCTTGCTTTTTATCTCATTCCCGTAATGTTAAAACACCGCCTTTCCAGCACCACCTTTCCACTGCCTTTCCATCTATGATAGGCGCCTTTCCATCTATGACTAAGAAGGCGTAGATGTTAGAACGATATATCTATGGTGTTCTAATAGGAACGTCTCATTTGAAAATAAAACATTTGGCAATTTTTTCATCAAAATATCCAGTGGTACCGTTTTCAGAACTTACCAGTTTAAGTCGTCACAAGGCTGAGTGTGTATGTTGATTTAAGGCCGGAAGCATTTTCAATACCTTATTGTTGTTTAAAGTAGGCATAAAGTCTGATATATTTTATTTGTCCAAACATGACAAGTACGAATAGCTATTTTAGAAACACATCCTGGCTAACTAGGAAACGGCAATATTGTTAATGCATAAAAGAGTTGGCCAATTTTTACATAACTGCTTTTCAATAACCGTAGTATCGGATTAAAATTTGTTGAAATGTATGAAACATATAGCTACGTTTAGTTATAACCTATCGTTATCGGCCCGACGTTTGCCCGAAATTCTTTACTGGCTGGGGACCAAGGTTGGGCGGCAAAATCCCCCCACGGTATTTACCAGTGGCATTTACCGGTATTTACCGGTCTGGAAAATACTCATCAAGTGGCAAATACCGGCAAATACTGGCAAATTGAATTTTTTAGCTTTAAAATACTTCAGAAATCTTTACAAATTTGAAATAAAATAGTATAATGGAAGTAAATGAGTAAAAGAATGTTAAAAGTTAATATCTATATAAGGCTACCAACCTACAGAATAACATATTACTCAATTTAAACATGTTGAACCAGCCAAAAAGTGAATCTAAGACTCAAATTTTGAAAATATTAAAAGTTAAAAACCCCAAAATATTTTACATGTATCTTTTTAAATCAACAGTAGAAAAATGTAGTTTAAAATCCCCTATTCACTAGGTTTGATATTGTCATTTGCAACAATTATTCTTAGTTTTTGTATTGACTTACCTTATCAGATGAAGATCAGACTCAGCAAATCTGCATCTTTTAAACACATTTTTGTACAAGATAACCATGTTTTCAAATTTTGGGATAGTTACAGCATTTTGCTATTTAGCCTAGGATCCATTTTACAGTACTGTTCAAAATTTTGATTTACCCTACCCAATCTTGGCCAGAAGGTTTGTTGTATGTTTTTGAAAGAGGAATGCTAGTAGAATACAGATCAGGTGTGTGTATGACAAATTTGGCTGGCGAAAATTTTCAAAATGGCCGCCATTCAAAATGGCCGCCATAAAATTGAATTCTATAGTTATTATGGAATAAACATTAGTTTCTGCACTTAAATCTAACCTGTTAGCATTCCTGTTTGAAGTATGGACTGAGAGTTCAGACAATTTACACCCTGGAACTCATTTATTTCTGTCAGGAGGATTTAAAAGCAGAATGGATATACAAGTTGTAAGTTCTGAAATGGAATACAGCATAAGTGAAGACGAGAAACGCATGTTGACCAGCACACATGAAGAGGCTGACACAAGAGTATTTCTTCATGTTATGGCTGCAACTAAATCTGGAAGTGAAAGAGTAACAATATGTGCTTCAGACACAGATATTGTCGTCATAGCCTTGTTCCATTTTAAATATCTTCGAGAAAATGGACTTCTTGAACTGTTTATAGATTCTAAGAACTATAATATACCTATCCATGAAATAGTACATGGATTTAGTGAGAATGAGAGGGACATGCTTCCATTGTTGCATGCAATTAGTGGATGTGACACAAACAGCTTTGTATTTGGAAAAGGCAAACGGGCATTCATGAAAGCCGTAAGTGAAATGAAAATGGAATCCGAACTAGCTCATTTGAATAGAGTTATCAAAGATGACAACAGTCAGGAATTAATAGACAATGTGAATGCTAAATAACAAAGATATTTGTATATCTATATGCGAAGGACAAGGACTTTGAGACCTTAAATGCTCTGAGAGCACATGTATACTATGGAGGTCACAAATATCAAGAGGCCTTACCTCCAACTGACGATGCATTACAAAACCATGTTCGCCGAGCTGTGTATCAAACAAACATATGGGTGTCAGCTCTAGAACCTGTCCCAGAAGTACTAGATCCATTTAAATATGGCTGGACCTGTGAAACGGGGTCGACTAAACCTATTTTGCTACAGAACAAAATCACACCTGACAGTCTTGTAAAAGATACCTACTGTAAATGCAAGAAAAAATGCATCAGAAACTGCCCATGCAAGAGGATTGATGTGCGTTGTGATATTGCTTGTTCTTGTCGTGGGCAAGCATCTAGCTGTGAACGTATTCGCATAGAAACAGATGTGATGGAGATGTGAGCAGATTAAAAACTATGGATGTAGTTAGACAGTGAAAAGTTCTCAATGATGTGAAAGTCTTCATAATAATCCAGAAATATAACAATAATTCAGTGATTTAATGGTAATTACATGTTCATTGCTGTTTGGAAGTCTAAGCAGATCTATTAATGGAGTGTGAGAGATGTACCTTATCGATTCTATGTTTTAGGACAGATCAGCATATGCAAACAGTGCAGACCCAGATTAGACTGCACCTCTAGGAGCAGTCTGATCAGCTTCTTTACTTGTTGCAATTCCATCTATTTCTTTTGGACACATTTTGGTATTGTAAAATCAGCTGGCTAAACGTTTAGTATAATTACAGCAACCTTTTGGTATCCCAAATTTTAGAATATTTACAGTATGTAGTACTTACATTAGTATATAACAAAGCAATGTAACGTTTATCTTTTTTTTTTTCAATTAAAACACAAACAATTTGAAAGCAATTGCATCGCCCAAAAGAAATCTCATCAGCATATGTGACTGTTACAGACATTTAACGAATTTCTTCGATACGATATAGGATTTAATGTTGTATGAGAATGACTGTTACCCCACCCACTTCAAGTTTATATTAATTTTAGGGCTACAGTTGGTTCAGTCTCACTTTACAAGGTTTCCAAATGAAGTATTACAGCAGGCATAATTATCTATACTAAATATTTTACTCAGTTACTGCACTGAAGCTCTTGAAAAGGCATTATCTATCATAATATGTGCGAAAAATGCATTTTCTCCCATATATAGACATATTTTTCAGCTAAAAAATGTAAAAGAACACATATATTTAATCCATGAAGGTAGAAAATAAGCTGTTGAGGCATTTAATACATTTTTAGTACAGAAATAATGACAGAGAAATACATATATGAACTATCCTGTTACTTTAATGAATTTTACGATTTTGCTGGCGGCCATCTTGAATGGTGGCCATTTTGAAGACTTTCGCCACCTTAAATCAACATACACACACCTGTGCTTGATACATCTAGTATACATCTACAATAAAAAACCATCAAACCTTCTGGCCAAGATTGGGTAGGGTTGGCGGAAAATCTGGATCTTGGATCCTAGGCTAATTGTCAGAAACTTTGGTTTCACAGTAAATAGCTGTGGAGCATATGGGCTATATTACTAAAACAACAACTCCCAAGACTTGTTTATTCAAGAGAGCACAGGATAGCCAGGGGCAAGGATGGACTAAAGGATGTCATGTTTTATATAACTTTGTTTAAACAATTAGTAAAGGTGGAAGTATGTGGCCACTGGCAGGTTCAAAATAGGCTCATTTTTTATTTTTATTTGTTTTCTTAAATTGCCTTTTTATATGATTAAATTAGATAGTAACAAATACCAAAGTTAAACAATTTTAATAAAATGTAAACCTCTACCACTGAAATTGCCAGTATGCACCTGCTGAGTATATGGTTTTGTTTTAATTCCAAAATTCCATTTTCCAGTATTTGCCGATATTTTCCAGTATTTGCCGGTATTTACCGGTAAATGCCACCGGCATGGAAAATACTCATATTTGCCGGCATTTTGCCAACCTTGCTGGGGACCCTTCTGTAGGTAAATATTAAATAAGATAAAATAATGATGATAATAATAATAATAATAATACACGCTTACCTCGTCCAGTCATGATGAAATAAATGCGCGGCCTTTTCAGCATAAGTTTTCAACGACTCTTCTAGTTGCAAATGGCAGACTGCCAATCAGTATAGAAATGAATAACTGCATCTGAAAACATTTAAGCAGTTTCTCAGTTTATTTATTTATGTTCTTATACTGAGTCGGTCATATTTTGGTCATTACTACAGTTGGGACCATAAGGGGCATCTGTCTTAAAGCTATGTACTGTTTTGTCTTATTCATGCGCCCGTTTTCCGACTTCAGGTAGACACAGCTTACTGACGTTGTTTTACGTTATCTCAAACGCCGGTGTGTTGAACACCCCGGGTGACCCGAAGATCCCCATTACCAACGTTTATGAATGGATGTATTTTCTACTATAGCGTTCAGACTTTCGGATGAGTCTTTAAACCGAGGTCCCGTCTCCGTATGACCTAAGCTGTTGGTGGGACGTAAAACTAAAACTCACTCACTCACGCTACTATAGCGCAGCGGCCATTTAGGACTATCTGTAACATGCCTCTTTTGCCATGCATTGGCCAAATATACATGTTGCCGGGATAATGGAGTTTGACTATCCTATTTGTTGTAGCCCGGCAGAAGTTTCACTGAACCTTGATTTTAGGTGTATACAAAAAATTTGATATATTGTGAAAACAGAGACGTTCTACATTACGAATCTACTGTCCGTCGAGGAATAGTTGACAGTGACGTCACGACTTGTTTTTGTTCTGAACACTGCAAAGCTTATGGGGCTAACGGTAAAATAACTCAAATAGTCAGCTACGTCACTGCCAGCTATTTGTTGGCGAACTATACTTGATGCCATCTTGTCACCCTTGGGCATTACCAGGAAATCAAGATGGCGTCCAAGATGGCCGACAGAATAGAAAAATTTAACTATGTACTTAATAAACTAGTTGCCCATCCGTTTGTACGGCAAACCTACATAAGACATCAAATGATTTGGTTTTAGACCATATTTAGATATTTCAACCTGAGTGTTTATATTTTAACGTTCCATGGTGTTGTTTACGGTACAAAATATTTAGTACCCCAAAAAATCTTCATTCTCACCATCAGTTGTTTATTTATTTTGTTTCCCAATGGACAAGTTTGTTAAACTATTACATGCATTAAAAGACACACATATAAGCTTTTCAAACCTGCAATTTATTAAAGTTGTATACTGAAAGTTTTGTGAGTTATTGCTATATTTAACATAGTTACCCCAATACAGAACAAGAAAGCAGTCTGAAGGACAGCCAAATCCCCCGCCGCACTTTGTATCAAGGCTCAACCTTGTGGCCTTCAACTGTGACCTTGACCTTATGTTGGCATGGTTTGTTTATGGTTCTGCACATCAGCTCACTGTGGGGTATATTTCACAAAAGTTTAATGAAATCAATCCAGGCGTAAAGGAGATATGGAACGGACACAAAATTCAAAGTTTCAAACTCGTGACCTTCAACCGTGACCTTGACGTTAAGTCGGCATAGTTCATTTGTAGGTTCTACACACAAGCTCACTGAGACGAATAATTGACCAACGTTTAATGAAAATCTATCAAAGGGTTCAAGAGATATGAAGCGGACAAGAAAGTGTTACGGACAGACAAACGGACGGACGGACGGACGGACGGACGGACAGACAGACGAAGGCCATTCCTATAATCCCCGCTCCGCTTCGTGGTGGTGGATTAATAAATCGAAGCTAAAATTTCATATTAATCCTGTGCCAACTTCACCAGGAGAAAAGTGTAGTAGAAAATTAGCATTTAGGGTTGAAAGGGGTGAGTATTAAGGGTTCTATCCTTAAGAATCACCAACGAGTCCGGTGAATATTTATCACCCAAAACAGTGCTAGAATTCAGAAATATATATACTACTCAAAGTTTGCTAAGGATCACATTTTATAATGTCTACCACTTTTTGGTTTGGTCACTTTTTGGTTTGATTTGAGGCGAGCAAACCGGGTCTAATGACCAGATTTTAATTGTTCCATGGAGGGGCACATGACCTGATAGACCAATCAGATTATTCCGATAAACTCCATGCAATTACCGAAAACAGTCTACCTAAATATCGAAAAAGTGGTTCCTGTAATTGCCGAAATGAAGTAAATCTAAATAGTTGAAAAAAAAAAAAAAAACTCCTAGCAGTAATTTCCGCAGATTACATCATAAACATAGGGTTCTAATTATGACCTATTTGGGCTCTTCTGTAATAATACATTATTATTTTCTATGCAATTCTGTGAAATATAATTTTTACTCTATTAAAGTATTATCGACCAGTCAAATCGACCCATGTCACCTCCAAGGTACCCCAGATCACAGAAATATACCCAAAGACAGTTTAATGTCTTTTCTTTGGTCGTTACCGGTAACGTTGAAAGGTTTCCCTGTAGCAATCAAAGCACTGACAGCACTAATAGGTCGATTGAGAGTAGGCTTGGAAAATAGTTCTGAACTGAGACTTAGTCTGTTTCATTCAACCCTTAAATTCCAGTATTTTAAGCAAACAGTGTAGACCCTGATCGGACGCCGCGTTCTTGGGCGTCTGAACTGGGTCTACATTGTTTGCAAAACCAAACCAGATTCATTAGATAATATGACAGATGGAAATGATCAGGAATTGATACAATTACTTCCCATCTAAGACACCAAAGGAAAGAAATACCGACACAAAACAATATCATAATTAAAACGTCAAGAGCGGATAGCCAAAAGGACAGTTCCTACAAAATTTCCAAACGGCTAACCAAGTGGCTATCCAAAATAAACAGATATTAACAGTACATATATGCAAAGACAAACTATAACAATAAACCACAACTGACGTACAGCCTTGGAACGGTCAGTAACGGTTTTCTATAGGGCGCTTAAATCGGTTTTACGCAATTTAGTTTGACTTAAGCAGTAGTTAGAGATACCCATGTGTAAGATAACGTGACAAAAGTCATTAGTTAATACGAATTTATTTTAGTTCGATTGCGATGGAAGCTTCAAGCTTATTTAATGGCTCTCGAACACTCATTACGGACGTTTTCACACGCGCGAGAGAGAGGCAGTGACTATTACACAACTGCTACCCACTATCACCTGGGTGGAGTGAGGCAGTGTCCTTACGTGTCTTGCCAAAGGGCATACCTCGTTACCGGGTGCCGGATTCGAACGCACAACTTCTCGATCATGAGTCGAACACTCGTCATTGACGCTTAAGATGATATTTTGTCAAGCGTGTCCTTTAGGCTAAAGTTCTGATTTTGTTTAGCTTGCACACAGAGTACATCAAACAGGATAGCATTGTGCAAATGAGATAAATAAAACCAGACATCCGAGGCCACCGAAACAAAAGAAAGACTTAGTGTTCTATGATGGCTGAAAAGAGCGATCTTGGCTCTGAACGATTGGGTGCATGTAGAGCATGGTTGTTGATGCCTTATCTCTGGCTTTCCGCCGGGAAAGTGTTCGGCTAAAATGGTTCGTTTTGCCTCGTACACTACAGTACTCCTTCTTTTTGGGCCGTGGCTCTCGGTCACGCACAGTTTCTTTCTACGACTCAGCTGGTATGTTGAAGTCCTTGCATCGCTTCTTCTGTCTATCAGGGGGACGTTTTCCCTTTTGTAATTCTCCACAGAGGATTTTCTTCGGTAAATGTTCATCAGGCATTTCGATAACATGGCCTGCCTATCTTAATTGTGACAGTTTTATACTCAGTATCAACACCCTGTAACTCTGCCCTTTGTTGGCTTTGACAGTTCTGAAGTCGAGCTAAAGGCTTCAATGATTTCAGATTGATTTTCAACGGAAAGGGGCATCATGAAGTCTCTTTCACCAGAAAACAGGAACAGATCTGCCACAAATGTTGCGCAATTCGTGACCATCGGAATGCCCACAATTTGTCTAAATAACTACCAAATCTTATGTAAATATTGTCAAGTAGAAAGGTGAGAGCTTCACAAACTTTAAAATCGCAGACGTAGCAAATATTAGAATAAACAAGTAAGTTATGGATATTTTAACATTTAAACGTAACGTTAGAAAATCAGATACACTTGATCCACAGTGTTTTAGCTCACCTGAGTCGAATGCTCAGATGTGATCTTATAGTATGGCAAGGCTCCGTTGTCTGTCTGTTGTCTGTTGTCTGTCAACATTTTCAAACATCTTATCCTCTGAAACCACTGGGCCGATTGAAGTCAAATTTCATGTGGCGCATCCGTGTGATTGGGGAACGAAAATTTGTTCGCAGAGACCAGATCACGTGACCAAGATGGCCGCCATGCCTATATATGGTAAAATCCCTTCAAAAATCTTCTCCTCCGGAACCAGTAAGCCGATTGTCATGAAACTTAATATGTAACATTCGGGACTCGGCTCGTCATAGTTTGTTCAAAGGATGATCCTCGGATGACGAACTTGACCTATTTTAAGCCAAGGTCAAATTTGGTCATATAGACTTTTGAATGGGAAAATAGTCAAGACTGTGTATTTTTCGAAATCTTTTGCAGCCTGTGATCTGAAAATTGGCAGATGCAGGTAGCTAAATGAGTGGATGAAACTACATTAATATTCAAGATCAATGTCATTATTTGTCCGTACCCCAAGGCCCTTCAGATATGAAAATTAAAACTTATTTTCCCCAGAAACCACCTAGCTATTTGCAACAAAATTTCGTGTAAATGCCTTTAGCTACAAGGAAAAGCAATCAATTAAAATGAGTTTGGTCACATGACCAAGATGGCCGTCACGCCCATATAAGGTAAAAACCCTTCAAAAATTTTCTTATCCGGAACCAGTAGGCCGATTGCCATGAAACTTAGTATGTAGCATTGGGGACTCGGATCCATCATAATTTATTCAACCGATGACCCTATGACGAACTTGACCTGTTTTATGCCAAGGTCAAATCTGGTCATATAGACTTTTGTATGGGAAAAGGTCAAAGTTGTGTATTTTTCGGAAACTATTGCAGCCTATGATTTGAATAATTGGTAGGTGATGGTAGCTAAATGTGTGCATGGAACTACATCAGTATTCAAGGAAAATATCATTATTTGACCTTGGCCAAAAGTCATTCAGATATGAAAATTGTAGCTTAATTTTTTCAGAAAGCACTAAGCCATTTGTAACCAAATTTCATATAACGCCTTTGGCAACAAGGAAATAAAATTAATAAAATGAGTTTTGTCACAGGATTAAGATGGCCACCATGCCCATATACGAGGGAAGGCTGAAAAGTTCTGAGCCTAACCAAGAAGCAGGCATTGAAGAGCCATGAAATTTTGTATTCATTAAATCCAAACCTTTATTACTTGATATGACCCAAATGAGTTCAAGTTTACCTGCAATAATGTAGAAATTCTAGACTTTGAAAATTGATACTAGCACGTTTTTGAGACAATGGACAAAATCTGGCATCGTGGTGTCATCAAGTACCTCCATAAAAAGGGGTTAGCTCCTAAGGACATTCGTGCCGATATGGTTGCTACATTAGGAGATGATGCTCCTTCGTATGCAACCGAGAAAAGGTGGGCAGCAAAGTTTAAGATGGGCAAGGACAGCCTTGAAGATGATGACCTATGTGGATGAGCCACAACGGCAACAACTGAGGAAACCATCAGCCAAGTGCACAGGGCCGTGATGGATGACAGGTGTTTAACTGTGAATCAGTTAGCTAACACTGTTGGTATATCCCGCGAACGAGTAGAGAACATTCTACACAGTGAATTAGGAATGTCGAAGGTTTCCGCCAGATGGGTGCCACGGCTTTTGACGCCTGACCAAAAGTTGACCAGACTGAACCTGTCACACGCCAACTTGGCTATTTTTGAAGCAGACCAAGATGGTTTTCTTGAAAGGATGAATGTTGGGTTCATCACTTTGAGCCAGAGACCAAAAGACAATCCATGCAATTGAAGCACCATGGCTCATCCCATCCAAAGAAGGCAAAGGTCGTCTCCTCAGGGAAGGTGAAGTGTTCTGGGATGCCAAAGGCATAATATTCATAGATTACCTTCAAAAGGGCAGAATAATTAATTGGGAGTATTATGCAGATCTGCTAAAACAATTGCGAAAAGCAATTAAGGCTAAACGACCCGGAAAATTGACAATAGGGGACAATGCGCCTGCTCATAAATCGGTTGTCGCAATGGCTGCTGTGCATGACTGTGGCTTCACACTTGTCGATCACCCTCCGTATTCACCAGATCTAGCTCCATCAGATTATTTCCTGTTTCCAAACATGAAAAAGCACTTGGCTGGTCAGCATTATCGGTCAGACGAGGAGGTGATAGCCGCAGTGGAGGAGTTTTTTTCAGGGACCAAGATTAGACCTTCTATACCACTGGGATCCAAGGACTCCAGCATTGCTGGAGGAAGTGTGTGGACAGGAAGGGAGACTATGTTGAAAAATAAGGCATTTTCAGCATGGACAAACCATTGGATCTTGGTCAGGCTCAGAACTTTTCAGCCTACCCTCGTAAGGTAAAAACCCTTCAAAACTCTTCTTCTCCGGAACCGGGGGGGGGGGGATTTTCATGAAAATTAGTATGTAGCATTAGGGACTCGGGTCCATCATACTTTGATCAAATGATTACTCGGATTTCCTTGACTTATTTTACGTTAAGGTAAGATTTAGTCACATAGACTTCTGAATGGAAAAAGTCAAAATTGTGTATTTTTCGGAAACCATTGCAGTCTCTGATCGGAAAATTGGTAGATGCAGTTAGCTAAATGAGAGGACGAAACTACATAAGTATTCACGGTCAAGTTAATTCCTTGACTTTTGCCTAAGGCCTTTCTTATATGAAAGGACGAGTTACAATTTAGCCATATTTGTGCCTACGATGGATCTTGATGAAACTTATATGCAATATAGTCCAACATATACGCGTTCATATGACAACAATATTTAATTAACCATGACATGTGCAGTAACGTGACTTCCGTTTTTCTACAAGTGGGGTAATTGTCAGTATTTGGTGATTTGCCAAAGTAATATGACATTTTTTAATAATTAACCACATTAAAGCGTGCTAATCTACATGTCCATATCATAATCTACGTTTCTTGTATCCCGTGACACGATATTATGTACAGTATGTGCATAAGAAATTTATATTGTGTTGAAGTTTTATGTATTTAGTATAATATGTTAGAAGTGCTTAAAAATACGGAATGATTTTTCGATTCTGAAATATATATTTAAAATGTTGGCAGAAAGACTAGAACAGTACAATATATCATTACAACATACAGCAGATTTGATTTGATTTTGGTGACCTTGACCTCATTTTTCAAGGTCACACCAACCCCAAAACAGTCATTTATAAGCCAAAAATAGCTTGTCTGCACTCTGTCTCTTTTAATAAACTGCTTAATTTCGGTCAAACTTAGTACAATATAACAACAAGAGGCAGATTTGTTTATATTTTGTCGACTTTGACCTTTTTTCAAGGTCACAGGCTCCCAAAAACAGGCAATTGTGGGACAAACAAAAAGGCTTGACTGCACAATTGCTCATAAACGAATTGATTGCATTCAAATTTGGTATAATATACCATTGCAACATACCGCAGATTTGATTCGAGATTGGTGACCTTGACTTTTTTTAAGGTCACAGCCCCCCCCCCCAAAAAAAAAGTTGGGCCAAAATAGCTAAGGATAACCCTTTCTACAACTTATTTAACGTCACTAGAGCTGGTTTCTCAGAATGTGTGGCGGCCGTAAAAAGTCTCCCTGCCCTACATCATAGTGTAGTTTATATTTTCTTTTCTATTCTTGGATCATTGATTCCATTGTTGAATTTTGAAAATATTTTAGGGTCACTGATGAAGCCCCATTGACAAAACTAGCTAGTGTGGCCCAGAAAACATGTACACTCCATATTTTCCAGTTCTGTGGTGTATTCCTTGCTTCCATAGGATAACCCTTTCTGCAACTTATTGGATGCACTCTAAGGCCAAGGTCTCCCGAAACCTGTTCTTTTGGGGCCAATAATTGCTTATCTGTAACCTATATCATTTAAGAATTTATGAAAATTGGTAGAGCATTTAATTACAGTCTACCAAATTTGTCTGGTGATCTGAGCTTTTTAATGACTATGTTTTTAAGGCCATAGGCTCCCACAAAAACTGTCAGCTTTTGACCAAAAATGGCTGGTTTGCAGCTTACATTTTGTGGACTTTAATCTAGTTATTGAACCAAATGGGTGTTTAAGGTACATGTACATTTATGGTGAGGGGACATTGTTGTCCTCTGAAAACATTTTTATTTATACCAGCATTCAGGGTACGTCTGCAGAAAATATGAAATGTTACATACTCTGTAAACAATATAAGACATAAACTGGTAATGGAAGGTAAACATGAATGCATGTCATACAGGTAACATGCACATCATGCGACAGCAGTTACACGATAGTCCTTTAATTCATCAATGAACAGAATTCCCGTTTGCCCAGCAAGGAATGATGGTCGTGCTCATACACATGGCCAGCCGCTGTCCTTCTGTATATGTAGACTATATTGTTTTTTTATGTGCGAGTATGCACAGTACTTTGATTACATTGATTTTCTCACCTTATGTTATCGATAAAAGTGTATTTCTTAACATCCTCCACATCGTTAACCGCCAAAACATCAGCATGTTTGAAAGCATTATTGTTTCTGAAATAAAGTGGTGTGTAGTTTTCTCCGGTTGACAATGTGGACGACCATGCAATTTTCCTTTGAACACCACAGGGGTCTTCACTTTTTCCACAGGCGCAATGTTACACATGACCAGTAGTGCATGTATTCAACCGGAAATTTTGTTACGAAAATGCATGCGGATGAAAAAGTAAATATTTGTCCAACAAACCAGAGATATTTGGTCACCTTATGAGTGTATTTTGATCAGCTTTTGATGACTTCAAGAATTAGCTCTTTCAGTAGGCACTTTGCAATAGAAAACTGTAACCCGTCCTTTAAACCTTATTTTCTACTAGAAACTCTGCGCCGTTGGTGACCAAATTTTATATAAAAGCTTATAGAAGCAAGAAAATGAAAAATTATTGATATGAGTTTGGTCACACGACCAATATGGTCACCGTGCCCATTAAGGGTAAAACACTGCAGAAATCTTCTTCTCTGTCATCACTGGGCCGATTTTCATGAAAGTTGGTATTTAGAATTGGGGATTTGGGCCAATAAGTTTCCTCAAATGATGACCCCTTGATGGCCTTGACCTAATTTATGTCAATGTCAATTTTATTCGCATAGACATTCGTATGAGAAAAAGTAAAAAGCGTGTGAAAAACTATGTAAAAACGTGTATTTGTCGGAAACTACTGCAGCCTGTAATCTGAAAATTGGTAGATTCAGTTAAATAGTTGAGTGAGTGAATCTACTAGAGTATTAAAGGTCAAGATCATTCCCTGACTTTGGCCAAAGGTCATTCGGTTATGGAATTAAAACATTTCTTCACAGAAACCACTGCTCCATTTGTAGCCAAATTTCATATTAAAGCTTTCAGGAACAAACAAATGAAAATTCATTAATATTAATTTGGTCACATGACCAATATGGCTGCCATGCCTATAAAAGGTAAAACTCCTTCAAAAAATTGCTCCAGAACTAATGGACCCATTATCAGTTCACTTGACCAAGATGGCTACCATGGTAAAACCATTTAAAAATCTTCGCAGAAATAGAAATCAAATGGTGCCATAAAGTCTCAGCACTCAGGTGGGCGGCTCAGAACCATTGCTACTTCGTTATTATTATTATTTTTCTTCTTCTTCTTTTTGTTTCATCGTTTCTGTGAGAAAATCCTTTGCCAATTGATCAGCGGAAGGGAACTCGCCTAAGACCCCTGTCTGCACCTTGGATTTATCTTGCAACTTTCATAGGTTGAAGAGCTCCACCAAAGCGTACCTGATAGGTAATTCGTCATCATAAAAAGAAATGTGTGAGCATTGCAGAAAACATCAAAATGAACAGCGTTGGCGCTAGAACAAGACTTGCTTGTCTTCATTAGTTGCATGCAATTGTTCAGAAAACATGCCATCCAGGACCCGGCAAGTATACCAAAGTTGAACTGCTGCACCGTTTATATGAACTTGTTACAATTTTCCAAAGTCCTTTACAACTGAGTGTGCTAAATGCTTTTGTAATGTCAAAGAAAGCCACGTAGAGATTCACATTCTGAATCTGGTATATCTTTTGAAGCAGTCTTTTTGTGAATAACATGTTAATTGTTCCGCTTTTCTTCTTGAATCCACATTGGTTTCCATGTAAAAGCTTCTGGCAGTTCAATTAGTTCCTTCAGTCAGCTGAATACGACTCTTGCAACTATCGTCCCGCAAATTGACCACAGTGTACGTTATTTCGTTTAAAACTGACAACTGACCTTATTTTATTATATATTATATATTTTTTCTTATTATATTTTCTTGTCCTGTGGGATCATTGATTCCATTGTGGAATTTTGAAAATATCTGAGGGTCACTGATGAGGCCTAATTGGCCGTAACTAACTAGTTAGTCTGGCCCAGAAAACATGTACACTCCACATTTTTCAGTTCTGTGGTGTATCCCTTGCTTCCAAAGGATAACCCTTTTATAGAACATATTTGAATGCGTTAAGTTCATTGATAGATAGTTCTATCCCAGTAGCCTTAAGGTCGAAATCACGGACATATCTTTCACGTTTTGCGCTAGACTTTGTAAGACTTAATACATCTCATACCATACCAAAGTCAGATTTATTTATGCATGCTGTTAGATAATGGCCAAAAGATTAGTCAGCACTACACAACCCTTCTTGTCCTTATCCAGGATTCAAAGGCAACAAACTTCGCACTTTTATTTTCAAGTTCTTACGAAAGTTCTAGGATCTATTATTTAAAAATAAACATTAAGTGGATAAAGTATGAAATGATAATATTCGTTTGTTCACAACTTAATTTAGACCTACAAGATCAAACCCATTGGATGCTTTTTAAAAGCAGCCAACTCGTAATGGATTGAAACGACAAGAGACATTAGATCATTTTTGGAAGCGTTATTCATCTAAGAATTCATTTTTATCAAAGTAATGGCCAAGTTAGTGTTCACTGATGCGTGAATATGGCGGATGGAACGTAAGAGTCGAAAATCAACATTTCAAGTATTACTGGCGGAAATCTGAAAATCAGGAAAATCACTAGTCTGTCAGTTTTAACTTAGTTAATAGCGTGTATGGTGCCCGTAGGCATTGATTACGGCCTGACATCGCCGTCGGAGCTTATGCTGAGGAAGCTGAGCCCACTCCTCAACGAGAGCCTCTCTGAGCTCCCGGACAGTTGCTTGTTTAACCTGGCCAGAGGAAATGGCTTTCTGCAGCATATCCCATGCATGTTTTATGGGATTTAAATCAGGGGATCTCGCTGGTCAATCCAAGCGCACAATTGTAGATGGCACAAGGTACCGGTAAGTGTTGCGGGCCCTTTGTGCACGGGTATTATCATCCATCAGAATGAAATCAGGAACTATAGCACCTGCGTATGGGCACCATGAGCATCCACAATTTCATTGACGTACCTCTTTGCTGTCAGTGTGGCGTTATCGATGACTTGTCGTCTAAACTCCTTAATCAGGGTTATCGGTACCATAAACTACGCAAAGCCTTTTCAAAATTTTATAGACGCCATTCTGATTTAATTTCAAAATTCAATATTGGGACTTAAATCTCTTCTGCAACAAGGTCTATCGGAACCCGAATTTTATGGTGACTTAGTATATAAATTCAGAAAAACATATAACCGCAATGACTTCAGCACCCAATTTCGTAAAATCATTCTTCGATATAAAAAGATTGGGTACAACATGGATATTATACGACAGACTGCATGCATGGTAGTTAACCCACTCACGGTTGGCAACTTTGCTTCCCTCTTTAATTGCACGCCGGTGGGTCAGGCCTCAGATTCTATGACGGCTCCAACGTAAAGGCTTACTGAGAATTAGAGAGATAATGTTGGTTGGTGCCTGATGCTCTGTCTCTGGTCGGGCTCATCGGAGTCTAACTGTTGGTTTTCTTTTCCAGCAATGGGATACGTATTGCAGGTCGTCGTGACCTCAAGCCAACTTCATGCAACCGATTTCTAACGGTGTGCGTACTTAAACGAACACAGGTAGCGTTCTGCAAGTCGCTACTTATCGTTGTTGCATTGTTGAACCGGTGATGTCTGGCTTGTAGAGCGAAAAATCGGTCTTGAGCTCGAGTTGTTGAGCGTTCACGACCTCTGGCGTGCTGATGCATTTCGTTTCCAGTCAAATGGATGGATGGATGGATATTTTGTTTAAAGACGCTCAACCCTAATAGGGCATATACATGTCGAACTTTAACGGACATCCAGGTAACTGCAGTCGGTTAAAGTAAATACATAGATTTATATAGGAAATTGATAATTATTTCCCTATAAAATAAATAGTAATAGCAATATCTTTTCTGTGCCAGCGGTTCATGATTCTGCATTCTTTTACGAATACACACATGTATTTTTCATGAAGTTTTATCAACAACTTTTTGGTCCTTTTTACATATAATTGGAGGCACCCTCTAAATGTATAGAATATATAGTAAAACTACTGAATGAAGCGACAAAAACTGATGAATATATTATCATAACTTTTTTGTAAGTTGTTATTTTTATTCTGTGCAAGCGGGAGTATGTTGGCAAATGTATTGCGAACACGTCCATATAAATTTTGTAAAATAGAAATGAGAATAATTTGGTCCTTTTTGAAAATGAAATACACTACCCTCCTTTTCTATTTCCAGTTTACCTTGGTAACCAGCAGTCAGCGGTTGTTACTAAGGTAAACAATAACAAAGGATATATTACGCCTACGACGTGCTTCTTGAACTGTATGGTTCGGGATTTTTATTTATTTATTTATTTATTTTTTTATTTATCTATTTATATATTTATTTATTTATTTAGATGTATTCTCAAATGTAAATGTTTTCGAAAACAAAGACTTTATTACGCCTACGATATGCTTAATTATCAGTTTGAAATGGAATAATGTGTTTGTTACTTTGGTTTGACCATCATAAAACACGCTGCATAATTTTGACCCCCTTAAACCCCACTTTTATGCAGTAAAACAGGGTTAACAGTTGTACACATTTTTTTCTGCTTAAAAACATAGATTGTGGGTACCCGTTTGCAACGCCGAGAGGGTTCTAACGAGTACCCACAAACTATGTTTTGTGCCAGTTTGACCGCCTCGTCGAGGCGATTCTGGTGAGTATCCACAAACTTTGTTTTGAGCAGAAATTAGAAAATAACGTATTTTTTAACTGATGATTTTAATTTATAATGATTTTGTTTGTTTGTTTGACTCTTTGTTTGTGATGGATTTCACGGCCCAGTGAATACTATTTAGATCACTTTTAGTTAACCTATCTACACTAATCATGGGCATGCTTTTACGTTGGCGGTTAACCAGTAGAGTGAACATTCTTCCTCCAGAAACTGTCAACTGCCTTTCTTGAATCATTTTAGTGATAAAATTTTCAATGTACATGTGTATTTGAATAGGCCTGGTTTTGTAATTGTTTAGTTTCATTAAGTGACGTTATGTTCTAAATGTGGCTCCAAATTGTATTAAATTATATTGAAGTAGATTTGCCGACAGGGGCCAGAAAAGACAGATAATTTTATTGTTCTGAAAACTGTGAAGATTATGCAATGTTTTACAGACCTGTCACTTACTGCTCAAAACATTATCCCGTTTACACCTCGACAAACTGAAATCTAGTCAGAATGCTTTACAGATCATGATATTAACATTAAAACCGCGCCAACCTAAATACTACTAAAGGCTAGATTCTGGTAGGACTTTAAATTTGGAGAAATGGACCTTAAAAACCTGTCCTGGAGTGGATAAATATTTATTAAGAAAGGACAAAGATCTCTCTCATGCACGTAATTGTAAGACAAACAGCTTTTTCTGGATTTATTTTGACCCCCTTAAACCCTCTTTTATATAGTAAAACTGGGATATATATTTTCTTATTTCTGCTCAAAAACCTTGATGCTGATTACTCGCTAGAACAACCTCGCCGAGGGGGTTCTACTATGTAGCCCAAATCTATGCTTTGAGCAGAAATATAAAAAATATCAGATTTTATCCGCAAATTTTCATGATTTGGTGGTAAAATGTTTATCGTATTTTTGCTCGTGTTACAAAAAAAGTTTGAGCCCAGGATTATTCCCTGCAATCGTTTATTGTCCATTTATTGTCCTGTTGGATAGAGCTGATAATCATTTTCTTACACATCGACGCGCAGATTGGCGCGTGTCAAGTGGGCGCCTGTTAACAGTTTTTGTTCACGACTATGCAAACGTATTGGATGAATCATCACGAAAACACGCCTATGTAATTTTTACCTTATTAAACCCCACTTTTATTAAGTAAAACTGTGTTTTACAGGGGTAAACATTATTTTTTCTTATTTCTGCTCAAAAACATAGATTGTGGGTACTCGTTATAACCGCCGAAATATGAAGAATACCATTTTTTTCTGTGGAAAATTGTAGTGGATTTTTTTTTCAATATATTTGAATAGGTGTGTTTCCGAAAATTTTCTAATATTATTTCTAAAATATAGATTGTGGGTATTTGTGTTAATAATATACTAATCAGAGTCAAAAAATGAAGGTAATGATAATGATAATAATAATAATAATAATAATAATAATAATAATAATAGCAAGAATAATAATTCAGTCTGTTTTTTTTTTTTTTTTTTGTAATCCCCTCCATCTCTGTCTTACTTTAAGCTCGGACCCATCAGATTTACTTAAGACTTTGATTGGATTATAAAGAGATAAAGGCAAAATCAAAAGTGTTTTTCGAGAAAATGACCTTGGCGTAACAAACCAATAATTATATTAATCCCTGTTAACCCTTTTTGTACCAAATGGAATGTTCCTCCATATATATAGTACAAGTCCATTTCAAGATTTAGGGGTGTCAGGTTGTGTTTTCTTCAAAATTCATTTGGAAAATGGCTGAACTTTTAGCAAACAGCGTAGGCCCTGATCAGGCGCCGCGTTCTGCGGCGTCTGATCTGGGCCTGCACTGTTTGCCAGGGTACCTGTTTTGGGGGTTTCCGGTACTAAATGGGTTAAACACCGCGTAACATCTCGAAGTCACGGGTGAACATCATTGGAAAGGTAGACTGAGGACCGCCCGAGGCATTAAGTATATAAGAATATCACCTATTAAATGAATAGACAGCAATCAACTAGGTTGTTTTTCTAGCATTGATTTATATTATCCTGGTGCTCTTGCCAAACGCGAATCGGATAGAGGAATACGAACGGGTGCAGTCTGATCTGAGTCATTGGACTGTCAAAGCAAGCAAAAACTAAATCATGGGTTCCGGCTCAATATTATGACCTTATTGTGTGCAATAAACAAAGACTGGGAACAGTTTGCGAATACACGCAGTCTGGTCCGAGTCTGTTTAATTCGCCTGAGGGGAGATGAGATTCTGCTACATACAGAGACCCGATGAATAATTTCACACAGATTGCGTCTTCGATTGATCGGCTAAATATGATTTAATGTAATAGCAACATGAACAATAGATTCCGGGACAAAATCCCCCCGGACATAATCCCCCCCCCGGACAAAATCCCCCTTTTTGTAAAGGTGGACAAAATCCCCCCCCCCCCCCCAACATTTGTTCAGGTGGACAAAATCCCCCCTGGACAAAATTCCCCCGGACATAGACCCCCTGCTGTTTATAAAGGTGGACAGTATCCCGCACACCTCCACATGCACAATTACTGATTTTTTGAAAATCAGTCTGTCGTTTTGAAAACTGCAGATTCCATATCCGATATGGTGCAGTACTATCAAAGCTATATTGGTGCTCATGGAGAAATTATTGCCCGTCCACACTGTATAGGTCATTTTGGAGACGTTGCTTGTGAGACCAAAATAACAAGAGTTGTCAGAAGACAACATAGCTCGCCTTTGGGGGCCTATGATGGATGAGGGCAAGTTTCTAAAAAAAACAGCCACAGTGACCTTGACCTTCAGCCCCTGACCCGGAAACTCAAAGTCACTCAAGATATCATCATACCAAACATTTGTGTCAAGTTATATTAAAATCCATCAATAAATGAAGGTGCAAGAGCGATGACAAAGTTTTTCTAAAAATAGCCACAGTGACCTTGAACTTCAGCCCCAGACCCTGAAAGTCGATCGCACTTGAGATATCATCATACCAAACATTTGTGTAAAGTCCATCCATAAATGTAGGCACTAGAGCGATCACAAAGTTTTTCAAAAAATAGCCACAGTGACCTTGACCTTCAGCCGCTGACCCTGAAAGTCGAACTCCCTCGAGATATCATCGTACCCAACATTTGTGTAAAGTTATATTAAAATCCATCCATAAATGTAGGCACTAGAGTGATCACAAAGTGTTTTTCTAAAAATAGCCACAGTGACCTTGACCTTCAGCCCCGGAACCTGAATGTCAAAGTCACTCGAGATATCATCATACCCAATATTTGTGTGAAGTAATATTAAAATCCATCCATAAATAAAGGCGCAAGAGCGATGAAAAAGATTTTCTAAAAATAGCCACAGTGACCTTGACCTTTAGCCCCAGACCCTGAAAGTCGTATCCGCTCGAGAAATCATCATACCCAACATTCGTGTGAAGTTATATTAAAATCCATCCATAAATGTAGACACTAGAGCGATTACAAAGTTTTTTTGAAAAATAGCCACAATGACCTTGACCTTCAGCCCCAGACCCTGTAAGTCGAACTTGCTAGAGAAATCATCATACCCAACATTTGTGTGAAGTTATATTAAAATCCATCAATATATTAAGGTGCAAGAGCGATGACAATGTTTTTCTAAAAATAGCCACAGTGACCTTGACCCCGTGACCCTGAAAGTAGTGACCTTGACCTTAAGCCCCTGTCCCTGAAAGTCAAAGTCACTCGAGATATCATTATACCCAAGTTATATTAAAATCCATCAATAAATGAAGGTGCTAGAGCGATGACAATGTTTTTCTAAAAATAGCCACAGTGACCTTGACCTTGAGCCCCAGACCCGCTATGTTTTTAAAAAAAAAATAAAAAATAGAAAAAGAAAAAAAAACAAAACAAAAAAAAACAACAAAAAAAACATGCCATCCCCGGGATTTGAACTCACGCAGCTTGCAGGTAAACTTTAACACAGGATTTCAAGGGAGGTAATACAGAGGAAAATATTAACTTCTCAAAAAGTCCAATTTAAGCCGAAAAACCTGAAAAATGAAGTACAATGATAATGTTAAATATTTTTTTTTACCAATTGTTAATTATTTATTCAAAATAAACTTGTAAAACATCACATATAATAGCTTGCAGGTAAACTTTAACCAAATGCGGACGCCGACGCTGACGCCGACGCCGAAGCCGATGTCGACGCTGACGACGGACGCCCGGGGGTATGGCAATAGCTCCCCCTTACTTTCGTAAGGCGAGCTAAAAAGGACATACTTGTATTAACTTTTTGTAATTGTACATGTGTGCTTTGGGGTTTTATGGACCTCTCAGCCCATTAGGATTATGTCTGGCATGATCAGTTAAATTGACATATTCCAATAACAGATTCCAATATTTTTCATATTTCTGCTCAAAAACATAGATTGTGGGTAGTGGAAGGATAAGTAACTAGAACAATTTAAAGCAAGGGTGATTTTTTCCGCGGGGGGGGGGGGGATTTTGTCCAACCTGACATACAGCGAGGGGGATTTTGTCTGGGGGATTTAGTCCGAGGGGGATTTTGTCCGCCTTTACAAAAAAAAGGGGGGGGGTTGTCCGGGGGGGGGGGGGGATTATGTCCGGGGGGATTTTGTCCGGCTACCGAACAATACTATCTTCCAAGCTCTGGGAATCAGTAGCAGAAGACACTTTCAAATATTTTTTTCTTAATTTCCAACGCGAATAAGGTTTGACATTTCACGTGAATCGTTTGCTGCAGACGATTCACAAGTGATATGAAACATCATTTGGGCTTAGAATTAACAACAAAAATATTTTGAAAAAAAAAAAAATAAAATAAAAAAAAAAAAAAAACAACTTGATAATTAGATCATTTTCGTCGGACTAGTCATGTTGTGTTAGTACCCATCGGAATACCCACAATTTGTCTAAATAACTTAGTACCGAATCTAATATAAATATTGTCAAGTAGAAAGGTTAGGGCATCACACACTTTCTGACATGACCAAAGTGTATAATTCTTATGCTCTTTAGAAGTGAAAAATGCATTTCTGACATTACATGCAAGATAGAGAGAATCTTCTCTGTGAAAAGCCCATTCAATTAAATCATTAAGCTTTTCCTTTATAAGATTATGAGGAAGTGTAGTGTAAAGAGTGGAAAAATCGTAGATAGACAAACTAGAAGCACGAAACTGTCTAGATTTCAATTTATTTAAAACCTCATTCGAATTTTTTATAGACCAAAACAGATTTCTTCCTGATCTTTCAAAGACTTTATCACAATATTTAATTACATGCGTTTTAATAGCAGTAAGACAGGAAGTTAATAATTTAGAAAGTTCAGTGGTAGTGCAAGAACTAGAATTTGCAATAAACCGTGCTTTGTAAGGTTTTTTATGAAGTTTTGGTAACCAGTATAGCGTAGGAAGCTTGTCTTGGCCTTCGTTAACACACACAGCAAACTTGGTGGCTGAAAGACAAACATGTTTATCTACTATAGCTCTCTCTTCAGCCAAAGGCTGACGTTCATAGGCCTTAGTACCACCAAGCTCCTGCTTAAGCGTGTTAACATAGTGGAGCCGTCACACAACGACGACGTTGTTAGCGGCCTTGTCTGCAGGGGCCAAAACAAACTTCTTATGAAATTCTTGAATACCTAGTTTAAGATGACGTAAAGACGTCTTGGGCTTAGGAGGTAATAAGTTAGTATTTTGAGAATAGAAAGAAATGCGTTTATTCACTAGTCTTAAAATGCTAAGTTTCCAGTCCTTTAGGGCTTTACACTCAACATACTCTCGCTTACACCATCGATTACCGAATTCATTCAAGGAAGCAGCGATTTCATCTCTACATTTACTGAAATCAATTTTAGAAGGAAACCGATATTTCGGTCCTTTAGAAATTATATTCCTTATCCTAGAATCAGGAATAATTTTCAAGTTGCCAGTAATTACATGACCAGCAGCAGGATAGCAATACTTTGAGTTTTTACAATCACATGAATCAGGAGTATTAGTATCAATATCAAGATCTGAAACAAGTTTATTGAAATTAAAAATGATAGATCTAACAGGTTTGTTATATTTATAGCAAATTATAGGTGTTTCAGTATTTTGAAAATAAGCAGGAATGGAAGAAAGCACCGATCTCTCACGGAAGATACTGGGCAAATCTATAAAATCCATACCCTTATTAATGAAGGATATTTTGAAGAAATGACGTTTATGACTAATTTCAGAATCAATGTAAGGACGGAGAGTATGCTGAGTATAGCCTCTAGTTAAGAGAGCCGCATCATATAACTGATGAGAACTATCGTAGAATGTATTCGCCTCGGTGTCCAGAAGACGTAAAACAGAAACGGGTAATGAACTTAAAAATGAAAGCATAGAGTGGCGTCCATGATTTAATAATATAATTGACAGTCACTTCAGTCTAGTATTGTTTCGTTTAAACGCACGTGATTTACGTTTAAAGTTACCATTTTTCCTGGTGCCGTGAGATCTAGTTCTGCGTTTTCGACATTCCAGGAGTGAGAAAATATCAAAGTCCGGCATTCTGGAAATATTACCCTCATGATAAATGTTGTCATTAAATCCCAGTGGAAAAGGGGTCTGTAAAAATTTAATCCATTTCAGTTCAGCTTCATGTCTTTTGATTATTTTGAATCTAGATGTAGAATTTGCATCGTAATAAAGTTTTTCCACTGGTTGTATAATAATATTATTTACAGAATGACCTGTACGTCGAAAGTGACGGTACAAGAAAGTGTCAGTTTTCTTAGGCTTACTCATTCTACGATAATGCTCGTTCAATCTAGTTTTAAGCATGCGGTTAGTTTGACCGACGTACTGTATATTACAGTTTGCAGCACGTCAAGTAATTAGATAAATTAAATCTGTAGACTGTCATGTCAAATCAGACATGTTAACTACAGAGAAGCGTCTACCGTTTACAGATGAAGTAACGGTAGACGCAGTGCTTAAATGCGAACAACATCTGCACCTCTTGGCATTGCACTTAGAAATGCTAGGATACATTCCACTTCTTTTCCACGGATTAGTATATTTTCGAAGGATGGGTGATTTGAGAGGAGATAGTCTTATACGAAGACTACTCCCAAAAACATTTGTATTGCCTGCTCCTTTGAGATTAACTGAAGTAACAGAAGACAAATTTAAGGGTCTAACCAATACCGAAGGCAACATAGCATTAAAGTTCTTAATAGAATGGGGAATCCGTACAGAAGAAGCAGAGTGTAACCTAAGGGGTGATATTGATATTTTAAATGTATTTGTAATACTCATTTTGGTTAGTAAGGTTGTGATACCGTCAAAACTAAAGCGATGTTCATACCGGTTATTAAATAAATAAAATTACTGAAGAAGATTCCTTCGAACAGAAGGAAGGTACAACAAAAGCCCACAAAACATCCTAGTCTACTTAAAGTACAGGGATGTCAAACAAGCAGTTGTTATACAACGAGGAACGAACATCGGTTTAATAATGACCTTCAACAGGTATCTAAAGGATGTCAATTGATGGAACAGTGAAAAGCAATTGCATAAGCAATCCCTGAGGATTGGAAAAATAAGAGCATTAAATGCATGTACGGGGAGACCTTTTACAGCCGCCACACGGCACAAACAAAACAGCCCTGATATGCAAAGTAGAAGTAAAACAAAGATCAGGAATTGATACAATTAACTTACTCCATCCATAAAAGACATCAAAGGGAAAGAAATACAAACATTAAGCGACCAGACCATAATGGAAACCTAAACAAAGGAAGGCCATATGGACAGTTACTTTCCCACAAAATGGCCATATGGCCATCCAAAATTAAAAGACACAAGTGATACACACAGTAAGTAACAAACAACAACATAAATAAATCGCCACGGAAGAGCCGCCTTGGAACGGTCAGTGGAAGATTTCCACTGGGGGGCTTAAATCGATTTTACGTGGCCACAATCCTCGCCCTTACTTCCGTCGCGATTTAGACAAATAATTTGTTCAGTCCGCATGAAGGCCTCCTAACTCATCAGTGCAACATCTCCGTGAACACAGAAATCAAAGAACCACAGAGGTGAGACAACGGTGAGGACTCGACAGCAAGAAACCACTGAAATGCTGGAGCAAAAGAAAACCAACAGTTAGACTCCGATGAGCCCGACCAGAGACAGAGCATCAGGCACCAACCGACATTATCTCTTTAATTTTCAATAAGCCTTTACGTTGGAGCCGTCATAGAATCTGAGGCCTGACCCACCGGCGTGCAATTAAAGAGGGAAGCAAAGTTGCCAACCGTGATTGGGTTAACTACCATGCATGCAGTCTGTCGTATAATATCCATGTTGTACCCAATCTTTTTATATCGAAGAATGATTTTACGAAATTGGGTGCTGAAATCATTGCGGTTATATATTTTTCTGAATTTATATACTAAGTCACCATAAAATTCGGGTTCCGATAGACCTTGTTGCAGAAGAGATTTAAGTCCAATATTGAATTTTGAAATTAAATCAGAATGGCGTCTATAAAATTTTGAAAAGGCTTTGCGTAGTTTATGGTACCGATAACCCTGATCAAGGAGTTTAGCCGTTAATAATTTATTACGAGTGTTGAAGTCAGTTACATGACTACACATTCTAGCAAATCGAATTAATTGCGAAATATAAACGCCATAGGATGGCGCACGAGGAACATCACCATCCAAAAAAGGAAAATTTACAATCTCAAAATCAAAGTCATCGCGTTTATCATAAATTTTGCACGAAACAAATCCATCTACAATAGATAGATGTAAATCCAAAAACGGGGCCTCGGTATCAGAAGAATTTGCTTTATTTAACTGAAGTTCTAGGGGGTAAATCTGACTGATCAAACCATCAAAATAGGTATTATCAATATTTAATAAATCATCTAAATATCTAGAAGTAGAGCTAAAAGCTTCAATAATTTCAGATTGGTTATCAATGGAAAGCGACAAAATGAAGTCTCTTTCATAACAATACAAGAACAGATCAGCCACAAGAGGTGCGCAATTAGTACCCATCGGAATACCCACAATTTGTCTAAATAACTTAGTACCGAATCTAATATAAATATTGTCAAGTAGAAAGGTTAGGGCATCACACACTTTCTGACATGACCAAAGTGTATAATTCTTATGCTCTTTAGAAGTGAAAAATGCATTTCTGACATTACATGCAAGATAGAGAGAATCTTCTCTGTGAAAAGCCCATTCAATTAAATCATTAAGCTTTTCCTTTATAAGATTATGAGGAAGTGTAGTGTAAAGAGTGGAAAAATCGTAGATAGACAAACTAGAAGCACGAAACTGTCTAGATTTCAATTTATTTAAAACCTCATTCGAATTTTTTATAGACCAAAACAGATTTCTTCCTGATCTTTCAAAGACTTTATCACAATATTTAATTACATGCGTTTTAATAGCAGTAAGACAGGAAGTTAATAATTTAGAAAGTTCAGTGGTAGTGCAAGAACTAGAATTTGCAATAAACCGTGCTTTGTAAGGTTTTTTATGAAGTTTTGGTAACCAGTATAGCGTAGGAAGCTTGTCTTGGCCTTCGTTAACACACACAGCAAACTTGGTGGCTGAAAGACAAACATGTTTATCTACTATAGCTCTCTCTTCAGCCAAAGGCTGACGTTCATAGGCCTTAGTACCACCAAGCTCCTGCTTAAGCGTGTTAACATAGTGGAGCCGTCACACAACGACGACGTTGTTAGCGGCCTTGTCTGCAGGGGCCAAAACAAACTTCTTATGAAATTCTTGAATACCTAGTTTAAGATGACGTAAAGACGTCTTGGGCTTAGGAGGTAATAAGTTAGTATTTTGAGAATAGAAAGAAATGCGTTTATTCACTAGTCTTAAAATGCTAAGTTTCCAGTCCTTTAGGGCTTTACACTCAACATACTCTCGCTTACACCATCGATTACCGAATTCATTCAAGGAAGCAGCGATTTCATCTCTACATTTACTGAAATCAATTTTAGAAGGAAACCGATATTTCGGTCCTTTAGAAATTATATTCCTTATCCTAGAATCAGGAATAATTTTCAAGTTGCCAGTAATTACATGACCAGCAGCAGGATAGCAATACTTTGAGTTTTTACAATCACATGAATCAGGAGTATTAGTATCAATATCAAGATCTGAAACAAGTTTATTGAAATTAAAAATGATAGATCTAACAGGTTTGTTATATTTATAGCAAATTATAGGTGTTTCAGTATTTTGAAAATAAGCAGGAATGGAAGAAAGCACCGATCTCTCACGGAAGATACTGGGCAAATCTATAAAATCCATACCCTTATTAATGAAGGATATTTTGAAGAAATGACGTTTATGACTAATTTCAGAATCAATGTAAGGACGGAGAGTATGCTGAGTATAGCCTCTAGTTAAGAGAGCCGCATCATATAACTGATGAGAACTATCGTAGAATGTATTCGCCTCGGTGTCCAGAAGACGTAAAACAGAAACGGGTAATGAACTTAAAAATGAAAGCATAGAGTGGCGTCCATGATTTAATAATATAATTGACAGTCACTTCAGTCTAGTATTGTTTCGTTTAAACGCACGTGATTTACGTTTAAAGTTACCATTTTTCCTGGTGCCGTGAGATCTAGTTCTGCGTTTTCGACATTCCAGGAGTGAGAAAATATCAAAGTCCGGCATTCTGGAAATATTACCCTCATGATAAATGTTGTCATTAAATCCCAGTGGAAAAGGGGTCTGTAAAAATTTAATCCATTTCAGTTCAGCTTCATGTCTTTTGATTATTTTGAATCTAGATGTAGAATTTGCATCGTAATAAAGTTTTTCCACTGGTTGTATAATAATATTATTTACAGAATGACCTGTACGTCGAAAGTGACGGTACAAGAAAGTGTCAGTTTTCTTAGGCTTACTCATTCTACGATAATGCTCGTTCAATCTAGTTTTAAGCATGCGGTTAGTTTGACCGACGTACTGTATATTACAGTTTGCAGCACGTCAAGTAATTAGATAAATTAAATCTGTAGACTGTCATGTCAAATCAGACATGTTAACTACAGAGAAGCGTCTACCGTTTACAGATGAAGTAACGGTAGACGCAGTGCTTAAATGCGAACAACATCTGCACCTCTTGGCATTGCACTTAGAAATGCTAGGATACATTCCACTTCTTTTCCACGGATTAGTATATTTTCGAAGGATGGGTGATTTGAGAGGAGATAGTCTTATACGAAGACTACTCCCAAAAACATTTGTATTGCCTGCTCCTTTGAGATTAACTGAAGTAACAGAAGACAAATTTAAGGGTCTAACCAATACCGAAGGCAACATAGCATTAAAGTTCTTAATAGAATGGGGAATCCGTACAGAAGAAGCAGAGTGTAACCTAAGGGGTGATATTGATATTTTAAATGTATTTGTAATACTCATTTTGGTTAGTAAGGTTGTGATACCGTCAAAACTAAAGCGATGTTCATACCGGTTATTAAATAAATAAAATTACTGAAGAAGATTCCTTCGAACAGAAGGAAGGTACAACAAAAGCCCACAAAACATCCTAGTCTACTTAAAGTACAGGGATGTCAAACAAGCAGTTGTTATACAACGAGGAACGAACATCGGTTTAATAATGACCTTCAACAGGTATCTAAAGGATGTCAATTGATGGAACAGTGAAAAGCAATTGCATAAGCAATCCCTGAGGATTGGAAAAATAAGAGCATTAAATGCATGTACGGGGAGACCTTTTACAGCCGCCACACGGCACAAACAAAACAGCCCTGATATGCAAAGTAGAAGTAAAACAAAGATCAGGAATTGATACAATTAACTTACTCCATCCATAAAAGACATCAAAGGGAAAGAAATACAAACATTAAGCGACCAGACCATAATGGAAACCTAAACAAAGGAAGGCCATATGGACAGTTACTTTCCCACAAAATGGCCATATGGCCATCCAAAATTAAAAGACACAAGTGATACACACAGTAAGTAACAAACAACAACATAAATAAATCGCCACGGAAGAGCCGCCTTGGAACGGTCAGTGGAAGATTTCCACTGGGGGGCTTAAATCGATTTTACGTGGCCACAATCCTCGCCCTTACTTCCGTCGCGATTTAGACAAATAATTTGTTCAGTCCGCATGAAGGCCTCCTAACTCATCAGTGCAACATCTCCGTGAACACAGAAATCAAAGAACCACAGAGGTGAGACAACGGTGAGGACTCGACAGCAAGAAACCACTGAAATGCTGGAGCAAAAGAAAACCAACAGTTAGACTCCGATGAGCCCGACCAGAGACAGAGCATCAGGCACCAACCGACATTATCTCTTTAATTTTCAATAAGCCTTTACGTTGGAGCCGTCATAGAATCTGAGGCCTGACCCACCGGCGTGCAATTAAAGAGGGAAGCAAAGTTGCCAACCGTGATTGGGTTAACTACCATGCATGCAGTCTGTCGTATAATATCCATGTTGTACCCAATCTTTTTATATCGAAGAATGATTTTACGAAATTGGGTGCTGAAATCATTGCGGTTATATATTTTTCTGAATTTATATACTAAGTCACCATAAAATTCGGGTTCCGATAGACCTTGTTGCAGAAGAGATTTAAGTCCAATATTGAATTTTGAAATTAAATCAGAATGGCGTCTATAAAATTTTGAAAAGGCTTTGCGTAGTTTATGGTACCGATAACCCTGATCAAGGAGTTTAGCCGTTAATAATTTATTACGAGTGTTGAAGTCAGTTACATGACTACACATTCTAGCAAATCGAATTAATTGCGAAATATAAACGCCATAGGATGGCGCACGAGGAACATCACCATCCAAAAAAGGAAAATTTACAATCTCAAAATCAAAGTCATCGCGTTTATCATAAATTTTGCACGAAACAAATCCATCTACAATAGATAGATGTAAATCCAAAAACGGGGCCTCGGTATCAGAAGAATTTGCTTTATTTAACTGAAGTTCTAGGGGGTAAATCTGACTGATCAAACCATCAAAATAGGTATTATCAATATTTAATAAATCATCTAAATATCTAGAAGTAGAGCTAAAAGCTTCAATAATTTCAGATTGGTTATCAATGGAAAGCGACAAAATGAAGTCTCTTTCATAACAATACAAGAACAGATCAGCCACAAGAGGTGCGCAATTAGTACCCATCGGAATACCCACAATTTGTCTAAATAACTTAGTACCGAATCTAATATAAATATTGTCAAGTAGAAAGGTTAGGGCATCACACACTTTCTGACATGACCAAAGTGTATAATTCTTATGCTCTTTAGAAGTGAAAAATGCATTTCTGACATTACATGCAAGATAGAGAGAATCTTCTCTGTGAAAAGCCCATTCAATTAAATCATTAAGCTTTTCCTTTATAAGATTATGAGGAAGTGTAGTGTAAAGAGTGGAAAAATCGTAGATAGACAAACTAGAAGCACGAAACTGTCTAGATTTCAATTTATTTAAAACCTCATTCGAATTTTTTATAGACCAAAACAGATTTCTTCCTGATCTTTCAAAGACTTTATCACAATATTTAATTACATGCGTTTTAATAGCAGTAAGACAGGAAGTTAATAATTTAGAAAGTTCAGTGGTAGTGCAAGAACTAGAATTTGCAATAAACCGTGCTTTGTAAGGTTTTTTATGAAGTTTTGGTAACCAGTATAGCGTAGGAAGCTTGTCTTGGCCTTCGTTAACACACACAGCAAACTTGGTGGCTGAAAGACAAACATGTTTATCTACTATAGCTCTCTCTTCAGCCAAAGGCTGACGTTCATAGGCCTTAGTACCACCAAGCTCCTGCTTAAGCGTGTTAAAATACTGTCAGTGAAATTCGGACTAATGACAGAACAAGCAACTTTCTCAACTTGTTTCGAACCATCAGTGTAAATGGAAATGTGATGTTTAAAATTGGATTTGATTTCTAAAAATTCATTTTTAAAAATATGTGAATCAACTTCGGATTTCTTATTTTTATGTAATTCTAAAATTATCTTTGGATGATTTAATGTTCATGGTTCTTTTGATGATAATGAGAACGATTGAATATTTTGGACAGTAATATTGGCCTCTTTAATTAAAGGTCTGATTCTTAAGCCAAGAGGTTTAATAGCAGATGGTTTGATATTATAGAATCTTTCATAGTTAGGGTTAAAAACAGTGTCATATGCTGAATTGCGAGGATTTGCGGCTAACTTAATAATATATTGAAGAGACAATTTCTCTCTTCTAATATAAAGCGATGGTTCATTTGATTCAGCATAAAGACTTTCCACAGGTGAAGTACGAAAGGCACCCAGTGCTAAACGTAAACCTTGATGATGTATAGTGTCCAAAGATTTTAAATAAGATTTCCTAGCAGATCCATATACTATGGAGCCATAGTCCAATTTGGAACGAATTAAAAGATCTATAAAGATTTAAAAGAACAGTGCGATCTCCTCCCCAGTCGGAACTGGACAGGACTAAGAATATCAAGAGCTTTTGAACATTTAGCTTTCAAAGCTTTGATATGAGGAATAAAAGATAATTTGCTATCGAATAAAAGACCCAAAAACTTCGCCTCAGTGACGACTGGAATTGGACTGCCGTATATTGTTAAAACTGGATCTAAATGCAACTTTCGAATTTGCCAGAAATGAACACACTGAGTTTTTGTTTTTGAAAATTTAAAACCATTTTCTGTCGCCCAAGTTTCGATATCATTTAAGCACCTTTGGAGATTAAATTGAATGGTTTCCATATTTTTGGAACGATAAAAAATTCCAAAATCGTCAACAAAAAGCGAACAATCTGGGTCTTTTACACATTTAACTATATTATTAATTTTTATGCTGAACAAGGTTGGTAATAAAATACTATCTTGTGGTACACCTTGTTCTTGATTAAATATGTCCGATAATGTATTTCCTATGCGAACATTAAATGTTCGATCGGATAAGAAATTTTGAACAAAAAGTGGTAATCGGCCTTTAAGGCCCAAGTTGTGTAAATCTTTCATGATGCCATATTTCCAAGTCGTATCATATGCCTTTTCTAGGTCAAAGAATACAGCTACGACATGTTCGTTTTTGATAAAGGTATCACGTATAAATGATTCTAAGCGAATCAAATGATCGTTAGTAGAGCTGTTTTTTCTAAAACCAGTTTGAAATTTAGTGATAAGCTGGTTTGATTCTAAGAACCAAACCAACCTATCATTAATCATTCTCTCCATTGTTTTACATAAGCAACTTGTCAAAGCAATAGGTCTGTAATTAGTGGCTTCAGTATGATCTTTATTAGGTTTCGGAATAGGAATAATGGTAGCTTTTCTTCAGTTTGCAGGGAATTTTCCAGAGATCCAAATATCATTCAAAATGTTTAATAATGTTTCCAATGCCTTGTTGGATAAATGTTTTAAAATTTGATAGTGTATGTCATCAGGACCAACAGCAGTATCATGAGATTTATGGAGAGCATCTAATAATTCTTTAGTAGTGAAAGGTAAATTATATTTTTCGTGATTTAATGAAGGAAAATTTAAATTCTTTTTCTCTTGTTCTTGTTTAATATTTTGGAAACTTTCTGAATAATTTGAGCTAGAGGAGTTTTTCTGAAAAATTTTCCCCAAGGCATTGGAAATGTCTTTAGCCGTTGAACACATATTTCCGTTCGATTTTATATGGACATGTTTATTTGATTTGTTTTTGCCACTAATGTCTCTTATCATGTCCCATATTTTCTTCGTTGGTGTTCTCGTATTCAGTTTGGAGACGTATTGCTGCCAAGATGCTTTTTTGGCCGCTTTTATTGTTTTGCGAGCTTTATCTCGCATATGTTTGGCATGGATAAGATTTTCTTTTGTTGGTTGTTTATTAAATTTTCGTAATGCAGATTTTCTTTTATTGATTGAAGTTTTAACTTCATTAAACCAAGGTCTGTTTCTTTTTGAAAATGTCGAGGATTTAGGAATACATTTTTTAGCAATTTCAATCAATTCATCAGTAAAATCTTGTATATCATTTGCATTTTTAAAAATTTCAGGTTCGAGTTTTTCATTACATAACTGATTAAAATTTTCCCAATTTGCTTTACTCAAATTCCATCTGGGGTGACGATCCTCATAGGTCGATTCAATTTCTTCAATTGCTATCGGAAAATGATCGCTCCCATGGAGATCGTCCACAACAGACCAATAAAAATCTAAATATTTGGAGAGCAAATTGAAAGATCTAAAGCAAAATAATTTCTTGTGGGAGAATGAAGGTGTGTTGATTGTTTATCATTAAATAAACATAAATCAGTTTCAGCAATAAAATTTTCTATGATTTCTCCTTTGTCATTTGTATCCGAGCAACCCCATAATTTACTGTGACTATTAAAGTCTCCTAATAATATATAAGGACTAGGTAATTGATTAGTTAAATTTTCTAAATCTTGTTTAGAAAAATTATAATGAGGTGGAAGGTAGACGGAACAAATCGTTATGGATTTAGATATAGTGACGTTTACAGCAACAGCTTGTAAATTAGTATTTACATCTATTTGCCTATGAGGAACGTTTGATTTCACGAGAATTGATGTTCCTCCTGATGCCTTCTGATTATCCGTTGTGATATGATTGTACATACTGTAACCTTTGAAATTAATATTATCTGTAGTTTTCGAAAACGTTTCTTGGAGACAAATGACATTAGGAGAAAAAAGTGTAGATAAAATTAAAAGTTCGTTAAAATTGGCTTTCAGTCCTCGACAATTCCATTGAATTATTGACTTCTTTATCCATGGTTGAATGGAGAGAAGATTAAAACAAGGAATTTAACCCTTTATCTTTTATTATGCTTTGAGAACGTGGAGGGATCAACGTCCAACTCCATGTCCTCAAGGGCGCCGTACGGATTAACCAGTTTTACTGGATCAGCCGACGCCCCTTTACTGTTTGGGTTTGATCCTTTAGGCTTTTCTTTGCCGTTTTTTTCTTTTTGATCCGCTGTCCCTGACGTGGATCGGGAGTGAGATCTGCTAGAATGTTTGCCGTTCGGTTGTGAACTGGTCTGTGAAGTTTGTCTAGATTCTGTTCTTGAATGATGAGTAGATGCAGATTGTGACGATGTAGTAGGTTGTGACGATGTAAGTTGTGACGATGTAGTTTTGGGTTTAACAGAAGAGGTAATAACTTTAGAGTGTGGTTTAATTTCAAAATCTTTTTCGTTGAATTGTGTAGATGTGTCTTTGGTTTCAGGTTTGCTGGTAAGGGATTGGACAACTTTGGCGAATGGTTTCTGGTTTATTTTGATGAATTTTCTTAGCTTCCAAATATGTGACGTTTTGAGTGACTTATTTTCACTATTTCTTTTTCCGTTTTCCAAACTTCACAGACGTTTGATTTGGATAGATGATTTTTTCCGCAGTTCACGCACTTTGGAGAATTCTTGCAGTTGACATTGTGGTGATCGGTACCACCACACTTCTCACACACAGATCCGTCAGGGACAGTACAATCATTTTCATGATGCCCAAACCTCTGACAATTGAAACATCGCAGAGGATTGGGCACGTAGATTTCGACCGGTATTATTCTGTAGAAGATATTTTTAGAGATCTCGGCAACGTAGTTGTGTTGAAAGTTAGTAGTAAAGTGTTGGTGTCTGTTAGATTTCCGTCTTTTTTAATTTTGAATCTTTTGCAGGCCGTAACTCCTTGTTCTTTCAAATAGTCGACAATGCTGGCTTCCGATTCCTGTTTAAGCATTCTGTCACGGAGTATTCCTTTACATGAATTTAATGTTTTGTGCTCCGTGACAGACGTTAAGGTTGAAAAATTTGTTTATTTTTAGAAGGTTTTCCGTTGGAGATTTTCGATTAGTTTCAAGTAAAAGTGTTCCGTTTTTCATTTTTTTACAGTTTTTAGCGTTCCAATTAAAGCAATTTGTTTTTCAATGACAAAAGGTGAAAGTGTAGTTACGGCCTTTTCTTCGTTGCTCGAAACCACTAAAAATCTTGCGAAATTTTCATTTGCTTTGAAATTGAATGTAGCCGGTTCAGGGTCGTCATCGGATAAGTCTAAAAATGCTCTTTTCCTAGTGTTGGATCCCATGGTGATAATTTCCCTACTAGCATTCTACATAAATCTACAGCGGGCCGTTAGCGGCCCGTCAGCTACCCTGACGGGCCGCTAACGGCCCGCTGTAGATTTATGTAGAATGCTTACTGGGTTATGATTCGATAGCTATGCGCCCCACCCTCCTTGGAGCCCTACAAGGGGGCGTTTAATGGAAATGGATCTATTTCCAACGCCAAGGCTACATTGCTATTATACTCGATGACAGGACCAGAGTCCTTCCGCTCCACTTCTGTTTTATGACTCCCAACTATGCACCCAGATTTCAATAGAAAAATGATTAACAGTTGGGACCCATCCCCACCCATATTCCAGTCAAATAGAATCGAATCCACATTCTTAAGACAACGCTCTGGGTCACGCTAAGAACACGAGCAACCTCCCTCTGTAACAACCCTGCCGCAAGCATTCCAATGTCCCTATTCATCTCTTCTTTGCTTAGACGACGCCTAACTTGTCGGTATGCCATATCTTACGTTAAATTCGATTAAAATTTGACGATAGCACAAGCAAAAAACCTTGTTTCATGTACACATCTACATGATAGCAAATGGCCATAAAACAACGATTTCCACTGGTAGGCCTCTTTTCATGCTTCTCGTGTAAAATGTACATGTCAAATCAATAACTGCATTACATGTTTATGAGGCCCGTACATCGATTTACCTTTAGTAGCAATTTGATTATATATGGTGGTAATATGAACAAAATATCTGACGTCAAAAAAGTGATCCTTAGCAAACTTTGGGTAGTTTAATTCCAACAAATGGATTATGAGAGAGATACCTCACTAGGAACATGGGCTCTGATTCTAGGCATGTTGGTGCGAATCAATCTGGTGATTTTTCTGAGGTTAGAATTTCAATCGACAAGATCAAAACAAGAATTCTGGGGCGACAGGGCTATTTTCGTCGTATTTATAGTCTCAGACCAAGTGACGGTCCTGACGTCAAGTGCTGCGCGCGCAAGGTTGGTGAAACTCGTAACATTCCGACAGTTTGTGAAATTCGGCCTATTCCGAACCTTTCGGGCGATCGGTCGGAAAGTGCCGAAGCAATCCGAATTTCACCATGATGACAGTTGATGGTAAAAATGCGAATTCTGACAAAAATAATCGTAAATACAGGATAAAGAACTGTATTAGCGATGGACAGGTACCGAGGCATATGAAGATCATTGAAATCTTGCCGATACTACCCGGATTCCGAACTGACATAGCCAATATTGGTCAAAATGACAGGTGAAGCTGGCACAAAACTGACGATGTTTACAAATGGCCACGAAGCCACCCGATCCTAAAAAGTAGAAAACAACGAACAATAGCCTTGTGGCGTGAAAATATTGAAGAGACCATTTCTCTCTTCTAATATAAAGCGATGGTTCATTTGATTAAGCATAAAGACTTTCTACAGGTGAAGTACGAAAGGCACCCAGTGCTAAACGTAAACCTTGTTGATGTATAGTATCCACAGACTTTAAATAAGATTTCCTAGCAGATCCATAGACAATGGGACCATAGTCCAATTTGGAACGAATTATAGATCTATAAAGATTTAAAGGAATGGTGCGATCTCCCCAGTCGCAATTGGACAGGACTTTCAGAATAGCAAGAGCTTTTAAACATTTAGCTTTTAAAGCTTTGATATGGGGAATAAAAGACAATTTGTTATCGAATAAAAGACCCCAAAACTTCGCCTCAGTGACGACTGGAATTGGACTGCCGTATATTGTTAAAATTGGATTTAAATGCAACTTTGGAATTTGGCAGAAATTAACACACTTTTTGTAAATTGATATTTGCCATTTTGTCTATGGATTAACGATTTTGGATTAACGCTTTGGTACTACGACCTAAACTACTTTAAAACCATTTTCTGTTGCCCAAGTTTCTATATTATTTAGACATCTTTGCAGTTTGAATTCAATGGTTTCCATATTTTTTGATCGAGAGAAAATTCCAAAATCTTCAACAAAAAGCGAACAATCAGGGTCTTTTACACATTTAACAATATTATTAATTTTTATGCTGAACAAAGTGGGTGATAAAATGCTACCTTGTGGTACACCTTGTTCTCGATCATAAATGTCTTATAATATATTTCCTACGCGGAAAATTAAAGTTCGATCTGACAGAAAATTTTCAATAAAGAGTTGTAATCGGCTTTTAAGGCCTTAAGTGTGTAAATCGTTCATGATGCAATATTTCCACGTGGTATCGTAGGCTTTTTCAAGATCAAAAAATACAACTACGACGTGTTCTTTTTTAATAAAGGCATCACGTATGAATGATTCTAAGCGAATATAATGATCGTGAGTAGAGCTGTTTTTCTAAATCCAGCTTGAAATTTAGTGATAAGCTTGTTTGATTCTAAGAACCAAACTAGCCTATCATTAATCATTCTCTCCATTGTTTTACATAACTTGTCAAAGCAATAGGTCTATAATTCGCGGCTTCAGTATGATTTTTATTTGGTTTCGGAATAGGAATAATGGTAGCTTTTTCCAGTTCTCCGGGAACTTGCCAGTGATCCAAATATCATTCAAAATATTTAACAGCGTTTACAATGCCTTGTTAGGTAAATGTTTTAAAATTTGATGGTGTATATCATCGGGACCAATAGCAGTATCTTGTGATTTATGGAGGGCATCTAATAATTCTTTAGTGTTGAAAGGTAAATTAAATTTTCTTCCTTAAACCATGAAAAATACAAATTGTTTTTCTCTTGTTCTTGTTTAATATTCTGAAATGCTTCCGTATAATTTGAGCTAGAGGAATTTTTTTGAAAATTTCCCCCCCCCAAGGCATTGGAAATGTCTTTAGCCGTTGAACATATACTACTCAAAGTTTGATAGGGATCAATTTTTATATACCAAATTTTGCACTGAAAATTTAAAATTTCTTGACAGAATTTGTACTCGGTATATTAATAAATATCTTAAGCAGAAACTCATGTGCAGTTCAGTACTCATAAAAGTGCACACTTCTCACACTTCGCAAATGAATTCATACACCCCCAAAATCTTGCCTAGCACTGCTTTCCAGCAAACTAATGGAACTTGTCAGTGTTCCTTTACCAAACGTAAAAAGGACTTAAGTTGATTTGTGAAACACTAAAATGCCAAGTGGACAATTAAGAAACAGTCTGAGCCCCGAAGAAATGAATCGTTGCGTCGGAATGTTGGAATCCGGCGTCTCTCAACGTCGTGCTGCTGGGATTCTGAATGTGTCTCGGAGCGTGGTTTCCCGAATGTGGAGTCGTTGTCTTACCCACGGAAATCCTTCACACAGGCACGACGGAGTCGAGAAATGGCTACAACTCAACGTCAGGTCCGTTTCTTGATGATTCAGTCTCGACGTCAACGGTTCCTGAACGCTACGCGTTTGCATAGCGAGCTTAGGAACGGAACTGGAGTACGAATTTCTACACAAACTGTCAGAAACGGGCTCCACGAGTCTGGACTTAATGACATGAAGCCTGCTGTACGTGTTCCGTTGACGAGACAGCACGCGCTAGACCGGTTGGACTTTGCCAGAACTCACGTCAGGTGGACGGTTCGTGACTTGACGCGAGTACCGTTTACTTAGGAGTCCAGATTCTGTCTAAACTTCACTTATAAACGTCAATTAGTGTGGCAAATGTCTGAAGAGCCATTCGATGACTTGAATGTGATCGCTATGGAAGGGGGTCAGTCATGGTTTGGGGTGGGATAAGTGTGAACGGTAAAACTGACTTGTGCGTCGTTGTAAACGGAACGTTAATGGCAGTGAGGTACTGTTATGTGATTCTTGATGAGTTTGTGAGACCATATGCAGATGCTATCGGCCCGGACTTTATTCTGATGGACGCTAATGCCCGTCCCAACCGTGCCAACGTCACTGATTCCTATCTGGAACGCGAGACAATCGTTCGTATGGAGTGGCCTGCTCGGTCACCGGACTTAAATCCTACTGAGCATGCACGGGATATGGTACAGCGTGCTGTTTCAGCCCGACGTGTGCATCCGAGGGCTTTAAAGTAGCTCAAAGATGCATTGGTTGCTGAATGAAAGCCGATTCCACAAAACCGGATACAGACTCGGATTACGAGCATGCGCAAGCGATGTCGTACTGTTATTGATGCCCGTGCACGCCATACACGTAATTAGGCACGTTTGTCTAAACAAATTTGGAAATTTGTGAAAAAATTTGGAAATTTGTGAAAAATCAGTTGTCCAAATACCTTCGTGTTAAGGTAAATTTTGGGGGTGCCAAGACGGTTGCTGTTGTCACGCTTGAATGCAGTACCAGTGGACACAATTAATCACTAGGCTTTGTGAAGGATACGTTTTCAATCATTATGTATCAAATTTGGATTCAGCTGATTAATTCATCCAAAAATTATTTTGCATTAAAAAAGTGATCCTTATCAAACTGAGTAGTATATATTTCCGTTCGATTTGATATGGACATGTTTATTGGATTTGTTTTTGCCACTTATTTTTCTGATCATGTCCAAAATGAATTTTTTGTTGGTGTTCTAGTATTCAGTTTGGAGACGTATTGCTGCAAAGATGTTTTTTTTTGCCGATTTTTCATATTAAATTTTCGTAATGCAGATTTTCGTTTATTGATTGTATTTTTAGATTTTCGTTTATGGATTGTATTTTTAACTTCATTAAACCAAGGTCTGTTTCTTTTTGAACGTGTCGAGGATTTAGGAATACATTTTCTCAGCTATATGAATCAATTCATCAGTAAATCTTGAATATCATTTGCGGTTTTAAAAATGTCATGTTCGGATTTTTCATTACATAATTGGTTAAAATTCTCCCAATTTGCTTTACTCAAATTCAATCTGAGGTGACGATCCTGCCGAGGCGGATTCCTGTGAAATTATTTCAAAATCCATGCATCTGTTTGGGAGGAGGTTATATGGACTAGATTATTATTATTGTTATTATTACTGCTGAGCCATCTTTTTCATCGGAGCGAAACGGTTTGAGCAATACTGGTTGAGGGTCTGAAATTTCAAAATCCATCCACTTGTTAAGTAGAAGTCGTTTAACCCTTTTTGTACCAAATGGAATCGTCCTCATATATAGGAGTTCATTTCAAAATTTAGGGAGGTCCGGTTGTGGTTTCATCAAAATTTATTGGATAATGACTGAACTGTTAGCAAACAGTGGAGGTCCTGATCAGACGCCGCGTTCTGCGGCGTCCGATCTGGGCCTGCACTGTTTGCCAGGGTACCCGTTTTGGGGTTTCCGGTACCAAATGGGTTAAAGGATTTTCTATTTTTTTTTTTGCTCTGGTGGCCATCTTATTCATTGCAGCTGAACAGTTTGAGGAATTTCTGTAAAGCGTCATCCAATGAACATTCCTTTGTAATCATTTAAAAATCCATTCACTGGTTAAGGAGTATAAGTCGTCCACAGGCTTTTCTATTTTAGGTCTGGTGGTCATCTTGTTCATCCAAGTGGAACAGTTTGAGCAATTTTAGTTGAGGGTCTTCAAAACATGTTGTGGGTACTCGTTAGCACCGCCTCGAACGGGCCTCCGTGGCCTAGGGGATAAGATCGCGGACTAAAATCATTAGGTCGCTTACCGCTGTGGTCCGAGCTTGGAAGCTTTTAGGAACAGAGGAATGAAAATTCATTAATTTTTGAAAATTCGTAAATTATATTAAATACATATATACATAACAAATATTGCTGCTCTGCCCAGATAAAGTAAAACCCTTCAAATATTTTTCTTCGGAAGCATCGAGTTCATTGTCATAAAACTTTATGCAGTATTCGAGACTAGGCAATCATGTATTCAAATGATGGCCCCTAGATGACCTTGAACTTATTTGTACAAATTTGGTCACAGACATTTGCAAGGGAAAAAAATCAAAGCTGTATATGTTTAAGCTCACCGGTGGTCATCTGCGTCTGTGCCGGCTGCATGATCAACATTTTAAAATGACATCTTAGAAGCTACCAGGTCAATTGAAACCATATTACCCGTAGAGCCTTCATGGGTTGGGGGGAAAGAAAGTTTGCATGTGGTCTTGGTCACATGATCAGGATGGCCGCCATGTACATATATATGGAAAAAAATCTCTGGAACCAAACGGCCGATAACCTTCAGACTTCAGTATACAGCATGGGGGACCATGGTACTAGAATGGTGACCTTTAATAGACCTTGATCGCCTAGTGGATAAAAGCGCTGACTCTTAGTCATTAGGTCTCTCACCGCCGTAGGTTCGAGCCTCGCTCGGGCCACGTGTGAGACGCCAAGTTCTGCAACGGAAGGTCAGGTGGTTTTTCTCCGGGTACTCCGGTTTTCGCCCACCTCTGATTAACGATCGGCTCGATACGAGTGAAATAATCTTGAAAGGGCCGTAAAACCCAAACCAAAAAAAAAAAAAAAAAATAGACCTTGACCTATTTTCCATCAAGGTAAAATTTGGTCACTCAGACATTTGTATTAAAACAGAGCAAAACGGTGGATATTTCTGATCAGCTGCATGGACGTTTTGTGCAGTTGTGGAGCCTGTGTATAGTCGTTCAAAACGCAGTGAGACGTAACTGCACTTTTAATTTTGGACTCGTCCATATTTTAGGTAAATCGCCTTTAATTGGTATTTTCACACTTGGCGATAGCTACCGTCCTATTATTAATCTTATGTAACATAGAAGTATAGTCGAGAGGGTCTAGTAACGCGTCCTTCAGCATGGATGGATGGATGGATGGATATTTTGTTTAAAGACGCTCAACCCTAATAGGGCATATAGCGTCTAAAAATAATTAGGTATTAGATATAAAATTGTTATGGAAGTTTAAAAGTTAAAATATTAATGATTACAGTTTGTTAAAAAGTCCGATTTCTTTAAGAAAATTTATTAATTGATAAGATGGTATGTCTTTAAAAAGATCTTTCATTGTTGTAACATTAAAATATTTTGAGCGGATATGATAAAATTCTACACATGAAATGAGAAAGTGATTAACTGAACGGTTCGTTACAGGATACACAGAAAGGTGCTTGTTCGTTTTGTAATATGTAAGAATGAGTTAGTCTTGTGTGTCCAATACGGCATCTGGTAATTTTAGTCTGGTCTTTCCTACTGTAATTTGAGAAAGAGCATTTACTGTGAAAATTAGGTTCTATTTTGAATAATTTATTATCGGTTTCTTTTTCCCAAATAGATTGACATTTTTTTTGGAGACATTTGTTTTTGGATATATTTATTAATGTTATATTTAAAATCTGAAAAGGGATGGATGGATGGATGGATATTTTGTTTAAAGACGCTCAACCCTAATAGGGCATATAGCGTCTAAAAATAATTGGGTATTAGATATAAAATTGTTATTGAAGTTTAAAAGTTAAAATATTAATGATTACAGTTTGTTAAAAAGTCTGATTTCTTTAAGAAAAATTATTAATTGATAAGATGGTATGTCGTTAAAAAGATCTTTCATTGTTGTAACATTAAATTATTTTGAGCGGATATGATAAAATTCTACACATGAAATGAGAAAGTGATTAACTGTGAACGGTTCGTTACAGGATACACAGAAAGGTGCTTGTTCGTTTTGTAATATGTAAGAATGGATGGATGGATGGATTTTTTTTTGTTTAAAGACGCTCAACCCTAATAGGGCATATAGCGTCTAAAAATAATTAGATATTAGATATAAAATTGTTATTGAAGTTTAAAAGTTAAAATATTAATGATTACAGTTTGTTAAAAAGTCCGATTTCTTTAAGAAAATTGATTAATTGATAAGATGGCATGTCATTAAAAAGATCTTTCATTGTTGTAACAATAAAATATTTTGAGCGTATATGATGAAATTCTACACATGAAATGAGAAAGTGTTCAACTGTAAACGGTTCGTTACAAGATATACAGAAAGGTGCTTGTTCGTTTTTTAATATGTATGAATGAGTGAGTCGTGTGTGTCCAATACGGCATATTGTGAGTTTAGTCTGGTCTTTCCTATTATAATTCAAAAAAGTACATTTGGTATGAAAATTTGGTTGAATTTTATTTAATTTATTATTAGTTTCTTTTTCCCAAATTGATTGGCATTTATTTTTTATATATAGGTTTATGTTCGATTTTAAATCTGAAGAAGGAATTTTTAAATTGGTAATAGTTAACGATAATGCTGATTTGGCTTCCAAATCAGCTAACTCATTACCACGGATATTTACATGACTGGGAAGCCAGCAGAATATGATCTCCTTTGAGACGGAAAGATAGTGGTATTTTCTTAAAATTTGTTGAATCAAGGGGTTTCTGTGCTGTTGATCTTTCAGAGCTTTTAGTACAGAAAGGGAATCGGAATAAATGATGAAATGTCTTTCAGGTTGATCTCGAATGTGATAGAGTGCGATATCAATTGCTTTTGCTTCAGCGGTAAAAATAGAGCTATTATCGGGTAGTCTAATGCTAACAGTGAAATTTGGACTAATGACAGAACAAGCAACTTTCTCATCTTGTTTCGAACCGTCAGTGTAAATGGAAATGTGATTTTTAAAATGTGATTTAATTTCTAAAAATTCATTTTTAAAAATATGTGAATCAACTTCAGATGGATGGATGATTTATTTAAAGACGCTCAACCCTAACCGGGCATATAGCGTCTAAAACAGTCAAATATTATATATAAAATTGTGCAAGATTAAACAATTAAAATTTTAATAATTACAATTTGTTAAAAAGACCGATTTCTTTAAGAAAATTGATTAATTGGTAAAAAGGTACATAATTAAAAAGATCTTTCATCGTAGTAATATTAAAATATTTAGAACGTACATGGTTAAATTCAATACATGAGATGAGGAAGTGTTTAACTGTGAACGGTTCGTTACAGGATATGCAGAAAGGTGCTTGTTCGTTTTTTAAAATGTAGGAATGAGTGAGTCTTGTATGTCCAATACGGCATCTCGTAATTTTTGTCTGGTCTTTTCGGCTGTAGTTCAAAAATGAGCATTTACTGTAAAAATTAGGTTGAATTCTATTTAATTTATTATTAGTTACTTTGTCCCAAATAGATTGACATTTTTTCTTTATATATTTATTGATGTTTGATTTGAAATCGGAGAAAGGAATTTTTAAGTTTGTAACTGTTAAAGATAATGCCGACTTGGCTTGCAAGTCAGCCAATTCATTTCCACGAATATTAACATGACTTGGAAGCCAGCAGAATATAATCTCCTTGCAGACAGAAAGGTAGTGATATTTTCGTAAAATTTGTTGAATCAAGGGGTTCCTGTGCTGTTGGTCTTTCAGAGCTTTTAAAACAGAAAGGGAATCGGAATAAATGACAAATTGTTTTTCAGATTGATCTGGTATATGATATAGTGCTATATCAATTGCTTTCGCTTCAGCGGTAAAAATAGAGCTATTATCCGGTAATCTAATGCTGTCAGTAAAATTCGGACTAATGACAGAACAAGCAACTTTCTCATCTTGTTTCGAACCGTCAGTGTAAATGGAAATGTGACGTTTAAAATTGGATTTGATTTCTAAAAATTCGTTCTTAAAAATATGTGATTCTACTTCGGATTTCTTATTTTTATTTAAATCTAAAATAATCTTCGGAGCACTTAACGTCCATGGCTCTTTTGATGGAAGGGAAAAAGGTTGAATATTGTTAATGTTTATATTGGCCTCCTCAAACAATGGTTTGATTCGGAGGCCGAGCGGTTTAATACCCGATGGTTTGTTGTTGTAAAATCTTTCGTAATTATGATTAAAAACGGTATTGTATGCTGAATTTCGTGGATTGGCGGCTAATTTAGTAGAATATTGTAGAGACAATTTCTCTCTTCTTACATAGAGTGATGGTTCATTTGATTCAGCATAAAGACTTTCAATAGGTGAAGTTCGAAATGCACCTAGTGCTAGACGTAAACCTTGATGATGTATAGTGTCCAAAGATTTTAAATAAGATTTCCTAGCAGATCCATAGACTATGGAGCCATAGTCCAATTTGGAACGAATTAATGATCTATAAAGATTTAAAAGAACAGTGCGATCTCCTCCCCAGTCGGAACTGGACAGGACTGTAAGAATATCAAGAGCTTTTAAACATTTAGCTTTTAAAGCTTTGATATGGGGAATAAAAGACAATTTGTTATCGAACAAAAGACCCAAAAACTTCGCTTCAGTGACGACTGGAATTGGACTGCCGTAAATAGTTAGAACAGGATCTAAATGTAACTTTCGTATTTGACAGAAATGAACACACTGAGTTTTTGTTTTAGAAAATTTAAAACCATTTTCTGTTGCCCAAGTTTCTATATTATTCAAACACCTTTGCAGTTTAAATTCAATGGTTTCCATATTTTTGGAACGATAAAAAATTCCAAAATCGTCAACAAAAAGCGAACAATCTGTGTCTTTTACACATTTAACTATATTATTAATTTTTATGCTGAACAAGGTTGGTGATAAAATACTACCTTGTGGTACACCTTGTTCTTGATCAAATGTGTCCGATAATGTATTTCCTATGCGAACATTAAATGTTCGATCGGAAAGAAATTTTGAACAAAAAGTGGCAATCGGCCTTTAAGGCCCAAGTTGTGTAAATCTTTCATGATGCCATATTTCCAAGTCGTATCATAGGCCTTTTCTAGGTCAAAGAATACAGCTACGACATGTTCTTTTTTAATGAAGGCATCGCGTATAAATGATTCTAAGCGAATCAAATGATCGTTAGTAGAGCTGTTTTTTCTATATCCAGCTTGAAATTTAGTGATAAGCTGATTCGATTCTAAGAACCAAACCAGCCTATCATTAATCATTCTCTCCATTGTTTTACATAAGCAACTTGTCAAAGCAATAGGTCTGTAATTAGTGGCTTCAGTATGATCTTTATTAGGTTTCGGAATAGGAATAATGGTAGCTTTTCTCCAGTGTTCAGGAAACTTTCCAGTGATCCAAATATCATTCAAAATATTTAATAATGTTTCCAATGCCTTGTTGGGTAAATGTTTCAAAATTTGATAGTGTATGTCATCAGGGCCAACAGCAGTATCATGAGATTTATGGAGAGCATCTAATAATTCTTTAGTAGTGAAAGGTAAATTATATTTTTCGTGATTTAATGAGGAAAAATTTAAATTCTTTTTCTCTTGTTCTTGTTTAATACTTTGGAAACTTTCTGAATAATTTGAGCTAGAGGAGTTTTTCTGAAAATTTTCCCCCAAGGCATTGGAAATGTCTTTAGCCGTTGAACATATATTTCCGTTCGATTTGATATGGACATGTTTATTTGATTTGTTTTTGCCACTAATTTATTTAATCATGTCCCATATGTTCTTAGTTGGTGTTCTGGTATTCAGTTTGGAGACGTATTGCTGCCAAGATGCTTTTTTGGCCGATTTTATTGTTTTGCGAGCTTTAGCTCGCATATGTTTGGCATGGATAAGATTTTCTTTTGTTGGTTGTTTATTGAATTTTCGTAATGCAGATTTTCTTTTATTGATTAAAGTTTTAACTTCATCATTAAACCAAGGCCTGTTTCTTTTTGAAAAAGTCGAGGATTTAGGAATACATTTTTCAGCAATATCAATCAATTCAACAGTAAAATCTTGTATATCACTTGCAGTTTTAAAAAGTTCAGGGTCGAGTTTTTCATCACATAATTGATTAAAATTTTCCCAATTTGCTTTACTCAAATTCCATCTGGGATGACGATCCTCATGGGTCGATGCAATTTCTTCAATTACTATCGGAAAATGATCGCTCCCATGGAGATCGTCCACAACAGACCAATCAAAATCTAGATAAATATTTGGAGAGCAAATTGAAAGATCTAAAGCAAAATAATTTCTTGTGGGAGAATGAAGATATGTTGGTTGTTTATCATTAAATAAACATAAATCATTTTCAGCAATAAAATTTTCTATGATTTCTCCTTTGTCATTTGTATCCGAGCAACCCCATAATTTACTGTGACTATTAAAGTCTCCTAATAATATATAAGGACTAGGTAATTGATTAGTTAAATTTTCTAAATCTCGTTTGGAAAAATTATAATGAGGTGGAAGGTATACAGAACAAATCGTTATGGATTTGGATAAAGTGACGTTTACAGCAACAGCTTGTAAATTAGTGTTTACATCTATTTTCCTATGAGGAACGTCAGATTTCACTAGGATTGATGTACCTCCTGATGCCTTCTGATTATCCGTTGTGATATGATTGTACATACTGTAACCTTTGAAATTAATATTATCTGTAGTTTTCAAAAAAGTTTCTTGGAGACAAATGACATTAGGAGAAAAAAGTGTAGATAAAATTAAAAGTTCGTTAAAATTGGCTTTAAGTCCTCGACAATTCCATTGAATTATTGACTTCTTATCCATGATTGAATGGAGAGAAGATTAAAACAAGGAATTTAATCCTTTATCTTTTATTATGCTTTGAGAACGTGGAGGGATCAACATCCAACTCCATCTCCTCAAGGGTGCCGTACTGATTAGCCAGTTTTACTGGATCAGCCGACGCCCCTTTACTGTTCGGGTTTGATCCTTTATGCTTTTCTTTGCCGTTCTTTTCTTTTTGATCTGCTGTCCCTGATGTGGATCGGGAGTGAGATCTGTTAGAATGTTTGCCGTTAGGTTGTGAACTGGTCTGTGAAGTTTGTCTAGATTCTGATCTTGAATGATGAGTAGATGTAGGTTGTGACGATGTAGTAGGTTGTGACGATGTAGTAGCATGTGACGATGTAGTAGGTTGTGACGATGTAGTAGGTTGTGACGATGTGATTTTGGGTTTAACAGAAGAGGTAATAACTTTAGAATGGGGTTTAATTTCAAAATCTTTTTCGTTGAATTGAGTAGATGTTTCTTTGGTTTCAGGTTTGCTGGCAAGGGACTGTACAACTTTTGCGAAAGTGGTTTCTGGTTTATTTTCGTGAATTTTCTTTGCTTCTAAATATGTTACGTTTTGTGTTACTTTAATTTTCATAATTTCTTTTTCTGATTTCCAAACTTCACAGACATTTGACTTTGATACATGATTTTTGCCACAGTTCACACACTTTGGAGGATTCTTACAGTTAAGGGTGTGATGATCGGTTCCACCGCATTTTTCACAAACAGATCCATCAGGGACAGTGCAGTCGTTTTCGTGATGACCAAACCCCTGACAGTTGAAACAACGCAGAGGATTTGGTACATAGACGTCAACCGGTATTATTCTGTAAAAGATCTTTAGTGATTTCGGTAAGGATGTTGAATTAAAAGTTAGTAGGAGAGTGTTTGTTTCTATTAGATTTCCGTCTTTTTTGATTTTGAAGCGTTTACAGGCTGTTACTCCTTGATCCTTAAGGTATTCGACAATGCTGGCTTCTGTTTCCTGTTTCAACATTCTGTCACGGATAATGCCTTTACATGAGTTCAATGTTTTATGTTCCGTGACAGAGACATTCATATTAAAGAATTTGTTAATTTTGAGTAGATTTTCAGTTTGCGTTTTACGATTCGTTTCCATTAAAAGGGTTCCATTTTTCAATTTTTTTACGTTTTTTGGTGTGCCTATTAAAGATTCAATTTGTTTTTCAATTACGAACGGCGAAAGAGTAGTAACGGCCTTTTCATCCTTACTCGAAATCACTAAAAATCGAGCAAAATTGTCATTGGCTTTGAAATTGAAAGTAGTCGGTTCCGGGTCGTCATTTGATAAATCCAAAAATGCTCTTTTTCTGGCGTTTGATCCCATGGTGATAAATTATGATTCGATAGCTATGCGCCCCACCCTCCTTGGAGCCCTACAAGGGGACGTTTAATGGAAATGGATTTCCTATTTCCAACGCCAAGGCTACATGGCTATTATACTCGATGACAGGACCAGAGTCCTTTCGCTCCACTTCTGTTTTATGACTCCCAACTATGCACCCAGATTTTCACGAAAAAATGAGGAACAGTTGAGACCCATCCCCACCCATATTCTCTCCCTCACAGAAGTTTCTGCGGAATTTCCCCAGTACAAGCCCACCGATTGATCCATCAGCCGCCGCCCATCAAATAACACTCAAAGATAGAGGAATAAGACAAAATTACACCCGGTTTGTACCATAAAGATACGTAAAAAAGAAAGAAGGAAGACAAGGACAATCTGTGCGATTCTAGAGCTTGGCACGACTGAGCCGATTGATTCAGGCCGGATCTAGTCCAAACCCCTCTTCTATCTGAAATATGGGCCAAAATGATGTGTTGAAAAGCTGGAGATCCCTGGGCTTTTCTCAATCATCAGGATCCCTTCTTCCAGCATACGAGACGCCACTCACGGCAAACAAGTGGCTCCTGTTTCAACAAGGAATTTCATCCCCATTCACTACAGAAGGAAAGTGATCTGTATATTTTATTCCCTACAGACAAGGGAGGCCGAAAACGTTTGCTTAAATAAAAGCTTGGCTCTGAAAACAGGAGATCCTTTGCTAAATATGAGATCCACGATTATGGTAAGAAATTATTGAGGTGATAAGTTTCAGAGAGAACAAAGGATTTTATAAACTAATAAAGAATAAAGCTGTGTTAGATGATGACGAACACTTCAGAACTTCGTGATAAGTATCCAATTCTGTTAACATTGGTGTAACATAAAATAACTTTGGGGTAACATGAAATGACAAGTTACTTATCTAATAACGTATACAAAATGCATCTTTCATTGATGTGCAGAGTGAAGGAGCATGAAAAAGTGACACATACACAGTACAAACATATACAGATAAGGTTTCTTCTTTGTGGTGCGCGACCCACCAGCAATGATGATACACATACAAATGCAGCGTGGTAGTAACATGAGATAGGAAAGGTTTAAAAGGATAGATCTCGCGTAGTGAATTGTAAAAAATTTGGTAAGATGCATTTGAATAAATTGAATTACAAAATAATACCGGTCGAACGGACGATTGTTCTGTATGTTGGAGGCTTTTACCCAACTGCCACAGAACCTGAAGGCAGCCACCTATTTCGAGGCACCGGGTGGTCTCGGCAATGGGACTGTTTTCGGTGGGGTCTTACCACTCTGCCACACTCCCGAAGGCAGCCGCCATATTTCTACCCCCCCCCCCGGGCAGGCGCGGGGCAGAATCAACTTCAGATTTCTTATTTTTATGTAAATCTAAAACTATCTTTGGATTAGTTAATGTCCATGGTTCTTTCGATGGAAATGAAAATGATTGAATATTTTGGACATTAATATTGGCTTCTTTAAGTAAAGGTCGTATTCTTATGCCAAGAGGTTTAATTGCGGAGGGTTTATTTTCGTAAAATCTTTCATAATGAGGGTTAAAAACACATTCGTATGCTGAATTGTGTGGATTTGCAGCTAATTTGGTAGCATATTGAAGAGACAATTTTTCTCTTCAAACATAAAGTGATGGTTCATTAGATTCAGCATAGAGACTTTCAATAGGTGAAGTGCGAAAGGCACCTAGTGCTAAACGTAAACCTTGATGATGTATAGTATCCAAAGATTTTAAATAAGATTTCCTAGCAGATCCATAGACTATGGAGCCATAGTCCAAATTGGAACGAATTAAAGATCTATACAGATTTAAAAGAAAAGTACGATCTCCTCCCCAGTCGGAACTGGACAGGACTTTTAAAATATCAAGAGCTTTTAAACATTTAGCTTTCAAAGCTTTGATATGAGGAATAAAAGACAATTTGTTATCGAATGTAAGACCCAAAAACTTCGCCTCAGTGACGACTGGAATTGGACTGCCGTATATAGTCAGTACAGGATCTAAATGCAACTTTCGTATTTGGCAGAAATGAACACACTGAGTTTTTGTTTTAGAAAATTTAAAACCACTTTCTGTTGCCCAAGTTTCTATATTATTTAAACACCTTTGGAGTTTAAATTCAATGGATTCCATATTTTTGGAACGATAAAAAATTCCAAAATCGTCAACAAAAAGCGAACAATCTGGGTCTTTTACACATTTAACTATATTATTAATTTTTATGCTGAACAAGGTTGGTGATAAAATACTACCTTGTGGTACACCTTGTTCTTGATCAAATGTGTCCGATAATGTATTTCCTATGCGAACATTGAATGTTCGATTGGACAAGAAATTTTGAACAAAAAGTGGCAATCGGCCTTTAAGGCCCAAGTTGTGTAAATCTTTCATGATGCCATATTTCCAAGTCGTATCATAGGCCTTTTCTAGGTCAAAGAATACAGCTACGACATTTTCCTTTTTGATAAAGGCATCACGTATAAATGATTCTAAGCGAATCAAGTGATCGTTAGTAGAGCTGATTTTTCTAAAACCAGCTTGAAATTTAGTGAAAAGTTGGTTTGATTCTAAGAACCAAACCAGCCTATCATTAATCATTCTCTCCATTGTTTTACATAAGCAACTTGTCAAAGCAATAGGTCTGTAATTAGTGGCTTCAGTATGATCTTTATTAGGTTTCGGAATAGGAATAATGGTAGCTTTTCTCCAGTTTTCAGGGAATTTTCCAGTGTTCCAAATATCATTCAGAATATTTAATAATGTTTCCAATGCCTTGTTGGGTAAATGTTTTAAAATTTGATAGTGTATGTCGTCAGGACCAACAGCATGATCATGAGATTTATGGAGACCATCTAATAATTCTTTAGTAGTGAAAGGTAAATTATATTTTTCATGATTTAATGAGGAAAAATTTAAATTCTTTTTCTCTTGTTCTGGTTTAATATTTTGGAAATTTTCTGAATAATTTGAGCTAGAGGAGTTTTTCTGAAAATTCCCCCCCCCCCCCCCCCCCAGGCATTGGAAATGTCTTTAGCCGTTGAACACATATTTCCGTTCGATTTGATATGGACAAGTTTATTTGATTTGTTTTTGCCACTAATTTTTCGAATCATGTCCCATATTTTCTTAGTTAGTTTCTGGTATTCAGTTTGGAGACGTATTGCTGCCAAGATGCTTTTTTGGCCGATTTTTAGAAGGTGATGACCTTTCAGGTCTCACCTTCTTATGGCAACACTCCAGAGAATTCCCTTGATACCGCATCACTCCTCTGTGTCAAGAAAAATAGGTCCTCATAAATCAGTGAAGAGACGCGCCTGTATCATTTGATATGTGAAAATAATATGCAGGTTGAACAAAAAAAGTGGATGCAAAATACACAAACAATGAACTTCAAAGTTAAATGTCATAAAATGGATCTAGATTTGAAATTGGTCTCGTTTCGCAGCTGACCTGGCCTAGTTATTAAGAGCGAGTTCGGTTGACTTTCTACAGTTAACTATAGTTACACCAAAACACGCGGGTTATGGCTCGTGCCGCACTATTAGAGTTGACTTGAGTTCAATCAAGCTTGCTTTGGGAGTTGAGTTCAGTCAAGCTTGCGTTGGGAGTTGAGAGTTCTGTCAACAAACAACACTACGGAAGGGGGATAATCGTAGGTTAATTAAGAAAGTAATATAAACTTATTAGAAGGTGATGACCTTTCAGGTCTCACCTTCTTATGTCAATCGACTCTGGAGCCCCTCGATGACGAATCACTCCTATGCTTCAAGAAAAATAAGTCTCCATATATTTATACGCGCATGTATCATTTGATAAGTGAAAATGATAAGCAGATTGTCAAACTGAGGAAGCCAATTGGTCTCGATTCGCAGCTTTGTCATGACTTAGTTTGCTTTAAGCGAGTTCAGTTGACCAACTAAAGTTAACTCAAGAAAAGCAGGGGAGACAGTAGGCTTACTCTAGAACAAAGTTTTACAACGACTTTATCCCCCCCTCCCCCCACGCCCCACTTCACGATCCCCAAATTAGAAGCGACAGGAAGCTTCAAATGTCAATGATGCGTCACCAGTAACGATTCAGATTCAGATTCAGAACTCTACTGACGTCAAGAAAATGTCATCGTTTGCCCTCCAGTAAATCGAAAGTATAAACATGTTATCAAGTTGGACGTGATGTTTCCAACACGTGGCCAAAATTTCAAATAGTTGGAAATAATCGATTTTCGGCGTTTTGGAGCAAGTCAACTCTTGTTAACTCTAGTACGTCAACTGAACTCGCTCAAAATCTAGATCGCGGATTAATAATTCAATGAATGAGTTGACAGTATGAATGGAATACTACGACTTGCTGTACTACAGATAGAGCGAAGTTTTGTTTGTTTGTTTGATTTGAGGTTTAACGTCCCCGTCAACACTGTAAAGGTCATTTTAGAGATGTTGCTTCCAATTTTGTGGGACTTTTACCCGACATCGAGATAATATGACATCTCAAGCCATGTCGCCCAATGAAACCAATAGGGGGTATTAGCATGGACGGTCCACCTCGCACCACGGTTCCTGGACAGCCTTAGATCCTCTAAGCGGCTTACCAGTACTAGTGTGCTGGCCGGATTCAGGTCTGCGTGGAAGCATCATGCAGCCCATATATTTCTACAAGCCCCTATCGGCGGGGCCGGATAGAGCGACGTTACCTTCACTGTTGCATTTGTTTCATTTCAGGTTTAACGTCCCCGTCAACAGTGTAAAGGTCATTTTTGAGACGTTGCTTCCAATTTTGTGGGACTTTTACATTGAGATGAAATGACATCTCCAGCCCTTTCGCCCAGTGAAACGAATAGGGTTTAAAAGCATGGACGGTCCGACTCGTGCGCACCGCTTGGCTTGGGCAGGCTTAGATCCTCTACGCGGTTTACCAGTACACATGTGCGGGTCTGATTCAGCTCTGCGTGGAAACATCATGCAGCCCATATATGTTTTCAAGCCCCGATGGGCGGGGGCCGATTCACTGTTGCATGGATATATTTTTGTGAATCCTCAGGAAAATATGACTTTATAACTTAAACTCCTTAATCTTAACGTTTATAGTACGGGGTAATTACAGATTTGTTCCGGGCTGTGGGTGCTTGTTTTTTGGTTTTTTTTAGCCGAGGTCATAAAATATCAGATTTTGTTTCCTCTTCTTCTGTATCTGAATATTTCCCTTTTTTTACTGAGGTGTATTTTATTTGGTTGATTTGACGTTTAACGTCCCCGTCAAGACTGTATAACGGCCCCGCCAACCGGGGCTTGAGGAAACCGATTGGTCTGCATGATGCTTCCACGCAGAGCTGAAATCGAGCGAACATGAGTACTGGTAGACAGCTTAAAGGTTCCGATTCTAAGCCTGCCTAGGAAAAGTGGTGCGAGTTGGACCATCCATGCATATAAACTCTATTGGTTGCATTGTGCGGCAGAGGCTGAGTTGCCATTTCATCTCAATGTCGGGTAAAAGTCCGACAAAATTGGCAGCGACATCTCCAAAATGACCTATAAAGTGTTGACGGGTCGTTAAACAAATAAACAAAACTGTATAGACGTGCTTCGAGTTTCGTTGGACTCTTCCCAGTGTGATGAAATGGCATTTAAAGCCTTGAGACCAATGGACTTCAACTTATAACTTATATGTGACCAAAAATGCCCCCGCCCTGTAGCCCACTGGTTTTACATAGACATCTCGCGAAAAAATCTTTTTGTCTGAAACCATAAGCCTCAGATTATGATATTTGATATTTGGTATGTAGCTTTGTCTTGTGGACCTATATCAAGATTTTCAAATTATAGTCCTTGTGCCAAAATTGCACCCCACCCCCCACCCCCGGGGGGTGCCCTTTGGTCTTACATTGGGATATATAGGGAAAATCTTAAAAAAAACTTCTCTGAAAACGCAAGGCCCAGGTCTTTGATATTTGTTGTGAAGATTCATCTAGCAGACCCCTACCAAGATTGTTCAAATTATAGCCCTTGGGTCAAAAATGGCCCTGCCCTGGGGCCCACTGGTTTTATTTTGACTTATATATGGAAAACCTTTAAAAAGCTTCTTGTCTGAAACCAGTAGGTCCAGGTCTTTGATATTTGGTATGATGCTTTATCTGGCTGTCCTCTACTATGCTGTTTAAATTATAGCCCTGGGGCCAAAGGTTGCCCCGCCTCAGGCCCCACCGGTTATACATAGCCATATATGGAAAACCTTTGAAATGTTCTTCTTAAATACCCAAGGCCCAGGTCTTTGAGATTTTGCTAGAAGTTTCATGCGGGTGACCTCTACCAAGATTATTCAAATCAAAGCCCTGGAGTCAAAAATGGCCCCGCCTCAGGGCCCACTGGTTTCACATAGACTTACATACTGAAAACCTTTAAATACCTTCTCGTCTGAAACCAGAAGGTCCAAGTCTTTGATATTTGGAATGAAACTTCCTCTAGTTGCCCTCTACCAAGACTGTCCACATTTAAGCTCCATCGGGTCAAAACTGGACCTGCCCGAAGCCCACTGGTTTTATATAGGGTTAAGGCTGAGCCGGTTCTTCTCCTTCTGCTGCACTAAGACCTGACCCTCAATGTCCACAAGGTACCTAGACAGTGACATACAAGTCAGCTCTGTATTGTCAAAGGGAACCACTGACACATAACCACCCTCCCTTTGTCACCATGTGACATTATTAGTAAAACTGAGCCTATTCATTTCCCTCTGTTGCACTAGGACCTTACTCTCAATGTCCACAATATGTCCAGTTAGTGACATACAAGTTAGCTCTGTATTGTCAAAGGAAACAATGACTCATATGTCTAGCATTTTATGACAATTCTTGCCCCCCCCCCCCGCCAATTGTCACAGCGAGGCATTGTATTTAGACCATTACGATAACTCACCCGTCTGACATAGAGGATTTTTCACATCTCAAAAACGGCTAGTTTTCTGATGAAAAGCCTTGATATTTTTTATACAAATGTTCAAAACATAGGTTGAGGGTGCTCGTTAGGACCGCCTCAGTAAGGCGGTTCTAACGAGTACCCACAACCTATGTCTTGGAGCAGAAATAAGAAAAATAATGTATACCCTCGCAAACCCCAGTTTTCTCCATATAAAGGGGGGTAGGAGGGGGGGGGGGGCGGTCATTTTACGGACTTGTTCACGTGATGCTGAGCAAATTTATCTCCATGCACTAGGACACGACCCTCAATGTCCGGAAAATGTCCAGATAGTAACATATAAGTCAGCTCTTTAAAAGGGAACTTTGAAAAGACTTCATCCTCATGCAGAAAGAAAATAATTTGGAAGGAATGTTCCATGGTTGACCCTCTGACAAAGTTGCTCAGAATAGTTTCGCTCCACTGAACATAAAAGCCACCAAACGAAACAATAAACAAGCTTTAAACTGACTTCTCATTACGATAACACACCTATGTGAAATAGTGCATTTTAACATCCCCAAAATGGCTACTTTTCTGATGAAAATCCGTGATATTTTTCTAAACAATGAACAAAACATAGGTTGTGGGTGCTCGTTAGAACCGCCTCATTCTATGTCTTTGAGCAGAAATATGAAAAATAATGTATACCCCCACCCCGTAACCCCAGTGTTCTCTATAAGAAGTGGGGTTTAGAGGGGTCTTCATTTCACGGACTTGTTCACGTGATGTACTACTAAACTGGTAGACTGATTTTGAAATAATTTCACAGGAATGTTCCTTTGGTCACTCTCAACCAAAATGGCTCAAACCATCCACTCCACCTTATATTACCTACCACTTTATCTGTACAATTCGGATCAGGTGAGCGTTCCAGGGCCATTATGAACGGAACAGCCAGTGTCCAGGAATATTAGTGTAAGAAATTTGTGTGTGTTTGATTTGAGGTTTAACGTCCCCCTCAACACTGTTAAGTTAATTTTGGAGACGTTGCTTCCAATTTTGTAGGACTTTTACCCGACATTGAGATGAAATGAAATTTCAAGCACTGTCGCCCAATGAAACCAATAGGGTTTATTAGCATGGACGGCCCGCCTCGCACCGCGCTTCTTGGACAGGCTTAGATCCTCTAAGGGGTTTACCAGTACTAGTTTGCGGGCCGGATCCAGCTCTGCGTGGAAGCATCATGCAGCCCATATATTTCTTCAAGCCCCCATGCTAGAGTCTATGTATGTAATTTTCTCCAGAATTATTCTCATTGACACAAGAAGGGATTCACAACATGTACCGTTCGATCCTCAATCTTGTTTTTGACATTTTATTTGTCTGCTCCTCGCGTTACTGCGATCATACATAACCATTGACTGTTTTAAAAATTAAAAAAAAAAAAAAAAAAAAGATAATGAAATGAAATGACCCAGTGTAAAAACTAACAGTTTTCTACCATCACCTTCTATTAGTACTTTCAGTACTTTGATATTGTTTTGCGAGCTTTAGCTCGCATGTGTTTGGCATGGATAAGATTTTCTTTTGTTGGTTGTTTATTGAATTTTCGTAATGCAGATTTTCTTTTATTGATTGAAGTTTTAACTTCGTCATTAAACCAAGGTCTGTTTCTTTTTGAAAAAGTCGAGGATTTAGGAATACATTTTTCAGCAATATCAATCAATTCATCAGTAAAATCTTGTATATCACTTGCAGTTTTAAAAAGTTCAGGGTCGAGTTTTTCATCACATAATTGATTAAAATTTTCCCAATTTGCTTTACTCAAATTCCATCTGGGGTGACGATCCTCATGGGTCGATGCAATTTCTTCAATTACTATCGGAAAATGATCGCTCCCATGGATATCGTCCACAACAGACCAATCAAAATCTAGATAAATATTTGGAGAGCAAATTGAAAGATCTAAAGCAAAATAATTTCTTGTGGGAGGATGAAGATATGTTGGTTGTTTATCGTTAAATAAACATAAATCATTTTCAGCAATAAAATTTTCTATGATTTCTCCTTTGTCATTTGTATCCGAGCAACCCCATAATTTGCTGTGACTATTAAAATCTCCTAACAATATATAAGGACTAGGTAATTGATTTGTTAAATTTTCTAATTCTTGCTTAGAAAAATTATAGTGTGGTGGAAGGTAAACAGAACAAATCGTTATGGACTTGGATAAAGTGACGTTTACAGCAACAGCTTGTAAATTAGTGTTTACATCTATTTTCCTATGAGGAACGTCAGATTTTACCAGGATTGATGTACCTCCTGATGCCTTCTGATTATCCGTTGTGATATGATTGTACATACTGTAACCTTTGAAATTAATATCTGTTGTTTTCAAAAAAGTTTCTTGGAGACAAATGACTTTAGGAGAAAAAAGTGTAGTTAAAATTAAAAGTTCGTTAAAATTGGCTTTCAGTCCTCGACAATTCCATTGAATTATTGACTTCTTATCCATGGTTGAATGGAGAGAAGATTAAAACAAGGATGGATGGATGGATGTTTTGTTTAAAGACGCTCAACCCTGATAGGGCATATAGCGTCTAAAAATAATTAAGGTATTAAATTTAAAATTGTTATGAAAATTTAAAAGTTAAAATATTTACTATTACAGTTTGTTAAAAAGGCCGATTTCTTTAAGAAAATTGATTAATTTATAAGATGGTATATCGTTAAAAAGCTCTTTCATTGTTGAGACATTAAAATATTTTGTGCGTATATGATAAAATTCTATACATGAAATGAGAAAGTGTTTAACTGTGAACGGTTCGTTACAAGATATACAGAAAGGTGCTTGTTCGTTTTTTAATATAAAGGAATGAGTGAGCCGTGTGTGGCCAATGCGGCATCTTGTGATTTTCGTCTGATCTTTCCTACTATAATTCGAAAAAGAGCATTTGCTATGAAAATTTGGTTGTATTTTATTTAATTTATTATTGTTTTCTTTTTCCCAAATAGATTGACATTTGTTATTTATATATTAATTTATGTTGGATTTAAAATCTGAATGCGGAATTTTTAAATTAGTTATATTTAACGAAAATGCCGATTTGGCCTCTAAATCGGCTAACTCATTTCCACGGATATTTACGTGACTGGGAAGCCAGCAGAATACGATCTCCTTTGAGACGGAAAGGTAATGATATTTTCTTAAAATTTGTTGAATCAAGGGGTTTCTGTGATGTTGATCTTTGAGAGATTTCAAAACAGAAAGAGAATCTGAATAAATGATAAAATGCCTTTCAGGTTGATCTCTAATGTGATAAAGTGCGATATCAATTGCTTTCGCTTCAGCAGTAAAAATAGAGCTGTTATCAGGTAATCTAATGCTGTCAGTGAAATTTGGACTGATGACAGAACAAGCAACTTTCTCATCCTGTTTCGAACCGTCAGTGTAAATGGATATATGATGTTTAAAATTTGATTTGATTTCTAAAAATTCGTTCTTAAAAATATGTGATTCTACTTCGGATTTCTTATTATTGTTTAAGTCTAAAATTATCTTTGGGGAGTTTAACGTCCATGGTTGTTTAGATGGTAAAGAGAAAGACTGAATATTGTTTATATTAATATTGGCCTCTTCGAGTAATGGTTTAATTCTTAGGCCAAGAGGTTTTATCGCTGATGGTTAGTTGTTATAAAATCTTTCATATTTAGGGTTAAAAACAGAGTCATATGCTGAATTACGTGGATTTGCGGCTAATTTTGTAACATACTGAAGAGACAATTTCTCTCTTCTAACGTAAAGTGAAGGTTCATTTGATTCAGCATAAAGACTTTCAACAGGTGAAGTGCGAAATGCACCTAGTGCTAGACGTAAACCTTGATGATGTATACTATCCAAAGATTTTAAATAAGATTTCCTAGCAGATCCATAGACTATGGAACCATAGTCCAATTTGGAACGAATTAAAGATCTATAAAGATTTAAAAGAACAGTGCGATCTCCTCCCCAGTCGGAACTGGACAGGACTTTAAGAATATCAAGGGCTTTTAAACATTTAGCTTTTAAAGATTTGATATGAGGAATAAAAGACAATTTGTTATCGAATAAAAGACCCAAAAACTTCGCTTCAGTGACGACTGGAATTGGACTGCCATATATAGTTAGAACAGGATCTAAATGCAACTTTCGTATTTGGCAGAAATGAACACACTGAGTTTTTGTTTTAGAAAATTTAAAACCATTTTCTGTTGCCCAAGTTTCTATATTATTTAAACACCTTTGCAGTTTAAATTCAATGGTTTCCATATTTTTGGATCGATAAAAGATTCCAAAATCATCAACAAAAAGCGAACAATCTGGGTCTTTTACACATTTAACTATATTATTATTTTTTATGCTGAACAAGGTTGGTGATAAAATACTACCTTGTGGTACACCTTGTTCTTGATCAAATGTGTCCGATAATGTATTTCCCATGCGAACATTAAATGTTCGATCGGACAAGAAATTTTGAACAAAAAGTGGTAATCGGCCTTTAAGGCCCAATGTGTGTAAATCTTTCATGATGCCATACTTCCAAGTGGTATCGTAGGCCTTTTCTAGGTCAAAGAATACAGCTACGACATGTTCTTTTTTAAAAAAGGCATCACGTATAAATGATTCTAAGCGAATCAAATGATCGTTAGTAGAGCTGTTTTTTCTAAAACCAGCTTGGAATTTAGTGATAAGGTGGTTTGATTCTAAGAACCAAACCAGCCTATCATTAATCATTCTCTCCATTGTTTTACATAAGCAACTTGTCAAAGCAATAGGTCTGTAATTAGTGGCTTCAGTATGATCTTTATTAGGTTTCGGAATAGGATGGATGGATGGATGGATGTTTTATTTAAAGACGCTCAACCCTAATAGGGCATATAGCGTCTAAAACAGTTATATATTATACATAAAATTGTGCAAGATTAAACAATTAAAATTTTAATAATTACAGCTTGTTAAAAAGACCGATTTCTTTAAGAAAATTGATAAATTGGTAAAAAGGAACATTATTAAAAAGATCTTTCATTGTAGTAATGTTAAAATATTTTGAACGTATATGATTAAATTCAATATATGAGATGAGAAAGTGTTTAACAGTGAACGGTTCGTTACAAGATATACAGAAAGATGCTTGTTCGTTTTTTAAAATGTAGGAATGTGTGAGTCGTGTGTGTCCAATACGGCATCTCGTAATTTTTGTCTGATCTTTTCTGCTATAGTTCAAAAATGAGCATTTACTGTAAAAATTAGGTTGAATTTTATTTAATTTATTATTAGTTTCATTGTCCCAAATAGATTGACATTTTTTCTTTATATATGTATTGACGTTTGATTTGAAATCAGAGAAAGGAATTTTTAAATTTGTAACAGTTAACGATAATGCCGACTTGGCTTCCAAGTCAGCCAATTCATTTCCACGAATATTAACATGACTTGGAAGCCAGCAGAATATAATCTCCTTGCAGACAGAAAGGTAATGATATTTTCTTAAAATTTGTTGAATCAAGGGGTTCCTATGCTGTTGGTCTTTCAGAGCTTTCGGAATAGGAATAATGGTAGCTTTTCTCCAGTTTTCGGGGAACTTTCCAGTGATCCAAATATCATTCAAAATATTTAATAAAGTTTCCAATGCCTTGTTGGGTAAATGTTTTAAAATTTGATAGTGTATGTCATCAGGGCCAACAGCAGTATCATGGGATTTATGGAGAGCATCTAATAATTCTTTAGTAGTGAAAGGCAAATTATATTTTTCTTGATTTAATGAGGAAAAATTTAAACTCTTTTTCTCTTGTTCTTGTTTAATATTTTGGAAACTTTCTGAATAATTTGAGCTAGAGGAGTTTTTCTGAAAATTTTCCCCCAAGGCATTGGAAATGTCTTTAGCCGTTGAACATATATTTCCGTTCGATTTGATATGGACATGTTTATTTGATTTGTTTTTGCCACTAATTTTTCGAATCATGTCCCAATTTTCTTCGTTGGTGTTCTGGTATTCAGTTTGGAGACGTATTGCTGCCAAGACGCTTTTTTGGCCGATTTTATTGTTTTGCGAGCTTTTGCTCGCATATGTTTGGCATGGATAAGATTTTCTTTTGTTGGTTGTTTATTAAATTTTCGTAATGCAGATTTTCTTTTGTTGATCGAAGTTTTAACTTCGTCATTAAACCAAGGTTTGTTTCGTTTTGAAAAAGTCGAGGATTTAGGAATACATTTTTCAGCAATATCAGTCAATTGATCAGTAAAATCTTGTATATCATTTGCAGTTTTAAAAAAATCAGGGTCGAGTTTGTCATTACATAATTGATTAAAATTTTCCCAATTTGCTTTACTCAAATTCCATCTGGGGTGACGATCCTCATGGGTCGATGCAATTTCTTCAATTACTATCGGAAAATGATCGCTCCCATGGAGATCGCCCCCAACAGACCAATCAAAATCTAGATAAATATTTGGAGAGCAAATTGAAAGATCTAAAGCAAAATAATTTCTTGTGGGAGAATGAAGGTATGTTGGCTGTTTATCATTAAATAAACATAAATCATTTTCAGCAATAAAATTCTCTATGATTTCTCCTTTGTCATTTGTATCCGAGCAACCCCATAATTTGCTGTGACTATTAAAGTCTCCTAATAATATATAAGGACTAGGTAATTGATTAGTTAAATTTTCTAAATCTTGTTTAGAAAAATTATAGTGTGGTGGAAGGTAGACAGAACAAATCGTTATGGATTTGGATAAAGTGACGTTTACAGCAATAGCTTGTAAATTAGTGTTTACATTTATTTTTCTATGAGGAACGTCAGATTTTACCAGGATTGATGTACCTCCTGATGCCTTCTGATTGTCCGTTGTGATATGATTGTACATACTGTAACCTTTGAAATTAATATTATCTGTAGTTTTCAAAAAAGTTTCTTGGAGACAAATGACATTAGGAGAAAAAAGTGTAGATAAAATTAAAAGTTCGTTAAAATTGGCTTTCAGTCCTCGACAATTCCATTGAATTATTGACTTCTTGTCCATGGTTGAATGGAGAGAAGATTAAAACAAGGAATTTAATCCTTTATCTTTTATTAGACTTTGAGAACGTGGAGGGATCAACGTCTAACTCCATGTCCTCAAGGGCGCCGTACTGATTAGCCAGTTTTACTGGATCAGCAGACGCCCCTTTACTGTTTGGGTTTGATCCTTTATGCTTTTCTTTGCCGTTTTTTTCTTTTTGATCCGCTGTCCCTGACGTGGATCGGGAGTGTGATCTGCTAGATGTTTGCCGTTAGGTTGTGAACTGGTCTGCGAAGTTTGTCTAGATTCTGATCTTGAATGATGAGTAGATGTAGGTTGTGACGATGTAGTAGGTTGTGATGATGTGGGTTTTGGTTTAACAGTAGAGGTAATTACTTTAGAGTGGGGTTTAATTTCAAAATCTTTTTCATTAAATTGAGTGGAGGTTTCTTTTGTTTCAGGTTTGCTGGCAAGGGATTGGACAACTTTGGCGAATGTGTTTTCTGGTTTGTTTTGTTGTATTTTCTTTGCTTCCAAATAGGTGACGTTTTGTGTAACTTTAATTTTCATGATTTCTTTTTCAGTTTTCCAAACTTCGCAGACATTGGATTTAGATAAATGATCTTTTCCGCAGTTCACACATTTTGGAGGATTCTTGCAGTTGATAGTGTGATGGTCGGTACCACCACACTTCTCACAAACAGATCCGTCAGGGACAGTGCAATCGTTTTCATGGTGTCCAAACCTCTGACAATTGAAACATCGCAGATGGATGGATGGATGTTTTATTTTAAGACGCTCAACCCTAACAGGGCATATAGCGTCTAAAACAGTTATATATTATATATAAAATTTTACAAGATTAAACAATTAAAATTTTAATAACTACAGTTTGTTAAAAAGACCGATTTCTTTAAGAAAATTGATTAATTGGTAAAAAGGAACATTATTAAAAAGATCTTTCATCGTAGTAATGTTAAAATATTTAGAACGTATATGGTCAAATTCAATACATGAGATGAGAAAGTGTTTAACTGTGAACGGTTCGTTACAAGATATACAGAAAGGTGCTTGTTCGTTTTTTAAAATGTAGGAATGAGTGAGTCGTGTGTGTCCAATACGGCATCTTGTGATTTTAGTCTGATCTTTCCTATTATAATTCGAAAAAGTGCATTTGGTATGAAAATTCGGTTGTATTTGGTTTAATTTATTATTGGTTTCTTTTTCCCAAATTGATTGACATTTATTTTTTATATATTTGTTAATGTTCGATTTTAAATCAGAGTAAGGGATTTTTAAATTTGTAACTGTTAACGATAATGCTGATTTGGCTTCCAAATCAGCTAGCTCATTTCCGCGGATATTCACGTGACTCGGAAGCCAGCAGAATATGATCTCCTTCGAGACGGAAAGATAGTGATATTTTCTAAGAATTTGTTGGATCAAGGGGTTTCTGTGCTGTTGGTCTTTGAGAGCTTTCAATACAGAAAGAGAATCGGAATAAATGATAAAATGCCTTTCAGATTGATCTCGAATGTGATAGAGTGCAATATCAATTGCTTTCGCTTCAGCGGTAAAAATAGAGCTATTATCGGGTAATCTAATGCTGTCGGTGAAATTCGGACTAATGACAGAACAAGCAACTTTCTCATCTTGTTTCGAACCGTCAGTGTAAATGGATATATGATGTTTAAAATTGGACTTGATTTCTAAAAATTCGTTCTTAAAAATATGCGATTCCACTTCGGATTTCTTATTTTTATGTAAGGTTAAAATAATCTTTGGAGGGTTTAACGTCCATGGCTCTTTGGATGATAATGAAAAAGATTGAATATTTTTAATATTAATATTTGCCTCTTCGAGTAATGATTGAATTCTTAGGCCAAGAGGTTCAATCGCCGATGGTTTGTTGTTATAAAATCGTTCATACTTAGGGTTAAAAACACATTCATATGCTGAATTGCGTGGATTTGCAGCTAATTTAGTAGCATATTGAAGAGACAATTTCTCTCTTCTAATATAAAGTGATGGTTCATTAGATTCAGCATAGAGACTATCAACGGGTGAAGTGCGAAAGGCGCCTAGTGCTAAACGTAAACCTTGATGATGTATAGTATCCAAAGATTTTAAATAAGATTTCCTAGCAGAACCATAGACTATGGAACCATAGTCTAATTTGGAACGAATTAACGATCTATACAGATTTAAAAGAACAGTGCGATCTCCTCCCCAGTCGGAACTGGACAGGACTTTTAAAATATCAAGAGCTTTTAAACATTTAGCTTTCAAAGCTTTGATATGAGGAATAAAAGACAATTTGTTATCGAATAAAAGACCCAAAAACTTCGCCTCAGTGACGACTGGAATTGGACTGCCGTATATAGTCAGTACAGGATCCAAATGTAACTTTCGTATTTGGCAGAAATGAACACACTGAGTTTTTGTTTTAGAAAATTTAAAACCATTTTCTGTTGCCCAAGTTTCTATATTATTTAAACACCGTTGGAGTTTAAATTCAATGGTTTCCATATTTTTGGAACGATAAAAAATTCCAAAATCGTCAACAAAAAGCGAACAATCTGGGTCTTTTACACATTTAACTATATTATTAATTTTTATGCTGAACAAGGTTGGTGATAAAATACTACCTTGTGGTACACCTTGTTCTTGATCAAATGTGTCCGATAATGTATTTCCTAAGCGAACATTAAATGTTCGATCGGATAAGAAATTTTGAACAAAAAGTGGTAATCGGCCTTTAAGGCCCAATGTGTGTAAATCTTTCATGATGCCATACTTCCAAGTGGTATCGTAGGCCTTTTCTAGGTCAAAGAATACAGCTACGACATGTTCTTTTTTAATAAAGGCATCACGTATAAATGATTCTAAGCGAATCAAATGATCGTTAGTAGAGCTGTTTTTTCTAAAACCAGCTTGAAATTAGTGATAAGCTGGTTTGAGTCTAAGAACCAAACCAGCCTATCATTAATCATTCTCTCCATTGTTTTACATAAGCAACTTGTCAAAGCAATAGGTCTGTAATTAGTGGCTTCAGTATGATCTTTATTAGGTTTCGGAATAGGAATAATGGTAGCTTTTCTCCAGTTTTCGGGGAACTTTCCAGTGATCCAAATATTCAAAATGTTTAATAATGTTTCCAATGCATTGTTGGGTAAATGTTTTAAAATTTGATAGTGTATGTCATCAGGACCAACAGCAGTATCATGATATTTATGGAGAGCATCTAATAATTCTTTAGTAGTGAAAGGTAAATTATATTTTTCGTGATTTAATGATGAAAAATTTAAATTCTTTTTCTCTTGTTCTTGTTTAATATTTTGGAAATTTTTTGAATAATTTAAGCTAGAGGAGTTTTTCTGAAAATTTTCCCCCAAGGCATTGGAAATGTCTTTAGCCGTTGAACATATATTTCCGTTCGATTTGATATGGACATGTTTATTTGATTTGTTTTTGCCACTAATTTTTCTAATCATGTCCGATATTTTCTTAGTTGGTGTTCTGGTATTCAGTTTGGAGACGTATTGCTGCCAAGATGCTTTTTTGGCCGATTTTATTGTTTTGCGAGCTTTAGCTCGCATGTGTTTGGCATGGATAAGAATTTCTTTTGTTGGTTGTCTATTGAATTTTCGTAATGCAGATTTTCTTTTATTGATTGAAGTTTTAACTTCGTCATTAAACCAAGGTTTGTTTCTTTTTGAAAAAGTCGAGGATTTAGGAATACATTTTTCAGCAATATCAATCAATTCATCAGTAAAATCTTGTATATCATTTGCAGTTTTAAAAAGTTCAGGGTCGAGTTTTTCATTACATAATTGATTAAAATTTTCCCAATTTGCTTTACTCAAATTCCATCTGGGGTGACGATCCTCATGGGTCGATGCAATTTCTTCAATTACTATCGGAAAATGATCGCTCCCATGGAGATCGTCCACAACAGACCAATCAAAATCTAGATAAATATTTGGAGAGCAAATTGAAAGATCTAAAGCAAAATAATTTCTTGTGGGAGAATGAAGATATGTTGGTTGTTTATCGTTAAATAAACAAATCATTTTCAGCAATAAAATTTTCTATGATTTCTCCTTTGTCATTTGTATCCGAGCAACCCCATAATTTGCTGTGACTATTAAAATCTCCTAATAATATATAAGGACTAGGTAATTGATTTGTTAAATTTTCTAATTCTTGTTTAGAAAAATTATAGTGTGGTGGAAGGTAGACGGAACAAATCGTTATGGATTTGGATAAAGTGACGTTTACAGCAACAGCTTGTAAATTAGTGTTTACATCTATTTTCCTACGAGGAACGTCAGATTTTACCAGGATTGATGTACCTCCTGATGCCTTCTGATTATCCGTTGTGATATGATTGTACATACTGTAACCTTTGAAATTAATATTATCTGTAGTTTTCAAAAAAGTTTCTTGGAGACAAATGACATTAGGAGAAAAAAGTGTAGATAAAATTCAAAGTTCGTTAAAATTGGCTTTCAGTCCTCGACAATTCCATTGAATTATTGACTTCTTATCCATGATTGAATGGAGAGAAGATTAAAACAAGGAATTTAATCCTTTATTTTTTATTATTCTTTGAGAACGTGGAGGGATCAATGTCCAACTCCATGTCCTCAAGGGCGCCGTACTGATTAGCCAGTTTTACTGGATCAGCCGACGCCCCTTTACTGTTCGGGTTTGATCCTTTATGCTTTTCTTTGCCGTTTTTTTCTTTTTGATCCGCTGTCCCTGACGTGGATCGGGAGTGAGATCTGCTCGAATGTTTGCTGTTAGGTTGTGAACTGGTCTGTGAAGTTTGTCTAGATTCTGATCTTGAATGATGAGTAGATGTAGGTTGTGACGATGTAGTAGGTTGTGATGATGTGGGTTTTGGTTTAACAGTAGAGGTAATTACTTTAGAGTGGGGTTTAATTTCAAAATCTTTTTCATTAAATTGAGTGGAGGTTTCTTTTGTTTCAGGTTTGCTGGCAAGGGATTGGACAACTTTGGCGAATGTGTTTTCTGGTTTGTTTTGTTGTATTTTCTTTGCTTCCAAATAGGTGACGTTTTGTGTAACTTTAATTTTCATGATTTCTTTTTCAGTTTTCCAAACTTCGCAGACATTGGATTTAGATAAATGATCTTTTCCGCAGTTCACACATTTTGGAGGATTCTTGCAGTTGATAGTGTGATGGTCGGTACCACCACACTTCTCACAAACAGATCCGTCAGGGACAGTGCAATCGTTTTCATGGTGTCCAAACCTCTGACAATTGAAACATCGCAGAGGATTGGGCACGTATATGTCAACCGGTATTATCCTGTAGAAAATTTTTAGTGATTTCGGTAAGGAAGTTGTACTAAATGTAAGAAGAAGTGTGTTCGTGTCAATCAGATTTCCGTCTTTTTTTATTTTAAAACGTTTACAGGCCGTTACTCCTTGATCTTTAAGATATTCTATAATGCTGGCTTCAGATTCTTGTTTTAACATTCTGTCACGGATAATTCCCTTACAAGAGTTTAAAGTTTTATGTTCCGTGACAGATACATTCATGTTGAAAAATTTGTTGATTTTAAGTAGATTTTCCGTTTGCGTTTTCCTGTTAGTTTCAATCAAAAGAGTTCCATTTTTTAATTTTTTAACGTTTTTAGGTGTACCAATGATAGATTCTATTTGCTTTTCGATCACAAACGGTGAAAGGGTAGTAACAGCCTTTTCCTCCTTACTCGAAATCACCAAAAATCTAGAGAAATTTTCGTTGGCTTTGAAATTGAAAGTTGCCGGTTCCGGGTCGTCGTCAGATAAATCTAAAAATGCTCTTTTCCTAGTGTTGGATCCCATGTTGATAATTTATGATTCGATAGCTATGCGCCCCACCCTCCTTGGAGCCCTACAAGGGGACGTTTTAATGGAAATGGATCTCCTATTTCCAACGCCAAGGCTACATTGCTATTATACTCGATGACAGGACCAGAGTCCTTCCGCTCCACTTCTGCTTTATGATTCCCAACTATGCACCCAGATTTCAATGAAAAAATGAGGAATAGTTGGGACCCATCCCCACCCATATTCTCTCCCTCACAGAAGTTTCTGCTGAATTTCCCCAGTACAAGCCCACCGATTGATCCATCAGCCACCGCCCATCAAATAACACTCAAAGATAGAGGAATAAGAAAAAATTACACCCGGTTTGTACCATAAAGATACGTAAGAAAGATAGAAGTAAAGAACAAGCTGTGCAATTCTAGAGCTTGGCACGACTGAGCCGATTGATTCAGGCCGGATCTAGCCCAAACCCCTCTTCTATCTGAAATATGGGCCAAAATGATGTGTTGAAAAGCTGGAGATCCCTGGGCTTTTCTCAATCATCAGGATCCCTTCTTCCAGCATACGAGACGCCACTCACGGCAAACAAGTGGCTCCTGTTTCAACAAGGAATTTCATCCCCATTCACTACAGAAGGAAAGTGGCCTGTATATTTTATTCCCTACAGACAAGGGAGGCCGAAAACGTTTGCTTAAATAAAAGCTTGGCTCTGAAAACAGGAGATCCTTTGCTAAATATGAGATCCACGATTATGGTAAGAAATTATTGAGGTGATAAGTTTCCGAGAGTACAAATGATTTTATAGACTGATGAAGAAATAAGCTGTGTTAGATGATAACGTACACTTCAGAATTTAGTGATAAGTATCTGATCCTGTTAACTTTGGAATAACATGAAATAAATTTGAGGTAACATGAAACGACAAGCTACTTATCTAATAACGTATTTAAAATGCATCTTTCATTGATGTGCAGAGTGATGGAGCATGAAAAAGTGACACATACACAGTACAAACATATACAGATGAGGTTTCTTCTTTGTGGTGCGCGACCCACCAGCAATGATGATACACGTACAAATGCAGCGTGGTAGTAACATGAGATAGGAAAGGTTTAATAGGATAGATCTCGCGTAGTGAATTGAGAAAAAAAATTGGTAAGATGCATTTGAATAAATTGAATTACAAAATAATACCGGTCGAACGGACGATTGTTCTGTATGTTGGAGGCTTTTACCCAACTGCCACAGAACCTGAAGGCAGCCACCTATTTCGAGGCACCGGGTGGTCTCGGCAATGGGACTGTTTTCGGTGGGGTCTTACCACTCTGCCACACTCCCGAAGGCAGCCGCCATATTTCTACCCCCCGGGCAGGCGCGGGGCCATTAAAACAAAGAATTTAATCCTTTATCTTTTATTAGGCTTTGAGAACGTGGAGGGATCAACGTCCAACTCCATGTCCTCAAGGGCGTCGTACCGATTAGCCAGTTTAACTGGATCAGCAGACGCCCCTTTACTGTTTGGGTTTGATCCTTTATGCTTTTCTTTGCCGTTTTTTTTCTTTTTGATCCGCTGTCCCTGACGTGGATCGGGAGTGAGATCTGCTAGAATGTTTGCTAGGTTGTGAACTGGTCTGTGAAGTTTGTCTAGATTCTGATCTTGAATGATGAGTAGATGAAGGTTGTGACGATGTAGGTTGTGACGATGTAGTAGGTTGTGACGATGTGGTTTTGGGTTTTACAGAAGAGGTAATAACTTTAGAATGGGGTTTAATTTCAAAATCTTTTTCGTTGAACTGTGTAGATGTTTCTTTGGTTTCAGGTTTGGTGGTAAGGGATTGGAAAACTTTGGCGAATGTGGTTTCTGGTTTATTTTGTTGAATTTTCTTGGCTTCCAAATATGTGACGTTTTGAGTGACTTTGATTTTCATAATTTCTTTTTCCGTTTTCCAAACTTCACAGACATTGGATTTTGAGAGATGATTTTTTCCGCAGTTCACGCATTTTGGAGTATTCTTGCAGTTGATAGTGTGATGATCGGTACCACCACACTTCTCACAAACAGATCCGTCAGGGACAGTGCAATCGTTTTCATGGTGACCAAACCTCTGACAATTAAAACATCGCAGAGGATTGGGTACGTAGATTTCGATCGGTATTATTCTGTAAAAGATCTTCAGTGATTTCGGCAACGTTGTTGTGTTGAATGTAAGAAGTAATGTGTTTGTGTCGATTAGGTTTCTGTCTTTTTTAATTTTGAATCTTTTACAGGCCGTAACTCCTTGTTCTTTCAAATATTCCACAATGCTGGCTTCTGTTTCCTGTTTTAGCATTCTGTCACGGATTATTCCTTTGCATGAATTTAATGTTTTGTGTTCCGTGACAGAGACGTTTAAGTTGAAGAATTTATTAATTTTAAGAAGATTTTCCGTTTGCGATTTCCGATTAGTTTCTATCAAAAGTGTTCCGTTTTTCAATTTTTTTTAACATTTTTTGGTGTTCCGATAATAGCTTCAATCTGTTTTTCAATGACAAAAGGTGAAAGTGTAGTTACGGCCTTTTCTTCGTTGCTCGAAACCACTAAAAATCTTGCGAAATTTTCATTTGCTTTGAAATTGAATATAGCCGGTTCCGGGTCGTCATCTGATAAATCTAAAAATGCTCTTTTCCTAGTGTTGGATCCCATGGTGATAAATTATGATTCGATAGCTAAGCGCCCCACCCTCCTTGGAGCCCTACAAGGGGACGTTTAATGGAAATGGATCTCCTATTTCCAACGCCAAGGCTACATTGCTATTATACTCGACAGGACCAGAGTCCTTCCGCTCCACTTCTGTTTTATGATTCCCAACTATGCACCCAGATTTTAATGAAAAAAATGAGGAACAGTTGGGACCCATCCCCACCCGTATTCTCTCCCTCACAGAAGTTTCTGCTGAATTTCCCCAGTACAAGCCCACCGATTGATCCATCAGCCGCCGCCCATCAAACAACACTCAAAGATAGAGGAATAAGACAAAGTTACACCCGGTTTGTACCATAAAGATACGTAAACAAGAGGGCCATGATGGCCCTGGATCGCTCACCTGATCCATAGAGTAACAAGTGGGCCCCGGCGAGGGCTATTATTGACCCCAAGGTTATAATGTGCATAATGTTGAGGGAGGTCTAAAAAGGTGAAGCTTCATACCAAATATCAACAAAGGCTATAACTGTCCACTAGATGAAGCTCCATACCAAATATCAAAGACATGGGCCTTGCAGTTTCAGAGAAGAAGATTTTTAAAGATTTCCCTATATAAGTCTATGTAAAACCAAAGGGTCTTGGGGCAGGGGCATTATTGACCCCAGGGCTATAATTTGAACAATCTTGATAGATGTCCACTAGCTGAAGCTTCATACCAAATATCAAAGACCTAGGCCTTGTGGTTTCAGAGAAGAAGATTTTTCAAGATGTCCCCTATATAAGTCTATGTAAAACCAAAGGGCCCCGGAGGGTGGAGGGGGGGGGGGGGCATTTTGGTCCCAGGACTATAATTTGAACAATCTTGGTAGAGGTCCACAAGATGAAGCTTCATACCAAATATCAAAGACCTGGGCTTTGCAGTTTCAGAGAAGAAGATTTTTAAAGATTTTCCCTACATACGCCTATGTAACACCAAAGGGCCCCGGGGCGGGGGGCATGTTTGGCGTCAGCACTATAATTTGAACAATCTTGGTTAGGGTCCACTAGATGAAGCTTCATACCAAATATCAAAGACCAGGGCCTTGCAGTTTCAGAGAAGAAGATTTTTAAAGATTTTCCCTATATAAGCCCATGTAAAACCAAAAGGCCCTGGGGCGGGGGTATTTTTGGCCCAAGCACTATAATTTGAACAATCTTGGTAGGGGTCCACTAGATGAAGCTTCATATCAAATATCAAAGACCTGGGCCTTGCGGTTTCAGAGAAGAAGATTTTTACAGATTTTCCCTATATAAGCCCATGTAAAACCAAAGGGCCCAGGGGCGTGGGCATTTTTGGCCCTAGCACTATAATTTGAACAATCTTGGTAGGGGTCCACTAGATGAAGCTTCATACCAAATATCAAAGACCTTGGCCTTGCGGTTTCAGAGAAGAAGATTTTTAAAGATTTTCCCTATAAAAGCCCATGTAAAACCAAAGGGTCCCGGGGAAGGGGCATTTTTGGCCCAAGCACTATAATTTGAACAATCTTGGTAGGACTCCACTAGATGAAGCTTCAAACCAAATATCAAAGACCTGGGCCTTGATGTTTCAGAAAAGAAGATTTTTTAAGTTTTCAGTGAAAAAATCTATTTTTGGCTCCTGTGACCTAGATGTGCAACAGACCGGAACCATTTGAACAACTTTGAAAGGGGACCACCTAAGGATCATTCCTGTAAAGTTTTGTCAAAATCCGATCAGTAGTTTAGGAGGAGATGTCGTTTGAAGAAATTGTTTACGCACGGATGACAGACAAAAAGTGATCCTAATATAAAACACAAGAGGGCCATGATGGCCCTGGATCGCTCACCTGATCCATAGAGTAACAAGTGGGCCCCGGGGAGGGCCATTATTGACCCCAGGGCTATAATGTGCATAATGTTGAGGGAGGTCTAAAAAGGTGAAGCTTCATACCAAATATCAACAAAGGCTATAATTTTAACAATCTTGGCAAAGGTCCACTAGATGGAGCTACACACCAAATATCAAAGACCTGGGCCTTGCGGTTTCAGAGAAGAAGATTTTTTAAAGATATTCCCTGTATAAGCCTATGTAAAATCAAATGGCCCCAGAGGGGGGTCATTTTTGGCCTCAGGGCTATAATTTAAACAACCTTGATAGAGGTCCACTAGATGAAGCTTCACACCAAATATCAAAGACCTGGACCTTGCTGTTTCAGAGAAGAAGATTTTCAAAGATTATATCTATATAAGTCTATGTAAAACCAAAGGGCCCCGGGACGGGGGCATTTGTGGCCTGGGGGCTATAATGTGAACAATCTTGGTAGAGGTCCACTAGATGAAGCTCCATACATATATCAAAGACATGGGCCTTGCAGTTTGGGAGAAGATTTTTAAAGATTTCCCTATATAAGTCTATGTAAAACCAAAGGGTCTCGGGGCGGGGGCATTTTTGGCCCCAAGGCTATAATTTGAACAATCCTAATAGAGGTCCAGTAGATGAAATTTCACACCAAATATCAAAGACCTAGGCCTTGTGGTTTCACAGAAGAAGATTTTTAAAGATTTGTCCTATATAAGTCTATGTAAAACAAAAGGGCCCCAAGAAGGGGGCATTTTTGGTCCCAGCACTATAATTTGAACAATCTTGGTAGGGGTCCAGTAGATGCAGTTACATACCAAATATCAAAGACCTGGGCCTTGCGGTTTCAGAGAAGAAGATTTTTAAAGATTTTCCCTATATAAGCCCATGTAAAATCAAAGGGCCCCGGAGCGGGGGCATTTTTGGCCCCAGGGCTATAATTTGAACATTCTTGGTAGCGGTTTACTAGATGAAGCTACATAACAAATATCAAAGACCTTGGCCTTGCAGTTTCAGAGAAGAAGATTTTAAAGATTTTCCCTATATAAGCCAATGTAAAATCAAAAGGCCCCGGGGCAGGGGCATTTTTGGCCCTAGCACTATAATTTGAACAATCTTGGTAGCCGTTCACTAGATGAAGCTTCATACCAAATAGCAAAGACCTGGGCCTTGTGGTTTCAGAGAAGAAGATTTTTAAAGATTTTCCCTATATAAGCCCATGTTATATCAAAGAGCCCCGGGGCGGGGGCATTTTTGGCCCCAGCACTATAATTTGAACAATCTTGGTAGGGGTCCACTAGATGAAGCTTCATACCAAATGTCAAAGACCTGGGCCTTGCAGTTTCAGAGAAGAAGATTTTTAAAGATTTTCCCTTTGTAAGCCCATGTAAAACCAAAGGGCCCCGGGGCATGGGCATTTTTGGCCCCAGCACTATAATTTGAACAATCTTGGTAGGGATCTACAAGATGAAGCTTTGTACCAAATATCAAAGACCTGGGCCTTGCGGTTTCAAAAAGATGATTTTTAAAGGTTTTCCCTATAAAAGCCCATGTAAAACCAAAGGGCCCCGGGGTGGGCGTTTTTTTGGCCCCAGCACTATAATTTGAACAATCTTGGTAGGGGTCCACTAGATGAAGCTTCATGCCAAATATCAAAGATCTGGGCCTTGTGGTTTCAGAGACGTAGATTTTTAAAGATTTCCCCTATATAAGCCCATGTAAAATCAAAGGGCCCTGGGGCGAGGGCATTTTTTGCCTGAGCACTATAATTTGAACAATCTTGGTAGCGGTCCACTAGATGAAGCCTAATTCCAAATATCAAAGACCTGGGCCTTGCGGTTTCAGAGAAGAAGATTTTTAAAGATTTTCCCTATATAAGCCCATGTTAAACCAGAGGGCCCGTGGTGGGGGCATTTTTGGCACCAGCACTATTATTTGAACAATTTTGGTAGGGGTCCATTAGATAAAGCTTCATACCAAATATCAAAGACCTGGGCCTTGCCGTTTCAGTGAAGAAGATTTCTAACGATTCTCCCTATATAAGCCCATGTAAAACCAAAGGGCCCCGGGGCAGGTGCATTTTTGGCTCCAGCACTATAATTTGAACAATCTTTGTAGGGGTCCTCTAGATGAAGCTTCATACCAAATATCAAAGACCTGGGCCTTGCGGTTTCAGAGAAGAAGATTTTTAAAGATTTTCCCTATATAAGCCCATGTTAAACCAAAGGGTCCGTGGCGGGGGCATTTTTGGCCCCAGCACTATAATTTGAACAATCTTGGTAGGGGTCCACTAGATGAAGCTTCACACCAAATATCAAAGACATGGGCCTTGCTGTTTCAGAGAAGATGATTTTCAAAGATTATCTCTATATAAGTCTATGTAAAACCAAAGGGCCCCGAGGCGGGGGCATTTGTGGCCCGAGGGCTATAATTTGAACAATCTTGTTAGAGGTCCACTAGATGAAGCTCCATTCCAAATATCAAAGACCATGGCCTTGCAGTTTCAGAGAAGAAGATTTTTAAAGATTTCCCTATATAAGTCAATGTAAAACCAAAGGGTCTTGGGGAGAGGACATTTTTGGTCTCAGGACTATAATTTGAACAATCTTGGTAGAGGTCCACTAGCTGAAGCTTCATACCAAATATCAAAGACCTAGGCCTTGTGGTTTTACAGAAGAAGATTTTTAAAGATTTTCCCTATATAAGCCTATGTAAAACCAAAGGGTCCAGGGATGGGGGCATTTTTGGCCCCAGCACTATAATTTGAACAATCTTGGTAGGGGTCCACTAGATGAAGCTTCTTACCTAATATCTAAGACCTGGGCCTTGCAGTTTCAGAGAAGAAGATTTTTTAAGATTTTCCCTATATAAGCCCATGTAAAACCTAAGGGCCCAGGGGCGGGGGCATTTTTGGCCCCAGCACTATAATTTGAACAATCTTGGTAGGGGTCCACTAGATGAAGCTTCATACCAAATATCAAAGACCTGGGCCTTGCGGTTTCAGAGAAGAAGATTTTTCAAGATTTTCTCTATATAAGCCCATGTAAAACCAAAGGGCCCCGGGGCGGAGGAATTTTTGGTCCCAGCACTATAATTTGAACAATCTTGGTAGGGGTCCACTGGATGAAGCTTCATACCAAATATCAATGACCTGGGCCTTGTGGTTTCAGAGAAGAAAATTTTTTAAGTTTTCGGTGAAAAAAATCTATTTTTGGCTCCTGTGACCTAGATGTGCTACGGACCGGAACCATTTGAACAACTTTGAAAGGGGACCACCTAAGGATCATTCCTATGAAGTTTGGTCAAAATCGGATCAATGGTGTAGGAGGAGATGTCGTTTGAAGAAATTGTTTACGCACGGAATGACAGACAAAAAGTGATCCTAATATAAAACACAAGAGGGCCATGATGGCCCTGGATCGCTCACCTGATCTATAGAGTAACAAGTGGGCCCCAGGATGGGCCATTATTGACATCAGGGCTATAATGCTCATAATGTTGAGGGAGGTCTAAAAAGGTGGAAGCTTCATTACAAATATCAACAAAGGCTATAATTTGAACAATCTTGGCAAAGATCCACTAGATGAAGGTACACACCCTAAATATCAAAGCCCTGGGCCTTGCAGTTTCAGAGAAGAAGATTTTTTTTTAAAGATATTCCCTACAGAAGCCTATGTAAAACCAAATGGCCCCGGGGCGGGGGCATTTTTGGCCTCAGAGCTATAATTTAAACAATCTTGATAGAGGTCCACTAGATGAAGCTTCACACCAAATATCAACCACCTGGGCCTTGCTGTTTCAGAGAAGAAGATTTTCAAAGATTATCTCTATATAAGTCTATGTAAAACGAAAAAGCCCTGGGGCGGGGGCATTTGTGGCCCGAGGGCTATTATTTGAACAATCTTGGTAGAGAGTCCACTAGATAAAGCTCTATACCGAATATCGAAGACATGGGCCTTGCAGTTTCAGAGAAGAAGATTTTCCCTACATAAGCCTATGTAAAACCTAAGGGCCCTGGGGCGAGTGCATTTTTGGCCCTAGCACTATAATTTGAACAATCTTGGTAGGGGTCCACTAGGTGAAGCTTCATACCAAATATCAAAGAACTGGGCCTTGTGGTTTCAGAGAAGAAGATTTTTAAAGAGTTTCCCTATATAAGCCCATGCAAAACCAAAGGGCCTCTGGGTGGGGGCATTTTTGGCCCCAGCACTATAATTTGCATAATCTTGGTTGGGGTCCACTAGATGAAGCTTCATACCAAATATCAAAGACCTGGGCCTTGTGGTTTCAGAAAAGAAGATTTTTAAAGATTTTCCCTATATAAGCCTTTGTAAAACCAAAGGGCCCTGGAGCGGGGGCATTTTTCGCCTCAGGGCTATAATTTGAACAATCTTGGTAGAGGTCCACAAGATGAAGCTTCATAACAATTATCAAAGACCTAAGCCTTGTGGTTTCAGAGAAGAAGATTTTTAAAGAGTCTATGTAAAACCAAAGGACCACATGACGGGGGCATTTTTGGTCTCAGGGCTATAATTCGAACAATCTTGGTAGAGGTCCACTAGCTGAAGCTTCATAACAAATATCAAAGACCTAAGCCTTGTGGTTTCAGAGAAGAAGATTTTTCAAGAGTTTCCCTATATAAGTCTATGTAAAACCAAAGGGCCCAAGGGCGGGGGCATTTTTGGCCCCAGGGCTATAATTTGAACAATCTTGGTAGAAATCCACAAGATGAAGCTTCATACCAGATATCAAAGACCTGGGTCTTGTAGTTTCAGAGAAGAAGATTTTCCCTATATTAGCCTATGTAAAACCAAAGGGCCCCCAGCGGGGGCATTTTTGGCTCCAGCACTATAATTTGAACAATCTTGGTAGAGGTGCACTAGATGAAGCTTCATACCAAATAGCAAAGACCTGGGCCTTGCAGTTTCAGAGAAGAAGATTTTTAAAGATTTTCCCTATATAAGCCCATGTGAAACAAAAGGCCCCGGGGTGGGGGCATTTTTGGCCCCAGCACTATTATTCGAACAATCTTGGTAGAGGTCCACTAGATAAAGCTCTTTACCGAATATCGAAGACATTGGCCTTGCAGTTTCAGAGAAGAAGATTTTTATAGATTTTCCCTATATAAGCCTATGTAAAACCTAAGGGCCCTGGGGCGGGGGCATTTTTGGCCCCAGCACTATAATTTGAACAATCTTGGTAGGGGTCCACTAGACAAAGCTACATACCAAATATCACAGACCTGGGCCTTGCGGTTTCAGAGAAGAAGATTTTTTAAAGATTTTCCCTATATAAGACCATGTAAAACCAAAGGGCCCCGGTGCGGGGGCATTTTTGGCCCCAGCACTATAATTTGAACAATCTTGGTAGGGGTCCACTAGATGAAGCTTCATACCAAATATCAAAGTCCTGGGCCTTGCGGTTTCAGAGAAGAAGATTTTTTAAGTTTTCGGTGAAAATAATCTATTTTTGGCTCCTGTGACCTATATGTGCAATAGATCGGAACCATTTGAACAACTTTGAAAGGGGACCACCTAAGGATTATTCTTGTGAAGTTTGGTCAAAATCCGATCAGTGGTCTAGAAGGAGATGTCGTTTGAAGAAATTGTTTACGCACGGATGACAGACAAAAAGTGATCCTAATATAAAACACAAGAGGACCATGATGGCCCTGGATCGCTCACCTGATCCATAGAGTAACAAGTTGGCCCAGGGGAGGGCCATTATTGACCCCAGGGTTATAATGTGCATAATGTTGAGGGAGGTCTAAAAAGGTGAAGCTTCATACCAAATATCAACAAAAGACTATAATTTGAACAATGTTGGCAAAGGTCCACTAGATGAAGCTACACAACAAAATATCAAAGACCTGGGCCTTGTTGTTTCAGAGAAGAAGATTTTCAAAGATTATCTCTATTATAAGTCTATGTAAAACCAAAGGGCCCTGGGGCGGGGGCATTGTGGCCCCAGGGCTATAATTTGAACAATCTTGGTAGAGGTCCACTAGCTGAAGCTTCATACCAAATGTCAAAGACCTAGGCCTTGTGGTTTCAGAGTAGAAGATTTTTCAAGATTTTCCCTATATAAGTCTATGAAAAACCAAAGGGCCCAGGAGCGGGGCCAATTTTGGCCTCAGGGCTATAATTTGAACAATCTTGATAGAGGTCCACAAGATGAAACTTCATACCAAATATCAAAGACCTGGGCCTTGCAGTTTCAGAAAAGAAGATTTTTAAAGATTTTCTCTATATAAGCCTATGTAAAACCAAAGGGCCCCGGGGTGGGGGCATTTTTGGCCCCAGCACTATAATTTGAACAGTCTTGGTAGGGGTCCACTAGATGAAGCTTCATACCAAATAGCAAAGACCAGGGCCCTGCAGTTTCAGAGAAGAAGATTTTTTAAAGATTTTCCCAATATAAGCCCAGGTAAAACCAAAGGGCCCTGGGGCGGGGGCATTCTTGGCCCCAGCACTATAATTTGAACAATCTTGGTAGGGGTCCACTAGATGAAGCTTCATACCAAATATCAAAGACCTGGGCCTTGCGGTTTCATAGAAGAAGATTTTTAAAGGTTTTCCCTATATAAGCCTATGTAAAACCAAAGGGCCCCGGGGCGGGGGCATTTTTGGCCCCAGCACTATAATTTGAACAATCTTGGTAGAGTTCCATAAGATGAAGATTCATACCAAATATCAAAGACCTGGGCCTTGCAGTTGCAGAGAAGAAGATTTTTAAAGATTTTCCCTATATAAGCCCATGTAAAACCAAAGGGCCATGGGGCGGGGGCATTTTTGGCCCCAGCACTATAATTTGAACAATCTTGGTAGGGGTCCACTAGATGAAGCTTCATACCAAATATCAAAGACCTGGGCCTTGTGGTTTCAGAGAAGAAGATTTTTAAAGATTTTCCCTATATAAGCCTATGTAAAACCAAAGGGCCCCAGGGCGGGGGCATCTTTGGCCCCAGCACTATAATTTGAACAATCTTGGTAGGGGTCCACCAGATGAAGATTCATACCAAATATCAAAGACCTGGGCCTTGCAGTTTCAGAGAAGAAGATTTTTAAAGATGTTCCCTATATAAGCCCATGTAAAACCAAAGGGCCCCGGGGCGGGGGCATTTTTGGCCCCAGCACTATAATTTGAACAATCTTGGTAGGGGTCCACTAGATGAAGCTTCATACCAAATATCAAAGACCTGGGCCTTGCAGTTTCAGAGAAGAAGATTTTTTAAGTTTTCGGTGAAAAAAATCTATTTTTGGCTCCTGTGACCCATATGTGCAACGGACCGGAACCATTTGAACAACTTTGAAAGGGGACCACCTAAGGATCATTCCTGTGAAGTTTGGTCAAAATCCGCTCAGTGGTTTAGGAGGAGATGTCGTTTGAAGAAAAAGTTTACGGACGGACGGACGCACGGACGCACGGACGACGGACGACGGACACAAAGTGATCCCAAAAGCTCACCTCGTCACTACGTGACGGTGAGCTAAAAAGAAAGAAGGAAGATAAGGACAAGCTGTGCGATTCTAGAGCTTGGCACGACTGAGCCGATTGATTCAGGCCGGATCTAGCCCAAACCCCTCTTCTATCTGAAATATGGGCCAAAATGATGTGTTGAAAAGCTGGAGATCCCTGGGCTTTTCTCAATCATCAGGATCCCTTCTTCCAGCATACGAGACGCCACCCACGGCAAACAAGTGGCTCCTGTTTCAACAAGGAATTTCATCCCCATTCACTACAGAAGGAAAGTGACCTGTATATTTTATTCCCTACAGACAAGGGAGGCCGAAAACGTTTGCTTAAATAAAAGCTTGGCTCTGAAAACAGGAGATCCGTAGCTAAATATGAGATCCACGATTATGGTAAGAAATTATTGAGGTGATAAGCTCCAGAGAGAACAAAGTATTTTATAAACTAATAAAGAATAAAGCTGTGTTAGATGATGACGAACACTTCAGAACTTAGTGATAAGTATCCGATTCTGTTAACCTTGATGTAACAAAATACTTTTGGGGTAACATGAAATGACAAGTTACTTATTTAATAACGTATTTAAAATGCATCTTTCATTGATGTGCAGAGTGAAGGAGCATGAAAAAGTGACACATACACAGTACAAACATATACAGATGAGGTTTCTTCTTTGTGGTGCGCGACCCACCAGCAATGATGATACACGTACAAATGCAGCGTGGTAGTAACATGAGATAGGAAAGGATAGATCTCGCGTAGTGATTTGTAAAAAATTGGTAAGATGCATTTGAACAAATTGATTCACAAAATAATACCGGTCGAACGGACGATTGTTCTGTATGTTGGAGCCTTTTACCCAACTGCCACAGAAGCTGAAGGCAGCCACCTATTTCGAGGCACCGGGTGGTCTCGGCAATGGGACTGTTTTCGGTGGGGTCTTACCACTCTGCCACACTCCCGAAGGCAGCCGCCATATTTCTACCCCCGGGCAGGCGCGGGGCAATGTAAGAATGAGTGAGTCTTGTGTGTCCAATACGGCATCTGGTAATTTTAGTCTGGTCTTTCCTACTGTAATTTGAGAAAGAGCATTTACTGTGAAAATTAGGTTCTATTTTGAATAATTTATTATCGGTTTCTTTTTCCCAAATAGATTGACATTTGTTTTTGATATATTTATTAATGTTAGATTTAAAATCTGAAAAGGGAATTTTAAAATTTGTAACATTCAAAGATAAAGCAGATTTAGCTTCTAAATCCGCCAACTCATTTCCACGAATATTGATGTGACTGGGAATCCAGCAGAAAATAATCTCCTTTTGGAGAGAGAAAGATAGTGGAATTTTCTTAAAATTTGTTGAATTAAGGGATTTTTGTGCTGTTGATCTTTAAGAGCCTTTAGAAATGAAAGAGAATCTGAAAAAAAAGATAAATTGTTTTTCATACTGATCTCTAATATGATATAGTGCACTATCAATTGCTTTCGCTTCAGCAGTGAAATTTGAGCTATTATTGGGTAATCTAATGCTATCAGTGAAATTCGGACTAATGACAGAACAAGCAACTTTCTCATCCTGTTTCGAACCGTCAGTGTAAATGGGGATGTGATGTTTAAAATTGGATTTGATTTCTAAAAATTCGTTCTTAAATATATGAGATTCTACTTCGGATTTTTTTATTTTTTTCCAAATCTAAAATGATCCTTGGTGGTTTCAACACCCATGGTTCTTTCGACGGAAAAGAGAACGATTGTATATTTTGAATATTTATATTGGCCTCTTCGAGTAACTGTTTTATTCTCAGGCCAAGAGGTTTTATAGCACCTTCAGCATGGGGGTCTAGGGTTCAAGTCTTGGGGGAGGTTTTAATTTATGTATTAATATATATATATTTTTTTTTTCACTTTTCCTAAACATTTTTTGTAAATGTAATCACGCGTTTACCGCGAAATCATAAAAGTGGGTCACACAAGATATTGGTTTGTTTGATTGGCGGTTTATCGTCCCCGTCCATTTTGGAGACGTTTCTACCAATACTGTGGGGTTTAACCCGACATTGAGAGGACATCACAAAAACACGCCTTTATAATTTTGACATCACCAAACCCGATTTTCATATGGTAAAACTTGGGTTTATAGGGGTAAACAATATTTTCTTTATACCTGCTCTAATAAATAGATTGTGGATACTCGTTATAACTGCTTGGTCGAGGCGGTTCTAATGAGTGCCCACAATCTATGTTTGGAACACAAATAAGAAATAGATATTGTAAATTTTCAAAAGTTTCGTTCTTTTGGTAGTATATTTTTGTATAGGCATGCTTTTGTAATGAAAAGACATCTCAAATCCTGCCCTCCTACTGAAACCAAAAAGGGTTATATGAATGAACGGGCCAACTCAAAACACCTCGCCAGCCAGACTGCATTAGATTTACTAAGCGATTTTACCATTATTCATGTGCGATCAATTTCAACTCTGTTAAAAAGCATCGTACAGCCCGATCTGTCTCAAAACCCCGATGGACATGCCACGGCCATCACACTGGATGTATATTATTCGTCTAATTGGAAAATGAAACGAGCGCAAGGAAATCGTTGTTGCTCGGATTCTAGTAAAATTATCAAAAATGTTACTAAGATGGATACCATCATGATATACTGTCAGTGAAGGCGAACCTTCATGTTAGAATGCTTTGTTGAAATGTATCTGAACATAAAATGAAATACAATATACTTTTTTAAAATAAACAAGAGGGCCATGATGGCCCTGGATCGCTCACCTGATCCATAGAGTAACCAGTGGGACCCGGGGAGGGCCATTATTAACCCCAGGGCTATAATGTGCATAATGTTCAGAGACGTCTAAAAAGGTGAAGCTTCATACCAAATATCAACAAAGGCTATAATTTGAACAATCTTGGCAAAGGTCCACTAGATATGCTACATACCAAATATCAAAGACCTGGGCCTTGTGGTTTCAGAGAAGAAGATTTTTATTAAAGATATTCCCTACATAAGCCTATATAAAACCAAATGGCTCCAGGGCGGGGGCATTTTTGGCCTCAGGGCTATAATTTAAACCATCTTGATAGAGGTCAACTAGAGGAAGCTTCACACCAAATATCAAAGACCATGGCCTTGCTGTTTCAGAAGAAGATTTTTAAGGAATATCTCTATATAAGTCTATGTAAAACCAAAGGGCCCCAGGTCGGGGGCAGTTTTGACCCTAGCACTATAATTTGAACAATCTTGGTAGGGGTCCACTAGATGAAGCTTCATACCAAATAGCAAAGACCTGGCCCTTGGGGTTTCCGAGAAGAAGATTTTTAAAGACTTTCCCAATATAAGCCCATTTCAAACCATAGGGCCCCGGGGCGGTGGCATTTTTAGCCCAAGCACTATAATTTGAACAATCTTGGTAGGGGTCCACTAGATGAAGCTTCATACCAAATAGCAAAGACCTGGGCCTTGTGGTTTCAGAGAAGAAGATTTTATAAGATTTTCCCTATATAAGCCCATTTAAAACCAAAGGGCCCCTGAGTGTGTGTGTGTGTGTGTGGGGGGGGGGGAAAGAAGGACCATGGCCGTGTGGGATGAAGCTTCATACCAAATATCAAAGACATGGGCCTTACGGTTTCAGAGAAGAAAATTTTTAAAAGTTTTCCCTATATAAGCCCATGTAAAATCAACGGGCCCCGGAGCGGGGGCATATTTGACCCCAGCACTATAATTTGAACAATCTTGGTAGGGGTCCCCTAGATGAAGCTTCATACCAAATATCAAAGACCTGGGCATTACGGTTTCAGAGAAGAAGATTTTGAAAGCTCTTCCCTATATAAGCCCATGTAAAACCAAAGGGCCCTGGAGCGGGGGCATTTTTGGCCCCAGCACTATAATTTGAACAATCTTGGTAGGGGTCCACTAGATGAAGCTTCATACCAAATATCAAAGACCTGGGCCTTGCGGTTTCAGAGAAGAAGATTTTTAAAGATTTTCCCTATATAAACCCATGTAAAACCAAAGGGCCTCGGTGCGGGGGCATTTTTGGCCCAAGCACTATAATTTGAACAATCTTGGTAGGGGTCCACCAGATGAAGCTTCATACCAAATATCAAAGACCTGGGCCTTGTGGTTTCAGAGAAGAAGATTTTTTAAGTTTTTGGTGAAAAAAATCTGTTTTTGGCTACTATGACCTAGATTTGCAACGGACCGGAACCATTTGAACAACTTTGAAAGGGGACCACCTAAGGATCATTCCTGTGAAGTTTGGTCAAAATCCGATCAGTGGTTTAGGAGGAGATGTCGTTTAATGAATTGTTTACGGACGCACGGACGGACGGACGGACGGACGGACGCACGACGGACGACGGACGAAAAGTGATCCCAAAAGCTCACCTCGTCACTACGTGACGGTGAGCTAAAAATGGGAACCAAAAGATAAAATATGATAAATACAAATAAAGAAACTATAAACATTAGAGATGAAATTAAATAGAAAATAATAAAAAATATATGTATGCCACTGGGACTCGAACCCTACTCAGCTAAAAGGATTTAGTTTTACTCGCAGTGCTAAGCATTACACGAAACCACTAAGCCAAGACTTTTACATGATGGCAATGTCAAAACATGTATTCATCTATTTAAAATCAAGTGTAAATGTTGTCCGAAACCTGCTTCCCCTAAAAAATGGAATAGTCTTGCCACGCTTAATCTTTGAACTCTCAAAGGTCGTTGATGAACTATACTTATTCAACAGTGCTGTTTATTAAACTTCGTAGTTGAAGAAATGTTATTAGCGCCCGGATAGATCAGTCGGTAGAGCACTTGCCTTGTAAGCAAGGGGTCGCCGGTTCGAGTCAAGTTCTGGTCGCATTTTATCAACTTCATATCTTAAAGGCATACATTAATTCCATAGGACAAGGTCATTTGTTGACCTATGCCCTAAATGGCTGACCAACCCCAAAGCAAGGTACCAACCCCAGGAATGGGCCGACACCAAACCACTAGCAGTTTTTGTTTGTTTGATTTGAGGTTTAACGTCCCCGTCAACACTAAAGGTCATTCTGGAGACGTTGCTTCCAATTTTGCGGGACTTTTACCCGACACTGAGATGAAATGACATCTCAAGCCCTGTCGCCCAATGAAACCAATAGGGTTTATTAGCATGGGCGGTCCGCCTCGCACCGCCGTTCCTGGACAGGCTTAGATTCTCTAAGCGGTTTACCAGTACTAGTGTGCGGGCCGGATTCAGCTCTGCGTGGAAGCATCATGCAGCCCATATATTTCTTCAAGCCCCTATGGGCGTGGGCCGCCCACTAGCAGATATGTTAGCAGTATGTTCAGTGCATTCTTAGCATTTTAAGTTCTTGGGTTTTCAGGCAAACATTGAAAAGTCTATCGAAAAAAATTAATATGGCCACCAGGGCGCGGGCAATTTACCGCATTTGAACTCTGGTGAGCGTAGTTACCAAGGGGCCTCGTTTTTTTTCTATCTTTAGCTCCAGCGGCCATTAAGGCAATTTTGGTAGAGCCAACCTCCCCACCGAGAAACATTCATGTAAAATTATTTTAAGATCCGTTCACCGGCCCAGGAGGAGATGCAAGTAAATTGTTGATAGACGTCAAGAAGCTAAAAGGTTTCTATTATTGGCTTTTATGGCCATCTTGTTCATTCGAATGGAACGGTTTGTGCAATTTTGGTAGAGAGTCAACCCAGAAATATTACTGAAAATTTGAAATTGAGCAAGTGGGCTTTGAGTGAGTGAGTGAGTTTTAGTTTTACGTCCCACCAACAGCTAAGGTCATACGGAGACGGGACCTCGATTTAAAGACTCATCCGAAAGTCTGGAGAAGCCCGGGATCGATCCTGCGATCCCTGGTTTACAAGGCGAGTAGCGTAACCACTGCACCACGGAGGCTTCTAAGTGGGCTTTGAGATGTCGTTTTAAAGATTTTCTATTTTTAGCTCTGGTGGCCCTTTCGTTCAGCGGAGCGGAACCTTTTAGGCAAGAGTAGTGGTAGAGAGAACTCCCACGAAACATTGCTGCAAAATTATAAAATCCATTCCTCGGTTTAGAAGAAGTCTTAAGGAAATTGACAGGCGCACGACGGACGATGTACATCGGGCGGTCACAAAAGTTCACTTCGAGCCTTTGGCTCAAGAGAGCTAAAACATGAAAAATGGACGGAGAGACGGGCGGACATGAACGATGTGGACGGACAGACGGAAGAATGGCGCAAGTTAAAATTTATTTAAGCTAGAGTTGTTGCCGTTTGCTACACATGTGCGTATTGTCAATGCAAATAAGAGAAAGTGTCATTGGAATAACGCTTTTGAAATTATGAAGAAACAAGAGCTGTCGCATGGCAGCATAGCTCGCCTGTTTCGCACCTTCAAGATATAAGGTAAAATTACTGAACCATGACATAGGTTACACTCACCTAGATATATTTTGATGTAAACTCCGTTCAGAAAATCTGAATCATCGATTTTTTCATGTCTTCCTTTTAATACTCATTTTAGCCCATACATCACTATGGGAAAGTTCTAGACTTGACCCTCCGCCGATTTCTCCAGCAAGTCGTATGCCTCTGCGACAGTCAGGAAAGGCTGTGATTATTAGGAGAAAATTGCATAATAAAGAAATGAGACCACAGACTAAGTCAATTTGATGATGATTGTCAGGTATAATAATACATATTCAAATCCTTGTGATGCACTTTATAAATAGATATGCAGTTACGACATACCTGACATTCGAATGGCTAGAAAGAAGCCCACTAGGAACGGGGAGCCACTAGCGCGATGTGCTGTCAGCAGTGGTCAAAATGAATTATACCGATACCAGATGTGGTGTCACAGCTAATGATTTTCCATGAAGTGATCGTGCAAATAAAATATAGACGCCCTTGTAATTTACAAGAGCAGTAACCGCTTCTATATATGGTTTAAAAGGGTGTGTCGAACCTGTCAGAATGTCTTAGTCTGAACGAAAATTTAGATTCTGCAATTTTCTCCAAATAATCACAGCCTTTCCTGGCTGTCGCAGAGGCATATGACTTGTTGGAGAAATCGGCGGAGGGTGAGGTCTACAATTTTCCCATAGTGATGTATGGACTAAAATGAGTATTAAAAGGAAGAAACGAAAAAATCGATGATTTAGATTTTCTGAACGGAGTTTAAATCATCAGGTCTCATGGAACATATATTCCAGCTATTACATTTCAGAATCAAATAGTGTCTGAATTAGGCAAAATCATTGAACCATGAAAATAGGTCACACTGACCTAGATATATTTGTATGTCAATCATCTGGTCACAAGGCACTTATAATTCAGACGAAGTTTCTTCAAGAAATAGTTCCCAAAATATATGGCAGAATCACTGACCCATAAATAGAGGTCATACTGACCTGGATATACTTCGAGGTACATCATGGGGTCACATGGAACTAATAATGCAGGCGAGACATTTCTCCATCAAATAGTATTCAAGCTAATAGGCAAAACGAGAGCTGTCGCATGACAGCATAGCTCGCCTGTTTCGCGTTTTTAAGATATAAGGTGAAACTTTTGAACCATGAAATATAGATCACACTCACCTACATACATTTTAAGGTCAATCATCAGGTCACATTGAACATATTCCAGATATTACATTTCAGAATCAAATTGTGTCTGAATTATAAGGCTAATCATTGAACCATGAAAATAGGTCACACTGACCTAGATATATTTCTAGATATATTTCTATGTCAATCATCTGGTCACATGGAATTGAATATTCAGATGTGAAAGTTCTCTAATGAAGTTTCTCCAATAGTATTCAAGATATAAGTCAAAAGTCATTGAACCATGTAAAAAGGTCCCACTGACCTAGGTCAGTCATCTGAGGTCAATCATCTGGTTGCATTGAAGTAATAACCCAGGTATAACATTTTGTTATCAAAATATTCAAGTTAATAGGCAAAATCACTTAGCCATGAAATATAGGTCACACTGACCTAGATATATTTCGAGGTCAATCAGCAGGTCACATGGAACTTATAAATGACCTAGATATCTTTCGAGGTCAATCATGGGTTACATGGAACTAATAATCCAGGTACGACATTTTTTCCATCAAATTGTATTCAAGATAATAGGCAATATCACTGAACCATGAAATATAGGTCACGGGTACTTAGATATTTGGTGGTCAATTATCGGGTCACATGGATCTAATAATCCAGGTATGACATTTCTGCTTCGAATAGTATTCAAGATAATAGGCAAAGTCACTGAACCATGAAATATAGGTCAGTGACCTAGATATATTTTGAGGTCAATCATGGGGTCACATGGTACTAATATCCCAGGTATGACATTTCTCCAACAAATAATCTTCAAGATACAAGGCAAAAACACGAGCGTGAATGTAGGTAGCCATGACCTTCACCCTTTTACACTTGAACCAATGTCACATGATTGGCTGATATACAACCAATTGTGTTTATAACTTGTTTGCATATTGGAAACAATAAATTACAAAGGTGTCCTAGATTTTGACCCCTAACCCCACCCCATCTGTCCTCCCAGGCATGAACCAAGGGGTGTGTTGTCTTGGAATCTCTGAAGACACGCCCCGGTATCCAACTTGTAAAATATAAATCCCTTGTGATGAGTTTCTGTTGAGATATAAGCAATTCAAAAACTTTAACACAGTTTTACAGGTGTTCTAGATTTTAACCCATAGCCCCACCCCGGGGCATGGACCCAGGGGTCTTGTCTTTTAACATCAGAAGACCCTCCAAGGTACTTAAGTTCCAAATATGAGTGCTCTGTGATGAGTGACTTGAGATATAAGCATTTAAAAAACTAACAGTGTGACGGGAACGCACACACACAAATGTTTGTTTTGTTTGTTTGATTTGAGGTTTAACGTCCCCGTCAACACTGTAAAGGTCATTTTGGAGACGTTGCTTCCAATTTTGTGGGACTTTTACCCGACATTGAGATGAAATGACATCTCAAGCCCTGTCGCCCAATGAAACCAATAGGGTTTATTAGCATGGACGGTCCGCCTCGCACCGCGGTTCCTGGAAGGCTTAGATCCTCTAAGCGGTTTACCAGTACTAGTGTGCGGGCCAGATTCAGCTCTGCGTGGAAGCATCATGCAGCCCATATATTTCTTCAAGCCCCTATGGGCGGGGGCTAACACACACAAATGAGGTGACAACAAAAGCTCTCCATGTACTTCGTACAGGCGAGCTAATCACTGAACCATGAAATAGAGGTCATTCTGACAGATATATTTTGAGATTACTCATGGGGTCACATGGAATAAATAATCCAGGTATGACCGTATTCAATATAAAAGGCAAAATCACTGAACCATGAAATATAGGTCACACTGACCTAGATATATTCGAGGTTAATCATTGCGTCACATGATACTAATATCTCAGCTATGACATTTCTCTAACAAATAGTCTTCAAGATATAAGGCAAAATCACTGATCCGTAAATGTAGGTAACCGTAACCTTCACCCTTTTACACTTGAACCAATTTCACATTTTTGGCTGATGTATAACCGATTGTGTCCATCTTGTTAGCATAATGGAAAGGTGTACAACAAATTACAAGGTCCTAGATGTTGACCCCTAGCCCCACCCCATCCCCATCCCAGGCATGAACCCAGGGTTTATTGTCTTGGAATCGCAGTATCCAAGTTGTAAATATGAATGCTTTGTGATGAGTGACTTTAGATATATGCATTTCAAAAACTTAAACAGTATTGCATAGGTGTTCTAGATTATGACCCCTAACCCCTCCCGGGGCATGACCCAGGGGTCTGTTCCCTTTGAACATCAGAAGACCCTCCCAGGTACTTAGGTCTCAAATACGAGTGCTCTGATGACAGACTTGAGAAATAAGCATTTGAAAAACTTTTAACGCAGTGTGACGGGAACGCACACGCAAACGCATACGCGCACGCGGACGAACGAGGTGACAACAATAGCTCTCCATGTACTTCATACAGGCGAGCTAAAAACAAAAATGCTAAAAGTTTTAATCTTACAAAGCGCCATAACTAACAATATGAAGCTACAGTATGATAACTTGCAATATTTTGGTTGTTTCCTTAAGTTTAAGGTTTGAAGATTTGTGTTTGAGTTTTACATCTCACCAGCAGTTAAGGTCATACAGAGACGGGACATCGGTTTAAAGACTGATCCGAAAGTCTGGAGAAGCACGGGATCGATCCTGGGACCCCTGGTTTACAATGTGAGTAGCATTACCACTACACCACGGAGGCTTCTTGAAGTTGATGCATTTAACGGTTTGCAAGTTTTGAAAGTATGAAAAATGTGGATGGACGGACGGACGGACGGTCAGAAGGACGGACAGACTGACAGGGTGATTATTATAGGGCACCCGCAAAAATTTTCTTTTCGGGGCCCCAATGAAGAGAGCTAAACATTAACAGTGAATATAGAGGGCTAAACAGTAACAATTAATAAAATATAGAGCTAAACATTCACCACAAAATAGAGAGACCTGAACATTAACAGTGAATATAGAGAGCTGCACATTACCACACATCCAGCAGTTTAGCAATAAGACTTCTCCCCGTCGCACGTTTGAGCATGTTTGGTGTTTGCTAACTTAACAAGCGCCGAAAGCTTCGACGCATCGTATTGAACTTGAGTAACTGACGTCGACTGAACGGTTGGACAGCTAGTCCTTCCAAGTTTATTGGCCGAAACTTTCAATCAGTTAACGTTAAAAACACCTTTCAATATGTAGCGCGTATCTAAAGCCCCTGTCACACTATGCCGCGTTTTCACTGCGATGGGACGGCGTTGTTTAATTTTTCAGAACGCCGCGAGATCGCAAGAAATATGGAATATTTTTGTGAACATGGACCTGTCATGGCGTCCCTACAACGACCAAGACGTTGCTACGGAGCTTACATGGCGATCTATCGCGATCCTGCGGCGTTCTTGGTGGCAATTGTATGCGCTCTCACGGCGCTTCCTCTGCGCTTTTACGGCGCTCTCAATGTGTGCACTGCGCTTTTACGGCGCTCACATATTGAAGACGTTCTCAAAGTGTAAACAGACATCATCAGTCGAACAGTTTTGTTTGATTTGAGGTTTAACGTCCCATCAACACATAGGTCATTTTGGAGACGTTGCTTCTAATTTTGTGCGACTTTTACCCGACTTTGAGATGAAATGACATCTCCGTCTCTGTCACCCAATGAAACTAATAGGGTTAATATGCACGGATGGTCCGACTCGCGCCCCTTTGCCTGGGCAAGCTTAGATCCCCTAAGCGGTTCACCAGTACTCCTGTGCCGTCGGAAGCCAGCCCACCGCAATCACCGCAACAGGAGCAATTCCACCGCCATTACCTTACCCGGAATGAGTCACCTCAGAAGTAGGTTTTTTACGGACAGTACACAATCAAACTCTACTCTAGCCACTGTTTATACAAGCGGGCGGTCCCCTCCCATCGGGACTGGAAGGAATAGATGGGCTGCATGATGCTTCCAGGCAGAGCTGAAACCGACCTCACACGAGTACTGGTAAACCGCTTAGAGGATCTAAGCCTGCCCGGGCAAAGCGGTGCGAGATACATGTACGTGTAAACTATTGGTGTAAACATGATTACACGTGTAAACTCTATTGGTTTCATTGGGCGACAGGCTTTGAGATGTCATTTCATCTCAAAGTCTGGTAAAAGTCCCACAAAATTGGAAGCAACGTCTCCAAAATGACCTATACAGTGTTGACGGGGACGTTAAATATCAAATCAATGAATCAGTTGCTTATATGGCGTTGTAGGAGACCTCTGTGCGCCCCGTCCGAGCTCCTGTAGCATTGTAGGAGACCTTACTGCGTTGCTATGGCAACCTTACGGCGACCTCACTGCGCTCTGATCAGAACGCCGAGCGACGGCGTTTGTTTTGAGCATGCTCAAAATGCGCGCCGTCGCTTTGCGTTCTATGCGATCCCAACGCGTCTACTGGCGACGCCACTGCGTTGCTACGGTGATGTTTGCGATCGTACTGCGCGCACCTCGGCGTTCTGCATTTTTTTTTCGGACGCCGTGAGAACGCAGCCCTGGTGTGACAGGGGTTTAAAGAAGGCGGGATTGCAGTGACAATCGCTAAGCCCCGCCCCACTTTCTGTGAGAACTAATACCGTTATTCAGTTTACGGTTTCTCTAATTTTGACAAATATGTCTTTTGCGACGAATTCTTGTTCCGCGTGTCATTGTGTTTTGACGTATTTGCACTTTAATGAACCGACGAGATATGTCGTATTGCTAAACTGTTAGTTGCGCAAGTGTAACAGTGAATAAAGAGAGCTAAACATCAACAGTGAACATGGAGAGCTAAACATTAACAGTGGTTATAGAGGGTCAAACAGTAACACAGAGTATAGAGAGATAATTACCAGAGGGCTTAACATGAACAGTGGTTAAAGTGAAGCTTAACACAGATTATAGAGAGCTTATCATTAAAAACAGTGAATATAGAGAAATATTAACAGTGACCGTAGAGGGGGAACAACCTTCGGCGTTAATCAAGGACTGAATATGAAGTATAAGCGTTTTGTAAGTTGCGTTATGGCTTAATTGTCGATTTAATGGATTTATGTATTTTACGATTATTAACCTATTGTGCTGTTCATGACAACCACAATCTTTGCAAACTGTAGATCCAGATCAGATGGCTTATGAAGAAGCCATCTGATAAGGATATACACTGACATTCAGTTTATGCTTTTGTTGGAATAAATTACAGCAAGTAATCGGATTGGTTCAAAGTCAGAGATGGGTGTGGCTAAAATGAATATTCAGCAAGAGTAGGGTTTATTCAGTAAAGACGACAACGAAATGCAGCTATGCATCGCGTTAGGTTTCATAACAAAACTAAATATGTCGGTAACAAAACCTTTATTCAAATTTAACAACGGTATTGTACGAGCCAGGCACAGCATGTACTGCGCCTTAACCTTTCAACCCTGTACAGCGATAATCTACCTAATTATATGTAAGCAGTATAGTTCCAGATGAGACGAGCCGTCTCCTCAAGATACAGTTAACCAGTCTGTTCATGATTTTTGACGAAACAGCTATTAACAAAAATGGGCATCTCCTGCTTAAAAAAAGGAGTCGTCTTCAAAATTCAGGATTGAAAGGGTTAGCAGAATAATGTCCCCCGACACTACCGTTATCAGTTTGTTCTCTGTCACCACTTTTCATTATCCTCTCAGCCAATAGGCGAGATCAATAACTTTGTCTTCACTGTCTTCACTGTCACCACTACCGTCATTAACCTCTTCGTCGTCGCCGTTTTCACTATTACTTTCCTCGCCTTCACCGCCGTCAGTATTACTATCCTCTATATCAACGCTGCCATCATCGGTCTCCTCTACATCATCGTTTGTAGTATCAAATTTCTCCGTATCGCTACCGTTCGTACCCGCTTGTCCGCCCTCACCGTTACCATCTTCGTTTTTAACAACGCAATGTATCATCCAGCAGCTGTCGAATATTTTTCGACATTCCACATCATTACATGTCGGTGGAAGCGTCCAGCTGTCGCCGGTACACGGCTTGGTACAATCTGTAAGTTCTGTGTAACATCTTTTGCATTCTTCTTCTGTAGCCGTGACCAACAGAGCTGACGCAGCCAGTAAGATAACCAGTGTTGTCAGATACGCCATCTGAAAGTGTGGGAACAAGCTGTGAGTCGCAACAAACTTAATTGTGTCTTCCGCGTCAAGATTATAAGAATCTGATATGGGGTTCTGTTGTAGATGGGCGTTTCCAACCCGAGGGATGATCGTGCTTAACGGAACCGAGGCTACCCGAGGGATGATCGTGCTGAGCGGAACCGAGGCTACGAGGTTCCGCTCAGCACGGTCATCCCTCGGGTTGGAAACGCCCATCTACAACAGAACGCCACATTGGATTTTTTTTCTTGCCCAATACCTCCCAAACATTTTTTTTTAACGTTTCATTTTTGCGCTCTATACTTTTCATTTTTTAAACAACAATCATGATATTCATCCGCTGTTTTTCCGGTTAGTTTTGACAGCTCGCATATGTATATTGTTTACAAAATGAAAGTAGTGCCGAAGTAGTTCCGGCAGTTGAATAGAATTGACGCGCACTTCTGTTAGTTGCCTGGGTCGGAACACTAGGGCCAGAACAAATTTCTATCCTAGGCTAAAATCACGGATTTCCTTGTCTGGTGTGCAAGAAAAAAGATGTCCTCGAACGCGCATGTGCATTCAGTGATATCGTTTAAATGTTTGTCATTTAATATGGCAAACATACTAATGTTTTGCTTAAACAAAACAGTAGCTTTTGCAGCTTTTGCATTTGCAAAAGTTACTCCTTTTTTCAGCAAAACTGCGATAGTATAAGAATCTTATATGGGTGTGAGGAGTGGATAGAAAAATCCGTCCCAAGGGTCACTGTCAGGTATCACGAGGCTTACCAAGACCCAATTTTGCTTGACGCGGCACAGCTGTTGGAGATATTTACGGCCCCCGCCCATCGGGGCTTGAAAAAATAAGATGGGCTGTATGATCCTTCCACGCAGAGCTGAATCCGACCGCACAAGAGTAATGGTAAACCGCTTAGAGGATCAAAGCCTGCTCAGGCAAAGCGGTGCGAGTAGGACCGCCCATGCTTATAGACCCTATTGGTTTCATTGGGCGAAAGGGCTTGAGATGTCATTTCATCTCACAAAATTGGATGCAACGTCTCCAATGTACTATACAGTGTTGACGGGGACGTTAAACCTCAAATCAAACAAACGAAAAGGACATATGTTTATTTGTGCGACCAATCATATAATAACATAGCAGCGTTTTTTCTTGCGATAAATCATCTTGCGATAAATCATATTAACACAGCAGTGTTTCTCTTTGCGACAAATCATGTAATAACATAGCAGCGTTTCTTCTTTTGCGATAATCCATATACATGTAATAACACAGCAGTTTCATTTTGCGACCAATCATATGGTAGCACAGCAGTGTTTTTTTGCGACCAATCATATAATAACATAGCAGCGTTTCTTCTAGCAGCGTTTCTTCTTGCGATAATCTATATAATAACACAGCAGTGTTTCAATTTGCGATCGATCATATAACAGCAGCGTTTCTTTTGCGATAAATCATAACACAGCATTGTCACCGGGTATTCCGGTTTTCGCCCCCCCCCCCTGATTAACGATCGGCTCGATATAATTGAAATAATCTTGAAAGGGCCATTAAACCAAACAAAAGAACGTTTGCAAGAAGATGCAGCAGATGACACATTTTTAAATTTAAATTATTATCCAATATATTAACTGATTAAATGATCGTACCCCAAAGAAATGTACAGGTTCACGTGAAGAGCAACATATAATTTTCATTCTAATGCACTCGCGTATGTAACGCGACGTATGATTGGATAACGTCAAAAATTTGCGACGGTATATTCTGTGATATACTGACGGAAACCCGACGTCATCACGTAACGTCGCTTTTCATTGGTTGTCATTTGGTTTTACGCAGCTCACTGTGCTTGTCGGTTTGGGCAAAATGATCATTTTTTAAACAAAACAAGTGAAAAAGTGCATTAGACTGGGGATAACAGTATTGAAAATTGTTATTTGGGGAGGCAAATCGGAGGTTTTACGGTCGCAAATAACGTTTTACGGCTCCGCTGGCGCGTCGCCGTAAAACGAAATTTCCGACCGTAAAACCGCCGATTTACCTCCCCAAATGACAATTTTCAATACAGTTATCCCCTAATTACTTGTTAGGGTACTTGTTAGAATGACCTCAATGAGGCTATTCTAACAATTACCAACACCATATATTTTAACCCTTAACATGCCGAGAAAAACTAGATATGAAAATCTAGTCTGGTACTGTCGTCTGCTCAATCTTAAAAATATTTTTGGACACAGGTAAACAGTGTGGGTCCACATTAGACTGCTTCTACATCTGGTCCACATTGTTTGCAAAAGTGACTTAAGGTAACCGACAGCGGGCAAAACAGACAAATGTGATTGGCATGTTTTAAATAAGAAAAAAATTTCAAATGGTTAAATAGTTATAATAAAGTAGGTCACAGGTCAAGGTCAAGGTCACAATATTTTGTATGAGTGGGAAGCCCTTGTCACAATGAATATACTTCCAAAATATGAAGGCTCTATCTCAAGTGGTTAAAAGTTATGATAAAGAAGGTCACAGGTCAAGGCCAAGGTCACAATATCTTAATATTAGTGGGAAGCCCTCGTCACAAAGAACCTACATCCCAAATTTTCGTACGAGTGGGAAACCCTTGTAACAAGGATCACACATACCAAAAATGAAGGATTTATGTCAAATAGTTCAAACGTTATTACCAAGTATGTCTAAGGTCAAGGACATGGGTCAAGTTTTTTTGTAAGGAGTGGGAAGCCCGTGTCACAAGGAACACACGTGTGAAATATGAAGGATCTATCTCAAACTGTTCAAAAGTTATTAAGTAGGTCACATGTCAAGATCAAGGTCACAGGTCAAAATGTAATGTGGGAGGCCCTTGCCACAAGGAACCTACATGCTAAGTATGAAGGCTCCCTCTCAAATGTGTCAAACGTTATGAGGTCAAAGGTCAAGGTCATTTTTTCCAATTTTGTATGGGTGGGAAGCCCTTTTCACAAGGATGCCAAATATGATTTGTTTGATTCGAGGTTTAACGTCCCCGTCAACACTGTCATTTTGGAGACGTTGCTTCCAATTTTGTGGGACTTTTACACCACACTGAGATGAAATGACATCTCAAGCCCCGTCTCCCAATAAAACCAATAGAGGTTATTAGCATGGACCGTTTTGCCTGGAGCAGGCTTAGATCCTCCAAGCGGTTTACCAGAATATATCTTTAAGCCTATGCAAAGCCAAATGGCCCCGGGACTATATAAGTATGTAAAACCAAATGGCCCCGGCATTTGCGGCCCCAGGGCTATAATTTGAACAATCTTGGTAGAGGTCCACTCCATACCAAATATCAAAGACCTGGGCCTTGCAGTTTCAGTAAAGATTTTTAAAGATTTCCCTTTATAAGTAAATGTAAAAAAACAAAGGGTCTCGGGGCAGCGGCATTTTTGGCCCCAGGGCTATTATTTGCACAATCTGGATAGAGGTCCACTAGATGAAATTTCACACCAAATATCAAAGACCTAGGCCTTTTGTTTTCGCAAGATTTTTTAAGATTTTCCTTTTATAAGTCTATGTAAAACCAAAGGGCCCAGGAGCTGGGGCATTTTTGGTTCCAGGGCTATAATTTGAACAATCTTGATAGAGGTCCGCTAGATGAAGCTTCATACCAAATATCAAAGACCTAGGCCTTGTGGTTTTAGAGAAGATTTTTAAAGATTTTTCCCTATATTAGTCTATGTAAAACCAAAGGGCCCCGGAGCGGGGGCATTTTTGGCCCCAGGGCTATAATTTGAACAGTCTTGGTAGAGGTCCATTAGACGAATTTGCATACCAAATATCAAAGTCCTGGGCCTTGCCGTTTCGGAGTAGATTTTTAAAGATTATTCCTATATAAGCCTATGTAAAACCAAAGGGCCCCGGGGCGGGGGCATTTTTGGCCCCAGCGCTATGAATAATCGTGATACGGGTCCTTTAGATGAAGCTTCATACCAAATATCAAAGACCTAGGCCTTGTGGAGGCGCGTCTGACTGGTGATCAGGACGCGGGTTCGATTCCTGCCGGGGTCGGCAACATTCTTTCGTGGGGATTGATCATGAAATCTTTTCTGCGGTCATTCTCTCCCTTCCGCTGATTCAAGAAGGGTAGTTGTCAGTTTCTGGTGAAAGAATGTGCACTGTACTGGTTAACCGCTTTCGTATAAGCTTGCCCCGGAAAAGTGTGGATAGGTAAATTGACCGGCTCAAAAATGACCTAAATAGTGTTGACTTGGCCGTTAAACTCCAATACAAACAAACTAGTCCTTGTGGTTTCAGAGAAGAAGTTTTTAAAAGATTTTCCCGATATAAGTATGTAAAACCAAAGGGCTCCGAAGCCTATGTAAAACCAAAGGGCCCCGCGGCGGAGACATTTTTTGCCCCAGCACTATAATTTGGACAATATAGATAGGGATCCACTAGATAAAGCTTCATACCAAATATCAAAGACCTGGGCCTTGTGGTTTTAGAGAAGAAGATTGTTTTATGTTTTCGGTGAAAAAATCTGTTTTTGGCTCCTGTGACCCAGATGTGCAACGGACCGGGACCATTTGAACAAATTTGAAAGGATCATTCCTGTGATGTTTGGTCAATATCCGATTAGTGGTTTAGGAGATGCCGTTTGAAGAAATTGTTTACGCACGGACGCACGACGGACGGACAAAGTGATCCCAAAAGCTCACCTCGTCAATACGTGACGGTGAGCTAAAAAAAGTAAAACACAGTAATACATGTTTGATTTTGCATGCTGTGATACAAGTTTTCACTATTCCCCAGTACTTATACGTTACCTTGAGTCACAATGAGCGCAGGGTCGCTTGGCATAATATTAAATCAGAGTTACGTTATTTATGTTCTGTATGTCGTCTGACGGTGCTCTATTCTTTGATTTGAGGTTTATCGTCCCTGTCAACACTGTAAAGGTCATTTTGGAGACGTTGCTTCCAATTTTGTGGGACTTTTACCAGACATTGAGATGAAATGACATCTCAAGCCCTGCCGCCTAATGAAACCAATAGGTTTATTAGCATGGATGGGCCGACTCGTACCGCTTTGCCCGGGCAGGCTAAGATCCTCTAAGCGGTTTACCAGTACTCGTGTGCGGGTCGGTTTCAGCTCTGCGTGGAAACATCATGCATCCCATATATTTCGTCAAGCCCCGATGGGCGGGGGCCGCGACGGTGCTCTATATATCTGAAGTTTCATGGAAATATCTCAAGCAGTAGCAAAGTTATGGAGCGGTCAAGAAACTGATAGAAATGGATATGTTCAAAGGAGAACAGCTCCAAAAGTAGGAAAATCAGAGTTAGGGTTCATACGTTCTGCACGTCTCATTGCTCTACATATCTATGAAGTATCGCGAAAATATCTCAAATGGTATCAGTTATCGAGGCGCTGACGGACGGACAGACAGACACTCAAAACTCCGGAGGATATAATATCCTGCCATTTTTTTTAATGGTGGGGCATAAAAAAGTAGGTCAAATGTCAAGGTCGAGGTCACAAGGTCAAAATTATATTACTTGTGACAAAGAATGGAAATATGATAGCCCTATCACTTAATTAAAAATTTATGGCCAATAATAAGTTTTTTTAAATGTAGGTCAAAAGTAAAGGTTAATAATAAGTTTTTTTAAATGTAGGTCAAAAGTAAAGGTTAAGATCACAAGGTCAGAAATCATGGTACCACTGGAAAACTCTTGTGACATAGAATGCGCAAGTGTAGTACAAAATCCCTATCACCCCAAAAATAGGGATTTAAGAAAGTCAGTCGTCAAGGTCAAGGTACCCGGTCAAAAGTTATGGTACCACTGGAAAGGACTTATAATAGGGAATGGACATGTGAAATATGAAAGTCCCGTCACTTTTTTTTTTTTTGGTTTTTCGGCCCTTTCAAGATTATTTCACTCATATCGAGCCGATCGTTAATCATAGGTGGGCGAAAACCGGAGTACCCAGAGAAAAACCACCTGACCTTCCGTTGCAGAACTTGGCGTCTCACACGTGACCCGAGCGAGGCTCGAACCCACGGCGGTGAGAGACCTAATGACTAAGAGTCAGCGCTCTTATCCATTAGGCCACGGAGGCCCGTAAGTCCCGTCACTGACCAATAAAATGTTATAACCAATATTAAAGTTTTGTTTTTAAAAAAAGTAGGTTAAATGTCAAGGTCAAGGTCACGAGGTCAAAAATCATGACACCTCTGGAAAGGTCTTGTGACAAGAAATGCACATGTGAAATATGAAAGCCCTATCGGTTACCAATCAAAAGTTATGCCGAATATCAAGGTTTTTTGCGGATAGACAGACTGACAGACAGACGGACGGACACAGACCCAAAAAAACTATATGCCTCCGAATCTTTGATTCCGGGGGGACAAAAATGCCGAAAGGTTCAAAGAGCCATAACTTAAAACCGAGACTTCAATGTTATTTTGTTTGAAGGGAACTAACTGTAAAATGGGAGATAATTCGGATAAGACAAGAAAATATTGGTCGCCTACTTTTTCAAGAGAAATCCATATATGAATTTCAAAACAATAGCATACATGGTTCTAAAATTAAACTATGTGAAATAAAGCAACATGATTAAATGGACAGAAATTGCAAAAGGTTAAAACTTTTCAAAAAATGTTCATAAAATGTGTTCAAATTTTAAACAGGTGATCTCAGTCCCAACCAGTATACCAAATATCAATGTTCTAGCTCAAATACATTTTCAGATATCTTGATAACGATATTTCATTGTTATTTTATTACAATGTTTATTACAATTTATAGGGCAGGGGGCCCTATTTTGCAAACCTGAGTTTCACTGTCTCCGGAACATTCTAAAGAACCAATTTCTCTTCATAAGAATATGTACGTTTAAACTGACAAGCTGGCGTTTTAAGAACCGTTTCATTCAGGCCATGGGGGCAAGTTGGTGCTTGGCACATTTGGGACCTTTCTAACCATTAGGATGATGTCAAATGTGGCCAGAATACCACATTCCATCTAAGTGGTTAACCGTCACTATTACTAGTTCACAATCTTGAAACAGCAGAAGGGGAGGATGGTGGAAAATATTTCAGGATTAATTTGGTTAGTAGTACGTGGCCGGCTTGGGTCTCAAACCTGGAATCTAGTTAGGTAACAAACCTGCAACCTCTAGCTTCTCAGATGCGTTCCCAACTGTCCTAAGCAGCCTGGTTCCCCACCTATTTGTCATAGGCCACAGAAATAAATGTGAGCCCCTAAGGTTTCGTTTAAACATTTTATTACTATAGCAGCCCCTAAGTTTTGAGAAGCTACAAAGCTGTTAAATATAAAAGACCTGGGCCTTCGGGTTTCCGGCAAAAAGAAGGTTTAAGGTTTGTTCTATATTAGTCTAAGTAAATTAAGTGCGATCCCGAATGAGTCCATTTTTGGCCCCACGGCTATACTTTGAACAATCTTGGTATAGGACCTCTACATGAAGATATTCGAGGGATTTCCCTATAAGGGTCTATAAAAACATGTGATCCCTAAGGCAGGTCCAATTTAGTGATCTCTTAAGCAGAGCCAATTTAAATTGGTCCGAGGGCTATAATTTGAAACAAGAAGACTAAATGTTTTCCCTACTTAAGTCCAGGATGATGATTTTTGACCCTAGGGCTATGATATGAACAATCTTGGCAGAGGTCCCCTAGATGATGGATGGATGGATGGATATTTTGTTTAAAGACGCTCAACCCTAATAGGGCATATAGCGTCTAAAAATAATTAGATATTAGATATAAAATTGTTATTGAAGTTTAAAAGTTAAAATATTAATGATTACAGTTTGTTAAAAAGTCCGATTTCTTTAAGAAAATTGATTAATTGATAAGATGGTATGCCATTAAAAAGAGCTTTCATTGTTGTAACATTAAAATATTTTGAGCGTATATGATGAAATTCTACACATGAAATGAGTAAGTGTTCAACTGTAAACGGTTCGTTACAAGATAAACAGAAAGGTGCTTGTTCGTTTTTTAATATGTAGGAATGAGTGAGTCGTGTGTGTCCAATACGGCATCTTGTGAGTTTAGTCCGGTCTTTCCTATTATAATTCAAAAAAAGTACATTTGGTATGAAAATTTGGTTGAATTTTATTTAATTTATTATTAGTTTCTTTTTCCCAAATTGATTGGCATTTATTTTTTATATATAGGTTTATGTTAGATTTTAAATCTGAAGAAGGAATTTTTAAATTGGTAATAGCTAACGATAAATGTAATTTTCGTACGTTTGAAAGAAATGAATTAGTCGAAAATTGATTTCCCTTGATTGGGTTATCTCCGATAGGTGCCTTTGCCCAGTCCGATAGGTGGCCGTTAAAGCAAGTCCACGAGATTTTCAAGTTTGATGATGTGTAAGTTGTCATTCAGCTTTGGGAACGACCGACAAACGGACGTGTTTTTTCTTTGTGGTTGTCATGTCGCTGCAAAATCCTGGGGCTTCGGGTGCGGAGTCTAGCGTGGACATTAACAGCAATTTGAAAGAACTACTGCTAGAATTACGTAGTCAAAAGACTGAAATTAACTCATTGAAACAAGAACTGCTTGGTAAATCCTTTTCCGTGGTTTCTGAAGTGAAAAAGTTGAAAACTGCCAAAGACATTCGCTGGAGGTTCGAAGGTAACAGACTGCAATTTGAGTTTAATTCTGAGTTAGAAGACAGTTTAAAGCAGGCTATTTGGGCCCTCGAAAATGGAAAGCGTGACTATACTGTCGAGCTGCTTAATGAGTCTTGCGAGAAACTTAAAGTTCGCAATAAGCATATCAGGATTGCAGATTCCTCAGAGGGAGGCTGGGAAACTGTGCGACAATATGCTAGTAATCCTTTGGCTAGTGATTCGGATGACGAGTCTCGTCTTTTCCGAGCCGAGTCCAGGGCAGTCAAGAAGAAGAAGACCATGCAAAAGTCAAAATCGAAGACTAAGGTATCAGCAGCCTATGGTTACTCTGATTCTGTTAATCAGCGCCTTTGGGGTGGTATTACTTCGGGGACAAGTTCATTTCCACAGTTTCAGCCACAGCCTGTCGGTCCCCGGTTCGGTTCCTTTCGTGGATACTCAGTCGCACCAGTCGATCAACGAAGTATCTTCCCCGTCGGACCATGCTTTGCCTGCGGTGAATTTAACCACATTCGTAGAACCTGTCCATACACCAAGAGTACAGCACAACAACAACCTGAGCTACCCGTCAAGAAATGAGATAGTCCCATCATTAGGGGAATCCCCTAACTTAGATATTGAAGATAAGTATTTATTGCCAAATTTTAATGAATTTGATCATGATATGTTCACAGAAAATTATTTTGAGTACGAACAGGGCCAAAAGGATATTATTGTTAAAAATAGACTCAGAAATCATATTGCTTTTTGGAAATCAATAGGGGCTAATCAGTTTATTCTAGATACTATTCTTTATGGATTTAAAATACCATTTTATTCTTTGCCTCAGAAGTCTTTTTCAAAAAATAACATGTCTGCATTAAGAGAAAAAGAGTTTGTACGTGTAGCAATTTCAGATCTTCTGGTTAGGGGTCTAGTCAAGGAATGCAATTATGTGCCTACAGTGGTTAACCCTTTGACAGTTGCTATACAAATTAATGGCAAAAAACGGCTAATTTTAGATTTGAGGGAAGTGAATAAGCATGTTTGGAAACAAAAAGTGAAATATGAAGATCGAAGAATTGCTCTCATGTATTTAAAGAAAAATAGCTGGATGATAAAATTTGATATATGCTCAGCATATCATTTTATAGATATTCGATTGCCAGACACAGAGTTTCTTGGCTTTGCATTTCCTGATGAGAAAGGGATCATTCATTATTATAAATTCTTAGTTTTGCCGTTCGGCCTGGGCGTGGCTCCTTTTGTTTACACTAAACTGACACGCCCTTTGATAGCAACCGTCGTGATATGACTGAAAAATTGTTGAAAGCGACGTTAAACCCGAATTCACACACACCCTTTGATAGCAAAATGGAGGGGAGAAGGGAAGAAAATTATTATGTTCCTTGATGATGGTTTTGGTACAGCAGACACTCTGTTTCTGGCACAAGAGTTATCTCAGCAAGTCAAGAATGATTTGCTTGATTCTGGCTTTATACCTAAAGTTGATAAATGCTTATGGGCACCTGTACAAGAGTTAGAGTGGTTAGGGGCTATATTGAACTCTGTAGAGTTCACCATTAGTATTCCACAGAGAAGGGTTGATAAAGCTTTATTGACCCTTCAGGGATTGCGCACATCAAGTCGGGTACAGGTGAGAAAAGCTGCTAGTTTTGTAGGCCAAATAATTTCCATGAATATTGTCATTGGCCCTTTAGCGCAGATAATGACAAGATATGTGAGTATAGATATTTTGAAGGCATTATCTTGGAATTCCTACATCAAACTTTCAATAGAAAGTCATCAGCAATTACACTTTTGGTCACATACTTTAGCTTCACTAAACATTAGGAATCTAAATTCGGAGGGCATTTGTTCTCGAATAGTTTACAGTGATGCCTCGGGCACTGGGTATGCTGGGTACGAAGTTGGCACAATTAATGGCATTTCTCATGGCTCTTGGTCTCCTGAAGAAGCGTTAAAATCATCTACATGGAGAGAGCTATGCGCAGTTTTTAGGGTCTTACGGGCTTTGGCACACGTTTTGAGCAATCAGCGTGTTAAGTGGTTTACGGACAATACAAACGTTTGTAGTATTGTCAACAAAGGGTCCATGAAAACAGAATTACAAGATTTAGCTATGCAGATTTTCAATTTTTCTTCCATACATGCAATCCATTTAGAAATTGAATGGTTACCCCGGAGTTCGAATGAGAAAGCGGATTACTACTCTAAAATTATTGAGAAAGATGACTGGGGAATTTCGTTTGAGATTTTATCTATGATTGAACAAAGATGGGGTAAATTAGATATAGATTATTTTGCCTCGGAGCATAATGCGAAATTGCCAGTATTTTATTCAAGGTTTTGGTGTCATATGTCAGCAGGTGTAGACGCTTTCACATTTGACTGGGGTCAATCATTTGGATTGTACGTGCCGCCCATCATTCTAGTAAGCAGAGTCCTGAGAAAAATGGAAAGTTGCAGAGCTAAAGGTATTTTAGTTGTTCCAGAATGGAAATCAACGAATTTCTGGCCATTGATATGTTCAGGATATGGCAAAATGAATTCGTTTTTGCAAGATTGTATGTATTTACCAGTAGAGAAAGTATTTTATACGCCGTGTAAAAATGGAGCTGGTATCTTTGGAAATGAAAATCTTAAATTTAATATGTTGGCTTTGTATGTAGATTTCACATACAATGTAGAGAAATGAGTGACATATTGTCATTTCTATTTGCCGGTATCGGCGAGTAGGGTATGCTGTACTATTTGCCGGGATCGGCAAATGGGGTTTAGTGTACTGGTTGGGGTACATTTCTTCAGTTTGAAGTACTGATTAGTAAGGTTTTCTTTTACGTTTATTTTTTCAGAGTTATTCAGATGATATACAACGACTACCAGACGTCCTGGTGGACAGGGTTTCCTTGCTGCCGGATCTACTCAAAGAATCCCGAGCAGAGAATACATGTTTATCGTACAAACGAGGTTTTAAGAGATGGAGAAGTTGGGCTTTGAGTAATGGGCTTACAAGTAAGGATACGTTGCCGGCTAGGGCGTTTAACGTAGCGTTGTATATGGCATCTTTAGTGCAGTCATCAAATACTCATAGTCCTGTTACAAATGCTTTTTACAGTATAAAATGGTTTCATGAACTATTTGACTTCAAGTCCCCTACAGATTCGAAATTAGTCACAAATATATTAGATGCTGCTAAACGGCGACTGTCTAAACCTATTCAAAACAAAGAACCTATCACTAGTGAAATATTATCAAAAATTTTTCATTCAATGTATGTGTTCGGAAATATTATGAATCAGAGAACAATCTGTGCGTGCTTACTAGCATTTTCTGGTTTCTTGAGAAGTGAAGAGCTTTTAAAACTGAAAAGAAGCGATATTTTGATTAATAGTGTGTATATGATTGTTTTCATCGAGTCCAGTAAGACGGACAAATACAGAGATGGAGCATGGATTCTTATTGCCCGAACTGGAACAGTCCTGTGCCCTGTTCAAAATTTGGAGCACTATTTTCAATGGGCAGGTATTTCTTCTGAATCTGAAGTATACATTTTTTCTCATCTGAGTGCAACCAAGACGGGCTATGTTCTCAGAAAAGACGGAAAGCATTTGTCTTATAGTAATTTAAGATCACTTTTTCTTGAAGCACTTAAACCTCACGTAAGTGATGTTAGTCAGTATTGTTTGCACTCATTGAGATCGGGCGGTGCTAGTGCCGCTGCAAATAGGGGAATTCCTGACAGAATGTTTAAAAGACATGGTAGATGGTTAAGTGAATCAGCAAAAGACGGCTATATCAAAGATTCAGTTGAAGAGAGATTGAAAGTATCTCGTTCTCTTGGAATTTGAGAATTTCTGTGCTCATAAGGCCCGTTCTTTTAGTTCAGTCGGTCGGTGGTTCCCACAGGCTTACACCAAAAAACAATTATTCATTGTTCCTTGTTTTTGGTTAAGATTGCAACGGAGAGGTTTGAGCAAGGGAAATGTAATTTTCGTACGTTTGAAAGAAATGAATTAGTCGAAAATTGATTTCCCTTGATTGGGTTATCTCCGATAGGTGCCTTTGCCCAGTCCGATAGGTGGCCGTTAAAGTAAGTCCACGAGATTTTCAAGTTTGATGATGTGTAAGTTGTCATTCAGCTTTGGGAACGACCGACAAACGGACGTGTTTTTTGCTAAGTTTTGAAGATATTGGGCATGATAGTGGAAGTGGTTTTCAAGTCCATAAGAATGTTGCTAATATTTACCATATGTTTATATAATATATTTGGCAGTCGGTCGGTGGTTCCCACAGGCTTACACCAAAAAACAATTATTCATTGTTCCTTGTTTTTGGTTAAGATTGCAACGGAGAGGTTTGAGCAAGGGAATGCTGATTTGGCTTCCAAATCAGCTAACTCATTACCACGGATATTTACATGACTGGGAAGCCAGCAGAATATGATCTCCTTTGAGACGGAAAGATAGTGGTATTTTCTTAAAATTTGTTGAATCAAGGGGTTTCTGTGCTGTTGATCTTTCAGAGCTTTTAGTACAGAAAGGGAATCGGAATAAATGATGAAATGTCTTTCAGGTTGGTCTCGAATGTGATAGAGTGCGATATCAATTGCTTTTGCTTCAGCGGTAAAAATAGAGCTATTATCGGGTCAGTGAAATTCGGACTAATGACAGAACAAGCAACTTTCTCATCTTGTTTCGAACCGTCACTGTAAATGGAAATGTGATGTTTAAAATGTGATTTGATTTCTAAAAATTCATTTTTAAAAATATGTGAATCAACTTCAGATTTCTTATTTTTATGTAAATTTAATACTATCTTTGGATTAGTTAATGTCCATGGTTCTTTCGATAGAAATGAAAATGATTGAATATTTTGGACATTAATATTGGCCTCTTTAAGTAAAGGTCGTATTCTTAGGCCAAGAGGTTTAATAGCGGACTGTTTATTTGCGTAAAATATTTCATAATTCGGGTTAAAAACACGTTCATATGCTGAATTGCGTGGATTTGCAGCTAATTTGGTAGCATATTGAAGAGACAATTTTTCTCTTCTAACAAAGTGATGGTTCATTAGATTCAGCATAGAGACTATCAACGCGTGAAGTGCGAAAGGCACCTAGTGCTAAACGTAAACCTTGATGTATAGTATCCTAAGATTTTAAATAAGATTTCCTAGCAGATCCATAGACTATGGAGCCATAGTCTAATTTGGAACGAATTAACGATCTATACAGATTTAAAAGTACAGTGCGATCTTCTCCCCAGTCGGAACTGGACAGGACTTAAAATATCAAGAGCTTTTAAACATTTAGCTTTCAAAGCTTTGATATGAGGAATAAAAGACAATTTGTTATCGAATAAAAGACCCAAAAACTTCGCCTCAGTGACGACTGGAATTGGACTGCCGTATATAGTAAGTACAGGATCTAAATGCAACTTTCGTATTTGGCAGAAATGAACACACTGAGTTTTTGTTTTAGAAAATTTAAAACCATTTTCTGTTGCCCAAGTTTCTATATCATTTAAACATCTTTGCAGTTTAAATTCAATGGTTTCCATATTTTTGGAACGATAAAAAATTCCAAAATCGTCAACAAAAAGCGAACAATCTGGGTCTTTTACACATTTAACTATATTATTAATTTTTATGCTGAACAAGGTTGTTGATAAAATACTACCTTGTGGTACACCTTGTTCTTGATCAAATGTGTCCGATAATGTATTTCCTATGCGAACATTAAATGTTCGATCGGACAAGAAATTTTGAACAAAAAGTGGTAATCGGCCTGTAAGGCCCAATGTGTGTAAATCTTTCATGATGCCATACTTCCAAGTGGTATCGTAGGCCTTTTCTAGGTCAAAGAATACAGCTACGACATGTTCTTTTTAAATAAAGGCATCACGTATTAATGATTCTAAGCGAATCAAATGATCATTAGTAGAGCTGTTCTTTCTAAATCCAGCTTGAAATTTAGTGATAAGCTGGTTTGATTCTAAGAACCAAACCAGCCTATCATTAATCATTCTCTCCATTGTTTTACATAAGCAACTTGTCAAAGCAATAGGTCTGTAATTAGTGGCTTCAGTATGATCTTTATTAGGTTTCGGAACATGAATAATGGTAGCTTTTCTCCAGTTTTCAGGGAACTTTCCAGTGATCCAAATATCATTCAAAATATTTAATAATGTTTCCAATGCCTTGTTGGGTAAATGTTTTAAAATTTGATAGTGTATGTCGTCAGGACCAACAGCAGTATCATGAGATTTATGAAGAGCATCTAATAATTCTTTAGTAGTGAAAGGTAAATCATATTTTTCGTGATTTAATGAGGAAAAATTTAAATTCTTTTTCTCTTGTTCTTGTTTAATATTTTGGAAATTTTGTGAATAATTTGAGCTAGAGTAGTTTTTCTGAAAATTTTCCCCCAAGGCATTGGAAATGTCCTTAGCCGTTGAACATATATTTCCGTTCGATTTGATATGGACATGTTTATTCGATTTGTTTTTGCCACTAATTTTTCTAATCATGTCCCATATTTTCTTCGTTGGTGTTCTGGTATTCAGTTTGGAGACATATTGCTGCCAAGATGCTTTTTTGGCCGATTTTATTGTTTTGCGAGTTTTAGCTCGCATATGTTTGGCATGGATAAGATTTTCTTTTGTTGGTTGTTTATTGAATTTTCGTAATGCAGATTTTCTTTTATTGATTGAAGTTTTAACTTAGTCATTAAACCAAGGTTTGTTTCTTTTTGAAAAAGTCGAGGATTTAGGAATACATTTTTCAGCAATATCAATCAATTGATCAGTAAAATCTTGTATATCATTTTCAGTTTTAAAAATTTCAGGTTCTAGTTTTTTATTACATAATTGATTAAAATTTTCCCAATTTGCTTTACTCAAATTCCATCTGGGGTGACGATCCTCATGGGTCGATGCAATTTCTTCAATTACTATCGGAAAATGATCGCTCCCATGGAGATCGTCCACAACAGACCAATCAAAATCTAGATAAATATTTGGAGAGCAAATTGAAAGATCTAAAGCAAAATAATTTCTTGTGGGAGAATGAAGATATGTTGGTTGTTTATCGTTAAATAAACATAAATCATTTTCAGCAATAAAATTTTCTATGATTTCTCCTTTGTCATTTGTATCCGAGCAACCCCATAATTTGCTGTGACTATTAAAATCTCCTAATAATATATAAGGACTAGGTAATTGATTTGTTAAATTTTCTAATTCTTGTTTAGAAAAATTATAGTGTGGTGGAAGGTAGACAGAACAAATCGTTATGGATTTGGATAAAGTGACGTTTACAGCAACAGCTTGTAAATTAGTGTGTACATCTATTTTCCTATGAGGAACGTCAGATTTTACCAGGATTGATGTACCTCCTGATGCCTTCTGATTATCCGTTGTGATATGATTGTACATACTGTAACCTTTGAAATTAATATCTGTAGTTTTCAAAAAAGTTTCTTGGAGACAAATGACATTAGGAGAAAAAAGTGTAGTTAAAATTAAAAGTTCGTTAAAATTGGCTTTCAGTCCTCGACAATTCCATTGAATTATTGACTTCTTATCCATGGTTGAATGGATAGAAGATTAAAACAAGGAATTTAATCCTTTATCTTTTATTATTAGGCTTTAAGAACGTGGAGGGATCATGGTCCAACTCCATGTCCTCAAGGGCGCCGTACTGATTAGCCAGTTTTACTGGATCAGCAGACGCCCCTTTACTGTTTGGGTTTGATCCTTTATGCGTTTCTTTGCCGTTTTTTTCTTTTTGATCTGCTGTCCCCGACGTGGATCGGGAGTGAGATCTGCTAGAATGTTTGGGTTGTGAACTGGTCCGTGAAGTTTGTCTAGATTCTGTTCTTGAATGATGAGTAGATGTAGTAGGTTGTGACGATGTAGTAGGTTGTGAAGATGTAGGTTGTGACGATGTGGTTTTGGGTTTTACAGAAGAGGTAATAACTTTAGAATGGGGTTTAATTTCAAAATCTTTTTCGTTGAATTGTGTTGATGTTTCTTTGGTTTCAGGTTTGCTGGTAAGTGATTGAATAACTTTGGCGAATGTGGTTTCTGGTTTATTTTGATGAATTTTCTTAGCTTCCAAATATGTGACGTTTTGAGTGACTTTGATTTTCATAATTTCTTTTTCCGTTTTCCAAACTTCACAGACGTTTGATTTGGATAGGTGATTTTTTCCGCAGTTCACACACTTTGGAGAATTCTTGCAGTTGACAGTGTGGTGATCAGTACCACCACATTTCTCACACACAGATCCATCAGGGACAGTACAATCATTTTCATGATGCCCAAACCTCTGACAATTAAAACATCGCAGAGGATTGGGCACGTAGATTTCGACCGGTATTATTCTGTAGAAGATTTTTAGAGATTTCGGCAACGTAGTTGTGTTGAAAGTTAGCAGTAGAGTGTTGGTGTCTATTAGATTTCCGTCTTTTTTAATTTTAAATCGTTTGCAGGCCGTAACTCCTTGCTCTTTCAAATAGTCGACAATGCTGGCTTCAGATTCTTGTTTAAGCATTCTGTCACGGAGTATTCCTTTACATGAGTTTAATGTTTTGTGCTCCGTGACAGAGACGTTAAGGTTGAAAAATTTGTTGATTTTGAGGAGGTTTTCTGTTTGGGATTTTCGATTAGTTTCAATAAGGAGAGTTCCGTTTTTCAATTTTTTAACATTTTTTGGTGTTCCAATTAAAGCTTCAATTTGTTTTTCAATGACAAAAGGTGAGAGTGTAGTTACGGCCTTTTCTTCGTTGCTCGAAACCACTAAAAATCTTGCAAAAATTTCATTGGCTTTAAAAGTGAATGTTGTCGGTTCCGGGTCGTCATCAGATAAATCTAAGAAAGCTCTTTTTCTATTGTTGGATCCCATGGTTGAAATTTATGTTTCGATAGCTATGCGCCCCACCCTCCTTGGAGCCCTACAAGGGGACGTTTAATGGAAATGGATCTCCTATTTCCAACGCCAAGGCTACATTGCTATTATACTCGATGACAGGACCAGAGTCCTTCCGCTCCACTTCTGCTTTATGATTCCCAACTATGCACCCAGATTTCAATGAAAAAACTAGGAACAGTTGGGACCCATCCCCACCCATATTCTCTCTCTCACAGAAGTTTCTGCTGAATTTCCCCAGTACAAGCCCACCGATTGATCCATCAGCCGCCGCCCATCAAATAACACTCAAAGATAGAGGAATAAGAAAAAATTACACCCGGTTTGTACCATAAAGATACGTAAGAAAGAAAGAAGGAAGATAAGGACAAGCTGTGCGATTCTAGAGCTTGGCACGACTGAGCCGATTGATTCAGGCCGGATCTAGCCCAAACCCCTCTTCTATCTGAAATATGGGCCAAAATGATGTGTTGAAAAGCTGGAGATCCCTGGGCTTTTCTCAATCATCAGGATCCCTTCTTCCAGCATACGAGACGCCACTCACGGCAAACAAGTGGCTCCTGTTTCAATAAGGAATTTCATCCCATTCACTACAGAAGGAAAGTGACCTGTATATTTTATTCCCTACAGACAAGGGAGGCCGAAAACGTTTGCTTAAATAAAAGCTTGGCTCTGAAAACAGGAGATCCTTTGCTAAATATGAGATCCACGATTATGGCAAGAAATTATTGAGTTGATAAATTTCAGAGAGTACAAATGATTTTATAGACTGATGAAGAAATAAGCCGTGTTAGATGATAACGTACACTTCAGAATTTAGTGATAAGTATCTGATTCTGTTTACTTTGGAATAACATGAAATAAATTTGAGGTAACATGAAACGACAAGTTACTTATCTAATAACGTATTTAAAATGCATCTTTCATTGATGTGCAGAGTGATGGAGCATGAAAAAGTGACACATACACAGTACAAACATATACAGATGAGGTTTCTTCTTTGTGGTGCGCGACCCACCAGCAATGATGATACACGTACAAATGTAGCGTGGTAGTAACATGAGATAGGAAAGGTTTAAAAGGATAGATCTCGCGTAGTGAATTGAAAAAAAAATTGGTAAGATGCATTTGAATAAATTGAATTACAAAATAATACCGGTCGAACGGACCATTGTTCTGTATGTTGGAGGCTTTTACCCAACTGCCACAGAACCTGAAGGCAGCCACCTATTTCGAGGCACCGGGTGGTCTCGGCAATGGGACTTTTCGGTGGGGTCTTACCAATCTGCCACACTCCCGAAGGCAGCCGCCATATTTCTACCCCCCGGGCAGGCGCGGGGCTCACCAAATATGAAAGACCTGGGCCTTGCGGTTTCAGAGGAGAAGCTTTTTTAAGATTTTTCCTATATATGTCAATGTCAAACAAAACGGCTGCAGGGCTATAATTTGAATAATTGTGATAGAGGTCCACTAGATGAAGCTTCACACCAAATACAGAGAAGAATTTTCCTAAACAAGTCCATGTAAAACCAAAGGGCCCCGGGTAGGGGGCATTTTTGGCGAAAGGGCTATAATTTGAACAATTTGGTCGAGGTCCACTACACACCAAATATCAAAGACCTGGGCCTTGTGGTTTCAGAGTGGAAAACCCCTGAGCCTTCTAGTCTCAGTCGAAGATTTTTAAAAGTCTTCCCTTTGTAAGTCTATGTAAAAAGAAAGGGCCCCGGGCAGGAACATTTTTGGCCCCATGGCTATAATTTGAACAATCCCGATAGTCCACAAGACGAAGCTTCATACCAAATATCAAACACCCGAGACATCTGGCTTCAAACAAGGAGATTTTCAAAGCTTTTCCCTATAAAAGTATGTAAAACCAAAGGGCCCGGGGGGGGGGGGGGGGCATTTTTGGCCCCAGGGCTATAATTTGAACAATCTTGGTAGAGGTTCACTACCAAATATCTAAGACCTGGGCTTTGCGGTTTCAGGGGAAGATTTTAAGTTTCGAGGCGATTCTAAGGAGTACCTACAATAAAATACAGATTGTGGGTGAATGCTAGAACCGCCTTAACGAGTACCCACAATCCACATTTTGAGCAGAAATAAGAAATATAAAACAGTCTTTTTTTTTCGGCGGTAACATTTACAATGTATACTTGTAAAGGCGTGTTTTCAGAATGTGCTGTTTGAACACTGCCTCCCGAAAACGCCCCCACGCCCGACCAGGAGTTATAAGGCAATGAAATGCTGAGTATGACGACGACACGTAGCCTAAACACCAAGTTTTCACGATGTGCATTTCTGTGAAAAAAGCTTCACTTATTTCTTACTAATGAACTTTTATCAATGACAGAACTGACGCAAGAAAATTCACCATATTTGCATTATTTGCTGGCTCCCAGCTTGCACATTGTCAATATTGGAAAAACAGGTAACCAGACCCCCCCCCCTGACCTTGAAAGGTCAGTAGGGTCTGGTTACCGGTTTTTCCAACACTGATAACCTTCAGACTAGGAACCAGCAGATAATGCAAATAAGGTGAATACTGAAACCTACAGTTTAACACTTAACACATAATATATATATTACACCAACATTTAAACCTGAGAGACCGGTCCCCGCCCATCGGGGCTTGAACAAACATGGGCTGCAAGATGCTTTCACGCAGAGCTGAAACCGACCGCACACGATTACTGATAAAACTGCTTAGAGGATCTAAGCTTGCCCAGGCAAATTAGCGATGCGAGTCAGACCGTTCATGCATATACATTGGGCGACAGGGCTCGAGGTGTATATCTTCATTTTACTGTAGGTACTCGTTAGAACCGCCTCGAGGCGGTGCTAGCGAATACCCACAATCCATATTTTAAAACAGAAACATGGTTTACCCCTGTAAACCCCAGTTGTACTATATTAAAGGTGCATTATTGAGCTACCGGGTCTCATTTTTTTTCTGGTTTTTATCTTCAATTCATACTCCTTTGTCATGTGTACACTTTTGGAGCCAAATACAGCTTCAGAACTTTGTGAATATGGTCGTTTCCATCCGTGTTTACCCTTCGCTCTGAACTGTGTTCGGAATTTATGTTCTAAAAATAAATCTGTCACTTTACACATACATGGCGACAGTATCGTCTCTGAGTGTCGTTACTTATGGCATGGTATTCAGCGTCATATTTTTTCCGATTCAGGCATGGCCTAAGCAAACAAGGCCAAAAAATGAACGTCGCATAACGTCATATATGGGGATTCTATTTTTGTCACGAACTTAAAATAGATATAACTAGTGTTCGAAACCTGTTTAGGGAACCCCTCTCAAACTCATTTACCTGTCATAATTGTTCGCATTTTTGCATAAAATGCATTCATTTGTATTTAAAGAAAAATACTGGCAATATGTATTTTATTTTTGGAAGCCTTTTTTACCGATAGCTCAATAATGCACCTTTAAAGAGTTCAAGGGGATCAGAATTATATGGGAAGGTCTGAGAGTTTAGCTAATTCTAAAGATTGTTTTTTTATGGACAGTCTTTAAACCAGTGCTTCAGCTGAAGTGCACGACCCGCCGGATGCTTTTAGCTTTATGAGTGTTACCATATATGGGTATGGCGGCCATTTTGGTCATGTGACCTGGACATAAAACGGTTCCCCCAATAAATGCGCCTTATCGTAAGGAGCAAAAATATATCTTATACTTTAGTACTGTATTCTGAATCGTTTGCAGGATAAAATCCAACACAAAAGCATATGTGTCAAAGTTTGACCTAGGCACACAGAAGGTCAAGGTCAACCCAGGGTCACCATTTTAGCAATTTATGATGGGCCTACGTTCCAGATGCTATTTATCAAGTTTCGTGGAAATCTGCACAGTGGTTCTGGAGAAGACTATTTTTGAAGGGTTTTTACCAAATATTGCTTGGCGGCCATTTTGGTCATGTGACCTGGACCCCATGAGGAAATTTTGGTTTCCCCCATCCATATGAAATTTGACTTCAATCGGCCCAACGATTTCCGAGGAGAAGCAGTTCGAAAATCTTCACATTTTTCGCCTCGGCGAGGCTGTACTAAATGGAATGTAATATTTCGCAAGTTCATTGATAAGATTTCATTGATATTTATCAGTATGCCAACAATTGTTTAAATATTCCAAGCGGTTAAGTCACTATCACCAATTTTCACAAACGGGTTACGGACGGACAGATAGACAGACCATATATGGCTTGGCGGCCATTTTGGTCATGTGTCCTGGACCCCATGAGCAGTTTTTGGTTTCCCCCATCCCATAGAGGCTCCATATGAAATTTGATTTCAATCGGCCCAACGGTTTCCGAGGAGAAGCAGTTCGAAAATTTTCACATTTTTCGCCTCGGCGAGGCTATACTAAATGGAATGTAATATTTCGCAAGTTCTTTGGTTAGATCTCATTGATATCTAACAGTATGCCAAAAATTGTTTAAATATTCCAAGCGGTTAAGTCACTATCACCAATTTTCACAAACGGGTTACGGACGGACAGACAGACAAACCATATATGGCTTGGCGGCCATTTTGGTCATGTGACCTTGACCCCATGAGCAAATTTTGGTTTCCCCCATCCCATAGAGGCTCCATATGAAATTTGACTTCAATCGGCCCAACTGTTTCCGATGAGAAGCAGTTAAAAAATGTTCGAAAATTTTCACATTTTTCGCCTCAGCGAGGCTATACTAAATGGAATGCAATATTTCTTAAGTTCATTGGTTAGATCTCATTGATATCTATCAGTATGCCAAAAATTGTTTAAATATTCCAAGCGGTTAAGTCACTATCACCAATTTTCACAAACGGGTTACGGACGGACCCAAAGAAGGTCAAGGTCAACCCAGGGTCACCATTTTAGCAATTTATGATAGGCCTACATCCCAAATGCTATTTATCAAGTTTCGTGGAAATCTGCCCAGTGGTTCTGGAGAAGACTATTTTTGAAGGGTTTTTACCATATATGGCTTGGCGGCCATTTTGGTCATGTGACCTGGACCCCATGAGCAAATTTTGGTTTCCCTATCCCATAGAGGCTCCATATGAAATTTGACTTCAATCGGCCCAACGGTATCCGAGGAGAAGCAGTTCGAAAATTTTCACATTTTTCGCCTCGGCGAGGCTATACTAAATGGAATGTAATATTTCGCAAGTTCATTGGTTAGATCTCATTGATATTTATCAGTATGCCAAAAATTGTTTAAATATTCCAAGCGGTTAAGTCACTATCACCAATTTTCACTTACGGGTTACGGACGGACAGACAGACAAACCATATATGGCTTGGCGGCCATTTTGGTCATGTGACCTTGACCCCATGAGCAAATTTTGGTTTCCCCCATCCCATAGAGGCTCCATATGAAATTTGACTTCAATTGGCCCAACGGTTTCCGAGGAGAAGCAGTTCAAAAATGTTCGAAAATTTTAACATTTTTCGCCTCGGCGAGGCTATACTAAATGGAATGTAATATTTCTTAAGTTCATTGGTTAGATCTCATTGATATCTATCAGTATGCCAAAAATTGTTTAAATATTCCAAGCGGTTAAGTCACTATCACCAATTTTCACAAACGGGTTACGGACGGACAGACAGACAGACTGACAGACTGACAGAATGACAGAATGACATGGTGATTTTAGGGCACTCTTAGAAAAAACCGACTTCGGTCGGTTGCTTTTTCTGCGGGTCGTGCAATTTATGGACTCTCGTGTCTGTAGAAAGCAATGCAAATCGTAAAAATTTCAAAAGTTCGAAAATCGCAGTACATGTGTTATGCAACCTTCTTTATTACATGATAATCTATCTGTGTGTAGCTGAAAACTGGTTATGATCCGTTGTCTTGATTAATAATTCAAGAAACTAAATAATTGATTCTGTGTAGTTCAGGTTCTCCCCCTTACACTATAAACAATGACGGTATTCGACTGGTAGGTTTCGTGAAATTTCTGTGAAATTCTACGTAGGAGTGTGGTGCCTTTCTTGTAATAGCCGGTCACATGGTCCAATCAAATATTTTATTTGTGTCAAGCTCTTAAGCGATTGTGGTGCATGAAAGGTTCGACATTTCCATCGAATAGAATCGTGCTCCACGATCGCTTATGTACTTGAAAAATAACTCATTTGATTGGACCATGTGATCGGCTATTACAATAAGACACAACACTCCTGTGTGGAATTTCACGGAAATTTCACGAAAGTTACCAGTCGAATATGGCCAATGAAACATGTCAACTGATGCGTGGCACACTTGTTGTAAAGTGCATGAAGGGAGAAAACCTAAACAAGAATATCTTCCGTAGCCATTTTATATACATACTCGAACACTAGACAACACACACCGTACAACCGGCTGCGTCGAAGACAGATTACTGTCTCTAAGACAGATCGCGGAAAACGTTTCATAGAAAGGGTAGGTGAAGTTTTTTTGTTTGTATAAATCGAGAAGGCAATCTGTTGACTTCTGCTGCTATTGGAGAAGAAACTAAATGCCTGGAGATACCGCAGCAACATTCTGACTATATTTAAAAGCCAGATAAGGCTTTTCCAGTTCGTTCAAAAATTCATAAAATTTTCGATGAAAATATTTTTTTTCGACATCAAGTGTACGTCTACGGAACAAAATATGTTACATTCACTTACTCATGCTAAAACTACGATAATTCAGCAGCATTTCCGCCATATTGGACCGTATAACTCGGTTAAATAAAAAAAAACTTCGCCCCCCCCTCAAGATACCAGGTGTCCAAACAAATGCTGTCTCTAACTACAGATTGTTTTTTATACGACTGTCCACAAACACAGATCAGAGATTTCGAAGGCTAACATTGATGACAGATCCGAATTTCGGTTACATCTTCAATAAAGACGAATTCTGGATGACTTAACACCGGCAACTTCGGTGAAAACTTTCATGCTAGCTCCAGGGCATTACTTGTAATAATGCTGCAACTGAGTAACATAGATGGATGGATATTTTGTTTAAAGACTCAACCCTAATAGGGCATATAGCGTCTAAAAATAATTAGGTATTAGATATAAAATTGTTATTGAAGTTTAAAAATTTAAAATATTAATGATTACAGTTTGTTAAAAAGTCCGATTTCTTTAAGAAAATTGATTAATTGGTAAGATGGTATGTCGTTAAAAAGATCTTTCATTGTTGTAACATTAAAATATTTTGAGCGGATATGATAAAATTCTACACATGACATGAGAAAGTGATTAACTGTGAACGGTTCGTTACAGGATACACAGAAAGGTGCTTGTTCGTTCTGTAATATGTAAGAATGAGTGAGTCTTGTGTGTCCAATACGGCATCTGATAATTTTAGTCTGGTCTTTCCTACTGTAATTTGAGAAAGAGCATTTACTGTGAAAATTAGGTTCTATTTTGAATAATTTATTATCGGTTTCTTTTTCCCAAATAGATTGACATTTGTTTTTGATATATTTATTAATGTTAGATTCAAAATCTGAAAAGGGAATTTTAAAATTTGTAACATTCAAAGATAAAGCAGATTTAGCTTCTAAATCCGCCAACTCATTTCCACGAATATTGATGTGACTGGGAATCCAATAGAAAATAATCTCCTTGGAGAGAGAAAGATAGTGGAATTTTCTTAAGATTTGTTGAATTAAGGGATTTTTGTGCTGTTGATCTTTAAGAGCCTTTAGAACTGAAAGAGAATCTGAAAAAATGATAAATTGTTTTTCATACTGATCTCTAATATGATACAGTGCAATATCAATTGCTTTCGCTTCAGCAGTAAAAATTGAGCTATTATCGGGTAATCTAATGCTATCAGTGAAATTCGGACTAATGACAGAACAAGCAACTTTCTCATCCTGTTTCAAACCGTCGGTGTAAATGGGAATGTGATGTTTAAAATTGGATTTGATTTCTAAAACTTCGTTCTTAAATATATGAGATTCTACTTCTGATTTTTTATTTTTTTCCAAATCTAAAATTATCCTTGGTGGTTTCAACACCCATGGTTCTTTCGATGGAAAAGTGAACGATTGTATATTTTGAATATTTATATTGGCCTCTTCGAGTAACGGTTTTATTCTCAGGCCAAGAGGTTTTATAGCAGATGGTTTGTTATTGTAGAATCTTTCATAATTTGGATAAAAAACCGAGTCATATGCTGAATTTCGTGGGTTAGCAGCTAATTTGGTAGCATATTGAAGAGACAATTTCTCTCTTCTTACATAAAGTGATGGTTCATTTGATTCAGCATAAAGACTTTCAATAGGTGAAGTGCGAAATGCACCTAGTGCTAGACGTAAACCTTGATGATGTATAGTATCCAAAGATTTTAAATAAGATTTCCTAGCAGATTCATAGACTATGGAACCATAGTCCAATTTGGAACGAATTTAAGATCTATAAAGATTTAAAAGAACAGTGCGATCTCCTCCCCAGTCGGAACTGGACAGGACTTTAAGAATATCAAGAGCTTTTAAACATTTAGCTTTCAAAGCTTTGATATGAGGAATAAAAGACAATTTGCTATCAAATAAAAGACCCAAAAACTTCGCCTCAGTGACCACTGGAATTGGACTGCCGTATATTGTTAAAACTGGATCTAAATGCAACTTTCGAATTTGGCAGAAATGAACACACCGAGTTTTTGATTTAGAAAATTTAAAACCATTTTCTGTTGCCCAAGTTTCTATATTATTTAAACACCTTTGGAGTTTAAATTCAATGGTTTCCATATTTTTGGAACGATAAAAAATTCCAAAATCGTCAACAAAAAGCGAACAATCTGGGTCTTTTACACATTTAACTATATTATTAATTTTTATGCTGAACAAGGTTGGTGATAAAATACTACCTTGTGGTACACCTTGTTCTTGATCAAATGTGTCCGATAATGTATTTCCTATGCGAACATTAAATGTTCGATCGGACAAGAAATTTTGAACAAAAAGTGGCAATCGGCCTTTAAGGCCCAAATTGTGTAAATCTTTCATGATGCCATATTTCCAAGTCGTATCATAGGCCTTTTCTAGGTCAAAGAATACAGCTACGACATGTTCTTTTTTGATAAAGGCATCACGTATAAATGATTCTAAGCGAATCAAATGATCATTAGTAGAGCTGTTTTTTTTCTAAAACCAGCTTGAAATTTAGTGATAAGCTGGTTTGATTCTAAGAACCAAACCAGCCTATCATTAATCATTCTCTCCATTGTTTTACATAAGCAACTTGTCAAAGCAATAGGTCTGTAATTAGTGGCTTCAGTATGATCTTTATTAGGTTTCGGAATAGGAATAATGGTAGCTTTTCTCCAGTTTTCAGGGAATTTTCCAGTGATCCAAATATCATTCAGAATATTTAATAATGTTTCCAATGCCTTGTTGGGGTAAATGTTTTAAAATTTGATAGTGTATGTCGTGAGGACCAACATCAGTATCATGAGATTTATGAAGAGCATCTAATAATTCTTTAGTAGTGAAAGGTAAATTATATTTTTCATGATTTAATGAGGAAAAATTTAAATTCTTTTTCTCTTGTTCTTGTTTAATATTTTGGAAATTTTCTGAATAATTTGAGCTAGAGGAGTTTTTCTGAAAAATTTCCCCCAAGGCATTGGAAATGCCTTTAGCCGTTGAACTTATACTTCCGTTCGATTTGATATGGACATGTTTATTTGATTTGTTTTTGCCACTAATTTTTCGAATCATGTCCCATATTTTCTTAGTTGGTGTTCTGGTATTCAGTTTGGAGACGTATTGCTGCCAAGATGCTTTTTTGGCCGATTTTATTGTTTTGCGAGCTTTAGCTCGCATATGTTTGGCATGGATAAGATTTTCTTTTGTTGGTTGTTTATTGAATTTTCGTAATGCAGATTTTCTTTTATTGATTGAATTTTTAACTTCATCATTAAACCAAGGTCTGTTTCTTTTTGAAAAAGTCGAGGATTTAGGAATACATTTTTCAGCAATATCAATCAATTCATCAGTAAAATCTTGTATGTCACTTGCAGTTTTAAAAAGTTCAGGGTCGAGTTTTTCATCACATAATTGATTAAAATTTTCCCAATTTGCTTTATTCAAATTCCATCTGGGGTGACGATCCTCATGGGTCGATGCAATTTCTTCAATTACTATCGGAAAATGATCGCTCCCATGGAGATCGTCCACAACAGACCAATCAAAATCTAGATAAATATTTGGAGAGCAAATTGAAAGGTCTAAAGCAAAATAATTTCTTGTGGGAGAATGAAGATATGTTGGTTGTGTATCGTTAAATAAACATAAATCATTTTCAGCAATAAAATTTTCTATGATTTCTCCTTTGTCATTTGTATCCGAGCAACCCCATAATTTGCTGTGACTATTAAAATCTCCTAATATATAAGGACTAGGTAATTGATTTGTTAAATTTTCTAATTCTTGTTTAGAAAAATTATAGTGTGGTGGAAGGTAGACAGAACAAATCGTTATGGATTTGGATAAAGTGACGTTTACAGCAACAGCTTGTAAATTAGTTTTTACGTCTATTTTCCTATGAGGAACATCAGATTTTACCAGGATTGATATACATCCTGATGCCTTCTGATTATCCGTTGTGATATGATTGTACATACTGTAACCTTTGAAATTAATATCTGTAGTTTTCAAAAAAGTTTCTTTGAGACAAATGACATTAGGAGAAAAAAGTGTAGTTAAAATTAAAAGTTCGTTAAAATTGGCTTTAAGTCCTCGACAATTCCATTGAATTATTGACTTCTTATCCATGATTAAATGGACAGAAGATTAAAACAAGGAATTTTAATCCTTTTATATTTTATTATTATGCTTTGAGAATGTGGAGGGATCAACGTCCAACTCCATGTCTTCAAGGGCGCCGTACTGATTAGCCACTTTTACTGGATCAGCAGACGCCCCTTTACTGTTTGGGTTTGATCCTTTATGCTTTTCTTTGCCGTTTTTCTCTTTTTGATCTGCTGTCCCCGACGTGGATCGGGAGTGAGATCTGTTAGAATGTTTGCCGTTAGGTTGTGAACTGGTCTGAAGTTTGTCTAGATTCTGTTCTTGAATGATGATTAGATGTAGTAGGTTGTGGCGATGTAGTAGGTTGTGAAGATGTAGCTTGTGATGATGTTTTGGGTTTTACAGAAGAGGTAATAACTTTAGAATGGGGTTTAATTTCAAAATCTTTTTCGTTGAATTGTACTGATGTTTCTTTTGTTTCAGGTTTACTGGCAAGGGATTTGACAACTTTGGCGAATGTGTTTTCTGGTTTGTTTTGTTGTATTCTCTTTGCTTCCAAATAGGTGACATTTTGTGTAACTTTAATTTTCATGATTTCTTTTTCGGTTTTCCAAACTTCACAGACATTGGATTTAGACAAATGATCTTTTCCGCAGTTCACACATTTTGGAGAGTTCTTGCAGTTAGAAGTGTGATGATCAGTGCCACCACACTTCTCACAAACAGATCCGTCAGGGACAGTACAGTCGTTTTTGTGGTGCCCAAACCTCTGACAATTGAAACATCGCAGAGGGTTGGGCACGTAGATTTCAACCGGTATTATTCTGTAAAAAATCCTTAGTGATTTCGGCAACGAAGTGGTATTGAAGGTTAAAAGAAGAGTATTTGTTTCGATGAGATTGCCGTCTTTTTTAATTTTGAAACGTTTGCAGGCTGTTACTCCTTGATCTTTTAAATATTCTACGATACTGACTTCTGATTCTTGTTTAAGCATTCTGTCACGGAGTATTCCTTTACATGAATTTAATGTTTTGTGCTCCGTGACAGAGACGTTAAGGTTGTAGAATTTATTAATTTTCAAGAGATTTTCAGTTTGAGATTTTCTGTTTGTTTCAATTAAGAGAGTTCCATTTTTTAATTTTTTGACATTTTTGGCGTTCCGATAATAGATTCTATTTGTTTTTCTATGACAAACGGTGAAAGAGTGGTAACAGCCTTGCCTTCGTTACTTGAAATCACTAAGAATCTAGCAAAAGTTTCGTTTGCTTTGAAAGTGAATGTTGTCGGTTCCGGGTCGTCATCAGATAAGTCTAAAAAAGCTCTTTCTAGTGTTGGATCCCATGGTTGAAATTTATGTTTCGATAGCTATGCGCCCCACCCTCCTTGGAGCCCTACAAGGGGACGTTTAATGGAAATGGATCTCCTATTTCCAACGCCAAGGCTACACGGCTATAATACTCGATGACAGGACCAGAGTCCTTCCGCTCCACTTCTGCTTTATGATTCCCAACTATGCACCCAGATTGCATTGAAAAAATGAGGAACAGTTGGGACCCATCCCCACCCATATTCTCTCCCTCACAGAAGTTTCTGCTGAATTTCCCCAGCACAAGCCCACCGATTGATCCATCAGCCGCCGCCCATCAAATAACACTCAAAGATAGAGGAATAAGAAAAAATTACACCCGGTTTGTACCATAAAGATACGTAAGAAAGATAGAAGGAAGTAAAGAACAAGCTGTGCAATTCTAGAGCTTGGCACGACTGAGCCGATTGATTCAGGCCGGATCTAGCCCAAACCCCTCGTCTATCTGAAATATGGGCCAAAATGATGTGTTGAAAAGCTGGAGATCCCTGGGTTTTTCTCAATCATCAGGATCCCTTCTTCCAGCATACGAGACGCCACTCACGGCAAACAAGTGGCTCCTGTTTCAACAAGGAATTTCATCCCCATTCACTACAGAAGGAAAGTGACCTGTATATTTTATTCCCTACAGACAAGGGAGGCCGAAAACGTTTGCTTAAATAAAAGCTTGGCTCTGAAAACAGGAGATCCTTTGCTAAATATGAGATCCATGATTATGGTATGAAATTATTGAGGTGATAAGTTTCAGAGAGAACAAATTATTTTATAAACTAATAAAGAATAAAGCTGTGTTAGATGATAACGTACACTTCAGAATTTAGTGATAAGTATCCGATTCTGTTAACTTAGGAATAACATGAAATAAATTTGAGGTAACATGAAACGACAAGTTACTTATCTAATAACGTATTTAAAATGCATCTTTCATTGATGTGCAGGGTGAAGGAGCATGAAAAAGTGACACATACACAGAACAAACATATACAGATGAGATTTTCTTTGCGGTGCGCGACCCACCAGCAGTGATGATACACGTACAAATGAAGCGTGGTAGTAACATGAGATAGGAAAGGTTTAAAAGGTTAGATCTTGCGTAGTGAATTGTAAAAAAATTTGGTAAGATGCATTTGAATAAATTGAATTACAAAATAATACCGGTCGAACGGACGATTGTTCTGTATGTTGGAGGCTTTTGCCCAACTGCCACAGAAGCTGAAAGCAGCCACCTATTTCGAGGCATCGGGTGGTCTCGGCAATGGGACCGTTTTCGGTGGGGTCTTACCACTCTGCCACACTCCCGAAGGCAGCCGCCATATTTCTACCCCCCGGGCAGGCGCGGGGCCGAGTAACAGAGGCTGCTCTATAATCATATTTCCTGTCAACACACAAATTGTGCAATCAGTAGAAGCCTCCGTGGTGTAATGGTTATGCTACTTGCCTTGTAAATCAGGGTTCGCGGGATCGATCCCGGACTTCTCCAGACTTTCGGATGTGTCTTTAAACCGAGGTCCCGTCTCATTAGGTGTCCTAAGTTGCTACCGAGTCGTACAACTCTCTCTTTCTCTCTCTTGTGCAATCCGTAAACATCTGAGGCGTTATTTGTTTAATTTTCTTATGCCTGTACTTTTTCTTTCCTAGATGTCACACGACTCAGCGATTTCTGTGTTGTATTTAGTCAGGAATTCGATATTGAAAGTAAACAGCTGACGTTCGTGCGAATATCTGGTTGTGCCATTTTTTTTTAACATCAAACACCATGTATTTATATTGCACGAACAAGGTTGCACAATGCAATAATGAACATTAAATAGGTCGTTATGCAAACGGTGCAGAGGCGACCATGTACAACAACATGGTACGTGCGTCTGTATTAACCAATTCAGTACCAGAAACCCCTAAAGAGGTACCTTTGCAAATAGTGCAGGCCCAGATCAGACTCTTCAGAATGCGGTAATGCGGCGTCTGATCAGGGCCTACACTGTTTGTAAAAAGCTGAACCATTTTCTGAATAAATTCTGAAGAAAACACAACCTGATACCCCTAAATATCGAAATGGACTCCTGCCATATATAAGATGGAAGATTTCATTTGGTACAAAAAGGGTTAACTTTAATTCACTCGGCGCCGCTTGTGGGTTATAATCCCGTACAAAACAAGAGCCATAATCTGAGTAACACTGAGGCTGTGGTTCTCATCACGTTAAGTCCGTGTGATGAACACTCCTCTACAGCTTATTTAGAGAAAACATTTGTTTACAGGGAGGAGGGGGGGGGGACATTATTTTTCTTATTTCTGTTTAAAGACATAGGTTTTGGGTTCTCGTCATACCTTCTCAATGCAACAGTCCTCACGAGCACCCTCAACATATGTTTGGAGTATAGAAAAGAAACAATTATCACATTTTTTTCACCAGATGGATGGATGGATGGATTATTTATTTAAAGACGCTCAACCCTAACAGGGCATATAGCGTCTAAAACAGTTCTATATTATACATAAAATTGTGCAAGATTAAACAATTAAAATTTTAGTAATTACAGTTTGTTAAAAAGACCGATTTCTTTAAGAAAATTGATTAATTGGTAAAAAGGAACATTATTAAAAAGATCTTTCATCATAGTAATGTTAAAATATTTAGATCGTATATGATTAAATTCAATATATGATATGAGAAAGTGTTTAACTGTGAACGGTTCGTTACAAGATATACAGAAAGGTGCTTGTTCGTTTTTTAAAATGTAGGAATGAGTGAGTCGTGTGTGTCCAATACGGCATCTTGTGATTTTAGTCTGATCTTTCCTATTATAATTCAAAAAAGTGCATTTGGTATGAAAATTCGGTTGTATTTGGTTTAATTTATTATTAGTTTCTTTTTCCCAAATTGATTGACATTTATTTTTAATATATTTGTTAATGTTCGATTTTAAATCAGAGTAAGGAATTTTTAAATTTGTAACTGTTAATGATAATGCTGATTTGGCTTCCAAATCAGCTAACTCATTTCCACGGATATTTACATGACTCGGAAGCCAGCAGAATATGATCTCCTTCGAGACTGAAAGATAGTGATATTTTCTTAAAATCTGTTGAATCAAGGGGTTTCTGTGCTGTTGGTCTTTGAGAGCTTTCAATACAGAAAGAGAATCGGAATATATGATAAAATGTCTTTCAGATTGATCGCGAATGTGATAGAGTGCAATATCAATTGCTTTCGCTTCAGCGGTAAAAATAGAGCTATTATCGGGTAATCTAATGCTGTCGGTGAAATTCGGACTAATGACAGAACAAGCAACTTTCTCATCTTGTTTCGAACCGTCAGTGTAAATGGATATATGATGTTTAAAATTAGATTTGATTTCCAAAAATTCGTTCTTAAAAATATGCGATTCCACTTCGGATTTCTTATTTTTATGTAAGGTTAAAATAATCTTTGGAGGGTTTAACGTCCATGGCTCTTTGGATGATAATGAAAAAGATTGAATATTTTTAATATTAATATTGGCCTCTTCGAGTAATGATTGAATTCTTAGGCCAAGAGGTTTTATCGCCGATGGTTTGTTGTTATAAAATCGTTCATAATTAGGGTTAAAAACACATTCATATGCTGAATTGCGTGGATTTGCAGCTAATTTAGTAGCATATTGAAGAGACAATTTCTCTCTTCTAATATAAAGTGATGGTTCATTAGATTCAGCATAGAGACTATCAACGGGTGAAGTGCGAAAGGCGCCTAGTGCTAAACGTAAACCTTGATGATGTATAGTATCCAAAGATTTTAAATAAGATTTCCTAGCAGAACCATAGACTATGGAGCCATAGTCCAATTTGGAACGAATTAGCGATCTATACAGATTTAAAAGAACAGTACGATCTCCTCCCCAGTCGGAACTGGACAGGACTTTAAGAATATCAAGAGCTTTTAAACATTTAGCTTTCAAAGCTTTGATATGAGGAATAAAAGACAATTTGTTATCGAATAAAAGACCCAAAAACTTCGCCTCAGTGACGACTGGAATTGGACTGCCGTATATAGTCAGTACAGGATCTAAATGCAACTTTCGTATTTGGCAGAAATGAACACACTGAGTTTTTGTTTTAGAAAATTTAAAACCATTTTCTGTTGCCCAAGTTTCTATATTATTTAAACACCTTTGCAGTTTAAATTCAATGGTTTCCATATTTTTGGATCGATAAAAGATTCCAAAATCGTCAACAAAAAGCGAACAATCTGGGTCCTTTACACATTTAACTATATTATTAATTTTTATGCTGAACAAGGTTGGTGATAAAATACTACCTTGTGGTACACCTTGTTCTTGATCAAATGTGTCCGATAATGTATTTCCTAAGCGAACATTAAATGTTCGATCGGACAAGAAATTTTGAACAAAAAGTGGTAATCGGCCTTTAAGGCCCTATGTGTGTAAATCTTTCATGATGCCATACTTCCAAGTGGTATCGTAGGCCTTTTCTAGGTCAAAGAATACAGCTACGACATGTTCTTTTTTAATAAAGGCATCACGTATAAATGATTCTAAGCGAATCAAATGATCGTTAGTAGAGCTGTTTTTTTTCTAAAACCAGCTTGGAATTTAGTGATAAGCTGGTTTGATTCTAAGAACCAAACCAGCCTATCATTAATCATTCTCTCCATTGTTTTACATAAGCAACTTGTCAAAGCAATAGGTCTGTAATTAGTGGCTTCAGTATGATCTTTATTAGGTTTCGGAATAGGAATAATGGTAGCTTTTCTCCAGTTTTCGGGGAACTTTCCAGTGATCCAAATATCATTCAAAATATTTAATAAAGTTTCCAATGCCTTGTTGGGTAAATGTTTTAAAATTTGATAGTGTATGTCATCAGGGCCAACAGCAGTATCATGGGATTTATGGAGAGCATCTAATGATTCTTTAGTAGTGAAAGGCAAATTATATTTTTCGTGATTTAATGAGGAAAAATTTAAACTCTTTTTCTCTTGTTCTTGTTTAATATTTTGGAAACTTTCTGAATAATTTGAGCTAGAGGAGTTTTTCTGAAAATTTTCCCCCAAGGCATTGGAAATGTCTTTAGCCGTTGAACATATATTTCCGTTCGATTTGATATGGACATGTTTATTTGATTTGTTTTTGCCACTAATTTTTCGAATCATGTCCCATATTTTCTTCGTTGGTGTTCTGGTATTCAGTTTGGAGACGTATTGCTGCCAAGATGCTTTTTTGGCCGATTTTATTGTTTTGCGAGCTTTAGCTCGCATATGTTTGGCATGGATAAGATTTTCTTTTGTTGGTTGTTTATTGAATTTTCGTAATGCAGATTTTCTTTTATTGATTGAAGTTTTAACTTCGTCATTAAACCAAGGTTTGTTTCTTTTTGAAAAAGTCGAGGATTTAGGAATACATTTTTCAGCAATATCAATCAATTGATCAGTAAAATCTTGTATATCATTTGCAGTTTTAAAAAGTTCAGGGTCGAGTTTTTCATTACATAATTGATTAAAATTTTCCCAATTTGCTTTACTCAAATTCCATCTGGGGTGACGATCCTCATGGGTCGATGCAATTTCTTCAATTACTATCGGAAAATGATCGCTCCCATGGAGATCGTCCACAACAGACCAATCAAAATCTAGATAAATATTTGGAGAGCAAATTGAAAGGTCTAAAGCAAAATAATTTCTTGTGGGAGAATGAAGATATGTTGGTTGTTTATCGTTAAATAAACATAAATCATTTTCAGCAATAGATGAGTTTAGGTTGATTAACTTCCTTGGTTACGCTGCGCATGCGCAGTCTTGTATGGCAAAAAGTAATCAATCGAGCCCGTATGTGTACAGTAAAGTAAGGCAAATAAGATTTTTAAGCATAGTGTTTGTCATTTCATCCACAACATTCATAGACTTTTATACTGCAGTTCAGTGGCCCCCGCCCATCGGGTCTTGAAGAAATAGATTGGCTGCATGATGCTTTCACGCAGAGCTGAAACCGACCCGCACACGAGTACTAGTAAACCGCTTTGAGGATCTAAGCCTGCCCAGGCAAAGCAGTGCGAGTCGGACCGTCCATGCTTATAAACCCTTTTGCCTTCATTGGGCGGCATGGCTTGAGACGGCATTTCATCTCAATGTCGGGTAAAAGCCCCACAAAATTGGAAACAACGTCTCCAAAATTACCTTTACATTATTGACGGGGGAGGGGGGACGTTAAACCTCCAATCAAAGAAACAAAGACTTCAGTCTTTTTGAATCACAACAGTACTTAGCAGATACCATGTCCGAATGTCCGAATTCTCCGATTACTATTCCATTATACATGTACATGCTATTTGTTGGTTGTTGTATGTTTTAAATGAATGCTTGTTTAATTCTCATACCCTGAGTTAGGGGGTGGGGGGGGGGGGGGGGGGGTGGGGGGTGCTGAATAAATCTTTGACCTGACTTGACTTGCAAGAAAAAAAAAATGAGCAGTTAAGCTAAAACATTACTGGTAGAGTTTCAGAAGCGATACTTTGAAAAACCTGAACATGAAAGTACCATAGCCAGACTGGATAGCACTTAGAGATTCGGGACAAATCTCATTAGGCAGGAGGGGGGATGTAAAAGGTCGAAGGTGTGGCTCGGTATATCAGTCGGTAGAGTATCTGTACGGTATACGAGAGGCCCTGGGTTCGCAGAGCTAAAACTGACCGCACATGAGTACTGGTAAACCACTATAAACCACTTTTTTATTTGGCGGCAACGCTTGAGATGTTATTTAATTTCAATGTGGGTATAGGAAGCAACGTCCCAAAATGATCCAAATAGTGTTAACGGGGACGGTGATTTGTTTGTTTGTTTGTTTTGAGATTTAACGTCCCCATCAACACTGTATAGGTCATTTGGGGACGTTGCTGCCAATTCTGTGGGACTTTTACCCGATATTGAGATGAAATGACGTCTCAAGCCCTGTCGCCCAATGAAACCACATGCGGTTTATAAGCATGGACGGTCCGATTCGCACCGTTTTGCCTGGGCTGGATTAGATCCTCTCATTGGTTTACCAGTACTCGTGTGCGTTTGTTTCAGGTCTGCGTGGCAGCATCATGCAGCCCATCTATTTCTTCAAGCCTCGATGGGCGGGGGTCGCGGGGACGGTGAATTTCAATATTCAAACAACCCTGTTACTGGTGGTAAACGATTGATCTTTATCACCCACATTTTGAATCCGTCAGGGCGTTAATCCTTCGATTCATCTTCACTGTCTCGCCCCCGCCCATCGGGGCTTGGAGAAATAGATTGGGCTGCACGGTGCTTCCACGCAGAGCTGAAACTGACCACACGAGAGTACTGGTAAACCGCTTAGAAGGACTAAGATTGCCCAGACAAAGTGATGTGAGTCAGACAGGAAATGCATATAAGCCTTTTGGTTCCATTAGGCGGCAGAGCTCGGAATGTCATTTCGTCTCAATGTCTGGTAAAAGCCCCACCAAACTGGAAGCAAGGTCTCCAAAATGATCTAAATATTGTTGACATGGACATTAAACCACACTTTATCCAACCAACCAATCATCTTCACTGTCGCATCGTTTCTCTTGCGATTAACCCAACATGACGCGACCATTGTCAGTTAATTATTCGATTATTAATTGTTTTGGGTTTAAGGACACGTCAACAGCAGTGGGTAATTTTGTCTCGTGTCCCAGAGAAAGGGGAAAAACATATATAAGAGATCGTTGGTTAAAGTAAAGGACAGAGGAGAAAGAGGAAAATGAATGGAAGTGTAGAAACAGAAGGAATAAGAGCGCGCACTCCCCTCTGCCCTTACCTGCTGCAAGGATTAGCAGGTTTGACCCAGCGAGCGAGCGAGTTTCAGTTTTACGTCCCACCAACAGTTAAGGTCATACGGAGACGGGACCTCGGTTTAAAAAGACTCATCCGAAAGTCTGGAGAAGCCCGGGATCGATCCTGCGATCCCTGGTTTACAAGGCGAGTAGCGTAACCACTGCACCACGGAGGCTTCTAGGTTTGACCCAATTGTCAGCCAATATCAGTTGGACGCCACAGTGACATACGTCACCTTTACCTTACGCTCTATTTAAACTTGTCAAATTCAAATAAATTGATAACTGCTATCGGATCAGTCTGAACAACGGTTATTTTTTGCCACACAAAACTGCGCATGCGCAAAAATACGGAATCATGGGATAGCATTTCCTTAGCGACCGGTGGCGTCCTAAACTCATCTATAAAATTTTCTATGATTTCTCCTTTGTCATTTGTATCCGAGCAACCCCATAATTTGCTGTGACTATTAAAATCTCCTAATAATATATAAGGACTAGGTAATTGATTTGTTAAATTTTCTAATTCTTGTTTAGAAAAGTTATAGTGTGGTGGAAGGTAGACAGAACAAATCGTTATGGATTTGAATAAAGTGACGTTTACAGCAACAGCTTGTAAATTAGTGTTTACATCTATTTTTCTATGAGGAACGTCAGATTTTACCAGGATTGATGTACCTCCTGATGCCTTCTGATTATCCGTTGAGATATGATTGTACATATTGTAACCTTTGAAATTAATATTATCTGTAGTTTTCAAAAAAGTTTCTTGGAGACAAATGACATTAGGAGAAAAAAGTGTAGTTAAAATTAAAAGTTCGTTAAAATTGGCTTTCAGTCCTCGACAATTCCATTGAATTATTGACTTATCCATGGTTGAATGGAGAGAAGATTAAAACAAGGAATTCAATCCTTTATCTTTTATTATTAGGCTTTAAGAACGTGGAGGGATCATGGTCCAACTCCATGTCCTCAAGGGCGCCGTACTGATTAGCCAGTTTTACTGGATCAGCAGACGCCCCTTTACTGTTTGGGTTTGATCCTTTATGCTTTTCTTTGCCGTTTTTTTCTTTTTGATCTGCTGTCCCCGACGTGGATCGGGAGTGAGATCTGCTAGAATGTTTGGGTTGTGAACTGGTCTGTGAAGTTTGTCTAGATTCTGTTCTTGAATGATGAGTAGATGTAGTAGGTTGTGACGATGTAGTAGGTTGTGAAGATGTAGGTTGTGACGATGTGGTTTTGGGTTTTACAGAAGAGGTGATAACTTTAGAATGGGGTTTAATTTCAAAATCTTTTTCATTAAATTGTGTAGATGTTTCTTTGGTTTCAGGTTTGGTGGAAAGGGATTGAACAACTTTGGCGAATGTGGTTTCTGGTTTATTTTGTTGAATTTTCTTGGCTTCCAAATATGTGACGTTTTGAGTGACTTTGATTTTCATAATTTCTTTTTCCGTTTTCCAAACTTCACAGACATTGGATTTTGAGAGATGATTTTTTCCGCAGTTCACGCATTTTGGAGAATTCTTGCAGTTGGTAGTGTGGTGATCGGTACCACCACACTTCTCACAAACAGATCCGTCAGGGACAGTGCAATCGTTTTCATGGTGCCCAAACCTCTGACAATTAAAACATCGCAGAGGATTGGGTACGTAGATTTCGACCGGTATTATTCTGTAAAAGATTTTCAGCGATTTCGGCAACGTTGTTGTGTTGAATGTAAGAAGTAATGTGTTGGTGTCGATAAGGTTTCCATCTTTTTTAATTTTGAATCTTTTACAGGCCGTAACTCCTTGTTCTTTCAAATATTCCACAATGCTGGCTTCTGTTTCCTGTTTTAGCATTCTGTCACGGATTATTCCTTTGCATGAATTTAATGTTTTGTGTTCCGTGACAGAGACGTTTAAGTTGTAGAATTTGTTAATTTTGAGAAGATTTTCCGTTTGTGATTTCCGATTTGTTTCTATCAAAAGGGTTCCGTTTTTCAATTTTTTAACATTTTTTTGGCGTTCCGATAATAGCTTCAATCTGTTTTTCAATGACAAAGTTACGGCCTTTTCTTCGTTGCTCGAAACCACTAAAAACCTTGCGAAATTTTCATTAGCTTTGAAATTGAATATAGCCGGTTCCGGGTCGTCATCTGATAAATCTAAAAAAGCTCTTTTCCTAGTGTTGGATCCCATGGTGAAAAATTATGATTCGATAGCTATGCGCCCCACCCTCCTTGGAGCCCTACAAGGGGACGTTTAATGGAAATGAATCTCCTATTTCCAACGCCAAGGCTACATTGCTATTATACTCGATGACAGGACCAGAGTCCTTCCGCTCCACTTCTGTTTTATGACTCCCAACTATGCACCCAGATTTTCATGAAAAAATGAGGAACAGTTGGGACCCATCCCCACCCGTATTCTCTCCCTCACAGAAGCTTCTGCTGAAATTCCCTAGTACAAGCCCACCGATTGATCCATCAGCCGCCGCCCATCAAATAACACTCAAAGATAGAGGAATAAGACAAAATTACACCCGGTTTGTACCATAAAGGTACGTAAAAAAGAAAGAAGGAAGATAAGGACAAGCTGTGCGATTCTAGAGCTTGGCACGACTGAGCCGATTGATTCAGGCCGGATCTAGCCCAAACCCCTCTTCTATCTGAAATATGGGCCAAAATGATGTGTTGAAAAGCTGGAGATCCCTGGGCTTTTCTCAATCATCAGGATCCCTTCTTCCAGCATACGAGACGCCACTCACGGCAAACAAGTGGCTCCTGTTTCAACAAGGAATTTCATCCCCATTCACTACAGAAGGAAAGTGATCTGTATATTTTATTCCCTACAGACAAGGGAGGCCGAAAACGTTTGCTTAAATAAAAGCTTGGCTCTGAAAACAGGAGATCCTTTGCTAAATATGAGATCCAGGATTATGGTAAGAAATTATTGAGGTGATAAGTTTCAGAGAGAACAAAGGATTTTATAAACAAATAAAGAATAAAGCTGTGTTAGATGATGACGAACACTTCAGAACTTCGTGATAAGTATCCAATTCTGTTAACATTCATGTAACATAAAACAACTTTGGGGTAACATGAAATGACAAGTTACTTATCTAATAACGTATACAAAATGCATCTTTCATTGATGTGCAGAGTGAAGGAGCATGAAAAAGTGACACATACACAGTACAAACATATACAGATGAGGTTTCTTCTTTGTGGTGCGCGACCCACCAGCAATGATGATACACATACAAATGCAGCGTGGTAGTAACATGAGATAGGAAAGGTTTAAAAGGATAGATCTCGCGTAGTGAATTGTAAAAAATTTGGCAAGATGCATTTGAATAAATTGAATTACAAAATAATACCGGTCGAACGGACGATTGTTCTGTATGTTGGAGGCTTTTGCCCAACTGCCACAGAACCTGAAGGCAGCCACCTATTTCGAGGCACCGGGTGGTCTCGGCAATGGGACTGTTTTCGGTGGGGTCTTACCACTCTGCCACACTCCCGAAGGCAGCCGCCATATTTCTACCCCCCGGGCAGGCGCGGGGCCTTTTTTCACCAGAATATACCGTTTTGGATATTTTTCGATATTTAGGGGTGTCAGAATGTGTTTTCTTCAGAATTTATTCAGAAAATGGTTCAGCTTTTTACACAAAGTGTAGGTCCTGATCAGACGCCGCATTACCGCATTCTGAAGTGTCTGATCTGAGCCTGCACTGTTTGCAAAGGTACCTCTTTAGAGGTGAGACGCCAAGGTCTGCAACGGAAGGTCGGGTGGTTTTTATCCGGGTACTACGGTTTTCGCCCACCTCTGATTAACGATCGGCTCGATATGAGTGGAATAATCTTGAATGGGCCGTAAAACCAAAACCAAAAAAATAAAAAAAAACCTCTTTAGAGGTTTCTGGTACTGAATTGGTTAATACAGCCGCACGTACAATCTTGTTGTACATGGTCGCCTCTGCACCGTTTGCATAACGACCTATTTAATGTTCATTATTGCATTGTGCAACCTTGTTCGTGCAATAAAAATACATGGCGTTTGATGTTACAAAAAATGGCACAACCAGATATTCCTAACTAATTACAAAACAGAATTCGTTGCGGCCCCGCCCATCGGGGCTTGAAGAAATGTATGGGCTGCATGATGCTTCCACACAGAGATGAAACCGACCCGCACACTAGTACTGGTAAACCGCTTAGAGGATCTAAGCCTGTCCAGGAACCGCGGTGCGAGGCAGACCGTCCATGCTTATAAACCCTATTGGTTTCATTGGGCGGCTGGGCTCGAGATGTCATTTCATCTCAATGTCGGGTAAAAGTCCCACAAAATTGGAAGCAACGTCTCCAAAATGACCTTTACAGTGTTGACGGAGACGTTAAACTTCAAATCAAACAAACAAAAACAGAAATCGCTGAGTCGTGTGACGTCTAGGAAAGAAAAAGTACAGGCAGAAGAAAATTAAACAAATAACGGCTCCGATGTTTACTGATTGCACAAGAGAGAGAGAGAAAGAGAGAGAGGGAGTTGTACGTCTCACTAACAGCTAAGGTCACCTAAGGAGACGGGACCTCGGTTGAAAGACACATCCGAAAGTCTAGAGAAGCCCGAGATCGATACCGCGAATCCTGGTTTACAAGGCAAGTACCATAACCACTACACCAAGGAGGCTTCTACTGATTGCACAATGTGTGTGTTGACAGGAAATATAAAGGATTATAGAGCAGCCTCTATGTTACTCAGTTGCAGCATTATTACAAGTAATGCCCTGGAGCTAGCATGAAATAGTTTCCACCGAAGGTGCTGGTGTTAAGTCATCAAGAATTCATCTTTATTGAAGATGTAACCGAAATTCTGATCTGTCATCAATGTTAGCCTTCGAAATCTCCGATCGTTGTTTGTGGACAGTCGTATAAAAAACAATCTGTAGTTAGAGACAGCATTTTTTGGACACCTGGTCTCTTTAGTGGGGGCATGGTTTGTTTATTTAACCGAGTTATCCGGTTCAATTTGGCAGAAATGCTGCTGAATAATCGTAGTTTTAGCATGAGTAAGTGAATGTAACATATTTTGTTCCATAGACATACACTTAACGCCGAAAACAAAAAATTCATTAAATTTTCGATGAAAATATTTTTCAACGAACTGGAAAAGCCTTATCTGGCTTTGAAATATAGTCAGAATATTGCTGTGGTATCTCCAGGCATTTAGTTTCTTCTCCAATAGCAGCAAAAGTCAACAGATTGTTTTCTCGATTTATACAAATAAAAAAACTTCACCTACCCTTTCTATGAAACGTTTTCCGCGATCTGTCTTAGAGACAGTAATCTGTCTTCGACGCAGCCGGTTGTACGGTGTGCAACAGATTCGAGAAAATCTTTGTGTATGCAACTGATCATATAACGAAGCAGTTTATATAATACATATTCTGCGATTTTCGAATTTTTGAAAATTCTTACGATTTGCATTGCTTTCTAGAGGCACGCGAGTCCATAAATTTAAAGACTTTTCTTTATTTTTATGGACAGTCTTTAGAAATAGCTAAACTCTCAGACCTGATAGGGGCGTTTATGTGATGCCCATTTGACAGGCCTTTATATCGCAAACGTCGTCTCGTATCAGAGTATATAATCCCTGTTGGTTTGTTTAGGCGATAGGGCTTGAAATGTCATGTCATCTCCGTGTCGGGTAAAAGGCCTACAAAATTTGAAGCGATGTCCACATCCCCAAAGTGACCTAAATAGTTTTGACAAGGACATAAATCCCAAGTTCAAATCAAGAATAATTTGGAGCATAGTTTAGGTTTCTAGCAAAGTTCTGAGCCCACATGTCAGGTAGACAGATTTGTAGTCCCTAGGGTCAGCGTTTTTTCCCTTTTTGTTTGGATTGATGTTTAACGTCCCCGTCAAGAATATTTAGGTCATTTAAGAGACGTTGCTTCCAATATTTTGGGATTTTTACCAGACATCGAGACGAACTGACATCTCAAGCCCTGGCGTGCAATAAACCAATAAGGTTTATACGCATGGGCGGTCAAGTGGTTTTCCACGACTCCTGTGCGGTTAACCAGTACTCGTGTGCGGTCGGTTTCAGCTCTGCGCGGAAGCACCTTGTAACAAAACCCCGATGGACGGGTTGGGTCTTATTTTATGCAGACAGCCTTTTTGGAGCGGACAAAAATCTAGCCCATAAGTATTTGGAACATTTTAGTCCCCCGCCCATTGGGGCTTGAATAGATGAAGAAATAGATGGGCTGCATGATGCTGCCACGTAGAACTGAAACCGACCTGCACACTAGTACTGGTTAACCGCCTAGAGGATCGTAGCCTGCCCAGGCAAAGCGTTGCGAGTCGGACCGTCCATGCTTATAAACCCTTTTGGTTTCATTGGACGACAGGGCTTGAATCAGTGTCGGGTAAAGGTCCCACAAAATTGGAAGCAACGTCTCCAAAATGACCTTTATAGTGTTGACGGGGACGTGGAACCTCAAATAAAAGAAAGAAACAAACAAACAGAGTTACCTTATTTCAACTGTGAGCCTTGACAGAACCCGGTGAGAGTGAATAGCGATGATTGGTGATATTTCACGTGCAAAGGATGCGATTATATATTAGACAAGCACGTGACTGGTACGTAAAAAGTGCGTGTCAAGATTGCTTTGGTCCCCCAATAAGTACGAGGGTTGTCCCAAAATAGCCTGTTGGTGAAACATGAATCGAATTTTATAAGACTTGCTCATATTTCAAATACATATTTCAAAAGCAAACTGTGAAATTTTCATGTAAATACGTCAAACAAGAATGATTCAGTTGAAGTTTAAAGTGTACAATAGACCACTGACCGGCGCAACGCAAACGCAACAAGCGTAACGTCAACGTCATTTTTGCTCTTTTTCAAAGTATTTGTTTGTTTGTTTTGAGGTTTAACGTCCCCGTCAACACTGTATAGGTCATTTTGGAGACGTTGCTTCCAATTTTGTGGGACTTTTACCCGACACTGAGATGAAATGAAATCTCAAGCCCTGCCGCCCAATTAAACTAATAGGGTTATATGCATGGACGGTCAAACTTGCATCACGTTTCCGGGGCATGTTTAGAACCTCTAAGCATTTTACCAGTACAAGTGCAGTTGGTTTCAGCTCTGCGTGGAAGCATCATGCAGCCCATCTATTTCTTCAAGCCCCGATGGGCGGGGGCGCTTTTTTTTCAAAGTAATTTCCACGGTGTTGTACCCACTTTTCAAAGACACAGTTGAACCAGTCTCTTCCAAGTCTTAGTGTTTCTTGCGTCAATTCCTCAGAGCCTTCATATCGTTTTCCTTCAGTAGCGGGAAATAGGACAAAATCGGGCGAGTATTGGAGATGTTCAAGCCGCTCATAGCCTAACATGTCGAGTTCCAATTGAGTTGTCTCAGCTATATGGCTTGTGTGGGGTTGTCGTGGTTTGTTTGATTTGATTTTTAACGTCCCCGTCAATACTGTACAGGTCATTTTGGAGACGTTGCTTCCAATTTTGTGGGACTTTTACCCGACTTTGAGATGAAATGACTTCTCAAGCCCTGCCGCCCAATGAAACCAATAGGGTTTATAAGCATGAACGGTTTGACTCGCACCGCTTTGCCTGGGCAGGATAAGATCCTCTAAGCGGTTTACCAGTACTCGTGTGCGGGTCGGTTTCAGCTCTAAGTGGATGCATCATGCATCCCGTCTATTTCTTCAATGGGCGGGGGGCGCGCGTTGTCGTGGTGGTATATGATTGAACCAAGATCAGTAGAGAAGGCTGGGCGCTTCTTCCATATGACATTCATGAGATCTGAACGGACTACCTGGAATGGAACGCACAGAACATGTCACAAAATGGGATTGTTTATAACCAAATTTGCGACATGTTTATGTCCAAAACACATTTTCTAACAATTTGTTAATGTTGAAATATTTTATCCTGAGGTACATGTAATTTAAAATTTAATTAATATATAGAGGATCTTATATGAGTGCTCATGTATTATTGAATTTATTAAACGAGTTGAGGAAAAGGAATAAAATGCGAGGCTTTACCGAGCATTTTATATCTTTTCCTCAACGAGTTTAATGAATTCAATAATACATGAGCACGAATGCAAGATTCTATTTATCATATGGCATTTAAAACGCATTTTATTCTCGATTTTTAATATTCCGCCATTAGTAAAAGGACGTCGTACATGTAACGTTACGGGACGTATCTAGCTAATTTGCATATTTAATCCCCTAGTGGATTATCGAAAATTTTAGCCTACATGTGATATTACACTCGCAGACGCGACGTCATGTGATAAAAATGCTTATGGAACGGATGCACCTTTGAGTAGTAAGCAGCATTCACGGTCTGTCCCTTGAGAACTGCGTGCACGAGTACCACGAGCTGGTCCAAGAGTACTATAAACATATTCTTCCAATATATTTTGACAGTCTTGCTTTCTTCGGAGGTGGTGTCTGTGGTGTTTTCCAAACACTGAATTGTGTTTTTCCTCTAGGCTCAAAATAATGCAGCCAGGTTTCATCTGTTGTAATAAAGATAAGATAAAGAAAATATTCTGAGAAATCGGAAATAAATTATTGGTTTAGACTCATATTCTAGACAGGTTTTTAATTATTTGGACCCCATTTCGATGTATATCAGTCTTTGAATCGACTGCCTATTCGAAATTCGCAAAATTGCAGTATGTTTCCTCTGGCTTTCGTTGCCGGATCATTGCAGGGTCACTGATGAGGCTTTATTAGCCGAAACTACGTAGTATGACCCATCTTCTTTCTTATGGATGTTTTCATTGCTCTTAAAGGAACTCATTTTTGATTTTTATTCTTTAACGTCGCATATCCGAAACAAGTAACATAAGCTCTGTAGAGCTTTTATTGCGACAAAGTATCCTTTAACAAATACTTACCTGCCTTCATTTATCTTCCTAGGACTACCCCTGATAATGCGAGCGTCAGCCAAGGGAGCACCTAGTACCATTTTTCACGCCTTTGGTTTGGCGCGGCCGAGGATCGAACCCGCAATCTCCCATTGCCGAAGCGGACGCTCTACCACTGAGCTATCGGGGTCGGTAATAACCCTAATAAGAAATCCCGGATCTTCCTTGTGCCGTCACAGAAAGCCTCTGAGGCGAGCACCCACCTCTCTTTCTCCTCCGGTTTTAAAAGCCGAGGTACCCATCGAGCACTCACCCGTGACATGTTCAACTCACCAGATAGCACGCCATGTACCGAAGATTTGCTTGTTCCCGTCCTAGCCACAAGTTCGCACAAAGTCTGTCTTCTGTCTTCATTGATCACTGACCTTACTCTCTCTAATTCCCCGGCATCAATAGTTTTCGGTCGGCCTGGGCGGGCGTTTTCCTTATTTTCCTCCTCCCCGTCCATAAACCGTTTGTGCCACTTATATACTAGTGCCCTTGATACGTTCTTGTACCTCTCTGAGTTTTGCCTTTTCTTGTAAATATCAACCGGAGTCATTCCGATGTCTACACAGAACTGAGTCACGTTTCTGTGCGCCGCCTGATTGTCTGACGTCGCCATTTTCAATGGCTGTCCAAGATCGGCGAGAACACAAGGACGTGCACCTTTTTGATGCAATACGTCACTTTACGTTCAAAAGTCGCATAAAGACGTCACCACCACGATAACAAGTGCGTTAAAAGATGACCCCTCTTCACCCCACTTTATATAGAGAAAATTGGGGTTTACAGGGGTGTACATTATCTGCCTTATGTTTGCTCTAAAACATAGATTGTGGGAAGTCGTTAGAACCGCCTAAATGAGGCGGTTCTAACGAGCACCCACTATCTCTGTTGAAAGCAGACATACGAAAGATATTACAATTTTTACCAAATATTTGTTATTTCTGATACCATGTTGGACGCCATTATTTCATTGGACATCTTTTCCTAATGACAATGTTTGAAGGCAACGTAGCTGATATTTTATCGCGTAAAATAGCGTAAATAGGGGATCTTACACGAGTGCTCATGTATTATTGAATTTATTAAACGAGTTGAGGAAAAGCGATAAAATGCGAGGCTTTGCCGATCATTTTATCCCTTTTCCTCAACGAGTTTAATAAATTCAATAATACATGAGCACGAATGCAAGATTCTATTTATCATATGACATTTAAAACGCATTTTATTCACACATGTTTTACAAAAATATCAGTAATCCGCCATTGGTAAATCCGACGTCGTTACGTTGAGGGGCGTAATTAACTAATTTGCATATTTAATCCACTAGTGGATTATCGAATTTATTACATGGCGTTATTACATTCTCAGACGCGACGTGATACGATAAAGTTGATAATTCAGGCACAGAGACGCAAGACAAATATTTTGATGGATGCGATTTTCGGAGTTGCGCCGATTATATGGTGCTTACATGAAAATCTTCATTGTAATTTCGCTTTTAAAGCAAAAAAATGCCCTTAAAATTGTTTTAATTTACATAAATATGTTTCCTTACCGTCGGTGAAAATTTTTAGTTCACATGTACATCGATAAAAATTTGCGATCTAGAATTTGTCACGCTATTTTGGGACAACCCTCATACATGACGCTATAACAAGCTTTTCCATTTGTTTGTCTGAACTTTATGGTTGCACAAGAAAAATATACATGTACTTTTGTCGGAGGATAAGTAGACAGTGACGTAAAAGAGTATACCACAACAGGCAGGTTTGACAGATTGCACCGTTATCATTACCATACCAGTCATTGGCTTGAAAGACAGACTATACCGTTATAATTATCATTACCCAAGCGTAGTTACCTTTTTGACAACAGTGGACAATGCTTTATACTACTGCTCTCGGAAGATAAGTTGATAGTGACGTAAAAGAATAAACCACCACAGGCAGGTTTGGCAGGTTGTACCGTTATCATTATCATACCAATCATTGGCTGGCAGGACAGACTATACCGTTATACTTATCATTACCGAAGCGCCGTTACCCTTTGGCAATAGTGGACAATGCTTAATAACAAAAACATTCGCTGACGTCACTCTCAACTTATCCTCCGACAACAGTAGTTTATCAACGACCTGTGGGAGTTCAACGTTCAAGCGTGATAAGACTATTCCATATTTTAGGGGAAGCAGGTTTCGGATTTTTTTTCACAGGATTTTTAAACTATAAATAAGTTTTCTGATAATGCCATTATGTAAAATTCGTGGCCAAGTGGTTAATATGATGCAGTACTATCCTCAGTAAAACTATATCAACCAATAAAAAACCCCAACTGAAGGCGATTTACCTAAAACGCGGACAAGTCCAAAATTAAAAGTGCATTCACGTCTCACTGCGTTTTGAAAGACTATACAAAAAAAAAATCGCTGACGTCACTTTCAACTTATCTTCGGATAACAGGAGGTGTCTACGGAACCCGGGAAGGGACATGATTTTTTATTTTTATTATGTTGTGCGAACAAGATAATATCTTGAGCGGACAAGATATTATCTTGTTCGGACAACATATTATCTTGTGCGGACAAGATATTATCTTGTGCGGACAAGATATTATCTTGTTCGCACAACATATTATCTTGTGCGAACAAGATAATATCTTGTCCGCACAAGATAATATCTTGTCCGCACAACATATTATCTTGTTTGCACAACATAGATCTTAGGAAGTTGTGCGAACAAGATATTATCTTGTGCGGACAAGATATTATCTTGTTCGGACAACATATTATCTTGTGCGCACAAGATAATATGTTGTCCGAACAAGATCTATGTTGTGCAGACAAGATATTATCTTAATATCTTGTGCGGACAAGATAATATCTTGTCTGCACAACATAATATGTTGTCCGCACAAGATAATATCTTGTGCGCACAAGATAATATGTTGTCCGAACAAGATAATATCTTGTCCGCACAAGATATTATCTTGTGCGCACAACTTATAAAATAAAAAAAAATCATGTCCCTTCCCGGGTTCCGTAGGTGTCAGATTTGCATGTTAATTTTTCCCAAAATATGATCCCGATTTCCTTTTTAAAATGCCTGTCCCAGAAGAAGAAGGTTTGGAGGTACCAACGGTTATTACAGCAAGTACTTTATTGCATTAGCAACATCCCCGTGCCTTTGAAAATAAATGCAATTCTGTATTTTTCACTTTTACCAGGAAAAAAAAAATGAAACCAGTTTCTAGACTTTTTAAAAGTAACTAAAACAGCTGCAGATCAATAGTTCACATCAAATACTAGCGACTCGGACAAAGCTTTCTTGCACACCTGACAAGGAAATCCGTGATTTTACCCTGGGATAGAAATTTATGTTCTGACCCTGGTGTTCCGACCCAGGCAACTAACATATATACGCTTCAATTTTATTCAACTGCCGGAACTACTTCCGCACTACTTTTATTTTGTAAACAATATACATGTGCGAGCTTTCAAAACTAACCGGAGGTGTGGTGCAAGAAAAAGAATCCAATATGGGGTTCTTGTAGATGAGCGTTTCCAACCCGAGCGATGACCGTGCTGAGCGGAACCTCGGCCACATCAGATTCTTATATTCTTGCCACCAGACAAGGAAATCCGTGATTTTACCCTGAGATAGAAATTTATGTTCTGACCCTGGTGTTCCGACACAGGCAACTAACTTAAGTACTGTTGCCGGAGGATAAGTTGAAAGTGACGTCGGCGAATGTTTTTGTTGTTAAGCATTGTCCACTGTTGCCAAAAGGTAACGACGCTTCGGTTACGATAATTATAATGGTACAATCTGTCTTGCCAACCAATGAAGGGTGTGATAATGATAACGGTACAACCTGTAAACCTTACCTGTGATGGTGTACTCTTTTATGGAACTTTTACGTCACTGTCAACTTATCTTCCGACAACAGCAACCGGAAAAAAAAACAGCGGATGAATATCGTGAATATTGATAAATAAAAACGAAATGAAAAGTATAGTGCACAAATAAAAAAAAAAAAAAAAATGAAACGTTAAAAAACAAATAATAATAATAATAAAAAGGAAGTTTGGGAGGTGTTGTGCAAGAAAAAGAATCCTCTAGGGGCTCTGTTGTAGATGGGCGTTTCCAAGCCTCGGGATGACCGTGCTGAGCTGAGTGTATAGCCGCCTCGGTTCCGCTCAGCACGGTCATTCCGCGGGTTGGAAACGCCCATCTTCAACAGAACCCAATATCAAATTCTTATATTCTATCAGAAAACCAGAAATTTCTTTTGACAGTTTTTTTTTCTTCATGTTACCAAATGGGTAGAACTTGGCTACTATACACTGAATTTAAAAAAAAAGTACCGGGTGAGACAATTACATTTTTTCAATTTTGGGGAATCATTAATTTTCAGTACTATTTAGGTATTTTATTTGAAATTCCTCTGTTGCAGTGCCAAAAGGCAACCTTGAGCCACATTTCTATGATAGTATTTAACACATTGTGGTTCTGTGGATTAAGATATAATTTTCTTTGCAAACCAAGGAAAAATGCAATAAATTACTAAAATGGTGACTTCTGAATAAAAATCTTTTGCTTCCATATTCTTATATTTACCTGGACTACCATCCGATGAAAAATCTGTTTGGGTAATTTTTTGCAAATATGAATTATTCTGTACCTCAAATGTAGTGAAATAAATGTACTGAGGAAACTAAAACACGTCTCTCTCTCTCTCTCTCTCTCTCTCTCTCTCTCTCTCTCTCTCTCTCTCTCTCTCTCTCTCTCTCTCTCTCTCTCTCTCTCTCTCTCTCTCTCTCTCTCTGAGGGTCTCACTGGCCTACTGGATAAGATCGCTGACTCTTAATCAAGAGATCTCTCACACTCGCTCGGGTCATATGTGGGCATCCAAGCTCTGCAACGGAAGGCCGGGTGGTTTTTCTCTGGGTATCCCGGTTTTCGCCCACATCAGATTACCATTCGGCGTGAAATAATTAAAATAATCTCGGAAGGGCCGTTAAGCCAAACTCTCGATCTCTCTCTCTCTCTCTCTCTCTCTCTCTCTCTCTCTCTCTCTCTCTTTTCTCTCACTCTAGGCATATAAGACCGCCTTAAATGACGGCTCCCGTCCGTCGGGGCTTGACGAAATATATGGACTGCATGATGCTTCCACGCAGATCTGAATCTGACCCACACACGAGTACTGGTAAACCGCTTAGAGGATCTAAGCCTGCCCAGGCAAAGCGGTGTGAGTGTCGGTCCATGCTTATAAACCTTATTGGTTTCATTGGGCGACAGGGCTTGAGAAGTCATTTCATCTCAATGCCGGTAAAAGTCCCACAAAATTGGAAGCAACGTCTCCAAAATGAACTTTACAGTGTTGACGGGGACGTTAAACCTCAAATAATAATAATAAAAAAAAAAAAACCGCCTTAAATGATAGGATAAAGTCCAAATCACTTGCACATCTTCATACATTTATTATGACAATAACAAACATCTAAAGCGGCCCCGCTCATCGAGGCTTGGAGAAATAGCTTCCCGCCCAGGAAAAGAGGTACAGATTGATGTCATTTGAGCCCCGCCAAGCGCATTTGTGTCTTCGAGCATTCCGTCATGACAAATTTTAACTGCGCATGCCCAGCCATTCAGAGGGGCCAGGGATATGGCTTTCTGTCTGAAAGTTCCTCTTGATTCACTGCTTGTATGAGCGAGCAGCGAAGGTTCTGGCGAGACTGCGCGGATGCGCAGGCTCGCCTGAACCTTCGGTGCTCGCATAGGCGATAAGTACCAAAATCGCTTGACAGGGCCCATTTTATCTCAATGTCGGGTAAAACTCCCACAAAATCGTTAGTAATGTCTTCAAAATGACATTGTATTGACGGGGACGTAAAACCTCAGCACACACAAAAACAAAAATGTAAAGACTGAAAATCAAAGTCATCACAAAAACACACCTTTATAATTTTGACCCTACGGCCCTCGCCCATAGGGCCTTGAAGAAATATATGGGCTGCATGATGCTTCCACGCAGAGCTGAAACCGGCCCGCACACTAGTACTGGTAAACCGCTTAGAGGATCTAAGCCTGTCCAGGAACCGCGGTGCGAGGCGGACCGTCCATGCTAATAAACCCTATTGGTTTCATTGGGCGACAGGTCTTGAGATGTCATTTCATCCCAATGTCGGGTAAAAGTCCCACAAAATTGGAAGCAAAGTCTCCAAACTGACCTTTACAGTGTTGACGGGGACGTTAAACCTCAAATCAAACAAACAAACAAACAAAAATAAATTTGACCCCTTTAACCCCACTTCTATATAGTAAATGGGGGTTTACACGGGTTGTTCTTATTTCTGCTCTAAAATATGAGCGGGAACCTTCGAGCTAGCTTCATCACAAGGAAACTTGTAAACAAAGGTAGGTCTCGAAGAGTTTTATCACCATGATTTCTTTGTAACCAATTTATAAAATAAATCCGGCAATGCAGTGCCACAAAGAAATAATTTAACTTTGTACCTCGCTAGCATTTGCCATGGAAATTTGCAGCGCTGGAGTATGAATGAAAGGAAACTTTTTATCACGGACCTGAAAAATTGTCAATTTATGTCAACACGGAGATTTTGACCGACGATTGTTTTATTTTCCGTCAAAAGTACGCCCTTCACACACTCAGAAGCAATATCCCTAGTGAAATGAAACATGGAAAGTTTGAAATAAGCAAAAACATTTGGCCTTGATTACGTAACTTGCGACTTATGACGAAATTACTGCCCGAGCTAGTCTTCTCGACAGGGAACTAGTTCACTCGACATGGAAATAATTCCCTCACAAGAAGAAGATGAAACTTTCATCAGATGATTTGGGCCTGATTCGATGTCTTTCTATGGCCGCATCCAGTTATCCAACTGGTTTCTTTACCTCTGGCTAGCGGGGTAACAAAATACTATGCCCCAAAGACGTTCCCCACCCAGTCGTTTCTCCCTGGTCGTTTGCCCCCATTTTGCACCCCTGGTTGTTTCGCCCCCAAAGCCTGGTCTTTTCGCCCCCTTAGTCATTTGGCCCAACTAGATGCTTCGCCCCTCCCCCCCCCCCCCATTTAGAACGGATGGATGAATGGATGGATGGATAGGTACACTACAGAGAGAGAGATAAATGAGTGGGTATTTGGAAGGATGGATCCATTGGAGGACGGATGAACGAACACACACGTACGGACAACAGACAGACAGACAGACGGACGGGCGGATGGATGGGTGGGTCGGTAGGTGGATGAATGGAAGGATGGGTGTAAAAAGAAAGAAAAATGTATGTGCATACAAATGCCAGTGTCGTGTGAAGGCTTGATTAAATAAATGAAGTATTTGATTCCTACCGGTAATCTTTTTGATGATTTTGTTTTACCCAATAATCGCATATTGTTCCCACAGGTGATCTGATTATTTGTGTTGAGCTGCAGTCCTAGGTAATACAAACCCAAGTTTCTTGAAAATCAGCCAACTGGTTCTAGAGAAGATGTTTACTGGTTTTACCATATATGGGCGTGGTAGCCATCTTAGTCATGTGACCCAGATGCCGCGAACAAACTTTCGTTTCCCCAACCCATAAAGGCTCAACACAAATTTCGACTAAATCGTTGAAAGATAAGAAATAGATAAGAAATATGCATCAGTGATTGGTCACTGACCGTTCCAAGTCGGTACTTTTGTTGTGGTTCCTGACTGTCTTATGTTTGTTGTGTCGGTGTTTTAATTTGCCTATTATGGATGTTACATGTATCAATGTTATTCAAGTTAGTTAAGCATCACGCCAACAAGTCCGTAAAATGAACACCCCCTTACACCCCACTTTATATAGAGAAAACAGGGGTTTACTGGGGTATACATTATTTTCTTTATTTCTGCTCCTAGACATAGGTTGTGGGTACTCGTTAGAACCGCCTCATTGAGGCGGTTCTAACGAGCACCCACAGCCTATGTTTTGTGTATAAAAAAGGATAATATCACAAATTTTCATCAGGAAATTGACCGTTTTGGAGATGTGAAAATGCACTATGACGCACGGGTGTGTTATCGTAATGGTATGGCCAAAATGAGTTGCCACCTGCTGGGGAAAGAGTTGCTGACTCTGAATGTCACTTGTTCGGTCATTTTTTTAATTTATCTGTATTTGCTTCTTTCCCTTCGATGTTTTAAGCAGGATGTGGAATCTGATTGTATCAGTTCCTGTCGTTGCTCCCTTATAACACCATCTTTTCAGAAACGACATTTTCGCATATTTCTTCGCTCTAAATATGGGTTCAACAAAATTTTTCTTTTCAGCTATTCACATTCCGTGAGTTCTAAAATATGCCACAAAAATGTGAAAACCGGTAAACAAATGACAAATTTATGCCGAAAAATATGCTTAAATGGGGCATTCGACATGTGAATTACAAGTAAGTCACTATTTTTCTTGAAAAAAAAAAACGTTTGTTTTATTTTAGCAGGAATACTCGTATACCAAACTTACAACGTGCACCTGTAAACTTACTTTTGGCTGTAAGATCTGAATGTGGTTCATAACTCTGCCAAAATACACATTTTAATTTTTCCAGTTACCTCCTTTGCCCATCGAAACTCCCTACTTAGATCTAACCTGGGTGTAAAATCATGATGTCTTGACCGATTTTCAAAATTGTTGCATTACATTTTAGGACTAAGTACTAGAATTCTAATAGCTTAAAAGAAAATTGTTGTTGAATCGTAAGTTAGAGGGAAGAAATATGCAAAAATGTCGTTTCTGCAAGTAGGTTTACTTATTGATATCACTTAATCAAACTATGGATATCAAAGGTTCGAACTAGGGATACCCATTAATCATATTGCCGAGTTAGTCATATTCATAAAAGCATTTTAAGAAGATCCTCTATCAGATATAATACTCAAAATGTAGGGATGACACTTAGTCGAATGATTCATGAATAACTATAATCATCTAGGGAATAAAAAGTACAGAGGCGCTCAATTATACTATACTTTTCATTTCTAGTAGAGGAATATTTTTTTTGTTTGTTGCATAGCCGTTGGGGGTGGGTGGGTGTGTGTGTTTGTTGGGGTGGGGGGGGGGGTGAAGGGCGCACTTTTGACGGAAAATGAAAAATCATCGGCCAAAATCTCCGTATTGACTTAAATTGACAATTGTTCAGGTCCGTGATTAAAAGTTTCCTTTCATTCATACTCCATGGCGAATTCTAGCGGGGTTCAAAGTTAAATCATTTCTTTGTGGCACTGCATTTTTTTATAAATAGCTTTCAAAGAATAAATGGTGATAAAACGCTACAAGACCTACCTTTGTTTGTAAGTTTCCTGGTGATGGAGCTAGCTCGAGATTTCCCGGATATGTCGAGGGAACAAATTTTCATTGACTCATTTTCGAGCTAGTTCCCCTGATTACCATCCGTGAGGTCGTCACTTGCGATGCTAAAACGCGAATCACTAGCGTGAACGTAGTAACTTCACAAACTTGTGGTTCAATGAGCGTATAAGAATTTTACATGGGTGTGAGGGGTGGATGGAAAAATCCGTCCCGTTGGTCACTGTCCGGGCTTGCCGAGTGATGCTGGACAGTGATCCCGAGGGACGGATTTTTCTATTCACCCCTCACAGCCATGTAGGATTCTTTTTCTTGCATACATTCCATTTCTGCGCTTGGAATTTTAATGCTGCAGTTACTTCGGTTGTCGACGCGCGCCATATTGTGATGACACTACCAGTGATGTTTAGTGACGTCACGTAACGTGCTGTGACGTCAACCTTAACGACGGCGCATATGAGGTCGAATTCAACCAGTGCATTTATCAAACGCGAGAGAATATTCGATTTTTGGGTAAGAACACCAGCGTTTGTTCGTTTGTTTGTATTGGACTTTAAAGGCACAGTCAACACTATTTAGGTCATTTTTGAGCCGGTCAGTTTCGGCAAGCTTATACCAGTACAGTGCACTTTCTTCTGGCAGAAACTGACAACTGCCCTTCTTGAATCAGCGGAATGTAGAGAATGGCTGTATGAAAGATTTCATGATCAATTTCCACGAAAGAATGTTACCGACCCCGGCAGATGTCGAACCCGAGTCCTCTTGATCACCAGTCAGACGCGCATCCGACTGAGCTACCGAGGCCGACCCCAGCCATAGCTATATAGGCGTTATGTACATATGTAATTTTGAGTTAAAAGACCCATTCATTGCAATGTAGACGTTATCATATTACGTCGTTGATAAGCAGTGGATAACGTTGTGTAATAAAAATCGTATGGCCACATGTGTAATAAGACTTTGGCGGAAACAAGCAACGTCATGACGACGTCCATGTCAACCATGTATTTTTGTGCAAAAAAAATCAACTTTAAAGGCGATAAAATCCAATTTAAAGTGGTCAGAATCAGATAAACAGAATCTTATACTCGTGGCCATTCCATATGAAATTTATGAAACTCGCCGAAGGCTCGTTTCATAAATTTCATTTGGAATGACCACGAGTGTAAGATCTTCTATTTATGCAATCAAGATAAATTAACCTTATCACACTTGTACGGAAGAGCATTAGGGTCAGGTATTTATTATTTCTTATGATGGGTATCTCGAAATTTCGACTTAATAACCCGAATGTTGAGTTTTGTTTGTTTGATTTGAGGTTTAACGTCCCCATCAACTATGTAAAGGTAATTTTGGAGACGTTGCTTCCAATTTTGTGGGACTTTTACCCGACATTGAGATGAAATGACATCTCAAGCCCTGTCGCCCAGTGCAATAGGGTTTATAAGCATGGATGGTCCGACTCGTACCGCTTTGCCTGGGCAGGCTTAGATCCTCTAAGCGGTATACCAGTACTCGAGTGCGGCTCGGTTTCAGCTCTGCGTGGAAGCATCATGCAGCCCATTTCTTCAGGCCCCGATAGGCGGGGACCGACCCGAATTTTGAGTTAGTATTCCGAAATTTCGACTTGCTATCTCGAAATTACGACTTATTAACTCGAAATTACGACTTAGTATCTCGAAATTTCGACTTAATGACTCGAAATTTCGACTTAATAACTCTAAATTTCGATTTAGTATCTTGAAAATTCGACTTATTAACTAGAAATGTTGATATAATAACTCGAAATTTCGACTTAGTTTCACGAAATTTCGACATAAGAATCGTAAAATAACTCAAAATTTCGACTTACTATCTCCGAAGTTCGGCTTAATATCTCGACATTACGAGATACTAAATCTGGCAAATGTTAAAAAGCCCCGTTTCATTATTCACACGCTTTAAAAAGTGAGAGTATATTAGTTTACATCTGTCCCCCCCCCTACTTTCGTTCTTCCGTCCGTCCGTCTGTCTGTCTGTCTGTCGGACGTCCGTCCGTCCGTCCCGATGAAACCATTATTGTTTCGTCAAAGATTTATAGCTAGAACCCTGAAATTTGGTTATAAAAAATCAATTATAGATCAAAGCACTGACAGCACTGGTGGGTCGATTATCTTTGAGTGTAGATTGGTATATGTAGAATAGACTTAGACAGTTTCGTTTAACCTTTAAATTCCTGTAGTATAAGCAAACAGTTTAGATTCTGAACAGACGCCGCCTTGGGCCGATTAATTAGCAATTGACCGAGCATTACTAACTATAGAAGCTTTCCGCCTGCTATTCACTGACCATGTTCAAAATCATGTACAGGTGATTTATAGCAGCGCTAGTCTTCTCCTTGTGACGCCAGTAAGTAGTAAACTCGACTGGGTTAATGAACTTGGACATTGGCAAAACGGTGTGGACCCTGATCAGACGCCGCAGAACTGAGCTTCTATAAATAACCGGTACCTGGATGCTGTACATGGTCAGCGACAGGCACTCGGACAATAACAGGCGGGAAGTTTCTGTAGCTTGTTATTTTGGGTCGAATGATAAAATGGTAGACAGTGCAACACGAACACATTACAAAGCAACAATCGACCAGAACTAGAGAATACCAGGTGAGTGTGTTTTGATATCAAGTTAACAGGCAAGGCTTCGAGAACGCTTGTAGAATCGCGAGGCTTGCCGAGCCAAGCCTGATAAACTTGATATCAAATGACACGAATTTGGTATTCTATTTATCGGAACATTCCGCAGGTCGATATATTTTGTATCAGCTGCCCATATGTTTTCCTATCACTTTATTTTTTTCAAGCAATTTTCCCATTTTGTCCAATAATAATAACATTTTTCCATTTTTTCTAGTTGCCCGGTTCATTCATAAAAGTGCAAAGTGTTGTTGACCTGATAAAGCTCACTTGTCCTGAGATAGCATATCTTTATCAGGTCAATGCGCTGCAATGCAATTGATATAGAGGGTAACTGATAAAAATGTGATAATTGCGTGTTCAAGATGTATCATTTTTCACATTAAACAGACGTCTGTTTACGACCAGACGTCGAATTTGATGAATGGTCAGCTCTTGTCAAGTGCGATGCAGAGCTTCCCGTTCGTCCAGATTCTATGCATGAATGTGTGTGTGTGTGTGTGTGGGGGGGGGGGGGGTGAGGTCCATTTTCTGTATCCGACGCCCAAGAATCTCCAAAATTTGTTCCATGGGATTCAAATCTGGGCTTCTAGCTGGCCAGGCCGAGGTCTCAATTTCGTTACGTGGAGATAGGCCGGCGCCGCCCAGCACGGTGGAGTTTAGCACACAGGTCTAGTGGCAAATAGATGGTTCTCAAAATGAGGCATAACTTCTGGCGCTTAACAAGCAAAAATATGCTAACTCCATATTAAAACTGATGTCTGCTTTTTGTTTGATTTGTTTGAATTCGAGATACTAAGTCGAAATTTCGAGTTATTATGTCGAAATTTCGAGTTACTGAGACGAAATTTCGAGTTAATTAGTCAAAATTTCGAGTTATTAAGTCGAAATTCCGAGATAGTTAGTCGAAATTTCGAGTGTTTATGTGGAAATTTCGAGTTAGTAAGTCGAAATTTCGGGTTATGTCGAAATTTCGAGATACTAAGTCGAAATTTCGAGTTACTGAGTCGTAATTTCGACATACCTGCAAAAAAAAAAAAAAAGGGGGGGGGGGGGGGGTGACTGGCCCTAATGCTCTTCCGTACACTTTGTTTTCTGTGGCAATTCTCTTATTCTGTTAATGGCGATTGAAAAAGCACTTAGTACAAGCTAACCGCTTAGACGGTCCACACCCGTCCTGGAACTGTGCGGTAAGGCTCACTTACACTGCTCGATACGATCCAAATGTATTAAATGGCTGTAAAACATAGATGAAATAAACACTATTCTGACTGTTGTTGGGTAAGATAAAGGTGACTTGTACATGTCGTCACTGGGGCATCTAAATGATACTGGATTACAGATGGGCAAGGCCTGCTGTCCTTGCAGCACGTAAGGGTAAAGGGTGCGTGTTGTTGTATCTTCTGGTATTACACTTTTTTCCCCGTCTCTTACTATCATCTTAGCAACTATCATTTCTATCTCTTTTTCCCTCCCCATGTGAGAAGACACAAATGACCCACAAACGGTGACCCAAAACTATCATTGGTGTTTTTTTCCCCTTCCCTGGGAGACGACAGAAAATGATGCAAAACCGTAAAACAATTATTTTTATTTATAACCTAACAAGTACACATGCCATGATTTTTTTCGTTACTGTGTCACAAGAATTTAAATAATTTCACGTCAATATATAATAGTCGTTTTAGGAATTTTGTTGTGAATTTATGGTTCTAAAAACAAAACACTAAACCAAACATAAATGCAAGCACATGTGATAACACTGCGAGGATTCACAGGGTGGTTCTAAACTCAATTTTTAGCTTGAGTCATAAGGTCAGTTTTCGCCAGAAATTACCAACAATAGTGGATGAACGGGCACGTGAAATTTGCGTTTGTAATGTTTGTAGCAAACCATGTGCAGGTTGAAAAAGTTTTAGTTCAGTTTTACAGTCATGTACAAATATACAATTTAACATTTAAACTAGCTAAAATTAACCATGCCATTCTAGTATAGAATTATAAGACATTTAACCCATTCAGTACCGGAAACCCCTAAATGGGTACCCGGGCAAATAGTGCAGGCCCAGATCAGACGCCGCAGAACGCGGCGTCTGATCAGGGCGTACACTTGTTTGCAAAACGTTCAGCGATTTTCCTAATCAGTTTTGAAGAAAACACAACCTGACACCCCTAAATTTTGAAATGGACTCCTGCTATATATAAGGAGGAAGATTCCTTTTGGTACAAAAAGCGTTAACCAGGACACAAATATACATTATACGAGGGTAGGCTGAAAAATTCTGAGCCTGACCAAGATCCAATGGTTTGTCCATGCTGAAAGTGCATAAGTTTTCAACATAGTCTCCGTTCCTGTCCACACACTTCCTCCAGCGATGCTGGAGTCCTTGGATCCCAGTGGTATAGATGGTCTCATCTTGGTCCCTGAAAAACTCCTCCATAGCAGCTATCACCTCCTCGTCTGACCGATAATGCTGCCCAGCCAAGTGCTTGTTCATGTTTGGAAACGGGAAATAATCCGATGGAGCTAGATCAGGTGAATACGGAGGGTGATCGACAAGTGTGAAGCCACAGTCATGCACAGCAGCCATTGCGACAACCGATTTATGAGCAGGTGCATTGTCCTGATGGAACAAGACCCGTTTTTTCAATTTTCCGGGTCGTTTTGCCTTAATTGCTTTTCGCAATTGTTTTAGCAGATCTGCATAATACTCCCCATTTATCGTTCTGCCCTTTTGAAGGTAATCTATGAATATTATACCTTTGGCAACCCAGAACACTTTCCCTGCCTTTGCCTTCTTTGGAGGGGGGTGAGCCAGGGTGCTTCCATTGCATGGATTGTCGTTTGGTCTCTGGCTCAAAGTGATGAACCCAACACTCATCCTGAGTGACAAAACGGTTAAGAAAACCATCTTGGTCTGTTTCAAAAATAGCCAAGTTGGCTTGTGACGGGTTCAGTCTGGTCAACTTTTGGTCAGGCGTTAAAAGCCGTGGCACCCATCTGGCGGAAATCTTCGACATTCCTAATTCACTGTGTAGAAATGTTCTCTACTCGTTCACGGGAGATGGCAACAGTGTTAGCTAACTGATTCACAGTTAATCGCCTGTCATCCATCACGGCCCTGTGCACTTGGCTGATGGTTTCCTCAGTCTACCGTTGTGGGTCGTCCACACCGGCCATCATCTTCAAGACTGTCCTTGCCCATCTTAAAATTTGCTGCCCACCTTTTCACGGTTGCATACGAAGTAGCATCATCCCGTAATGTAGCATCCACATCGGCATGAATGTCCTAAGGACCTGATTCCTTTTTATGGAGGTACTTGATGACACCACGATGCCAGATTTTGTCCATTTTCTCAAAAACGTGCTAGTATTAATTTTCAAAGTCTAGAATTTCTACGTTATTGCAGGTAAACTTGAACTCATTTGAGTCAAATCAAGTAATTAAGGTTTGGATTTAATGAATACAAAATTTCGATGCCTGTTTCTTGTTCAGGCTCAGAACTTTTCAGCCTACCCTCGTATATCAATTAAAACAAGAAAGCAGTCTGAAAGACAGCCAAATCCCCGGCCGCACTTTGTATCAAGGCTCAACCTTGTGACCTTCACCTGTGACCTTGGGTTGGCATGACTTATTTATGGCTCTGCACATCAGCTCATTGTGGGTTATATTTCACAAAAGTTTAATGAAAATGTTTCCAGGGGTAAAGGAGATATATGGAACGGACACAAAATTCAAAGTTTCAAACTCGTGACTTTCAACTGTGACCCTGACCTTGAGTCGGCATGGTTTATTTATGTGTACCACCGCTGACCTTTCCAAATTATTAACTTCATGTTTTACTGCCATAACAATAATATGATTAAATATTGTGACAAAGTATTTGAAAGATCCAGGGAGAAATCCGTTTTGGTCTATAAAAATTCTAATGAAGTTTTAAATTAATTGAAATCCAAACGTTTTCGTGCTTCAAGTCTGTCGTCGTATGATTTTTTCACCCTTTAGACTACACATCCTCATTATCTTAATTATTTAACTGAACATTAACTGAACATTTCATAGGGAAAATTCCCTCTATCTTGTATGTAATGTAGGAAATGTTTTTTTTCACTTATAAAGAGCATACACACTATACTTTTTGGTCATGTCAGAAAGTGTGTGAAGCTCTCACCTTTCTACTTGACAATATCTAGATTTGGTACTAGTTTAGACAAATTGTAGGTATTCCGACGGATACGAATTGCGCACCCCTTGTGGCTGATCTGTTCTGGTTTTGCTAATCCCCCGCCGCGAAGCGGAGTGGGGATTATGGGAATGGCATTCGTCCGTCCGTCCGTCCGTCCGTCCATCCGTCTGTCTGTCTGTCTGTCTATCTGTCCGTCTGTTTGCCTGTCCGTAACACTTTCTCTTGAACCCTTTAATGGATTTTCATTAAACATTGGTCAAATATTCTTTTCAGTGAGCTGATGTGCAGAACACATAAATAAACAATGCCGACTCAAGGTCAAGGTCACATTTGAAGGTCAAGTGTTTGAAACTCTGATTTTTTGTCCCATATTTCCTTAACCGATTCAAGGATTCTCATTAAACTTTCGTCAATTATCCCCCTCAGTGAGCTGATGTGCAGAACCTATAAATGAACCATGCCGACTCAAGGTCAAGGTTGCATCTGAATGTCAGGTGTTTGAAACTTTGAATATTTTGTCCATTCCATATCTCCTTTACCCTTGCAAGAATTCTAAATAAACTTGAGTCAAATATTCCCCTTTGTGGGCTGATGTGCAGAACCCATAAATGAACCATGCCGACTCAAGGTCAAGTCCGGATTTGAAGGTCAAGAGTTTAAAACTCTGAATTTTGTGTCTGTTCCATACCTTCTTTACCTGTCAAAGGATTTTCATTACACTTTGGTCAATGATCATCCTCAGTGAGCTATGTGCAGAGCCCATAAGGTACCCATGCTGTCACTAGGTCAAGGTCACATTTGAAGGTTATGAGTTGGAACTGCATTTTGTGTCCGTTCCATATCTCCTTTAGCCTTCAAAGGATTTTCATTAAACTTTGGTCAAATACCCCTCCCCCCCCTCAGTGAGCTGATGTGCACAATCCATAAATGAACCATGCTGACTCCAGGTCAATGTCATATTTGTAGGTCACGAGTTTGAAACTTTGAATACTATGCCCGTTCAATATCTCTTTTACCCCTGGAAGGATTTTCATTAAACTTTGGTCAAATATCCTCCTCAATGATCTGATGTGCAGAGCACACAAATAAACTATGCCGATTCAAGTTCAAGGTCACAAGTTTGAAACTTTGAATTTTGTGTCCCCTCCGTATCTTCTTTACCCCTGGAAGGAGTTTCATTAAACTTTGTCGAAATATCCCCCTCATTGTGCTGATGTGCAGAGCCCATTAATAAAACATGCCGACTTAAGGTCAGGGTCACAGATGACGGCCACGAGTTTGAAACTTTGAATTTTGTGTCCGTTCCATATCTCCTTCACCCCTGGAAGGATTTTCATTAATTTGTTTGAATATCCCCTCAGTAAGCTGATGTCCAGAACCCATAAATAAAGCATGGCAACTTACGAGTAAGGTCACAGGTGAAGGTCACATACTGAAACTTTGAATTTTGTGTCCGTTTCATATCTCCTTTACCCTGGAAGGATTTTCATTAAACTTTGGTGAAATATCCCTCTCAGTGAGCTGATGTGCAGAACACATGAATAAACCATTCCAACTATAAAGGTGAATGTCACAGGTGAAGGTCACAAGATTGAGCCTTGATATTAAATGCCCGTAGACTGCTTTCTTGTAATGTAAGAGACATCATTATTTCCCTTTCCATTCAAAACCAATATGAAATCATTGAAGCCTTTAGCGCAACTTATAGATACTTGGATGATTCATTTAATATCGACAATACCTATTTCGATTGATCAGTCAAATTTACCCCTTAGAACTTCAGTTAAATAATACAAATTCTGCTGATACAGGGTCCCGTTTTTGATTTACATCTATATATTGTAGATTGGTTTGTTTCCTGCAAAATTTATGATAAACACGATGATTTTGATTTTGAGATTGTAACATTTCCTTTATTGGATGGTGATGTATCGGCATGCTATGGCGTTTAAATTTCGCAATCATCCACAACTATTATTGACATTTATGCCTTTGGCGCAAAGGATTAAGTCTTTTACTGTGCGCTGACCTTCTTGGCTTACCTGTACATAACCTCTTGTTGGAAATAGCAGGCGCTTTAATGGAAAACAATTTTTAAACAAATATAACTTATTCATTTTTCAATTTGACCAACATGTTCCGTTTTGAACTAATTGTCCATTTAAATTCCTTCAAAAAGATATCAAATAAGTGGAACTTTTGTTTAATTAGCTAGCGGCATTTTTATTTTCAAATTAACAACCCTTAATCCTTACATGAAGCATACAAATCTGTGGAAAAACAACGACAGTACCCTACTTTAACGGCTAAAATCTCCACTTTCTGTGTTAACAATATTGTGCATTTTGATAGCAATTATATTATTTCAAAATAATATTTATTTAATAACGGCATTTTGCGATTAAATTTGGAGCTTATTCAGAAAAAGCTTCATCGTCTACACACGCGTGTAATCCCAACGCGGGTCATTTTCAATCGACTGTAAAATCAACACATCTTCGCCTGGTCATCTCCTTGGAATGCAAATCAATCTAAGAATGGGGTGTCTGATCTGCGTCTTATTTATTTATTTATTCACGTGATTATTGATTTTCATGACCTTATTAGATTTTTGCACATTCTGTATGCTTACTACGCAAAGTTAAAATAAATGTTCTGCGCAAAGTAAGAATCGGTACAATTCTAGAATTGTCCTGCGCAAAGTAAGAATTCTCACTTTGTTGCTCAAAGTGAGAATTCCTACCTTGCGCAATACAATTCCGGAATTGTCTCTGCGCAAAGTGGGAATCGGGACAAAGTGAGAATTCCTACCTTGCGCAATTACGGTATCGGAATTGCCTCTGCGCAAAGTGGGAATCGGGACAAAGTGAGAATAGTAAAATATTATTACGGGATTTTATCACATTCATATGGAAACTGATCCCTGGTGGTAAAAATCACTCTATAAATCTAGTCCAAACTTCGCTTCTATCTTATGGACATTCCATTTTAATTTTCTTAAAAGAATAAGAGCGGCGTCACGCATAAACGGTCCTTAGAGCCTTCGCTGTATGCATGAAGAATATATGGGACTAGAGGAAGGTTCAGACAAAGAATTAAATATCTGGCGCATGTGCATTTATGTGATCAATTTACGGTTATACGCTTTGTACCTTTTATGCGTGACGCCGCTGATATCATAGGCAGATGCTCATTAGTCCAGTGTTGGTAATGATTTCTTGATGGCTGGGGACACTTGAATTTGTTTTGAAATGCATTTTATTTTTGCCGTTATCATTATTATCTTTTATTTTTACTGCTGTTGCTTATGAAATTTTCCAACTTCATCAGAAAATCAGTTTTTTTACTTACGACAGCAAGATATCGGTAAAACAAACACATTTCAGTCAAGTTGGAAGTAGTTGTTGCGGCAATGGGTTGTATAAAAAACAGACATGCTCAATTTACTTTTATTATGGTGATAAAACAAAACTGTGAGCACATGATGAACGAACATATGAAAGCACATATGAAATTATGTACATTATATTAGCGAGTCTCCGCTGTTCTTGTGGATGACCTCAGACTCAGACAGGAACCACAAAATACAAATACATCAGCTTATAAATCGTAATGATTCTAAAAACTGGGACAACCAAGTATGCGCGCAAACAGTGTACACTCAGATGAACATGCATTCTGATCAGGGTGTACAGTGTTTATCATACAGCCTGCACTATTACCTTTATGCAGGCCCCCGACCAAAGGGGCTTGAAGAAATATATGGGCTGCATGATGCTTCCACGCAGAGCTGAATCCGGCCCGTACACTAGTAAAGGTAAACCGTTTAGAGGATCTAAGCCTGTCCAGGAACTGCAGTGCGAGGCGGACCGTCCATGCTAATAAACCCTAATGGTTTCATTGGGCGACAGGGCTTGAGAGGTCATTTCATTTCAATGTCGGGTAAAAGTCCCACAAAATTGGAAGCAACGTCTCCAAAATGACCTTTACAGTGTTGACGGAGACGTTAAACCCCAAATCAAACAAAACAAACAAAAATTACCTTTATGCGCGAAACTTAATGTCTGGAAAAGGAAAGGAAAAGATCAAGGTTTCCCACATTTTAGACGCATTACTGTACACTGTGTAAAAATGATAAGTACCCCGAGAAACAAAACATTCAGCTCCTACAATCGCAAATGATTTTCTACTCACAAAACCATCAAAGCAATGTTACCCAGACTATACAGATGATAAATGCTATTCCCACAGATGAAAATTCGATTCTCACTTTGTCCCAAATATTCCCACTTTGTCCAATCGAATGAAACATTCGTTTCTCACTTTGTCCAAAAGATTCCCACTTTGCGCAGAGATTTACCTGTTTCATATAACATTCGAATCCCTTGCGCAATTCTAGAATTGTACCAGTACAATTCTAGAACTGCGCAACAAAGTAGGAATTCCTACTTTGCGCAGGACAATTCTAGAATTGTACCGATTCTTACTTTGCGCTGAACATAAACATTGCTACTAATAAGATTTATGATTACCATCACGAAAACACGTCTATATAATTTTGGCCCCTTGGAACCCCACTTTTATATAGAAAAACTGGGGTTTACAGGGGTAAACATTATTTTTCTTATTTCTGCTCAAAATATAGATTGTGGGTACTCGTTAGAACCGCCTCCTCTTATTTCTGCTCAAAATATAGATTGTTGGTACTCAATAGAACCACCTCGCCTCGATGAGGCGGTTCTAACGAGTACCCACAATCTATATTTTGAGCAGAAATAAGAAAAATAATTCTATCACAATTTTTCATCTAAAATTTAGTTTTTTTCGGTGGTAAAATTTACAATGTATTTGTATAGGCGTGCTTTTGTAATGATTTGTTTTGTATGATTGTATCATTACAACTGAAAGAAAGAAACCCATGTGAATTCGTCACAAAATGTCTAAAAAGTTAAAAAGTAACTTTGTTATAATATATATCTTATTCCAACTGCTCAGATACAGGCTAATCTGACATATCGTTGTTCGCACATTGGTTTGCTGGAATACCACAGGATGTTTGTTTTATTTTATTTTTCTTTCTTTTTGTAACATGCGATTGATTATTTAAATGCTATTGTGAATTCAGTCTGGTACGTAAAGATGCCATTAATGCCTATGTTAATTGTTTTGTATTATTATTATTATTATCTTGATTGTTATGAACACATCATTGAAAACTGCTTTATATAGAGAAAACTGGGGTTTACTGTGGTGGTCCTGTTTTTCATTTCTTCTCCAAAACATAGGTTGTGGGTACTCGTTAGAGCCACCTCAGTGATGCGGTTCTAACGAGAATATAAATAGAAGTGAAAGCAATGATCAGGAATCGATACAATCAACCCACAGCTTCCATCAGAGACACCCAAGGGAAAGAAGCACAAACATGAAACAACAGGCCTAATGGAAACATCAATAGCAGAAAGCCTAAATGACAGTTACGTTCCCACAAAATGGCCAATAGGCTATCCAAAATAAAATAATATAAGCATTACAAACACCCAAAGACAAACCAAAACAAAAATAAACCGCGACAGAAGAACGACCTTGGAACGGTCAGTGGAAACGAATTGGGGGGCTTAAATCGATTTTATGTGGCCACAATCCTCGCCCTTACTTCAGTCGCGATTTAGACAAACAATTTGTTCAGTCCGCATGAAGGCCTCCTAACTCATCAGTGCAACATCTCCGTGAACACAAATAATCAAACAACCACAGAGATGAAACAGCGGTGAGGACTCAACAGCAAGAAACCACTGAAATGCTGGAGCAAAAGAAAACCAACAGTATGTTTTAAGTATTGATGGGTTTACTTTGACAAATTAACTGTTTTTGAGATACCAAAAATGTTGTATGCCGCACGGATGTATTATCGTAATGTGTTTATTATTATCATTATTATTTTATTATTATTATTTTATCTTTTCTATTCATTTATGTATAATCTAATGATTATTAGAAAATTTTCTTATTTTTTATCTACGTATTTATTTCAACTGTTAAATGATTTAAGATAAGGTGTGTACCCTTTTTCTGGTGTTCTGTCCATGATGCTGTGAAAAAGAATATGCATGTAAACCCAACTTTATACAAAACAGTCGGGTAATCAGGAATCAGTATGATTTTACACAAAAACATAAATAGAAAGTGCTTGTCAGAACCATATCAATTTGGCGGTTCTGTTCCCATATATTTTTTTCAGCTCACTCCGGGGGGAAACATCACTGGTGTTTAAGCTGAAGACAATTATCGCTTTTTATAACACATGTAAAGTGTATTGCATACCGCCTACTGACCGTCAGAAAGCGAAGATTAATGGACACGCGCGCGTGGTTTATTGTATTACCTTCTTTCCGGAGAGATTAAAATTTATCGAATGACTTTATTCATATGCATTAAGTTCTAAGCAGAAAAGGTGCTATTAAGATAATGAGTATCTATTATTATTATTATTATTTTTATTATATCTTGGATCCATTATACATGTTTGTTTTGTTTGTTTGATTTGAGGTTTAACGGCCCCGTCAACACTGTATAGGTAATTTTGGAGACGTTTCTTCCAATTTTGTGGGACTTTTACCCGACAATGAGATGAAATGACATCTCAAACCCTGTCGCCCAATGAAATCAATAGGTTTTATAATCATGGACGGTCCGACTCGCACCGCTTTGCCTGGGCAGGCTTAGATCCTCTATGCGGTTTACCAGTACTCGTGTGCGTTCGGTTTCAGCTCTGCGTGGAAGCATCATGCAGCCAATCTATTTCTTCAAGCCCCGATGGCCGGGGCCGTGAAATATACATGTAAACTGGGTCTAAGTTACGAGAATACATCCGTTTGACATAGAACCTTCTTTCATATTTCCACGTATAGGTTGTGGGTTATTGCTAGAACCGTTGCTTTAAAATTTACTTTCACGGCTTCAACAGACAAATACATATTATCCAGGATTTGCTAGAACCGTTCTATAGAGTACCCACAACCTATGTCTTGTACAGAAGAAAAGGTTTTGGGTGATTGCTGGAAACGCGTCATTGACAACATGTGTCTTTATTTTGTCCCCGTCAACACTCAATTTTGTGGGACTTTTACCCGACATTGAGATGACATGACATCTTAAGCCCTGCGACACCAATTACACTAATAGGGTTTAAATGCATGAACGCTCCAACTCGCGTCACTTTTCTTGGGCATGCTTGGAACCTCTAAGCAGTTTACCTGTACACATGTGCGTTTGGTTTCAGCTCTGCGTGGAAGCATCATGCAGCCCATCTATTTATTCAAGCCCCGATGGGCGGGGGCGGAACATATATCTTTAAGCAGCAAATCGGTAGGGGGTGATCGCTAGAATCGCCTGGTTGAGGCAAGTCTAACAAGTACCAACAGACTATTCGCCACTCGCCCATCGGGGCTTGAAGAAATATATTGGCTGCATGATGCTTCCACGCAGAGCTGAAACCGGTCCGCACACAAGTACTGGTAAAGTGGTGCAAGTCGGCCCGCCAAAACTAATTAGCCCTATTAGTTTCATTTGGCGGCAGGACTTGAGATGCCATTTCATCTCAATGTCGGGTAAAAGTCCCACAAAATTGGAAGCGACGTCCCCAAAAGGACCTTTACAGTGTTGACGGGGACGTTAAACCTCAAATCAAACAAGCAAACAAACAAAACCTACAACCTATGTCTTGAAACAATGTATACCCCTTTTAACCCCGTTTTCTCTATGTTAAGTGGGATTACAGACGTGTTCACATGCATATATGATTCGAAAGTATTCTTCATGTGAACAGTCAAAGTCCAGATGAGACTGTGTAGACATTCTGTTTACTTTGAACTTTCCCTGTTCGCATGCTTTTAATAAACCGGCTAATATACGAGCGTAATTTAATTTATTGTTAGTTATTGTCGGTATTGATAAACTTATTCCTTTACTTTAACAATCAATGAAACCCTTTCTTTCCAGATTAAATGTTTGATGTTTGAATATGTAATGTTATTACAAATCATTAAAATGGTTACAGATAAATAAAGAGTATTTAAAACATAACGCTTTATCAGTCACAGTTAGTTTTAAACAGTGAAAGTAAGCATTATCTCATTGAATGATCATTGTGACCATTATAATAACTCACATCCGTGTGGTTACATTCTTTCACATCCAGAAAACGGTTACTTTTGCATTGAAATTATGTCATATTTTCATTTCTTCTTTACACATAGGTTGTGGGTGCTTGTTAAGTTCTAACGAGTACCCAGTTGTGGGTACTTGTTAGAACCGCCTCATAGCGGTTCTAACGAGTACTCACACCATTTGTTTTGGGCAAAGGTTTTATGTATGTAAAGTTGGATTAAGAGAGGTGCTCATTACATGAACTTGTTAACATTATGATTATATCCAAGCCGATTTAAGCGCGTTTTGGACGAGAAAGCCCAAACATGTACACTCAGACTGGAAACTCAGATCAGACGTCAAGCTCAGATCAGTGTCTTTATTGTCAACTCATTAAGATAGCATATCCGCGTGACATAGTGTTTATTTTTCATATCTTCAAAATGGCAATTCATATCTCAAAAACGGTTATCTACTATGTCTTGGTGCTGATATTAGAACTTGTAATACCTTGTAAACCCCAGTTTTCTCAATATAAAGTGGGGTGTTCATAACACAAACTTTTAACATGTTGGGTTTCTATACAAATTAATATATAACAAAATCAATGTGTGGCGATTTTCTTTTACTTATGCTCCAATCATAGGTCGTGATGCTCGTTAGAACCGCCTCATCAACGAGTTCTCACAATCTAGGTCTTGGAGCAGAAAATAGATTATGTAAATCCCTGTAAACCCCTGGTTTTCTCTACGTAAAGTACGGCTTAAAGGGGTTTTCATTACACGGACTTGTGAATATGTGGAATTTCTAAACAATGTCATTTAAAATAATTCAACTGACACCCATAAGCTATATTTTTTCCTCTTTTTTTTCTAATATACTACTCAGAGTTTGATAGGGATCACTTTTTGAATGCAAAATAATTTTTGGATGAATTAATCAGCTGAATCCAAATTTGATACATAATGATAGGAAACGTATCCTTCACAAAACCTAGTGATTAGTTTTGTCAACTGGTACTGCATTCAAGCGTGACAACAGCAACCGTCTTGGTACCCCCAAAATTTGCCGTAACAGGAAGGGATTTGGACAACTGATTTTTCACAAATTTCCAAATTTGTTAGACAAACGTGCCTTATATCGTATTTGACATCCTGGGGCATCAATTACAGTACGACATCGCCTGCGCATGCTCGTAATCCGAGTCTGTATCCGGTTTTGGGGGATCGGCTTTCATTCAGCAACCAGTGCATCTTTGAGCTCCTGTAAAGTCCTCGGATGCACAGGTCGGGCTGAAACAGAACGCTGTAGCATATTCTGCGCATGCTCAATCGGATTAAAGTCCGGCGACCGAGCAGGCCAGTCAATACGAACGATTGTCTCACGTTCCAGATAGGAATCAGTCACGTTGGCACGGTTGGGACGGGCATGATCGTCCAGCAGAATAAAGTCCGGGCCGAAAGAATCTGCATATGGTCTCACAAACTCATCAAGAATATCATTACAGTACCTCACTGCCATTAACGTTCCGTTTTCAACGACGTACAAGTCAGTTTTACCGTTCACGCTTATCCCAGCCCAAACCATGACTGACCCCTTTCCATAGCGATCATGCTCTGCAACATTCAAGTCTTAGAATCGCTTTTTAGACATTCGCCACACTAATTGACGTTTATAAGTGAAGTCTAGACAGAATCTGGACTCCTCAGTAAACAGGACTGGCGTCAAGTCACGAACCGTCCACCAGACGTGAGCTCTGGAAAAGTCCAACCGGTCTAGCACGTGCTGTCTCCTCAACGGAACACGTACAGCAGGCCTCATGGCATTAAGTCCGAACTCGTGGAGCCCGTTTCTGACAGTTTGTGTAGAAATTCGTACTCCAGTTCCGTTCCTAAGCTCGTTATGCAAACGCGTAGCGTTCAGGAACCGTTGACGTCGAGACTCAATCAACAAGAAACGGCCCTGACGTTGAGTTGTAGCCCTTTCTCGACCCCGCGGTGTCTGAGTGAAGGATTTCCGTGGATAAGATGCCGACTCCACATTCGGGAAACTACGCTCTGAGACACATTCGGAATCCCAGCAACACGAAGTTGAGAGACGCCAGATTCCACCATTCCGACGCCACGATTCATTTCTTCGGGGCTCAAACAGTTTCTTAATTGTCCCCTAGGCATTATAGTGTTTCACAAACCAAATGAAGTTCTTTTTACGCTTGGTAAAGGAACACTGACAAGTTTGATTGGTCTGTTGGAAAGCAGTGCTACGCAAGATTTTGGGGGTGCATGCATTCATTTGCGAAGTGTGAGAAGTGTGCACTTTTATGAGTACTGAACTGCACATTAGTTTCTGCTTAAGATATTTAGCAATATACCGAGTACAAATTCTGTCAAGAAATTTTAAATTTTCAGTGCAAAATTTGGTGTATAAAAAGTGATCCCTATCAAACTTTGAGTAGTATATATAAAGTAGAATATTTTATTCCAGCACATAAAAAATGGATTTTTGAGAACCAATAATATTGTATGTTACGCACAAAAAGGCTCACTTTTAACGGTTAGTTTAAACATATTTTATTGCATCCTCTAAACAAGCAATAAGGTCGGGCCAATTTTAACGGTTTCACAAAAAGAGTAATTTTCCCGCTCGTTAAGACTTTAGTACTGACAGAACAGAACATAACTTTATTAGAGATAAACACCGGCCACACCAAAACAGCCAGTCCGAAACTAACTAGACATCAATTGACATGAGCGATTATCGTTCAGTATCCATCGGGGTCATAAAAGCGAAAATGATTTCACACACAGCCGGATTATAACACAGTTGAGATTACACAACAGGTATATACCATAGGCCTCAGTCAAAGGGAGACAATCCGATATTGACTTGTAGTGTGACTATCAGGGAACATGTGTATAGATTAAATGTCAGATAAAGTTGGCCATGTTAATTCGATTAGATAGAGTGTCTAGTCATGTATCTGGCTTCATCACTCGTAATAAATAATTTACTGCTAAACTTCCTAATCAGGGTTATCTGTATCATAAACTTGTTTGTTTGATTTGAGGTTTAACGCCCCCGTCAACACTATAAAGACGTGACTTCCAATTTTGTGGGACTTCTACCCGACATTGAGATGAAATGACATCTCAAGCCCTGTCGCCCAATGAAACCAATAGGGTTAATTAGCATGGACGGTCCGCCTCGCACCGCGGTTCCTAGACAGGCTTAGATCCTCTAAGCGGTTTACCAGTACTAGTGTGTCGGCCGGATTCAGTTTTGCGTGGAAGCATTATGCAGCCCATATATTTCTTCAGGCCCCTATGGGCGGGGGCTAGTATAAACTACGCAAAGCCTTTTTCTAGACATCATTCCGATTTAATTTCACAATTCAATGTGGGTCTCAAATCTCTGCTGCAATAAGGTCTATCAGAGCCCGAATTTTATGGTGACTTACTATAGAAATTCAGAAAAATGCATACTTGCAATGATTTCAGGAATTATTCTTCGATATAAAAAGATTGAGCACAACATAAATGTTATATGACAACTGCATGCATAGTAGTTAACCCAATCACGGTTGGTAACTTTGCTTCCCTCTTTAATTGCACACCGGTGGGTCAAGCCCCAGATCCTGTGACGGTTCCAGCGTAAAGGCTTACTTATGTAATGTTGGTTGGTACCTGGTGGTACTCTGGTTGGGCCCATCGAAGTCTAACTTCTGTTTTTCTTTTGCTCCAGAAGTAGCACTTGCTGTCGAGTCATCACCGTTGTTTCATCTCTGTGGTTGTAACTTTGCTTCCCTCTTTAATTGCACACCGTTGGGTCAGGCCTCAGATCCTGTGACGGTTCCAGCGTAAAGGCTTACTTATGTAATGTTGGTTGGTACCTGGTGGTACTCTGGTTGGGCCCATCGAAGTCTAACTTCTGTTTTTCTTTTGCTCCAACAGTGGTACTTGCTGTCGAGTCATCACCGTTGTTTCATCTCTGTGGTTGTTTGATTTTTGTGTTCTTGGAGATGTTGCACTGATAAATTGGGAAGCCTTTATGCGGACTGCAAATACTTTTCATTGACCGTTCCAAGACGGCTCTTCTGTTGCGTTTAATTTTTGTTGTGGTTTGTCCTTGTGTTTGTGTACCCACAAATTTTTGTTTTGCGGGTGCCCTGTCCGACCGTCCGTCCGTCTGTCCGTAAACATTTTTTATGTTTTTTCTTAATAGCTTACAAACCATCCAACGCATCAAATTCCAAATACACAATTGCATGCTACAATACTGTCAAAGTTATTGCCATTTGAAAACTAAAAAAAAAAACATTTTTTTTTCCACTTTTCTTTCAAAACCGCTATAGATATTCAAGTGAAACTTCCTGTTGTTATTGACAGTTGCCCTATAGTAATACCCTATCTGTCCGTCTGTCCATCAACATTTTTATTTTTTCTTAATAACTTACAACGCTTCAAACGCATCAACTTCAACCAATAAACGTAAGGTCACAACAACATTGCACCATTTCATGGCAAGCTACGTAACACTAACTACAATACTCTGAGAGTTATGGCTCTTTGAAAAACTAAAAAAAATTAGGTTTTTTCGTCTTTTGGTTTCATCTTAATTCCAACTTCTGATAGCACTGCGGGGTCCTAGTCAGTACTGACAGCTCTAATATCTATTTGTTTTGGATAGCCAATTGGTCATTTTGTGTGAAAGTAACTCTCCATTTGGCTTTCCGCTATTGATGTTTTCATTAGAGTCATTTTTGTGTTTCTTTTCCTTTGGTGTCTCTAATGGTAGGTTTGGGTTAATTGTATCGATACCTGATCATTACAATCACTTCTATTTTGACTTCTGCGAACTGGGGTTATGCTTGTAACTGGAACATAGTGTTTGGGTATGGGTGTCAGGTTTCGAATTTTTCCTCAGGTCAAACAAAAATGAAAGGTTTATCTTTTATGAATATAACTCCGTTGCATTCAGTATATGCTTTTAAAAATAGTCATTGTAATTCCTGCAAAATAATTCCACATCACTATGAACATCTCGAGCGATTTGATTGGTTGAATTAAAAATTTTATACTTCAATTAATTCCATGGGCAAAAATCTCAGAACTATTTCACACAGCGACAGGTACTAATACAACGTGACGTCACATCTCGAGCGATTTGATTAGTTGAATTAAAAATTTATACTTCAATAAATTCCATGGGCAAAAATCTCAGAACTATTTCACACAGCGACAGGTACCAAAACAACGTGACGTCAAAGAGCACGTTGAAATACCGCGCGTTACGTCAATGTAAACATTACGCAAACACGCCTATTCAAATGCATTGCCACATTTATCGCCGAAAAAATGAAAATTTTATGATGAAAAATTGTGATATTTTTCTTATTTCTGCTCCAAATATAGATTGTGGGCACTCGTTAGAACCGCCTCATCGAGGCGGTTCTAACGAGTACCCATAATCTATATGTCAGAGCAGAAATAAGAAAAATAAGATATACCCCCGGAAACCCCAGTTTTACTATATAAAATGGGGTTCAAGGGGGTCAAAATTATATAGGCGTGTTTTCGTGATGTTAAGTGACGTCAACAACGTTCGATTAAGAGATTGGAAACTATTGAAAACGTAGATGTTAGAAGACACTTGAACTGAATTTAATGTCTTTTCCGCTTAGGTTTCTTTCAAAGATGGAAGCTTCTAATTGAATAATCATTCCGCCGTGCGTTGGCAAGTTCATTCTTACGCTTAGGACATTATTCCTAAAAATGCTATTTTGGTGAAATGTTTTAGTATCTCGATGGCAAAGTTGTAATTGTTGGAAATGAGTTATCATTTTTCTGGGTTTTATCGATATGTAAACTCCGGCGAATCGCTCACTCCCGAAGAGTTTTATGTTAAGTTTGCGAGTGATCCGCCGGAGTTTACACATCGATAAAATCCTTCTGGATTTTATCGATGTGTAAACTCCGGCGAATCGCTCACAATCGAAGAGTTTTATACTAAGTTTGCGAGGTATCCGCCGGAGTTTACACATCGATAAAATCCACAAAAAATTAAATTCATTCCTATAAGGTATTTCCCTTTCGAAGGGCTTAAATGTAATTTAGACAAGGATTTAATGACAATCTATTGTTTAATCATTTATTGTTTGAGGTAAAAGGGCCTGTCTAAAACGCTGAAAAACCTGCTGAATTCAGCAGGTTGCTGATCAGCAGATAGTGACTAAAACGCTGATCTGCTGAAATGCTGAATATTTATTAAATATGGTGATTTTGTGTATTTTTCACAGTTTATGTGTTTATGTATGTGTTTATTCATTTTTTAATTATGTATTTATTTATTTGTTTATATTTTATGGCCCAATTGACAGTGTTGGTGCATTCATTAGCAATTGCTGACATCACTAGACACCTATATAGAGAGTACTGCCAGTACATATCTACGTGGGTTATGGAATTGTTGTGTGTGTGTGTGTGTGTGTGTGTGTGTGTGTGTGTGTGTGTGTGTGTGTGTGTGTGTGTGTGTTGAGCCTTGCGCACCACCAACAGCTAAGATCATGCGGAGACAATACCTCAGTTTGAAGATTCCTCCGAAAGCCTGGACATAGAACATAGAAAAAAAATAATGTTAACCTCTAAAAACCCCATGTTTTTTACTAACATGTGTTTTTGATGGTTATCATTTCATAGACTTTTTAACTTGATAATTGTCAGCTTAAGATTGTAAACGGAAAAAGACTGGACTATTTTGTATTCTTAGTTTTATTCTATTTATACTTAATATACAGGGTAAGTAGGTAAGTAGAAATAAAAGTAATAGAGAAACACTCGTAACAACATCACCAAATGCAGTAACATATTCATGCAATCATATTGTTTTCGTTTCTGATTACGATTAAGAAAGTATGCCTAGTCAAATTATATTGAATTTTTTACCACCAGAAAAAAATCAGATAAAAATCTGATATATTGCAAACTTCTAAGATTGCAGGTATTCGTTAGAGCAGCTTCGGCAAGGCAATTCTAACGTGTACCAGCCACAATCTATGTTTAGAGCAGAAACAAGAAAAACAATGCATACAATGTTAACCCCAGTTTTACCGTATAAACATTAAGCCCCCGCCCATCGGGACTTGAAGAAATAGATGGGCTTCATGATACTTCCACGCCGAGCTGAAACCGACCGCACACGAGTACTGGTAAACCGCTTAGAGGATTTAAGCCTGCCTAGGCAATGCGGTGCGAGTCGGACCGTCCATGCTTATAAACCTTATTGGTAACACAACGGGCCTCCGTGGCCTAGTGGTTAAGAGCGCTTACTCTTGATCATTAGGTCTCTCACCGCTGTGGTTCGAGCCTCGCTTGGGTTATATGTGAGACGTAATCCATGCAAACAAACAGCAGCAGCAGCAACTACATCAAATATAATTTCTTCTATAAAATTGCTTCAAGATGTGTCACCAGTAATATATCTAGGAAAACCTTTTACTTCAAAACCTTCAGCATCTCACTGTTTATAGTCTGTTATATTTGCATACATGCAGCTCGATATGGCAACAGTATTAATGTCTGTGGCGTAAAACAAATTAATTAAATTTATAAATATTATAAATAAACATAATATTAACATGCACGGGCGGTTTTCTGGCCCAAAACAATAAAATATACTAAAATTCAGCATTTCAGCAGACCAGCGTTTTAGTCACTATCTGCTGATCAGCAACCTGCTGAATTCAGCAGGTTTTTCAGCGTTTTAGACAGGCCCGAGGTAAAATCCTATAGCATCCAGTATCGATTCAACTTCAAAAATATACAACCTCTGACAATCACTTTATTTAACGTGTAGGATTTATTGCATCACGATAACAAGTCCGTGAAATGCACACCCCTCTAAACACCAATTTATACCGATAAAACTGTTGTTTAGAGGGGTATACACTATTTTGCTTATTTCTGCTCCCAGACATAGGTTGTGGATACTCGTTAGAACCGCCTCATTTAGGCGGTTCTAACGAGTACCCACAACCTATGTTTGGAGTGTTAATAAGAAAAATATCACAAATTTTCTTAGGAAAAGTAGCCATTTGGGAGATATGAAAGAATGCACTAGTGACACGGGTGTGTTTTCGTAATGGCGTCGGCGCACTACTTTTACAGAAACGTTAAAAAGTTATGTTCTATTGTCATGATTAGTTTTTCTCTATAGATAATGAATTACTACGACTGCATTTCTCACAAAATAAACTGTTGAATTTAAGTACAATTAACTGTTGCCGATAGAAACATATATGTTTTGCACAACGAACATGAAAACTCGCAAGATACTGAATACTGATGCATATCTCTTCCGCCGATCGTCTTAAAGTTTTTAATGCTTATTTCGTTTAGTTCAGATCTTTATAATATTTTCTTCTGTGTCGCTACTTTTTGGATAAACGGTGTATTGACTATTATCACTATCACAATAATGACAACATTTGGTTGGGAAAAGTAAGCTTCTGATAGTCTTCTATCTATTCACTTTTCATTGGGGTTCACTCAAGAAATGGCATATTTAACAAAGTATCTTTGATAACTTTCACGGTTTTGCACAGCGAACATGAAAACTCGCAGGATACTGAATACTGATGTATATCTCTTCCGCCGATCGTCTTAAAGTTTTTAATGCTTATTTCGTTTAGTTCAGATCTTTATAATATTTTCTTCTGTGTCGCTACTTTTTGGATAAACGGTGTATTGACTATTATCACTATCACAATAATGACAACATTTGGTTGGGAAAAATCTGATTATCTATTTGTAAGCTTCTGCTAGTCTTCTGTCTATTCACTTTTCATTGGGGTTCACTCAGTCAAGAAATGGCATGTCAACAAAGTATCTTTGATAACTTTCTTGTTTCTGCTGCAAACAGCAAATGTGGTTATATTAGAACCGCTGCGATGAAGCGGTTCTATAGCATACCCACAAATAATGAATTTGAGCAAAATTAGTCAGTTAATATTTACCCTGGAAACGTTAAAGATGAGGCCGCGTTGAGAAACTGAAACTATCTGATCCATCAAGAAAACACGCCTATATGAATTTGACCCCCTTAAACCCCACTTTTATATAGTAAAACTGGGGTTTAAGGGGGTATACATTTTTTTCGTCGAGGCGGTTCTATCGAGTCCCCACAATCTATGTTTTGAGCAGAAATAAGAAAAATATCACAATTTTTCATCTTAAAATTTCTAATTTTTGGCCAAAAAAATGGCAATGTATTTGTATAGGTTTGTTTTCGTAATATATCAGCCTTTCTATAAAAATGACAACACAAATTCAAACGTAACACACAAAATTTAAATATCCGTTTTGACAAATAGCAAAAACGAATATGGAAACAATACGGCTACACAGAAAGTCGAACTCAGGGTAAAAGAGAACTGGTGTGATTGTTATGATATGATGTTTTCCAAAAATAACAGGGATGTTATATCATGGAACGAAATAGCTGCCAACGGCACGAAACGGTATGACGGCGGCTTTTTCACAGTAACTGTAGCAAGTTTTTATGCTTTAGGGATTGGCAGTGCGTTGGAAAGCACGAACAAATAGAATACGGAATTCAGCCAATGTATGCACATGTAACATTCAGTGAAAGTACTGGGGGCTTAAGCTAGCTTATCGGAATACGAACCTTACACATTTTTTTTCTAGCGTTTAGAACATTTATTGCGTAGTTGGGTGAGCATGGTGCGTCCAAGCTCGAATATAAAGTTCGGTCCTCGCTGCTGACCGATCTAAAGGGGTTGTTCTGATATTGTTTGTTTTGGATGTGGCTTTGTTGGATTTTGCGACGGGGCTCTTCGTGTGGTGTGCGCTTGTAGTTGTGTATTATGATTAGTATTTATTTAATTTATATTATTTGTGCCTGTTGCGCCTTGGTTGCCTCCTGTGGGGAGGATTAGGGGGTGTGTTTTCTGTGCTGTTATTCTTGTTTTTCATTTCCATCAGGTGAACAAGTTCGTGAAATGAAGACCCCCTATACCCCACTACATTTAAAGTAAACTGGGGTTTACGGGGGTATACATTATTTTCTGTATTTTTACTCCAATACCTAGGTTGTGCCTGTTGCGCCTTGGTTGCCTCTTGTGGGGAGGAGTGGAGGGGGAGGGTGTGTGTTTTCTGTGCTGTTATTGTTGTTTTTCCTTCCCGTCAGGTGAACAAGTTCGTGAAATGAAGACCCCACTTCATATAGAGAAAACTGGGGTTTACGGGGGTATACATTATTTTCCCTATTTTTACTCCAAGACATAGGTTGTGGGTACTCGTTAGAACCGCACCCACGACCTATGTTTGCAGTATTTATAAGAAAAATGTCACAGATTTTTATCAGAAAAGTAGCCATTTTGGAGATAAGAAAAATGCATTATGTCGTACGGATGTGTTGTCGTAACGCTTTTTTGTTCTCCTGATTGTTGTTTGCTCTTCCTCTTGATACCGTTGGTGGGCAGTAAGGCTGACACGATTAATCGTATAATCGATTAATCGATCGATAAATTCCACAAAAACGATCATCATTTCTGATTTGCTTTTAATCGGTTACTTGATAGGTACAATTTACTACCCAAAGTCATGTCTAAAATAGCTGGATGGGTGGCAAACAGTGCAGACCCTGATGAGACGCCGCATTATGCGGCGTCTCATCTGGGTCTACACTGTTTGCTCAGGCCTGTCTGTTCAAATATACATATGGTAAAGTGCAACATATGGTAAGAATCATGCTCAGACAGAAAGTCAGACAGGTAAAATCATGACAAAAACCTTAGCGATTACTAATCGATTATCGATCGCAATGACAGGACGGATAATCGATTATCTTTTCAGCTCCGATTAGCCAGCCCTAGTGGGCAGTGATTTTTTATTGTGGTTTTTCATAGGGATTTATTATATTTTTTTTCAAAAGTTTTCATTAAAAGTACTGTTAACAGGATGTCACCACGTCAACAAGTCCGTGTAATGAACAACCCTAAGCCCATCTTTAGATTGCAAAAACGTGGAATTTTAGGGGTATGTGATATGTTTTTATATTATAATTCCAAAACACAGATAAGAACTGCTTAAATGAGATGGTAAAAACTAACTTTTGCTTGGATTATAAATTTGAAATCTATCATACATTTTCAAGAGAAATATGACCATTTATTGAGATATGAAATAATGCACTTATCACAAGAGTGTGTATCGTAATGGCAAATACATTTCGAAAACACACGTATATAAATACATTGTGCATTTATTTTACCGCCAAAAATTCAAATTTAAAAATGAAAGATTTGGGTACTCGTTAGAACCGCCTCATCGAGGCGGCTGTAACGAGTACCCACACTCTTTACTTTAGAGCAGAAATAAGAAAAATAAGGTTTATACTTCGTATTTTCTGGTTCTGTGGTGAATTCCCGTCTTCCAAAGGATAACCCTTTCTAGAACATATTCAGCCCTGTAAACCACAGTTTTACTATATAAATGTGGGGTTCAAGTGGGTCAGAATTATACAGGCGTGTTTTCGCAATGAATAATATTACTGACCACATTAAAAATGTGTCATGCAGTTTGCTGTTCATCAGCGTTTGACGATCCATATTAGGGTTTGATAAACATGTTGAGCGACACTAAAACACCGTGAAAGATATTTTATTAGAACAAACCAATATTTAATAAACAAAATAGTAATAAAGAATATAAAAAAAGACCAAAAAAGAGACAGAAACCACAAGTCAAGCAATAAATATATTTATTATATGACGTCGCGTCTGAGAGTGTAATAACGCCATGTAATAAATTCGATAATTCACTGGTGGATTAAATATGCAAATTAGCTAGATACGTCCAGTAACGTTACATGTACGACGTCCTTAACGACGTCGCGTTTACTAACGTCGGAAATTGACATTTTTGTAAACAATCGTGAATAAAATGCGCTTTAAATGTCATATGATAAAAAGAATCTTGCATTCGTGCTCATGTATCATTGAATTTATTAAACTCGTTGAGGAAAAGGGATAAAATGCTCGGCAAAGCCTCGCATTTTATCCCTTTTCGTCAACTCGTTTAATAAATTCAATAATACCTGAGCACTCATGTAAGATCCTCTATAAAATTATCGTTTTACAATACCTCGTAAGTTGATTTTCCGACTAAAAAGGAAAAAGGTTACGATGTTCTGTTGTTAGTTGGAGATTAATATCGATAAAATTTCCAAACGATTGTCTATGTAATTTTCGTCGGTATATTTAATTTTCATTTTGGAGACTTAAAAATACGATTTCCCTTCACATGACGAGCCTACAATAAATTCTTCCAAACTGTCCTCCAACTGACGTATAAAATTAGTCAATATTCTACGGAACCCGGGAAGGGACATGATTTTTTTTTATTTTATAAGTTGTGCGCACAAGATAATATCTTGTGCGGACAAGATATTATGTTGTGCGGACAAGATATTATCTTGTGCGGACAAGATATTATCTTGTCCGCACAAGATAATATCTTGTCCGCACAACATAATATCTTGTCCGAACAAGATATTATCTTGTGCAGACAACATATTATCTTGTGCAGACAAGATATTATCTTGTCCGCACAAGATATTAAGTTGTGCGAACAAGATATTATCTTGTCCGCACAAGATAATATCTTGTCTGCACAACATAGATCTTGTGCGCACAAGATATTATCTTGTCCGCACAAGATAATATCTTGTCCGCACAAGATAATATCTTGTCCGCACAACTTTCCAAGATCTATGTTGTGCAAACAAGATAATATGTTGTCTGCACAAGATAATATCTTGTGCGGACAAGATAATATGTTGTGCGAACAAGATCATATCTTGTCCGCACAAGATAATATCTTGTCCGCACAAGATAATATGTTGTCCGAATAAGATAATATCTTGTGCGCTCAAGATATTATCTTGTTCGCACAACATAATAAAAATAAAAAATCATGTCCCTTCCCGGGTTCCGTAATATTCCCTATGGCGTAATTTTTGCTGTGACGTATTGGTCTTGAGTTCGATTTTCAATGAGGGAATAACACAAAATGTAAATAATCTTACCGATATAGACAGTAATTAAAACGCTGGATCAAAATCAACCATTCATAAGTAAATCAAACTTTAAATCTTATAAACAAAACAAAATGAAAATGCAAAACAGAACAGAATAAAATGAACAACAACAACAAACGACAGGTCAAAAAAGAATAAAAGAGAAAAATAATCTAAATGAGCCAGCGCACGACAAACCTACAATAAGACATGTGCGCCCAGCAAAGACTCAGATCAGCTTGCGCAGTCTGATCAGAGTCTTCGCTGTGCACTCTAGTGATAACTAAGGGCCCATTGTTCCCTCATGCAGCAAGTGAAGTCTCTGGTTAGACTAAATAGATGCGCAGGTTGATCTGACTCTTCGCTGGGTGCACTTGTCTTATTGTAGGATTTTATCGTGCGCTGGCTCAAATCTATATGACTCGCTGGTACCCGTCAAACCGTGTGTTACTTATATCAGTCTGCAATGCCTAGAATAATCTACTCGCGTCTGATGAAATTAACATTATAAAATTACTGATGTTCACGGATCATTCACAGTCTACTGTGAAAAGTAGAAGTAAAACAAAGATCAGGAATCGATACAATTCACTTACTCCACCCAACTCCACCCATCAAAGACACCAAAGGGAAAGAAATACAAACATTAAGCGACCAGACCATAATGGAAACCTAAACAAAGGAAGACCACAAGGACAGTTACTTTCCCACAAAATGGCCATATGGCCATCCAAAATTAAAAAAAACACAAGTGATACACACAGTAAGTAACAAACAACAACATAAATAAATCGCCACAGAAGAACCGCCTTGGAACGGTCAGTGGAAAGATTTCCACATGGGGGGGGGGGGGGCTTAAATCGATTTTACGTGGCCACAATCCTCGCCCTTACTTCCGTCGCGATTTAGACAAATAATTTGTTCAGTCCGCATGAAGGCCTCCTAACTCATCAGTGCAACATCTCCGTGAACACAAAAAATCAAAGAACTACAGAGGTGAGACAACGGTGAGGACTCGACAGCAAGAAACCACTGAAATGCTGGAGCAAAAGAAAACCAACAGTTAGACTCCGATGGGCCCGACCAGAGACAGTGAATGCACAAAACAATTACTGCTAACTTTATTTGAGCCCCGTCCAGCGATTTTGGTTCTTATCGCCTATGCGAGCAGCGAAGGTTCAGGCGAGCCTGCGCATCCGCGCAGTCTCGCCAGAACCTTCGCTGCTCGCTCATACAAGCAGTGAATCAAGAGGAACCTTCAGACAGAAAGCCATATCCCTGGCCCCTCTGAATGGCTGGGCATGAGCAGTTAAAATTTGTCATGACGGAAAGCGCGAAGACACAAATTCGCTTGGCGGCGCTCATTTGACATAGTAGTTTTGCTATATTGTTATATTACTTCCCGTTTAAGCTATACTTAATCCCATGCCGCGAAGCTGGGCGGGGATTATAGGAATGGCCTTCGTCAGTCCACCTGTCCATGCTTCCATCAGTCCCTGCCACTTCCTTGTCCGCTCAATATCTCAATTATATTTTATACATTTTCATTAAACTTTACCCAAATATTTCCTTCAATGAGCTGATGTGTAGGCCCTATAATTAAACCTTGCCGATGCAAGGTCAAAGTCACAGTTGAAGGTCACTAATTGGTGCATTGATTTTTTGTCCATTCCATCTCTCATTAATCCCAAAATTTTTATTTGCACTTTAGTCAACTATTCAACTCAGTGAGCTGATGTGCAGAACCCATAAATAAACACAACCCATAAATAAACCATGCCAACTCAATGTCAATGTCACAGTTGAACCTTTTTGTCTTGTCCGTTCCATATCTCTTTACACCTGAAAGGATTTTCATTAAAAGTTGGTCATATGTTTGCCTAAGTCTCATGATGTGCAGAACCGATATCTCAACCATGTCGACTCAAGGTGAAGGTTACAGTTGATGGTCACGTGTTTGAGCCATCTGTCTGTACAACTTTTTGTGTCTGCTCCGTATCTCATGAACACTTTAATAGATATTCCATAAACGTCGGTCAAATATTCAGCTCAGTGAGCTGATATGCAGAACCAATAAAAAACCCGTCAAGCTCACAGTTGAAGGTCACAAGTTTGAGCCTAGAAATGATTGCCCGTTCCATATATGCTTTATCCCAGGAAGGATTTTCATTAACTTTGTCAATTGTTTGCCTACGTGAGATGATGTCCAGAAGCCATTTCTCAAACATGTCGACTCATGGTGAAGGTCACAATTGAAGGTTACGAGTTGAATACCATGTCCGCTTTGTTTACCCTTGGAAAGAGTTTTATTAAACAGTGATCACATCACGTGAACAAGACCGTGAAATGAATACCCCCCGCTAAACTCCACTTTATATAGAGAAAAATGGGGTTTACGGGGTATACCTTATTTCTCTTATTTCTGCTACAAGACTTAGGTTGTGGGTATTCGTTAGAACCGCGCGGTTCTAACGAGCATCCACAACCTATATTTGCAGTTTAAATAAGACAAATATCACGGATTTTCTTCAGAAAAGTAGCCATTTTGGAGATGTGAAAAATGCACTATGTCGCACGGGTGTGTTATCGTAATGAAATTTATCAGTTTCTCCCTATATATATTGCATTAGAACGTACTGACCGGATAAAGATATGCTATCTCAGGATAAGTGAGCTTTATTACGTCAACGTGACATTGCACTTTTATGAATGAACCGGACTACTGGAAAAGTGACAAAAATGTCATTGTTACTGGAAAAAATTAAAAAAAAAATACCTGAAAAAATATCATATGAAAATCGCAAATCGCAAGCCTCGCGATTCTACAAGCGTTCTCGAAGCCTTGCCTGATAAACTTGATATCAAAAGACACGAACCTGGTATACTCTATATTCGCCTCAGTGTGCTGATATGCAGTACCCCTAACTACACCATGCGGACTCAATGTCATGGATTCTACATCTCCTTTACCCCTGGAAGGACTTTGGCCAATTGTTGGCCTAAGTGACATGCTGTGTAGAATCCATAACTCAACCATAGCAACTCCAGGTGAAGGTCACAATTGAAGTCACGAATTTGATCCTTGAAACCTTATACTTATCCATAATTCCTTTAAAACTTGAAGGGTTTTTTAAACTTTGGTTAATTGTTGGCCTAAGTGAGATGGTATGCAGAACCCATAACACAACCATGCTGACTCATGGTGAAGGTCACAGTTGAAGGACACGAGTTTTAGACTTGAATTGCATATATTTACCCCTTGAAAGATTTTTATTAAATAAAAAATAGAAGTGAAGGCAGTGAACTTTGGTCAGATATTTGCATCAGTGCGCTGATGTGCAGAACCCATAACCTCACGATGACAAAAACATGGTCAAGGTCACAACTGAAGGTCATGAAACTGCGGCGAGGGATATAACTGTCCATCAGACTCCCTTGTTCTTGCAACCGTCAGCGGTGGCTTAGTCCGGTACGCGAGTGACTGGATATCAGGCGATTGTGGGTTGGATTCCTGCACCCATCAGGCACATGACGTAATTGTGACGTCACACCAACGTCGGTGCGACGTCATGACGTTTATGTAACGTCACATATACGTCGATGCAACGTTCTGATGTTACACCGGCGTTGGTTTGACGTTGCTTTAGCGACGTGTGCCTGCGGGGCACCATTATTCGATAACTATCAGAATGATTGCGAAATATATTTACTGTCAGTCGTCTTTTCTTTCCGCTGATTCAAGATGGTCTGAATAGTTTTGAATGGATTGTTTAACTCCTACAGAAAACCAAAACAACGACTATACCATTTTTTTCCTTTTGCTCGCGTGATTATTTCTACTTCTGTAATGAAAAAAAAATTGTTATTAGCGAATAGCAGGGCGTAGGTTTTTGAGGGAAAAATGTTGTTTTAGAATGTTCGATTTTTTCTGTTCAAAATATAGATTGTGGGTACCCGTTAGAATCGCCTCATCGAGTCGGTTCTAACGAGTACCCAAAATCAATATTTTAGAGCAGAAATTAGAAAAATAAAATTAACCCCAGTAAACCCCAGTTTTACTATATAAAAGTGGGTTTCAAGGGGGTCAAACTTATATAGACGTGTTCTCGTGACGGTCGTTTTTCATCACGTGAACAAGCCCGTGAAATAAAGACCCTCCTAAACCCCACTTTATACAGAGAAACCTGGGGTTTATGGGGTAAACACCATTTTCCTTATTTCTGCTCCAAGATATAGGCTGTGGGTACTCGTTAGAACCGCCTCGTTGAGGCGGTTCCAACGAGTACCCACAACCTATGTTTAGAGTATAAATAAGAAAAATATCACAAATTATTATCCAAAAATTACCATTTTTGAGGTATGGAAAAATACACTTTATCATATGACGTCGCGTCTGAGAGTGTAATTACGCCATGTAATATTTTCGATTATCCACTAGTGGATTAAATATGCAAATTAGGTAGGTAGGTCCAGTAACGTTTCATGTACGACGTCTTTAACGACGTGTTTACTAATGGCGGAATATTGACATTTTTGTAAACAAACGTGAATAAAATGCGTTATAAATGTCATATGATAAATAGAATCTTGCATTCGTGCTCATGTATTATTGAATTTATTAAACTCGTCGAGGAAAAGGGATAAAATGCTCGGCATATCCTCGCATTTTATCCTTTTCCCTCAACTCGTTTAATAAATTCAATAATACATGAACACTCATGGAAAAAATAAACTATATCACACGGATGTGTTATCGTAATGTGTCAGAAATTTTGTTATACGGCGGAGGTTAAGCAGATCCGAAAATCAAAACTTGCGACCGTTACCCCCATTCTGATGCACTTAATTATTTACTTGGTTTTAAATCTGTACCATTTGCACGAAAAGGCAAGCCCTGTCTGCAGTTTACAACGAAACTCCTCAATGATACGTGACGTTACGTGATGGCGGCGCGGCTTTTACACAATATATGAATAAATATACAGTCACAATATCTGACGTCTTCGAATTTGATGTCGCGTGACTCGCGTTACACTTCAAGTACATTAGAATGCATTTGATATAAACTAGTATAGTTCGAACAAATTGACCTGAGACTGACCTTAATGCAAGGAATAAATTATTCAATGTTATCGTCTAATACGTCGGCTTTCGTAAACTTCCCGTGAATTTTTGGCATCCCGTGAATTGCGACCCGTTCATCGACCTCTATGTATTGAATAAAAATATCGCCATTTTCGGGAAACGGCGAAGATAAATACATGCATTCAGTCGGGTGTGAAATTATGTTAATAGAGTTCACCAGTCTCAGGTCAATTTGTTCGAACTATAGAATACTGAATTTAGTCAATGCATCTGCTCATTCAGATCATACACAAACTCAGTATTCATGAAAATCTTTACAGTAGAACTTCGATGGCTCGAACACCGATGGCTCGTTTACCATGGATGTGTCGAACCCATTCTTGAGCCCCTAAGGAAATCTTCTACATAAGAAATAGTTGGGGATAATTAAGGAGATTTTAGTCTTTTATCAGTCTTGCAAATGTATGGTGTGTGTACTTATTAGAATCGCCTCATCGAGGCCGATTCTAATGAGTACACACACCATACATTCGCCATTATAGAACACAGAAAAAGATGTTCTTAAGAATGTCGTTATGCCTCCTGGCATTAGCCCTCAGTGGCTCGAACAACCCCTGTCTCGAACAGATTTTCATGGTCCCAAAGGTGTTCGAGCCATTGAAGTTCGACTGTAATTGTAGCATCCTAACAACGGCTCTGGTCAAACAGCTCGAATATACGGTCTCGTCTAACTGTTGACATGAATAGTATATACATATTTCCTAATGCCATGAATTATTTATAGGAAAAATAACAGTAAAATGCTGAAATGAAACAAAAAAAAAACTTTTAACTTCTATAATAAGTACTATTTTCATTTCGCTATAATGCGTGGCATGACCATTCATTTTAATTATTCTCCCTCATTTGGTCTGGTCACGGCACCAATATCAATCAACTTTGATATAACCGTTCCATATGAGTAAACGTTTTGCTTATATTCTTCCTGTTTTCTTGTCTTCCGCAGCCTACACACCATTGCCACACCTATACCTCGCTGTAAAAATATACAGTATAACATTGTTATCATGCAATATATTTTAATTCATGTACAAGAAAAAACGAAAATAAGACATATGCGACCAGTGGGGACCCGGATAAACCAGTGCATCCAGTCAGGTTGGTGAGAATTATCACTTGTCCTTGAACAGTCAAGAGGCTACATAATATCTATGAGAACTGCGAAGGCTCTGACCAGATCTGAGTCTTGATTGGTCGCATATGTGTATAAGCTACGGATCTGACATGTGAGAATCTTACAATTGGCCGCCGGCCTCGCAAGTTCAGTGCGTCCGACTGGTGGTCAGGAGGTCGCGGGTTCGATACCTGCCGAGATCGGATACATTCTTATGTGGAGACTGATCATGAATATTTTCTATGGCCATTCTCTCCCTTCCGCTGATCCAAGAAGGGCAGTTGTCAGTTTCTGGCGAAAGAATGTGCACTGTACTTGTTAACCGCTTGCGTATAGGCCTGCCCAATAATTGTGTATAGGAAAACTGACCGGCTCAAAAATGACCTTAAATAATGTTGACTGGGCCATTAATCTCGAAAACCAACAAACAAACTCACAATTGACACTGGCACCAATATTTGTCAACTTTGATATAACTGTCCCATAGAAGTAAGGTTTTCCTCAATACTGGTCCGACATCACGATGCTTGCCGAATGGGCCTCCGTGGCCTAATGGATAAGAGCGCTGACTCTTAGTCATAAGGTCTCTCACCGCAGTGGGTTCGAGCCTCTCTTGGGTCACATATGAGACGCCAAGTTCTGCAACGGAAGGTCAGGTGGTTTTTCTCCGGGTACTCCGGTTTTCGCCCACCTATGATTAACGATCGGCTCGATATGAGTGAAATAATCTTGAAAGGGCCGTAAAACCTAAACCAAAAAAAAAAAAAAAAAAAAAAAAAAAAATCTTGCCGAATGATATCGGACAGTGATCTCGAGGGACGGACTGTTAGCTCACCTGAGCCGAAGGCTCATGTGAGGTATTAGTATGCCAATGATCCGGCGTCCGTCGTCCGTTCACATTTTCAACTAATATATATCTTTAAAGCAAGTCGGCCAATCATGATTAAATTTCATGAGAAGCATTATCAGGTTGGGGGAAAAGATGCATTGTGTTTTGGGGCAGATCAGATGGAAACTCTTGTTGCCCTGGCAACATATAGCTCCCATAGACTTCCAATGGGAAAAACTTAAAAAATCTTCTTCTCTGAAACCAATAGGCCCAGAGCTTACATATGAAGCATGTAGCAATGTCAAGTGGTCCCCTACATAAATTGTGCCAATCATGCCCCTGGGGTCTAAACTGGCCACGCCCCGGGGTCCCTTAACCCCCACCCCCCATAGAAGTAAAAGCTTAAAAAATCTTCTTCTCTGAAACTGCTAGGCACAGAGCTTACATACTAAGCATGTAGCAATGTCAAGTGGTCCTCTACATAAATTGTGCCAATCATGCCCGTGGGGTCTAAACTGGCCCCGCCCGGGGTCCCTTAGCCCCCATAGACTTATAATGGGAAAAAAAGCTATAAAAGTCTTCTTCTCTGAAACCACTAGGCCCAGAGCCTACATATGGAGCATGTAGCAATGTCAAATGGTCCCCTACATAATTGTGCCAATCATGTCCCTGGGATCTAAACTGGCCACGCCCCGGGATCCCTTAACCCCCATAGACTTATAATGGAAATAAAAGCTTACAAAATCATCTTGTCTGAAACCGCTTGGCACAGAGCTAACATATTAAGCATGTAGCAATGTCAAGTGGTCGTCTACATAAATTGTGCCAATCATGCCCCTGGGGTCTAAACTGGCCACGCCCCGGGGCCCCTTAGCTCCCATAGACTTTTAATGAAAACAAAAAAGCTTAAAAAATCTTCTTCTCTGAAACCAATAGGCCCAGAGCTTACATATTAGGCATGTAGCAATATCAAGTGGTCCCCTACATACATTGTGCCAATAATGCTCCTGGAATCTAAACTGACCACGCCCTGGGGCCCCTTAGCCCCCATAGACTTATAATGGAAAAAAAGCTTAAAAAATCTTCTTCTCTGAAACCGCTAGGCACAGAGCTTACACATTAAGCATGTAGCAATGTCAAGTGGTCTTCTGCATAAATTGTGCCAATCATGCCCCTGGGGTCTAAACTGGCCACGCCGCGGGGCCCTTTAGTCCCCATAGACGTATAATGGAAAAAAGCTAAAAAAATCACTAGGCCCAGAGCTTACATATGAAGCATGTAGCAATTTCAAGTGATCCCCTACATAAATTGTGCCAATCATGCCCCTGTGGTCTTAACTGGCCTAGCCCCGGGGTCCCTTAACCCCAATAGACTTATAATGGAAATAAAAGCTTAAAAAAATCTTCTTCTCTGAAACAGCTAGGCACAGAGCTTAAATATTAAGCATGTAGCAATGTCAAGTGGTACTCTAAATATTGGTGCCAATCATGCCCCTGGGGTCTAAACTTGCCACGCCCTGGGGCCCCTTAGCCCCATAGACTTATAATGAAAACAAAGCTTTAAAATGTTCTTCTCTGAAACCACTAGGCCCAGAGCTTACATATTAAGCATGGAGCAATATCAAGTGGTTCCCTACATAAATTGTGCCAATCATGCCCCTGGGATCTAAACTGGCAACGCCCTGGGGCCTCTTAGCCCCAATAGACTTATAATGGAAAAAACCTTAAAAAATCTTCTTCTCTGAAACCGCTAGTAATATTAGCTCACTTGAGCCGAAGGCACATGTGATGTATTAGTATGCCAATGGTCCGGCGTCCGGCGTCCGCTCACATTTTCAAATAAGTGAGACAAACAGCTAACTAAAATGTTCCTCAGGTAAGCGGTTAGGCTCATTGAGCCTCTTGTTCTATCTACTCCTCACACCTATTCGTTTTCTTTCATATCTTTCATTTCTGAGAGTGTTGTGTTTTTATAGTGCTGTGATTTTGATTGCTGACGTCCGCCATATTTTGATGGCAATTGTGCGGCTATTTTGACGTCACTGCCCATTCAGTGGCGTAAAACTTAACGTCCTATTCAACCCGTGCATACCAAATATGTGAATATTTATTATTTTTATGCTATCACTTGGTCAGGATAACCTGGGTAGTATAAGAATTTTGATCCAAGGGTTGAGTACAGGAATTCATAATCTGATGTGAAAGAATTGGTTTTGTCATGCTCTTGTCAGGCTATTTCTTAAGCTATCTGCCCTAACAAGATATTTTATGAGCCTTTCTCTGCATAACGTGGGATAACTCAAAACAAACGAGAGAATCAAACAATTAGTTTCTGCAGATTACCAAAACAAAACATTTAGTCTTATGATAACCCAAGTAATCATATGGATATATGTTTTTATCATATGACGTCGCGTCTGAGAGTGTAATAACGCCATGTATTATTTTCGATAATCCACTAGTGGATTAAGTATGCAAATTAGCTAGATACGTCCCTTAACGTTACATGTGCAACGTCCTTAACGACGTCGCGTTTACTAACGGTGGAATATTGACATTTTTGTAAACAATCGTGAATAAAATGCGTTTTAAATGTCATATGATAAACAGAATCTTGCATTCGTGCTCAAGTATTATTGAATTTATTAAACTCGTTGACGAAAAGGGATAAAATGCTCGGCTAAGCCTCCCATTTTATCCCTTTTCCTCAACTCGTTTAATAAAGACAATAATACATGGTCACTCATTAAAGATCCTCTATATAAAATATGAAGACAATGACCATGGAACACCACAATCAATGAACATTGGCACTAAGAGGCAGAACAAATAAAACAATTGGTAGCTATTATGATATATTTCATCACTCAACTTGATATTTATCACGAGAGCAAACTAAACATTAGGCACCTATTGTGGCTATTTCTGGCATCATTTATTTTTTGTTTATCACGAGGGCAAACAAAACATTTTGCAGCTATTTTGGTATATTTCTGCCATCACTAAACTCGTTATTTGTCACTAGATCCAAAAAAATATGATAGCTATTGTGGTATATTTCTGCCATCACTTACCTAGAAAAATAGCATGACTAGACAAGGTAATTAAGTCAACTTTTGTCCCTTCTTATCGCAACTTGCCGATATAATACATAGAAAACATTGAAATAACTTACTTAATCTTATGACGTCGCGACAGAGAGTGTAATAACGCCATGTAATAGACAACGATAATCCACTAGTGGATTAAATATACAAATCAGTTAGATACGCCCCGTGACGGTACAAGAACAACGTCCATAACGACGTCGCGTTTACTAATGGTGGAACATTTACATTTTTGTGAAAACTGGTAAATAAAATGCGTTTAAATGTCATATGATAAATAGATTCTTTTGTTTTGCTTGTTTCAGTTGAGGCTTAACGTCCCCGTCAACACTATTTAGGTTATTTTGGAGACGTTGTTTCATATTCTGTGGGACTTTTACCCGACACTGAAATAAAATTACAGCTCAGGCCCTACCGCCAATAGAAACCGGTAGGGTTTAAGGAGCGGTCCGACTCGCATCACTTTTCCTGGGCAGACCTAAGCGGTTAACCAGTATTAAAGTTCGGTCGGTTTCAGCTCTGCGTGTAAGCACCGTGCAGCCCATTTATTTCTCCAAGCCCCGATAGACGGGCCGAAAATAGATTCTTACATTCGTACTCATGTATTACTGAATTTATAAAACTCGTTCAAGAAAAGGGATAAAATGCTCGGCCAAGCCTCGAATTTTATCCCTTTTCCTCAACTCGTTAAATAAATTCAATAATACATGAAAATCATGTAAGATCCTCTTTGAAGTTATCTCAGGAATTATCATGATAATGTCCATTCCTGCCATTATAGTTACATTGAGATCATCTCGACTGTGAAATAATGACAAAGCAAGTACTTTAACTAGCGTCAATGTAATTTCCGGTCGCATAATCTCAGTAACTACCGATATATAATGGGTACTGTACATGAAAATAGGTGCGCATTCTGAAGTTTCTTTCTTTCTTAAACAAAAACATAAAATGCACTCCTTTGAGAAAAATATTTTTTATGCAATTGCTGATTCCCAAATATTCGGATTTATTGCCTTTTAAGAATATATTATGGTAATCTCCCCTGAATGGTGAAGCTTGTGCAGCGGTTCTATGAGCTACAGAAACTATGCAAATCAATGTTTTCCTAGCGCGACGTCTTGACATGGGTAGAGGCACAGGATGGAAATATACATATAACTTTCGGCAGTCGGAAAACAGGCACATAATTTGAATTAGGAGTGGGTGAGATAGAGAAAAAAGTAACTCTGTAAGAAAATGTCGTCAAGTCACGAAAATAAGTGGAACAAAACTGACTTATTATCTAAAATCTGACTTTTTGCCTAGACTACTCTTGATAGTTTGTTTGTATGTTTTGGGGTTTTTCGTCCCCGCCAGCACTCTTTGGGTCATTTTTGAGGCGTAGCTTCCAATGTTCGGGGACTTTCAAATGACAATAAGATGAAATGACAGCTCGAGTCTTTCCGCCCAAGCAAACAAAAAGGTTTTATATGCAGGGTCGGTCCGACTCACAACACTTTGCCAGGACAGCCTCTGACATTCAAAGCGGAACTCGATTGCGGTCGGTTTCAGCTCAATGCAGCCCATTCTATTTCTCCAATCTCTGTTGGGCAGTCTTGATAGTGATCTGGTTAAATGATGACAGAAGTATGTCACCAGATGTAGCAGAGTAACTTTTTGACTATTTAAAATAGAAGTGAAGGCAATGATCAGATATCGACACAATTAACCCACACCGCCTATCAGAGTCACCAAAGGGAAAGAATCACGAACATAAATTCTAATGCACTTACGTATGTAACGCGACGTCTGATTGGATAACGTCAAAAATTTGCGACAGTATATTCCACGATATACTGTCGGAAATCCGACGTCACCACGTAACGTCGTTTTTCATTGGCTGACATTTGGTTTTACGCAGCTCACAACGCCTGCCGCTTTGTGCAAAATAGTACAATTTTTAACAAAACAACCGAATAAGTGCATTAGAATGGGGATAACTGGATTGAAAATTGTCATTTGGGGAGGTAAATCGGTGGTCTTACGGTCGCAAATTCCGTTTTACGGCTCCGCTAACGCGTCGCCGTAAAACGAAATTTCCGACCGTAAAACCACCGATTTACCTCCCCAAATGAAAATTTTGAATACAGTTATCCCCTAAATAACTACCCCTACACACATTCAGACGAATTATGACAAAAATTAACCGCGGTAGAAGAACCGCCTTTGAACGGCCAGTGGAGTTTTTCACTTGGAAGAGGGTGCGGGGGCTCTTAAAATGATTTTACTCGGACGCAATCCTCGCCCTTACTTCCATTGCGTTTAAGGGGAATGGATTCACCTCCAGAGAGGGGAGGGGGCAACTCCTTCGAAAGTATTTTGGCTCCCATGTCAAAAGGGGTCATCTCTGAAAGGATAGAATTGGCAAATTCTTTCCTTTAAGAGTACCCAATTTTTCAGTGGGACAGGGCTTGTAGATAAAACAAACAACACGTCTCAAAAGTTGTCTCCCTTTGGAAAACGGCGGGCAATCTGCCAGGTGTTCCTATTCCCCTTAAGACAAATACAGCACGGAAACAACTGAAATATTAACCAACAGATGGACTCCAGTTGGCCCTCTGTGAACAAGGTCAATCGGCTATCCAAAATAAGAGACATCAACAACGCACACATGTGTCATAGGGTGCAATAAATAACTTTTTCATGTCTTGGTCTTATTTATATGTCCCACACCAAGTTTCCATGTTTTCCCGTCCGTTTTTACCTGACACAGCCCCGCATTTCTGTTAGTTGTAGTATGATAGCTGGTTAACCCTTATCTTGCTGAATATTCATTTAAGCCACACCCATTTATGTCTATCAACCTATCAAATTACTTGATGTAATTTATTGCTACAAATTCATAAACTGAATGCCAAACAGTGTAGATCCTGATCAGATGGCTTCTTCAGAAGCCAAAGAAAGGGGTTGTCGTGAACAGCAAGATAAGAGTTAATTAACCTTATGCTGTAATTCTACGTAGCTGTAATCGGAGGTGTATTGATTTATTGATGTATATTTGACACATCTTTTCACCCGTGTATGCATCGGTGCACTTCGTTATACGCTATCGATGCATATACATCGCCATTTTACATGTCATCTTCGTCATAAATAAATACATTTATACACTGCCACAGGGCTTCTGCATATGGTTGGACTTGGTGCGACTGCACCTAACCTAACCACCTAACTAACGAATTAGGATTCGTAATTGAAGCAAAAGCCTGCAAATACATTATTTAAATGTACATAGAGGATCTTACATGACTGCTCATGTATTATTGAATTTATTAAACGAGTTGAGGAAGATGGATAAAATGCGAGGCTTGCCGAGCATTTTATTCCTTTTCCTCAACGAGTTTAATAAATTCAATAATACATGAGCACGAATGCAAGATTCAATTTATCATATGACATTTAAAACGCATTTTATTCACGATTGTATACAAATTATCAATATTCCGCCATTAGTAAACGCGACGTCGTTAAGGACGTCGTACATGTAACGTTACGGGACGTTACTAGCTAATTTGCATATTTAATCCACTAGTGGATTATCGAAAATATTACATGGCGTTATTACACTCTCAGACGCGACGTCATATGATAAATATATTTATTCATGACGAAGATGATATAGATCAACAGATCAATACTCCTAACGCACTACCTATCCGATGAGAACTACGTAGAAATAGCAATCGGTTAACCAGCTATCTGACTACAACTAACAAAAAATGCGGGGTTGTGTCAGGTAAAAACGGACGGGAAATTATGGAAACTTGGTGTGAAATATATAAAAAAGACCAAGACATATAAAATGAAAAAGACTTTAATTGCACCCTACGACACATGCAGACGATGTATAAGAACAATTTTCCACAACAGCTGTCTATCTAAATGTCTAACTGGCAAGTGAGCTAAATTTTACAGTTGCCCACAACGTTGGCATGTTTCTATAACCTATATTCCAAATCAGTGTACCAGTAACAACGAGAAGTATTTTTTTTTTTTAAATTTATCATTATATCATTATATTGGCGCCTTTAAAAGACCAAGCAATATGTACTGTACACTGTCCCGTATGCGCACATTTTACAATTAAAAACTGTGGTTAATAGGTGCATCGATTAAAGTAACTGTCAAACCGTTATTCTGTCTTTTGACAAAACAAACACTTTTTCTCAATTATGTGTATTGTGTACATAGTATTTTTCAACATTTTACCAAATTATCATCAGAATGGAGAAAGGTCAAGATCTGGGCATAAAACATATAAGATCTGGGCATAAAACATATATAATAGTAATAGAATGTTGACTTTATATTACGAAATGTTCGGCACGAGTTCATACAGATAAGGACGCATGGGCTTGCGAGTACGTCTCCGCAATATGAACGAGTGTCCAATATTTCAAAATTATATGAAGTCAATAACTTTTTATTATATACCCAACACGCTGATTGTCTGCCAGAATTCAGTATTGCCTGGCATAGAAATCTGAACGTAAAATCAAATTTTTCATCTTTAAGTGGTTTGAAATGGAAAATAATGTAGGTCGTTACATTGAAAAACTGCACCCTATGGCGCCAAAGTGAAGATGACGCTAAAGTTGGTGGATGACATGTCATATAAACATTGGCGTTTCCAAACGCAGGATGCCATATTTCCGAATTGTCGGTTTTATTTCTTTCGAAATTCTTCTGATTTCCTAAAAGAAATTATTGATTATCTAAGGACATATTTACCAGCATAAAATGCGCTTTATGCACTTTGTCACAGCCTATATTCGTCTTGTTTTACATTATTTCAGTCGATACGCACGCCAAGATGGCTGCCGATATTGATTTTTGAGATGGACAAATTTAAAAGTAGTTCTTTTGTGAACGAGACTGCTTATCTATTGGCAATATGAACTTGACCACGGGTAATAGGCTAAGAGATGCAGGTGCTGTTCACATTTATGCACTGCGTCTACCGTTTCTTCGTCTGTAAACGGTACACGTTTTTCTGTAGATAACATGTCCGATTTGACATCTACGTTTACAAATGGTGGAAATCTTCCACTGACCGTTCCAAGGCGGCTCTTCTGTGGGGGTTTATTTATGTTGTTGTTTGTTACTTACTGTGTGTATCACTTGTGTCTTTTAATTTTGGATGGCCATATGGCCATTTTGTGGGAAAGTAACTGTCCTTATGGCCTTCCTTTGTTTAGGTTTCCATTATGGTCTGGTCGCTTAATGTTTGTATTTCTTTCCCTTTGGTGTCTTTTATGGGTGGAGTAAGTTAATTGTATCAATTCCTGATCTTTGTTTTACTTCTACTTTGCATATCAGGGCTGTTTTGTTTGTGCCGTGTGGCGGCTGTTAAAGGTCTCCCCGTACATGCATTTAATGCTCTTATTTTTCCAATCCTCAGGGATTGCTTATGCAATTGCTTTTCACTGTTCCATCAATTGACATCCTTTAGATACCTGTTGAAGGTCATTATTAAACCGATGTTCGTTCCTCGTTGTATAACAACTTCTTGTTTGACATCCCTGTACTTTAAGTAGACTAAGATGTTTTGTGGGCTTTTGTTGTACCTTCCTTCTATTCGAAGGAATCTTCTTCAGCAATTTTATATGTTGTTTTATTTATTTATTTAACAACCGGTATGAACATCGCTTTAGTTTTGACGGTATCACAACCTTATTAACCAAAATGAGTGGAAATCTTCCACTGACCGTTCCAAGGCGGCTCTTCTGTGGCGATTTATTTATGTTGTTGTTTGTTACTTACTGTGTGCATCACTTGTGTCTTTTAATTTTGGATGGCCATATGGCCATTTTGTGGGAAAGTAACTGTCCTTATGGCCTTCCTTTGTTTAGGTTTCCATTATGGTCTGGTCGCTTAATGTTTTTATTCTTTCCCTTTGGTGTCTTTTATGGGTGGAGTAAGTTAATTGTATCAATTCCTGATCTTTGTTTTACTTCTACTTTGATATATGAGATAACCTGACATATTGCAAACTGTAAAATGCAGTATGTCGGGCAAACTAATCGCATGTTAAAACACGATTTACCGAACACTATCGTAGAATGAGTAAGCCTAAAAAACTGAAACTTTCTTGTACCGTCATTTCAGACGTACAGGTCATTCTATAAAAGATATTTCTATACAGCCAGTGGAAAAAAAATATCTACAGCTAGGTTTAAAATTATTAAACGGCATGAAACTGAATTAAAATGGATTAAATTACAGAAACCTTTTCCATTTGGGCTTTAATGACAACATTTATCATGAAGGTACTATATCTAAAATGCACGACTTTGATATTTTCTCGCTTCTGGACTGTCGAAAGCGTAAAACGAGACACACGGCACAGGAAAAATGGTAATTATAAAGTACATTATGTGCTTTTAAAAGAAACAATACCAGACTGAAGTGAATGTCCATAATATTATTGAATCATGGACGCCACTAAAAGCTTGTTCTTCTAAGTTCATTACCCATTTCTGTATTACAGATTCTTTGATACCGAGGCGAATAAATTCTACAATTGTTCTAATAAGTTATACGACGATGCTCTTTTAACTATAGAGATTATACTCAGCATGCTCTTCGTCCTTTCCTGAAATTAATCACAAACGTCATTACATCAAAATATCCTTCATTAATAAGGGTTTGGATTTTATAGTTTTACCTCGTATATTCCGGGACAGTTCGGTTATTTCATCCATTCCTGCTTATTTTCAAAATACTGAATCACCCATAATTTGCTATAAATACAATAAACCTGTTCCATCTATCATTTTTAATTTCAATAAACTTGTTTCTGATCTTGATATTGACACTAACACTCCTGATACATGTGATTTTAAAAATTCGGTGTATTGCTATCCAGCTCCTGGTCATACTATTACTGGCAATTTAAAAAATATTCCTGATTCTAGGATAGGTAATATAATTTTTAAAGGACCGAAATATCGATTTCCTTCTAAAATTGATTTCAATAAATGTAGAGATGAAATTGCTGCTGCCTTGAATTTTGGTAATCGATGCTGTAAACGAGAGTATGTTGAGCATAAAGCTCTTAAAGAATGAAAACTTAGCATTCTGAAATTAGTATACAAACGCATTTCTTTTTACTCGCAAAATACGAACTTATTACCTCATAAACCTAAGACGTCTTTACGTCACCTTAAAGTAGGTATTTAAGAATTTCATAGGAAATTTGTTTTGGCTCCAGCTGATAAGGCCGCTAACAATGTGGTCGTTGTTTGACGGCTTCACTATGTTAACACTCTTCAGCATGAACTTGTTGGAACTAAGGCCTGTGAACTTCAGCCTTAAGCTGTAGAGAGGGCTTTAGTTGATGACCATATTTGTCATCCAGCCACCAAGTTTGCTGTCTGTGTTACAGAAGGAGGCCAAGACAAGCTTCCTACGTTATATTGGTTACCTAACCCAGGCGTTTTCGTGCTTCAAGTCTGTCTACTTATGATTTTTCCACCCCTTACTCTACATTTCCTCATAATCTTATAAAAGAAATACTTAATGATTTAATTGACTGGACATTTCATAGGGAAAACTCCCTCTATCTTCCATGTAATGTAAGAAATGTTTTTTTTTTACTTCTGAAGAGCATAAAATTATACGTTATGGTCATGTCAGAAAGTGTGTCAATCTCTCACCTTTCTACTTGACAATATTTACATAAAATTTGGTACTAAGTTATTTAGACAAGTTGTGGGTATTCCGATGGGTACTAATTGCGCACCACTTGTGGCTGGTCTGTTTTTGTTTTGTTATTAGAAAGACTTCATGATGTCCCTTTCTGCTGAAAACCAGTATGAAATCAGTTAAGCTTTTAGCTCCACTAATAGATATTTGGATGATTTATTAAATATCTCTGGTCGGACCAATCGGAGTCAAACTGTTGGTTTTCTTTTGCTCAAGCATTTCAGTGGTTTCTTGCTGTCGAGTCCTCACCGTTGTTTCATCTCTGTGGTTGTTTGATTATTTGTGTTAACGGAGATGTTGCACTGATAAGTTAGGAGCCCTTCATGCGGACTGAACAAATTATTTGTTTTAATCGCGACGGAAGTAAGGGCGATGATTGTGGTTACGTAAAATCGATTTAAGACCCCCAGTGGAATTCGATTCCGCTGACCGTTCCAAGGCGGTTCTTCTCTCGCGGTTTATTTTTGTTATGGTTTGTCTTTGGGCATTTGTTTCTCTTATATTATTTTATTTTGGATAGCCTGTTGGCCATTTTGTGGGAAAGTAACTGTCCTTTTGTCTTTCCGCTATTGGTTTTTCCATTGAGGTCTGTTGTTTCGTGTTTGTGTTTCTTTCCCTTTGGTGTCTCTGGTGGGTGCTGTGGGTTAATTGTATCGATTTCTGATCATTGCCTCCACTTCTATTTATAGGTTATTGACTTTATATTGTGAAATATTCGACACGGGTTCATATGGCGAAGGACGCACAAGCTTGTGAACGTAATCTGAACGTAAAATAAGATTAAAATAATGCAGATCGTTAAGTGTCTTCCTACACGTTGAAAAACCACGTCCAATGACGCCAAATGGAATGTCAAGTTCTCTCCGGTACAACGTATAGGAGAAAGCGTTTGTCTTAACATTGTTCAGTTACAGAAATGTAAAGATCGTGAAAAGTATGGGAATTATGCTGAAAAAAAGCCATCTCGTTGTGCGTATCGACTGCAAGTAAGTTTGAGCTGGAAAATCAGTTCTACGCGAGCAGTCAAGCTGTTCAGATACACAATGTTTAGTCCAAATTTTGGTTTTGGTAAAAAACATGTCCTATAAGGGTGCAGTCTTTTATTGAAGCTTTAAGAATGTCATACTGGTTTGTAAAGTAGGAACAAGAATATACACATGTACGAAAATTCGAGTTTAGTAGATTTTCTTAACTTGATCAAAAAGTGACGTTTACCCTTTCACCTAAATGTATTTTGCACGGCGATAAACCACAGCCTTTATCAGCAAAAACTTTGAAAAAAAATATAAAGGAGAAAAAGTGAGGTCTGTATTTGCTGGGCGGCAAATATCTCAGAGGGAGATAGATCAAGTTTATATAATGCATGTATGCTGGTGCATCTAAAATGGTTTGCCACATAAAATTCAAGAGTTGTTTTTTGCATTATCATGTAAGTTTTCAATGATCATGACAATTATTATTCTTATGTACTTTGAGTTGAAATGAAACAGTTGACTACTACTCATCGTGTGAGTACTATAGATATGTGGGTTAATACGCAGTCCGTGAATAGGACAGTTTGGAGAACTGTTTGATGTGATTTATATCTACGTGGCTAAACCATATTTTAACAATTTCGCAACTTGTTCTTTGCATTCTTTGTGTGTGAGTGTGTAAAGAAGCCATCTGATCAGGATCTTCGTTGTTTGTCATTCAGTTTATGAATTTATCGCAATAATTTGCATCAAGTAATCTGATTGGTTGATAATCGGTAGTGGGTGTGGCATATTTAAATATTCAGCAGATCAAGGGTTAATATAATTTGGAACACCTAAGATTATTTTTCTTGGGACTCGTCAATATTGTCAGCAACCGTAAATTTCACCCCAAGTACCACATAGCCATTTTGATAGTTCTTAGACAGTGCCATACACAATTATTTCGTGCCAAGGTTACAGGGAGCTGGTGATAGCTCAGTTGGTAGAGTGTCCGCTCCGGGGAGCGGGAGGTCTCGGGTTCGATCACGGGCCGCGACATACCAAAGTCGTTAAAATGGTACTAGCTGCTCCTCGCTTGGCACTCAGATTTACGGGATAGAGCTAGGAATGGTCGATCCAGTGTCAGGATAATGTGACTGGGTGTGGTATCATGTAATGTGCCTAGGGACATGATACTTCAGTGAGGCAGCACTATAAACGTGAGCATTGAGCTCCCTGTCGCAACCAGACACCGTCGTGATATGAATTGTTGAAAGCGACGTTAAACCCGAATTCACACACACATACAGGGAGCTGGTTGCTGTGCTGTTTGTGATCCATTAGTTTCTTTAATTGTTTTCCTCATTGTTTGTTACTCTTCCTCTTGATGTACTTGGTAGGCTGTAATCTTTGATTGTGGCCTTTCCTGGGTATCTGATTCTACATAATATATATGAGCCCCGCCAAGCGAATTTGGGTCTTCGAGCATTCCGTCATGACAAGTTTTAACTGCGCATGCCCAGCCATTCAGAGGGGCCAGGGATATGTCTTTCTGTCTGAAGGTTCCTCTTGATTCACTGCTTGTATTAGCGAGCAGCGAAGGTTCTGGCGAGACTGCGCGGATGCGCAGGCTCGCCTGAACCTTCGCTGCTCGCATAGGCGATAAGTACCAAAATCGCTTGACGGGGCCCCTATAATAATTTGAGCTGGCGCATGACAAAACCTACAATAAGACCGGTGCGACCAGCAGAGACTCAGATCAACCTGCACACCCATCTACTATGACAATACCTTTTGCTTATGTATCCTTGCTTAGATATATGCCTATAGTAGGTACATGCGATCAGCGAAGACTCTGATCAGACTGCGCGAATGCGCAGGCTGATCTGAGTCTTCGCTGGTCGCTCAAGCCTTTTATGTAGGTTTTGTCATGCGCTGGTTCATTTTTTTCATTGTCTTTCTTTTGATTCTGTTTTTATTTCATGCTGCAGCTTCTGCTGTATAAACATAACAAAATGGCTAGTACCGAATACATATAACATACATGCTTTTCAATGAAATATACATCCGCAACTATTATTGACATTTATGCCGTTGGCGCAAAGGATTGAGCTTTTTACTGTGCGCTGACCTTCTCGGCTTACCTGTACAGAATGTCTTGTTTGAAATAGCAGGCGCTTTAATAGAAAATAATTTTTAAACAAATCTAACTTATTTATTTTTCAATTTGACAAACATGTTCTGTTTTAATCTAATTGTCCGTTTAAATAGCTTCAAAAAGATATCAAACAAGTGGAACTTTTATTTAATTAGATGGCGGCAATTTTATTTTCAAATTAGCAACCCTTAATCCTTATATGAAGCATACAAAACTATGGAAAACAACGACAGTACCCTACTTTAACGGCTAAAAGCTTCACTTTCTGTTAATATTGCTGACAATCGCCTGTAGCAGACGTAATATGGTTACAACAGTGTGCATTTTAATAGCAAATATAATATTGAAAAAAAAAATATTTTTAATAACGGCATTTTGTGAGTAAATTTGGAGCTTATTCAGAAAAAGCTTTATCGTCTACACACGCGTGTAATCTCAAAGCGTGTCATTCTCCGTCGACCGTGAAATGAACTCATCTTCGCCTGGGCATCTCCTTGGAATGTAAATCAATCTAAAATGCGGTGTCTGATCTGCGTCTTATTTACTTATTTATTTATCAATCTAAAATACGGTGTCTGATCTGCGTCTTATTTATTTATTTATGTATTTATTTTTCATGACCCTGTTAGATTTTTTATACTTACCAAGCAATTTAAACAAACGTTGCTAGTAATAAGATAACAATTGAAAGAAAGAAAGAAAGAAAGAAAGAAAGAAAGAAAGAAAGATGCCGTATGTGCAGGCTAATCTGATATTTCGCTGTTCCCCTTTTCGCATTTGTGACATTTCGCTGTTCGCACATTGTTTTGATTGAATACAAGAACACAAAAGAGATGTTTGTATTTTTTCCTTTTCGTAACATACGTTTGATTATTAATTCCGTCTGCGTGGTTTGTTGGTTATAGTTATAACCAGCTCATTCCGATTTATTTATTTTCATATTTATGTATTTATTTCAAATGTTAAATGATTTATTAAGATCAGGGTGTACCCCTTTTCTGGTGTTCCTTCCATCATACCGGGAAAAGAATATGCATGTAAATCGAACTTCATATATTGAACAGTCGGGTAATCAGGGATCGGCATGATTTTAACATAACACAAAAACATAGTTCGAAAGTACTTGCTTCTTATTCTTCTATATTGTTTTAGTCAATGTTGGTTTTTCATGCCGTGTAAGGAACATCCCCTTAAACCATGCTTTATATAGAGAAAACTGGGGTTTACTGTGGTATTCATTTTTTTTCTTCTCCACGACATAGGTTGTGGGTGCTCGTTAGAGCCACCTCAAGGAGGCGGTTGTAACGAGACTACGAAACCGGTTTTGAGTATCGATAAATTTTCACTAACAAATTAACTGTTTTTGAGATATCAAGAATACCCTACTAAGCCGCACGGATATGTTATGTGTGTGTGTGAATTCGGGTTTAACGTCGATTTCAACAATTTTTCAGTCATATCACGACGGTGTCTGGTTGCGACAGGGAGCTCAATGCTCACTTTTATAGTGCTGCCTCACTGAAGTATCATGTCCCAGACACATTACATGATACCACACCCAGTCACATTATCCTGACACTGGGTCGACCAGTCCTAGCTCTACCCCGTAAATCTGAGTGCCAAGCGAGGAGCAGCTAGTACCATTTTTAACGACTTTGGTATGTCGCGGCCCGGGATCGAACCCGTGACCTCCCGTTCCCCGGAGTGGACACTCTACCAACTGAGCTATAGGGGCCGGTAGGATATGTTATCGTAATTTATTTATTTAAAATTTATTTATTGCTCAATACGTTGATTGATGGTACTATTTAGAACCAGCTCATTCTGATTTTTTTTTTAATTTATTCATGCATCACGTGAACATGTCCGTGAAATGAAGACCCCCTTAAAGCCCAGTTTATATAGAGAAAAAAGGGATTTACGGGGGTATTCATTTTTTTTTTATTTCGGCTCCAAGACAAAGGTTGTGGGTACTCGTTAGGCGGTTCTAACGAGCACACACAACCTATGTTTTGAGCATGATTTTGACTTAATAAACACAAAAAACATAGGTAGAAAGATTTCAATTTGGCGCTTCTGTGCCCATAATCAACGTTTTATTACATTCAGGGGAAAATATCACGGGTATTTAAGCAGAAGACAATCGTTGCTTTTATAACACGTGGATTGTGTATTGCGTTCCGGCTACCGACCGTCAGGAAGCCCGAAGATCACTCGACACGCGTGCAATGTATAATGGATTACCTTATTTCCGGAAAGATTGAGTCATGGGTACTACTGTGCATTCTTTATTCATATAAAGTATTGGTGCTATTTAGATAATGAGTACCGCTTAGAGGATCTAAGCCGGTGCGAGTCGGAAAGTCCATGCTTATAAACCCTATTGGTTTCACTGGGCGGCAGGGCTTGAGATGTCATTTCATCTCATTGTCGGGTAAAAGTCCCACAAAATTGGAAGCAATGTTTCCAAAATGACCTATACAGTGTTGACGGGAACGTTAAACCTCGAGACAAACAAACAAATTAACAATCAATGAACCTTTCTTTCCAGAACAAATATTTGATGTTTGAATTTGCAGTATGTTTTTATAGATAATTAAAATGGTTACAGGTAAATAAAGAGTAATTAAAACCTAATGCTTCGTTTTATATTTTTGATTAGTCACAGCTAATTTCAAACAGTGTAAGTAAGCATTACCTTTCATGGAAATGTTACAATATTGAATGATCATTGTGACCATTATGATAACACATCCGTGTGAAATAATGCCTTCTTTAGGTTGCAGAAAAGGGTTATTAAAAAATTGTGTCATAGTTTATTACTACTTTAAATATAGGTTGTGGATCTTGTTAGAACCGCCTCGCTTCTAACGAATACCCACAATATATGTTTGGGACAAAATTAATAGAAAAATATATATGTATGTTCCAGCAAACCACAGTTTTCTCTATATAAAGTTGGATTTAGAAGGGGTGTTCATCAGTGACATGGACTTGTTAACATTAAAATGACAGTCAAGCAGATTAAAGTGCATTTTGGACGGGAAAGCCCAAACATGGACACTTATGCTGGAAACAGTGCATGCTCAGACAAGACGTCGAGCTTAGATCAGGGCCTTTGTTGTCAACCCATTACGGCCTCCGCCCATCGGGGCTTGAAGAAATAGATTGGGCTGCATGATGCTTCCACGCAGAGCTGAAACTTCATGACTGCACAGCACATGAGTACTAGTAAACTGCATGGGGACTCTAAGCCTGTCCATGAAAAGTGGTGCGAGTTGGACCGTCCATGCAGATAAACCCTACTGGTTTCATTGGGTGTTAAGGCTTGAGATGTCATCTCGGTGCCGGGTAAAAGTCCCTCAAAATTGGAAGCAACGTCCGCAAAATGACCTATACAGTGTTGGCGGGGACGTTAAACCTCCAATCAAACAAAACTGTCAACCCATTAAGAAAACATTTCCCTGTGACAGTTTTCTTTCTTATCTTCGAAATGTTAATTTATATCTAAAAAATGTAATCTGACATCCATTAACTATAAATGTTTTTTTTTGTTTTGTTTTTCAAAAGAATAATTTGGAATATCACATTCCAGAAAAAATGGATTTATGAGAACCGATAATATTTTAAGTACAAAAAGGCTCAATTTTAACCGTTTGACAAAAAGAGAATTTTTCTCGCTGAAAGTACCAAAACACGCAGTTCTGAATTATCTAGACGTATCTATCGTTCAATGTCCCCCGGGGTCATTTTCACACATAGCCGGATTAAAACACAATATTGATTACACGATAGGTACACGATATGTATATATCGTAGGCCTCATTCAAAGGGGGACAACCCAATATTGACTTTCTGTGCGAATGTCACGGTTGAATGTCATCGGGCTAATGTCAGATATAGTTGGCCATGGAGATTTCTCAGTGAAATCGAAAACGATATTGTCACTGTTTCAAACAGTGACTGATATCAATTTTATTTTTCACTGTTTGGGACTACTATTTTTTCGCGAAATCTAATTCTGTGGTCAGTTTTTCAGTGTTAGATGATTAAAAATTAATAAACTGTATTAGAATTGACGCTAAGCAGGTTCACACGTCACGAGGACGTTAATGACGACATTTTCGACGCTGACGCCACGTATTTTGTCGCGCGACGTTAGATCTGTCCGCATCTTCTTTTGGAAATTAATCCCTCAATTATTTCAGAAGCCATTCATAGAAATGCCATCACAGGATTCTTCTCAGGTGCCAACTTTTAGTTTACACCCAATATTATACCCAGTACACTAAATTAACGCGAAACGACCAGGAACAAATTTAGTTTTCTCCGAGGGTGTTTGAAGCGATTAGTGAAGCTAAATATTGCCGTTTTGAAGCATGTAAGAAACAAAAAAAAATATTTTATTAGTGTAAGATAAACTTTTATTTCACTCATGAACACCAAAACTGGTATGTTCACTCGTGGCTACGCCACTCGTGAAAATACTTGTTTTGGTGTTCATTCGGTGAAATAAAATTCAATCTTACATTGAAAAAATCAAATATCCTCTGTAATATCTCAGTTGGTTCCTATGGTTACTTACAAACATGGTCTTTTGTACCATTAAATCGTCTACTGATAGACTATCCAGAAACAGTGTCTGTCCATGAACCTCTTGCAACTGTTTTGCCATTTTTACAGCCACCTTTAGACGATTTTTGTTGTCAAACCATGGCTCCTTCATGGCGGTTTCTAATGTAAACACTCCATTGGTTGTGGGTCGAGGCTCTAAAAACGCTGGGTTCCTTAGAAAGCTGTAGCAATTGTCCATGGTAGCTGATGGATTAAAGTAAAGAAAATAAAGTATTAGCATTAATCATTGCCACTTATTCAAATGAATGGGTTGATATATACATGATAATTATTCCTTTTTAGGTGAAAACAGAAAATATTTCATCGAGTGTGTAAAAAGCATCAGAATTTTCACGAATGCGAAGCACGCTTGAAAAATCTGATGTTTTGAACGCTTGGGATGAAACATGTTTTTTATATTTATCGAAAAAAGAAAATTATTTCCTCATTTCAGACTTGTGTTTTAAAGACATATTTTTGGATTACATAACACCCTAATGACCGGTTATTGAAAAATTCAGTGTTGAGATATGATACATTTGGGGTATTTAAACATATGTATTTTGAAATAAAAATGTTAAGTTGTTTAGTACGAAACCTATGCCTACTGATATTTGTATATCTACAAAAATACTCGAGTTGTCAGGCTTATAGATTGTTTAATGTACATACTGCTGAATTATGCTTGTGTTAATGTGATACTATGTAAAATGGTTGTTCAGAAATAAAACTTAAATAACAAAAAAGATTGATGATCGGTCAAAACTGTGGCCTCTAGGGCGCTCACAAGGTTTTTCTATGATTTTACCTACTGACCTACCTTTTTGACCCGACATGACCCATATTCGAACTTGATCTAGATATTATCGTGAGGATCATTCTTACTAAGTTTAATGATTAATGGACCCAGACTGTGACCTCTAGGTGCTCACAAGATTTTTCTTTGATTTGACCCAACATGTCCCGTTTGACAGAGATATTGTGGCTATGATCATTCATACCAAGCTTGATGGTTATTGAATTAAAACTGTGGACTCTACAGTGCACACAAGGTTTTTCTATGATTTGACCTCCTGACCTACTTTATAATCCGATATGACCTATATTCGAAATTGACCGAGATATTGTCGTGATGATTATTGTGACCGAGTTTTATGATGATTGGACCAAACCTGTGGCCTCTAGCGCGCACACAATGGTTTTCTATGATTTGACCTACTGAACTACGTTTTGATTCGGCATGATCCATATCCGCACTTGATCGAGATATTGTCGTGGTGATCATTCTGAGCAAGATTAATGATGATTAGACCAAAAATGTGGCCTCTAGAGCGCTCACAATGGTTTTATATGATTTGACCTACTGAACTACGTTTTGATTCGGCATTATCCATATCCGCACTTGATCGAGATATTGTCGTGATGATCATTCTGAGCAAGATTAATGATGATTAGACCAAAAATGTGGCCTCTAGAACGCTCACAATGTTTTTTTCTATGCTTTGATCTACCGACCTACTTTTTGACCCGACATGACCCATATTCGAACTTGACCGAGATATAGTAGCGATGATCATTCTGACAAAGCTTGATGATGATGCACCAAAATTGTGGCCTCTAGAGCGTTCACAAGGTGTTTCTATGATTTGACCTACCGACCTTTTTTTAACCCGACATGACATATATTCAAACTTACGGCCCCCGCCCATAGAGGCCTGAAGAAATATATGGGCTGCATGATGCTTCCACGCAGAGCTGAATCCGGCCCGCACACTAGTACTGGTAAACCGCTTAGAGGATCTAAGCCTGTCCAGGAACCGCGGTGCGAGGCGGACTGTCCATGATAGTAAACCCTATTGGTTTCATTGGGCGACAGGGCTTGAGATGTCATTTGATCTCAATGTCGGGTAAAAGTCCCACAAAATTGGAAGCAACGTCTCCAAAATGACCTTTACAGTGTTGACGGGGACGTTAAACCTCAAATCAAACAAACAAAATATTCAAACTTGACCGAGATATTGTATTGATGATTGCACCAAAACGATGGCCTCTAGAGCGTTCACAAGAATGACAACCATTTTCCTATTGTAAGTCTATGGGACGTTATGGCTGGCATAGAAAACATTTAGATAAAAAAGCTTGTGTCATCAATACCCCCACCATAGGCATGCTACATATGAGAAACGACTGGAACGAGCCTGCAGGTTGCATCGCACGACACAACCATCATATTATACTTGTTCGCTGCGAAGGTTTCAGATAAAGACATTTCAATATCGTATGATATCCGTCTGTTTGCTCATTACATCACGAAAACACACCTATATACTTTTGACCCCCTTAAACCCCACTTTTATATGGTAAAACTGGGGTTTACAGGGGTAAACCTTATTTTTCTTATTTCTGCTCTAAAATAAAGATTGTGGGTATTCGTTGGAACCGCCTCGATGAGGCGGTTCTAACGAGTATCCACAATCTATATTTTGAGCAGAAATAAGAAAAATATCACAAGTTTTCATCTGAAATGTTTCATGTTTTCGGCGATAAAAATTACAATGTATTAGTATAGGTGTGTTTTCGTAATGGATCTTATCACATTATTTTAATGAAATTGTTAAATATGTAATATAATACTGTACCTTCGCTTATGATTTTGTCCTTTGTCGCCTTTTGAAGTGTTCTCGTCTTTTTCATCTTCTTCTGAAAAAGTCAGGGCCGAGGCGTTTGGAGTCTAACTGTTGGTTTTCTTTTGCTCCAGCATTTCAGTTGTTTCTTGCTGTCGAGTCCTCACCGTTGTCTCACCTCTGTGGTTCTTTGATTATTTGTGTTCATGGAGATGTTGCACTGATGAGTTAGGAGGCCTTCATGCGGACTGAACAAATTATTTGTCTAAATCGCGACGGAAGTAAGGGCGAGGATTGTGGCCACGTAAAATCGATTTAAGCCCCCCAGTGAAATCTTTCCACTGACCGTTCCAATGCGGTTCTTCTGTGGCGATTTATTTATGTTGCTGTTTGTTTCTTACTGTGAGTATCACTTGTGTATTTTTATTTTTGATGGCCATATGGCCATTTTGTGGGAAAGTAACTGTCCTAATGTCCTTCCTTTGTTTAGGTTTCAATTATGGTCTGGTCGCTTAATGTTTGCGTTTCTTTCCCTTTGGTATCTTTGATGGGTGGAGTAACTTAATTGTATCGATTCCTGATCTTTGTTTTACTTCTACTTTGAATGTTGAATTAAATGAAAATACATCGGGGAACCGAGACACTCTGTCATCACGAAAACACGTCAATATTATTTTGATCCCCTTGAACACCACTGGTATATAAAGAAACTGGGATTTACTTTCTGCTCTAAAATATAGATTGTGGATACACGTTAGAACAGCCTCGATGAGGCGGTTCTAACATGTACCCATACTCTATATTCTTAGCAGAAATAAGAAAAATATCACAATTTTTCGTTTTAAAATTTCCATTTTTTCAACGGTAAAATTTGTAATGCATTTATATAGGTGTGTTTTCGTGATGAATGATCTCGCAATACCTTGGCAAATTCCCATGTTTCCATGCTATACGCCAAACTTCACTTGCTTCAACACGTTTTGAAACATGGGAATTTGTCCTAGACAGGGTAGATCTAGACACTGGGTATTTATCATAGAACAACCTCAAACGCCATAATGGAACGAGAGCTGTCATGAGACAGTGTAGCTCGCCTGGAAGTGTCCTTGAGGTAATAGGGGATATTGCAAAATAAACCTTTGGACCAATAACTACCATCATACCAAATATGAACCAATTATTTCATGTGGTTTTGAACTTGTTGACAGTTTCTGGCAAAATATTGTGCACTGTACTGGTTAACCACTTACGTTTATGCCTGCTCAGGCAAGTGTGGATAGGTAAACTCACCGATTCAAAATTACCTAAATAGTGTAGACTGGGCCGTTAAAATACAATACAAACAAACAAACATATGGTTTTGAAAAAATGAGGTCATAAAAACTTTACCATGAAAGTTTTGACCTTGACCTTGATGCCATGGTCATGGGAAAAGGTATTGCTGAATAAAACTTTGAACCAATATCAATCCTCATACCAAATATGAACCAAATACATCATTTGGTTTGGATTATGTAAGCTCTTAAAACCTTCAACATAAAATTTATTAGGATGCGACCTTCACCTTGGGGTCATGGACAGAGTCGGGGTATTGTTTAGAAGCCTCGGTGGTGTAGTGGTTATGCTATCTATATCTATCATCATATCAAATATGAACCAAATCCATCTTACCGTTTGCAAAATGTGAGCTCTTAAAATATCTTTAACATAAAATGTTCTGAGTCTGTGACCTTGACCTTGAGACCACGGGTGTGGTCGGTTGTATTGCCAAGTGAAGCTTAAGTCCTATATCTATTGTCATACCAAATGTGAACCAAATGCACCATTTGGTTTGGAAAATATGAGCTCTTGAAAAACTTACCATATTTTTTCTAAGTCCGTGTCCTTGACCTTGAGGTCATGGGCAATGGCAGGGTTATTGCTGAATAAAACTTTGGACCTATAATCTACCATCATACCATATATAAACCAAACCCATTCTACGTTTTGGAAATAATGGGCTGTTAAAAACTTTAACGTAAATGTGGACGCCAACGCCTTGGACCTATAATTATGTATCGTCATAGTAAAAAGAACCAAATCTATCATTTCGTTATAAGATATGAGCTCTTGAAAATCTTTAACATAACATTTTCTAAGTCCTTGTGGTAATGTGCATGGTCAGCGATATTGTTGAATAAAACTCGGGGCCTATATCCATTATCGTACCAAAAATAAACCAAATACATCATACGGTTTAGAAATAATGAGCTCTTAGAATGTTAACGTAAACGTGGACGCCGATTCAAAGCCAAAGCCGACTCCGACGCTGGGGATAGTGAAAACATGCCTATATAATTTTTACCCCCTTGAACCCCACTTTTATATAGAAAAACTAGGATTTACAGGAGTAAACCTTATTTTCTGATTTCTGCTCTAAAATACAGATTGTGGGAACTCGTTAGAGCCGCCTCGATGAGGCGGTTCAAACGAGTACCTAGAACCTATATTTTGAGCAGAAATAAGAAAAAAATAACGATTTTTCATCTGAAAAATTTCGTTTTGTGGGTGGTAAAGTTTACAATGTATTTGTATAGGCGTGTTTTCGAAACGGCGTCCAAGCGAGCTAAAAATAGGAGCATCGCATTACGAAACCACACCCGTGCGACTTAGAGCATTTTCTTAGATCTGCAAAATGGCTAATTTTCTGATGAAAAACCGTGGTATTTTTCTTATTTTCACTGCGAAAAAAAGGTTGTGGTGTTCGTTAGAACCGCCTCTTTGAGACGGTTCTAACGAGTACCTACAACCTATATATGGGAGCTGAAATAAGAAAACTAATGTATACCCCCGTAAACACCGTTTTTCTCTATATAATGTGGGGTGTAGAGCGGTGTCCATTTCACGGGCTTTTTCGCATGATCGTTTCGATCTTAACACAATAAATGTTATGTTGGTGTTACTAATTAGCCCTTATCTTGCTGTTCACGACAACACCTATCTTTGCAAACAGTGTAGATCCAGATCAGATGGCTTCTGAAGAAGCCATCTGATCAGAATCTATACTGTTTGGCATTTAGTTTGTGAATTTGGAGCAATAAATTACATCAAGTAATTTGATTGGTTGATAGACAGAAATGGGTGTGGCTTAAATTAATATTCAGCAAGATAAGGGTTAGGATAGCTTTGATAAGGTCACAGATCATATACTTTTCCGAAACATGTGTCATATATTGATCGTACTTGGAACCATAATGCACAAGAAGCTTTCGTGGTATAGTGGTTATGCTACTCGCCGTGTTAACCAGGGGTCGCAGGATCGATCTCGGGCTTCTTCAGACTTTCGGATGAGTCTTTAAACCGAGGTCCCGTCTCCGTATGACCTTAGCTATTGGTGAGACGTAAAACTTAAACACTTACTCACAATTATATATGAGGTTGGGTAGGCATGTCATGTACAGGAATCACAACCCTTGGAGCCATTGTATTTGAGATATCTCCCGTGACGTTATTTCCTTGTGATCACCTTGTGATGGCGGAAACGTAAATACCCCTTCCGATAATTGATAGTGCTTTGTTTGTTTGTTTGATTTAAGGTTTAATGTCTCCGTCAACACTGTAAAGGTCATTATGGAGACGTTGCTTCCAATTTTGTGGGACTTTTACCCGACATTGAGATGAAAAAACATCTCAAGCCCTACCGTCCAATGAAACCAATAGGGTTTATATGCATGGACGGTCTGACTCGCACCGATTTGCCTGCGCTTTCCTCTAAGCGGTTTACCAGTACCCATGTACGAGTCGGTTTCAGCTCTGCGTGGAAGCATCATGCAACCCATCTATTTCTTCAAGCCCCGATGGGCGGGGCCGTGATGGTACTTTGTACATTTATACATGAGGTTGAGTAGGCGTCATATTCATAAGAACCGTGCCTTGGTATTTGAGTTATCTTCCCTGGCAATAATTCTTTGTGATCACCCTTTGAAATATATTGATGGTACTTGGTACAATAATACGAGCGTTGAGTGGGTGTATAATGTTCAAACACCGCAACTCTAGGTGCCATGATATTCGAGTTATCTCCCCCGACAGTATTTCATTGTGACCACTTTGTGATCACAGTAACTCCAGTACCCTTCGATGGCACCTTGTACATTTATACATGAGATCACGTGAACAAGTCCGTGAAATGAACACCCCTCTAAATCCCACTTTATATAGAGAAAGGGTATACATCATTTTTCTTATTTCTGCTCCAAGAATGCCTAAAATAGCTGGATGAGTGGGGTTCAAGGGCGTCAAAATTACATAGGCGTGTTATCGTAATGACTGAAATCGGCTAAGCAATTTCAGAGAAAAAACGATTTGGAAATCTTGACGGGGGACTGCGGGCGACCACAGGCTCCCATAAATGGAAGGCTAAGAAGTCAAACAAGTAAATACAGTAGAACTTCGATGGCTCGAACACCGATGGCTCGTTTACCATGGCTGAGTCGAACTCATTCTTGAGCCCCTAACAAAATCCTCTGCATAAGAAACAGTGGGGGATAATTAAGGGTATTTTAGTCTTTTATCTTGCAAATGTATGCTGTGTGTTCTCATTAGAATCGCCTCGATGAGGCGATTCTAATGAGTACACACAACATACATTTTCATTATAGAACACCGAAAACATGTCCAAAAGTATCTAGTTATGCCCCCTGACAGTAACCTCAGTGGCTCGAACTACCCCTGTCTCGAACAGATTTTCCAGGTCCCAAAGGTGTTCGAGCCACTGAAGTTCGACTTTAGAGTAAAATTCCGCTGTGAAGCCCACCTAAAATTAAGAATAAATTTGTTTTAAAATCTTATTGAGAAAGTTTCAGTGATTCTTTCTAAACGTTTGTGTTTTCTACACCTAGTGTCTCCTAATAAGAGATCACCTTTGGGGCTGTTCAAAAGTGGTCTTAAAGACCGATTCTGAACTGACCCAAGGTGGACTTTGAAACGCTAATTAACACATAACTCGTACAATTTCTTGCAGGTCTGACTGAAATATAGGAATTTTATTGTAATGTCAAAACACCGCCGCAGCGGAACCATTTGGTGACACCAAGCGCCCTACTCCCGCCCAAAGGGGCTTGAAGAAATATATGGGCTGCATGATGCTTCCACGCAGAGCTGAATCTGGCCAGCACACTAGTACTGGTAAACCGCTTAGAGGATCTAAGCCTGTCCAGGAACCGCGGTGCGAGGCGGACCGTCCATGCTAATAAACCCTATTGGTTTAATTGGGCGACAGGGCTTGAGATGTCATTTCATCTCAATGTCGGGTAAAAGTCCCACAAAATTGGAAGCAACGTCTCCAAAATGACCTTTACAGTGTTGACGGGGACGTTAAACCTCAAATCAAACAAAACAAAAGAAACCAAGCGCCCAAACTTGATAATGTTATTTGGTATGAAGTCAAAAGGCTCAGCCAATTGCCATGTCGGCCCGGTCATGTAATCTCAGTGCACCTCTCTTGTGTAAGCAAATACATATGTACGAACCTCAATGGCTCGAACACCTTTGGGACCTCAAAAATATGTTCGAGACAGGGGTAGTTCGAGCCACTGAGGTGACTGTCAGGAGGCATAACGAGATACTTTTAGACATCTTGTCGGTGTTCTATAATGAAAATGTATGCTGTGTGTACTCATTAGAATCGCCTCATCGAGGCGATTCTAATGAGTACACACAGCATACATTTGCAAGATAAAAGACTTAAATTTCCTTACTCATCCCCCACTATTTCTTCTGTAGAGGATTTCGCTAGGGGCTCAAGAATGGGTTCGACACATCCATGGTAAACGAGCCATCGCTGTTCGAGCCATCGAAGTTCTACTGTATGTACGGAACCCGGGAAGGGACAATCAATTTTAATTTTAAATATGTTGTGCGAATAATCTATTAAGTTGTATGAACAAGATATTATCTTGTGCGCACAGGATAATATGTTGTGCGCACAAGATGTGAACAACATAATTTATCTTGTGCAGTCAACATATTATCTTGTGCGCACAAGATAAAATCTTTTTCGCACAACTTAATATCTTGTGCGCTCAAAATATGATCATGTTCGTACAAAACATATTAGCTTGTTTCACAACATAGATATCGAGAAGTTGTGCGAACAAGATATCTTGTGCGCACAAGATAATATCTTGTGCACACAAGATATTATGTTGTTCGCACAAGATATTAAGTTGTGTGAACAAGATATCTTGTGCGCACAATATATTAAGTTGTGCGCGAGCACAAGATACAAAATAGTATCTTGTCCCCACAAGATCTATGTTGTGCCCAAAAGATATCCCACAACTTGCGTGGGCTGGCCTAGACCTTCAAAGTGGTTTACCAATACTTATATTCGGTCGGTTTTAGCTTTTCGCGAACGCACCATGCAGTCCTGTCTATTTATCAAGACCGGATGGATGGGTTGTTCTTTCTATCTGACCAGTATTTGCTGGATTTCCGTTTGATAAGACTACATTTTCCTAATCGTTTACTACTTTCTGTTTTATTGAACTGCAAACAACTTTTCAGGGACAGACCATTGGTTGCTTCCCAGCAGGCACACGTCGCAAAGGCAACGTCAAATCAACATCGGTGCAATGTCACGACGACGTTGCAATAAAGTCGCGACGTTGCAAGGACGTTGATGTGATGTCATAATTACGTCATGTGCCTGCTGGGTTAGTTTTCTGCTGTGACTGTTCTGTATGTATAATTTTGGTATTTTTGCTGAAAAATGTGAGCAGCTTTTGCATTTGCAAAAGCTGCTCACATTTTTTAGAAAAAATATTAGCATACTTGCCATATTAAATGATCAACGTTTTAACGATACATTAACTAGCGACGTCGTTAATTTTGTACAACTGGCCCCAGATTGCTCAGCGTTCGGTGCCTTTAGTAGCCCATGTTCCATGTCTGTGTCACTGACCATATCCGTATGTATTTGCCCCCGCCCATCGGGGCTTGGAGAAATAGACTGGGCTGCATGGTGCTTCCACGCAGAGCAGAAACTGACCACACATGTGTACTGACAAAAACCATTTATAAGGATTAAGCCTGCCCAGAAAAAGTGGTGGGAATCGGACCGTCCAATGCATATAAGCCTTTTGGTTTCGTTGGGCGGCAGGGCTTGAGATGTCATTTCATCTCAGTGTCGGTTAAAAGTCCCACAAAATTGAAAGCAGCATCTCCAAAATGACCTAAATAGTGATGACTGGGACGGTCAATCTCAATTCAAACAAACAAACAAAAAAATTGTCGCGTGACGTGCCTAAGATGATTAAGAGTGGCACAGAAGATTAACGGTTTCAATTTGGCTTGTTTGGATCTTACCCTGTTTTGCAGAAAAGACAAAATAGTATACAGTACAGGGTTGATGGCGCCATGAATAGGCAAAACCATTACCACTATCCACGCATAAACCTCAACGTGAACTTCAACATTTGCCGCAACCAAAAGTCCTGAAATAAGAAAGTAACACATGATCACACTGTCACCTTGTTTTAAGGCGAAATTGAAGAAAGAAATGGAAGGAAGCAAAATCAAAATCATTTCTTAATGTGAATTTAGTGTGCGCGTGGTTGTTTATATTATATACACACATCCAATCACGAAAACACGCCTGTATAATTTTTGACCCCATTAAACCCCATGTTTTATATAGTAAAACTTGGGTTTACAGGGGTATACATTATTTTTCTTATTCCTGCTCTAAACTATAGATTGTGGGTACTCGTTAGAACCGCCTCATCCAGGCAGACAATCGAGTACCCACAACGACATAACGAGTACCCATAATGTATATTTAGAGCAGAAATAAGAAAAATATCAAACTTTTTTCATCTTAAAATTTTCGCTTTTTCGGTGGTAACATGTACAATGTATTTGTATAGGCGTGTTTTTGTAATGACATCTTGCAATAAGAACAGCATAGCAATAGTGTAGATAACGGGGCGTGCAACTCGAACACACATTGCTTTATTCATTTTTGTCTTTTATTTTCTAGATTTTCATCACGATAACAAGTCCGTGAAACGGAGACCCCCTCTGAACCCCCGAATTACTTAGAGAAAAGTGGGGGTGTACAGTTTCTGCCTTATTTTTGCTCAAAAACATAGATTGTGGGTACTCGTTAGAACCGCCATGAGTTCTAAATAAGGAGCAGAAATAAGGAAAATAAGGTTTACCCCTGTAAACCCCAGTTTTACAATATACAAGTGGGGTTGTAGGGGGTCAAAATTATATAGGCGTGTTTTCGTGATGAAACGTTATAATGCAAATACCCCGAATACGTTAAAATGGCTGTTTGCAGTCTGCTGCAAACAAACAAAAACGTTAAACTGCTATTAACAGTCTTATAATATACCTGAAATTTATATGAGCGCGCATCGAATACTTGGATCGACCATAGTCTTTGCTGTGCGCTCTAGGCGTGTAGAAAGCAGATGGAATCTTTAAGACGACCATCAATAACAGCCATTGGATTGAATTAAAAGTAGTTTGAAGTACATTGTAAAAGTAGTTTAAACAAAACAAGTACATGGTATGTATTATTAAAAAACCTAACACAGTAATGTCCAAGATCTAATTTAAATAGCGGAATCTCCATGGGGAATCTTAAGAGCTATACCGGACCTCGGAAGATATACAACTGGAATTTTGTATTTTGAATGAATACGCATTTCCACGTATGGAATAACTGTAAAGATTTTTGACATCTCATGCAAACTATGAAAAATACAGTATTTATAGTGTGCAAATATGGTAACGCACACTTTTATTATTCGAGTAGCTAATCTAAAACGTTCTGTACATGTTTGTTCCAAATTCAATCTTAAATGGTCTTGAAGGTAGGTTTTAGTCTCGTCGCGTTCGAAAAGAGGGAAACGATTCAGTAGCTGATACAATCAGATCCCAAATCGTCCCCACAATATCACAAGGGAAAGAAGTCGACACGTGACAGGACGACAGTAAACAAAAAAGACCACTGACAAACTGAGTCAGCAGGTGGTGACTCAGATAATCCAAACGTAACTAAAAAGGAACAACATGCATAATGGTAGTGGTGTGGGGTGGGGCGGGTGGGGAAAGAATCAGAATCGCCAACATAACACAGAGTAAACAGGAAGGACAAACGTGACTAATATGAACGACTGAAAAGGGGAAAAGTCAGAATCACCAACATAGCAAAATACATAATAAGGGAAAGAATCAGAGCCACCATATAAAACAGGAAAGAACCAGAGCAAATGCGCCGACTTCGAACGGTCAGTAAACATTACTGGTGGGCTGAAGTATACTTTACGGAATCCCAGCCCTCACCCTCACTTTCAGTGTGGTTCAACATGTATTTTTTCGGTCTGCGCGAAGGTTTTCTAACTCGTTTTTCTAACTCACCAGTGAATCAGTTTGGTTAGCAAAGAAGCCACAATTAAAGCCAAGTTGACCCAAAGATGAGGACTCGACAGTAAAATGCGTTGAGACATCCGGTGCTGCACACATCACCACAGAAACACTATCGCGAAAGAAAATCAACAGTTGAACCCCGTTGAATCAAGCATTAAACAAAAAGTTCCGGCTCCGACAAACTAATTCTAGCTTTAAGCCCAAACCAGCATGGAATCTGAACCTCGACCTACCGGCATGCAATTAAATACTAGTGCAAACTCGTATTTCATTGCATAATGGGAGTAGTGTGGGGTTGGGCGGGGGAGGGGCATCAAAGGCCCAATCACGGTCAATCTGACCGTGATTGGGTCAAACAGACTGCCAACTGTTTAACAGCATTTATATTGTATCCCATGCGTTTGTAACGTTTGATAATTTTCTGAAACTGTTCCAAAAATTTAGGTTTGTCTTTAATGTTTCTCAACTTAAATTTAATGTCGCCAAAAACTCAGGTCCATGTCGCCGGATGCTTCAATGTCACTAGTGTCGATACTTAGACACTATATAGTTCCATAGTGTTTTAATATACTCAGATTCAATAAAAAACGCATCACTGGTACAATACCTCACATTTTAATTGATTCACAATATTTCCAGCAATTGATAACGTTTAATTAATTATCACTAACTTATCCACAAACTCTCTGCAGACTTACAGCGCTTCATTGAGTGCAGAGATACGGAGACTCGAATAAATCCACACACCCGAAAAATCAAACTCACATATTCTTATACCGGGTATGTCCACCATTGGCATCAAGTGTTGCTTGGCATCGACGCCTATTGTTTGTTTGATTTGAGGCTTAACGTCCCCATCAACACTGCATAGGCCATTTTGCAGACGTTGCTTCCAATTTTGTGGGACTTTTATCCGACATTGAGACGAAATGACATCTCAAGCCCTGTCGCCCAATGAAAGCAATAGGGTTTATAAGAATGGACGGTCCGACTCGCACCCCGTCGACTCCCCAAGCTTAGATCCTCAAAGCGGTTTACCAGTACTCGTGTAGGGTCAGATTCAGCTCTTCGTGGAAGCATCATGTTGTCCAAGTCCATGTATTTCTTCAAATAAGTTCTGAATTTAGATCCTTTGGAAGCAAGGAATATACCAAATAAACGAAAATAGCAGACTCGGTTTTATTGAGTCTGTTCATGACCAGTACTGAAATGTGCAACACCGGCCACGCCCTCTAGCACCTGCTTGAGCAGAACTCTATTTTCAAATTGATACCAAATGAACTCATTGATCCCAAAGGACCAGAAAATATAATCTGCACTATGATGATGTACGGGGAGGGCCGGGCATCGACGCCTCATGCTTCGAATTAAACGCCGTATCTGATCTTGTGTGATGTTGCCCTATTCTTCTTGTAGTGCCATGACAAGCTGCTGACGGTTGATTGGCGGATGACGTCGGCTGTAGAAACGTTTTTCGATCTGGTCCCAACGGTGCTTAACTGGGTTTAAATCTGGCGAACACGCAGGCCAGGGAAGAACTTCGCCCACCATTTTGATTGAAAAAGTCAATGGTCATCCTCGCAGAATGAGCGAGTGCATTGTCCTGTTGGAAAAGCGTAACGTCACCATTATTGCGTAAAAACGATACCACATCTAGGTTCAAATTGCCACCAACAACGATGAGTTGGGTTTTGTGGCGCCATGAGATCCATCCCCATACCATTACGCTACCACCTACCAAACGAGACACATTTTAATACAACGGTCTTCAAATCCTCCCCACGTCGACGCCATACTTTAAGCCGCCTATCAAACATTTCGAAAAAAACGGGACTCGTCCGTAAACAGTACACCACGCACATGCTGTTGTGTCCATCGCATACGCTGTCGACACCAATTAAAGCGACTGATTCGACGTTCCTCCGTCAAAACTCCCCACTATACGTCTTATGGCTAGAAATACCGCATTCCTGGAGACACCACCGTACAGTTAAGGCACTTACACATAGGTTATGGATTCCCAATTTCTCCTTGGCAGTTTCCACAGACGTCCTGAATAGGTCGCGTAAATGACTCTAAACAATGTACCGCTCCTGCTGACGTGTAGTAACACGCTCATGTCCAGCGCGTTGTCTATGCTCTACGGACCCCGTAGTGCTGTATCTGTCAACCAATCGAGCAATCGCAGTGTGCAAACAACCCATATATTTTGCAACTTGGCGGTATGAAAGCCCACCTTCAACCATACCGAGGGCACGATGACGATCAACGTTAGTTAGACGTCCTATTGGCTTGTTCTTATGAAATGTTTTGCTGTGTTTTACGTAAAGAGCCCGGACCTTACAATGACAGTAGGGAAGTCAATGCGTTAATACTAATGCTATTTGTTTCTATATCATATGGTAATATGAGTGTATGCTATCAGTTAGAATATACTGCAGCGTACGAGTATTATCAGATGCGTATCATGTTTCCTAGCTTACAGAATATACAACATCCCGCTTTTAAAGTCAATATTATGAGAGTTTAAGGTATGCCAAAACTGTTTATCAGTGCATTCATGAAAACGTTACAGGCACTAAATTATAAGAATCATAGCTCACTGGGTGTTCATTTCATTTGCGAGCTCATAAATTACACGTCTGTTTATCATAATGTAGTCTGTTCACTGATATTACAACAACACTAATTGTTTTGTTGCCCAATTATTTCAATATTCTAATCTCTGGGGCTGTTTAGAGATTCTGCCTGAGCGAGATCAGCTTGATGAGATGATGTGTTTTTATTCTGCTCAGCATTGTAGGACAAGGGTGTTTCAAATTCTTTTTGTTATAAATCACTCGAATTTTCTGTGTATTTGAGTGCTTGTTGTGGCTGGTCTGCGGACAAATATTCCATCAGCTGAAGGTCAGCTGGTCATTTAATTCGACCTGTTTATTTAATTTAACTAAAAGTCTCCTGTTGCGTGAAATGATACCTCATGGTGTATCGACAACATAGGATCGCGGACGATCTGTAGCTTTTGTTACTCTGCCGTCGACGTTGAAGTTTTTGACGTGAACGCTATCGCCGTCCTGAAGCAATGGATGTTCGCGCCCGTTTTTTTTTTTCGTGTCATAATTCGCTTTGGAGTATGTACGTGCTGCAATCTCTTTCTCATAAAGAACATTTTGTTGAACCTGTTTCGGTTTATACTTTTCTGGGTGTTGCGGAAGGGTCGTTTTTATTTGCCTCCCATAAAGAAGCTGACTGGGACTGTAGCCGTTACGTAATGGTGTCGCACGATGATGCATATGTGCAATGTACGGATCGTCTGCTTTGCCAAGCAACCTTTTTCATGTTTGCACGACGCGTTCTGCCTCCGCGTTACCCAAGGGATATATTGGACTTGAAGTCAATTGCTTTATGCCGTATTCGCTAATGAACTTCGCAAACGACTCGCTTGCAAAACAATGTCCATTATCACTGGTAAATGCGTCGCATACGCCAAAACGGCTAAACATCGACATAAGATGATTGGTTACATCTTCTGTTGTTGCAGAATTTAATTTTGCCAACTCTATGAATCTTGAGTAGTAACACACCACTAACAGGTACGTGTGGCCTTTCCAAAAGAATAGGTCATACCCTAGATGTTTCCAAGGACGATCATCGAATTCTGTGCTTATCATTGGCCCAGCATGATCATTTTGCAGTTTTGCACATGTGTCGCAAGCTTTAATAAGTTTTTTCTATATCATCACTGATGCTCAACCACCAAATGGATTTTTTTGCTCTCATCTTGCACTTGTTAATGCCTTGATGAGCTCCATGAATTTTGGACAGTATATCTATTTTCTTTCCTGTGGGAATAATGATTCTATCACCTTTCATTAACAAGCCGCTATTTATCGTTATCTCACCTCGGAAAGGCCAATACACTTGCGCTATCTTTGATGCATTTTGTTTTCTTAGGCCACCCATTAATACAGTAACTAGATAAGGTTTGACAAATTACGTCCTGGTTTTAATTTTCCCTTATCTCTTGAAGTCTAAGATCTGTGGCTGGCAAATGGCTGATAACCATGTCAACATAACTTTCCGTATCTACGGAATGCTTTTGTTCCTCCCCTGTTATTAAATGAACCACAGGGTTGCGGCTAAGCATGTCGGGATTTATTTGTGTTTTCCACCTACATGGGAAGTTGTATATGAAAAAGGCATTAACCTAATTCTGAATCTCATTATGCGTAATGGCAAATCATTAAGGTCTTTACGACCTCCCAACAATTAAATGAGTGGCTGATGATCAGTTTTCATGTGATAAAAACATCTTGGTTTTTCTCACAGCCAAATGTAATCTCTAAAGCCTCTCTTTCTATAGTGGAGTAGAGCTGCTCTGTAGGTGACAGGGCTCTTGATGCAAAAGTAACAGGTTTCACATCCCAATTGTCTTGGTTTTGAAACAACGCGCAGCCTAGTCCGTAACTACTCGCGTCATTTTTGGAAACTGTTATGCGATTGTGGTCATAAAGGGCAAGTACTGGTGTATTTGTAAGTAACTGCTTGATTAACTCAAAAGAGTTTTGCTGATCTGGAACCCAGTAGAACTGATGTTTGCTGCTTAACAGATCTCTAATTGGTTTCGAGTATTCAGCCAGCAAAGCAGTACATTTTTGTAACGGATCAATCATCCCAAGAAAATTTACGAACGCCATGCACGTCAGTAGGGTCTTTCATATCTGTGACGCCTGTCACCCGCTCTGAGTCTGCGACAATCCCGCTAGATCCTACGATATGGCCCACGTATTTAATAGACGTTTTCTTGACCTCACACATTGACGGATTTACAGTCAAATTTGCGTTATGCAGTCGCAAAAGTACTGTATGTAACCTTTCGTCATGCTCTGTCTCTGTGCATCCGAACACGAGAACGGCATCTGTCTAGCATACTACGCCGTCTATGCCTTCCAAAAGCTGCGTCATTTGCTTCTTAAAATACTCGCTCGAGCTGGAAAGCCCATAGGTAGACGGTTAAAAACGTAACGTCCAAATGGCGATATGAACGTAGTGAGCATTTTAAAGCGACTGGACAGTAAAATCTGCCAATATCTCAAATAGAGATCAATTTTACTGAAGTATTTTGCACCAGATAGAAGACCCAAATTTTGATCAATTGCAGGCAACGGAAAAGGTTCAGGTTTTACGTTCTCATTGAGATGTGTAAGGTCAACGCAAATACGGATTTTTCCGGCTTCTGTTTTAAGTACTACGACAAACCCGCGCACCAGTCTGTCGGTTGCTCAAGACGTGAGATAACACCGTTCTTTTCCATATTATCAAGTTCCTGATGGACTTTTGGAAGCTAAGGAATAGGAACTCTGCGTGGTAATGGAAGTGCGTACGGTTTTGCGACCTCTTTGAGTGCGATGTGATATTCACCACTCATCATGCGTAGTTCTTTAAATAGGTTAGGATACCGTTCTCTAATCGTATCTACTGAAATAACTTCGCTAACGCTAGAGTTCTTGCATTTTATCTTAGGCAAATTCAGCCGGTCGGCCCAATAGGTATTTGTCGAGACCCTTAACTACATAGATACGCTCGACAGCCGACCGCGCAGTGCTCCTAAACTTAGCGGACAATGAGCCCATCACATCCAATGGTACATTACCCGGACCATACAACCGTTTAGAACATATATCTAAAGGTAATTTTCCTAATTTTAAAAATGTTTTGTCAGAAATGACAGTACAATCGGCACTCGTATCGATTTTGAATCTGATACAAACTAGTCCTACCTTGAGATCGACAGTCCATGGTTCACTTCCCGAATTCACTGACTCCACTGAAGCACTATTTCCACTACTGTCACGTGATTCGATAGTCCCAAGTAATACTCCGGATACCCCATCTCGATCGTCGATCTCGTGAACTTTCTTCGATAAACAAAAACGAACCCAATGACCTTTCATGCCGCAACCTCGGCATTTCGAGTCCCTGGCTGGGCAATAATTCCGACCGTGTGCCGGAACAGCTCCGCATCGGGTACACTTTGGCTTTTCCCTGCTATTTGGTTTCACATTGTCTCTGATCTGTGTCCTCTACGAATTTTGGCCTCGTCTATGTTTGTATTTCATTGAGTCAAGTTTGTTATCTGATATCATTTGACTTCTGACGATGGATTGTTGCTGATCGGCTGCTTCCTTTTGTCTGGCCTGGTTGACAGCCGTTTCAAGTGTTTTATTTTATCTAACTTCAGTTTTTCTAAAAATTTTAGCGTCCCTGAGCCCAACAACGATTCGATCCTGGATAAGCTCATTTTTCAAATTTCCATAGTTGCAATGTTCTGTAAGTGTGTCAAGTGATGTTATGAATTTATCCACCGTACCCACTCCTACTGTCTCGACGAATGACAAAGAAATTTCGGAAGCGATCCGTAACAGTACTATACACTACTAATTGCTGTGCTGATAACCCAAATGAGTGTACAATATCGTCTGCTTCTTTTCCCATACAGTATACTAGAGCATTCACTTGATGTTCCTCTGGTTTTTCTGACAACCCACTTGCAGTTTTGGACCGTTCAAACCTAGTAAACCACTTTTCATATTCTGAAGGTTTCATAAAATCAAATTGTTCCAGAGGGGTCACCTGAAAACTAGCCATTTTTAGTGTAATTTAATTCAAATTTTAATCACTTTTAATACAGAATAAAACTTCCAGATGTATTGTCTTACTGCACAATGTAACGCTTTTTATCAAATGCTATCAGAGAGAACGTTAAAGAGAAAAAGCGCCCTGCAATGTGTTCAAGGTATATTTATACTGCAGCGTACGATATTATCAAATGCGTATCATGTTTCCTAGCTTACAGAATATACAACAGAAAGTGCCAAAAATATCGTGATTACGAAACTTTTGCATTTTTTTTTTCATTTTGACTTGCACACGCACATCATGAAAATCACGTAGTATTCGGTGACAACTTTAAAATACCGTATTTATCAGTTGAAGTCAATCATTTTTTATCTTAAACCAAAGAAATAAAAATTCTAAAAGTGGTGGGTTTTCATTGAATCTGAGTATAATTAGTTCTGATTAGAATTTGGATAAATCAAAACAATATTACCTGGAGATGGACTGTAAATGTTTAAAGTTTACCGAATGGTTTTGCAATAATTAATCGTAGTTTTGTGCTGATGTTTAATCAAATAAGTATATATAAGATACCTGCATTGTTTAGACGACTTTCTTGTTACGGGTTTTCTAAAAAAATGAAACACGTGTCCTTTATTTAATAAAGATGATAAACGTCTTTAGCACATAGTACATAAGTAGATGTTCACCCTTGCTAATTTTACTTATCTGGATTTCGAATTTCCTATTTAGACAGTCTACAAATATTAGAGTGTGCAATGCAATGCAATGCAACGTGTCAGCGATAGACCGACTCTACATTAAGGGTTCAAACTTTACAGTTGTTAAGTAATTTTTTCCCCACGAATAAACCTCCACATTGGTGTTATATCTCATTACATTCAACTGCCAGGTGATGGCTGCAATCCTCGCCCCTTACTTTGGTTTAGACAAATAATTTGTTCAGTCCGCATTACTGTTTATGGAGACCTCTGTCTCTTTTTCTCTTAAATGTATTATTGTGGGATTTTTAAATACGCCAGGAGTGAAACAATTGCTATGAGATGGCCAAATAGCAATGCAAAACTTGTAAATGACAGATTGAAGGTAGATTAAATGCTAGCCGTATACAATCATACTGTACTTTCAAAACAAAAAGCAAAACAAAAACTATCACGGGTTACGAATATTTTCAATTCAATAATGTTGCCGCTACCGCCTGATGAGCGCACACAGAGGACTCGTTTTCATATGTTATATTGTGCCTGTCTAGAAATTGCGCATGGAAACTAAACAAATAAAAATCAGATGAAAACCTTGTTTTCCATTCCTTTTTGCAAGTAAATTTAATAGAAATGCATTTTTGATCACTGGAATAACACACTCAGATCAACTTTAGTTTCAGATGCATTTACTGAAGACAATAATGATATGGTGCATGCTTGTAGTTATTAGCGACACTTATTGGATTCCATAGAAGGAATACAATTAACAAAGAAAAGCAAAGCAATGCAAGTTTACATTATAAAGGTTAAGTTAAAGTTGTTTTATCTGTTATATACCTATATTATTCTTTCATACACACCTACCAATGTATTGATAGCAAGTATGTCTTAAGTTTTGACAATGCCAGTGCTCCGTATATTTCATAAATGTGTGAATTTTTGCACCACCTGTGAAAAATCTATACAGTAATTCCATAAAGGGTACGTATTGATCTACGTATATGCAACGTTTCAGCTGTATATCCTTCTAGGTCGGTTAAAATTGATTTAAGCACGATAGCAAACTTTGGGTACTGGCCTATTAGACTATATTACTGATTCTTTTCGGATCAATGATTTCATTATGGAATTTTGAAAATTTCTGTGGGTTTCTAATGAGGGCTTAATGTACAAGACTAGCCGGTCTGACCCATTAATGCACATACTACAATTTCACTTCTGTTGTGTATTCCATTCTTCCAAGTGATTTCATATTCAGAACATGTTATATGTATAAGCTATGAGCACAAGAAAGTTTAGCAGACGTCCCATCACGAAAACCCGCTTATTTTATTTTGACCCAATCAAACCCCAATTTTATATAGTAACTTATAGTAAAGTAGAAGTAAAACAAAGATCAGGAATTGATACAATTAACTTACTCCACCCATAAAAGACACCAAAGGGAAAGAAATACAAACATTAAGCGACCAGACCATAATGGAAACCTAAACAAAGGAAGGCCATAAGGACAGTTACTTTCCCACAAAATGGCCATATGGCCATCCAAAACCAAAAGACACAAGTGATACACACAGTAAGTAACAAACAACAACATAAATAAATCGCCACAGAAGAGCCGCCTTGGAACGGTCAGTGGAAGGTTTCCACTGGGGGGCTTAAATCGATTTTACGTGGCCACAATCCTCGCCCTTACTTCCGTCGCGATTTAGACAAATAATTTGTTCAGTCCGCATGAAGGCCTCCTAACTCATCAGTGCTACATCTCCGTGAACACAAAAATCAAAGAACCACAGAGATGAGACAACGTTGAGGACTCGACAGCAAGAAACCACTGAAATGCTGGAGCAAAAGAAAACCAACAGTTAGACTCCGATGAGCCCGGCCAGAGACAGAGCATCAGGCACCAACCGACATTATCTCTCTAATTTTCAATAAGCCTTTACGTTGGAGCCGTCATAGAATCTGAGGCCTGACCCACCTCATTCTGAGGCCTGACCCACCTCACCATAGTATGTGCATTAATGGGTCAGACCGGCTAAGTTTTATTTTTATTATTTCTGCTTTAAAATGTTGATTGTGGGTAATCGTTAGTAACTTAAAGTAATTGTGGGTACTTGTATAGTTACTCATAGTAAGACTTATAGTAACTTATGGTAAGGCTTATTTGTCTTATTTCTGCTTTAAAATGTAGACTGTGAATACCCGTTAGATCTGCCTTGACGGGGCGGTTCTAACATGCATCCACATTTTATTTTTTGAGCAGAAATAAGAAAAAATTTCATAATTTGTCATCTCAAAAGATTCGTATTTTTAGGCGGTAAAATTTACAATGCATATGTATAGATTGTTTTCGTAATGAGTTTGATATTTATATTGCTTTTGGAATTATTTAGTCAGTTTGGAGTGCCGAAATTATTCTTGGTAACTGATAATTTTAAAGCAATATTGGCCGAAACCAACAGGTCTGGTAAAGAAAATCGTGTACTCACAAGACGTTTTGCATCCAAAGATCGCCTTTAAAACAACGTACTGAGTCTAATCTACAACTTACTTAATTGGTACATAACTGTTTCACTCTGTATGTATGTCATACAACAACGTTGAGCTAGGATGCGGATTATCGACTTATTTATAGCTCACCTGAGCCGAAGGCTCAGAGATTGCATTTGTGATTAGTCACCGTCCGGCGTCGTCGTCCGTTAGGCCTGTCCGTCCGGCCACACTTTCTTTAAATAACATCTCCTAAACCGCTCAAAAATTATGACCAAACTTGGCAGAAATGATCTTTAGGTTGTCCTCTTTCATATTTTGTCACATAAGTACATAACATGCTGAAATCTGTCTGCCATTGCACCAAAAACGGAAAAAAAAGAGAAAACCTTTAAAAATCTTCTTGTCTAAAACCAGAAGGCCCAGCTCTTGGATAGTTGGTATGAAGCTTCATCTAGAGGCTCTTGTCCATGATTGTTCACATTATATTCCAGGGCCAAAAATGGCCCCGCCCGGGCCATGTTTTTACATAGCCTTATGTAGGTAAAGCCTTTAAAATATTCTTGGCAGAAATCAGATGGCTCAGGAATCGATATTTGGTGCACAACTTCATCTAGGTGACCTCTACCAAGATTGTTCAAATTATAGCCATGGGACCAAAACATTGCACACCCTTAGTGACCCACATGTTTTCCATAGACTATATAGGGAAAACCTTTCTGAAACCAGAAGGCCCAATGCTTTGAAATTCGAGATACACCTTTGCCAAGATTGTTCAAATTATAGTCCTTGAAGAAATGGTCCCGTTATTTGCTATTACCTTTTTTATTTTGAATAGCTGTTTCGGCATTTTGGACCAACGCTTGTGACGTTTCCATTATGATGAAGGTGTAATGAGTTTGTGTTTTTTTCCCTTTCTCTTTTGTGTCTTGGATGCGAGGTACGGGGTAACTGTATCGATTCCTGATCATTGTCTTCACTTCTACTTACTTAATAACTACTTACTTCTATTTACAGAAAATAGCCGTGATATACTTATCGATGCATAAGTCGGTTTACTATAGAATCATGACTCGAATCAGTGGTCGGGCTTGGCAAACAATGTTGACCCAGATTAGAACTTGGCGTCTGATCAGGGCCTACACTTTTTGCTTAAAACTGGAATTAAAGGGTTGAACGAAACAGATTAAGTCTTAGTCGAGCACTATTTTCCAAGTCTACACCCAGAGACAATCGAGCCATCAGTACACTAAGAAAACACGCCTATACAAATACATTGTAACCTTTATCGCCGAAAAAAATAAAAAATTTGAGATGAAAAATTGTGATAATACGCTTATTGTTGCTCATAATACAGTTTGTGGGTACTCGTTAGAACCGCTTCATCGAGGCGATTCTAACGAGTACCTACAATCTATATGTAAGAGCAGAAAAAAGAAAAATAATGTTTACCTCTGTAAACCCCAGTTTAACTTTATAAAAGTGGGGTTCAAGGGTGTCAAATTCATATAGGTGAGGTTTCGTGATGAGTCTCAATGCTTTGAATATATAAATGCACTGGAAGCTGGTGAGGGTTAAAGTTTCTTTCTGGAGTGGAAAGCCTACAATTGTATAACTGCTGATCGTCCGAAGAGGATCGCTCCTTTGCAATATATTTTATGTTGCTTGGCTTTATGTTCACGTTGTTTTGTTGTGTACGTGTGTGCGCCTCCATCCAGCTGGGATTTGGCTTGATGTTTTTATTGTGAGTGTGTCTGTGCCTTCTTGGAACAGGGACTTGGTTTTATGTTCACACGTTGTTTTATTGCGTTTGTGTGTGCGATCTTGTCAATGGGACTTGGCTTTATGTTCACACGTTTGTTTTGTGTTTATTTGTGCCTTCATGCAACTGGGACTTTGTTTTTTTTGTCTGATTGTGTGTACCTTCATGCTACTTAGACTTTTTATTCTTTTGATTGCTTAAGATGGTTGTTTCTCAGTGCTACGAGATGGAAAAGAAACCCTATCTGGTGGTTATGCACGTCTAAATTATATTTAGTAGGTAAATGTTAAAGCAGTGCGACTTAAGTATTTTAGATGAAATATGGTAGGCAAAATATGCAGCGCCACGCACCGATCGTGCATATATCATGCGATGTATGCATGAGCGGTTTGTGAGGAAATTATTCCCCATAAAGTTGGCCGCTATAAGTCGGATTTACCTTCGTTTGCTTAAAAAGTCGCCAAACACCAAATAGTGCCGTGTATATTTTTCATGCCAATCGCATTGTTGTTGATGTTTGTACTGACGGGAGTTATACCATCGATCTGTAGGAAACTTTCATCTTTTTTTCCCCGGGTTTCTCCAGAATTCAAATGAGTCTTTAAACCGAGGTCCTGTCACCGTTTGACCCTAGATGTTGGTGAAACGTAAAACTCGGACACTCGCTCTTTCTGGATTCATTTAGGCTTTTTATAGAACATTTTTATAAAACATATTTATTAACGTCGGGTCACTTGTTCGATCCATAGCTTTTGTCTTCCGGTTGTTAAAAAACCGTGGTCCCGTATCTATATGACATTAGGTGTTGAGGGGGGGGGGCGTAAAATTTACGACAGGTTCAACCATATCTTCGTCTTCAGGGCGAACTCTTAGACAACAGCATGTCGGATTATCTGTGAAGATGACACGTGATGAACTGGAATTGCAAGCATGTTCATGTTGTGTAGGAAGAATTTTGTTTAAGAAGAGTAACGAGTTCATTTTTTTGTAATGGTGCCGTTTCTGTTTGAAAAATCTGTTTGTACATGTATGCACATGAAAAGAACGTGATTTTGTTTTGCGAGTACTGCATTTCGCAGGACGATAATTTGGGGGGGGGGGGGGGGTATTTGGTCGTCACACGTTATAACGGCCTCAGCAGCGTAGATGACGTCAGTAACGTTATCGACGTCGCAGAGACAGTTCTAACGTTGTGTCTACCAAATATGGAAATGATTTTAGCTTAGTATTGGAAGCAGATAGTGTAGGTCAGTTCATGATTTTGATACGGCAAACAGTGCTTGTCCCTATCAAATGCTGATACGCATTGTGTAGAATAGATAAAAATCTTCCTGTTTTCAGTTTATAGCTGTTGTTAATGTAATGAATTTGTGAACAGCTATATTTGTGAAAGTGTCGCGGAGAAGCATATGCAATTGAGTTTTTGTTATTTGTTTCCTATAATTGGCGAATGACAGGGTAGGACAAAGGCGCAATCTGTTCAATTGCCTCTTACCTGTGATGATGTAGTGAGCACGAATCTGATGAGTATTATGCTCAGTTATACTGAGCATTTACTGATTCTGTTGTGCTCAGTAAGGGAGAATAAATTCTTAGTATTATTGTTTCAAGCACTGGGTGCTGATATTTTGTTGCACAGTCAAGCTGAGTTCTGCTGCGCGGTAATTATCGCACGCGCTGATCAGCCTGTTTGCCTGGTCGGCGCATGCGAAATAACGGTGTATGCATATTTACATATTTACACTTCTCCGGGGCAGGGATCATGATGTAGTGTATACGTTTCGCGAACCGTATTTTAGTTGATTATCGCCATTTCCAGGCATGTTATGTTGAGAGATGACGTGGAGTGACCTGCTGCTCCCTGGTCTACATGTGTAGGTATTGGTACGACGGGTAATAGGGTCGTAGTGCCCCGCAAAGGCGGGCAAACCAAGATTGCGGGCCGTCCAGACCACGGTTACTGAGATATCATATTCTACTGGACTGAGATAAACATTAATTGTTGACAGTGATTAATTCTTCAGTTGAAATACGGGTGCACCAGCGAGTCGACGTAGTCCACCCGCAGTGGACATATATTTTTAAAAGCCGGGGAAATTTTTTCCATTGGTTTACTTTGTGTACTTTGTGTTATTTGTTTTTATATAATTGTCACGTCACCGTCCCGAGCACAAAACGCAGTTTTGCTTTCGGTGCGTGCGCCGTGAAATGTTATAGAAGCAAATAAATGTAGGGTTCAGTGTTGTTAGTGTTGTCTAAAGCCGTTATTCTTAATAATTTATGTCTTGTTTATAACATCTTTTTTGTGCCTTACGCCAAATTTGCCCGTTCACCTGTCAAAGATCACCCTCGGTCGTCCTGTCGCGGGACGCCGTAAATCCACATGTAACACTCAGTGTTCAATGCCCTTTCTGAGTAACCCTAAATTTCTATTTTCTATCTTTCTTGTTTATTTTTCTACATAAGTTTTATTAAATTTTATCCTGCTAAAACTGCTAGAATGTGGGTACTTGATTACTGCAATCCAATCCTGACATCCTATTTTACAAACAAAAATATCTATATCTCAAACTGTCACTTGCATAACGCAAGTCTCTGCATTATCTTGCTTGAATATATATCAATAGTTAGAATAGAATGAAATAAAATGGGACGTACCTGTTAGAACCAGGGGCAAACTGGCAAGCACATTCATGACTGCAACTGATAGTAGGTTCATCGCTATTCTTGCCTCTTGTTTTGAACGTTGTGTCCGTTGGCCGGCCACAGCTTTCGATGTTGCTTTAATTTCACTGTAGGTGAGCCACTGACCGACAACAACCATCGCACAGACAAACATATTTAAAAGAATGTAAATTCCGAATGAATATCCCCAGAACTTGGGACGGGCTCTTGTTATCGGTAAAGGCAAACAGACAGCTGACTGCGAATAAAATGCGTCGTCAAAGAAGGGTTTTACTGTTACTGGCAGTACAGCAATTAATAAAAACAGAGTCCACATTAAAAGAGCCAGCCGAGAACCTACAGGTTTTGTCAAGCGATACTGACCAAACGGGTACTTGACAACAAGAAATCTGTCTGCAGATATCAAACCGACAAGAAGCAATGAAGTTCCAAATGACAATGTAGACAATATACCGGCTGTCTTGCACAGAAAGCTTTTGCGCCAATATTCATCGATAAATATGTATATTCCACGATAGACAGAATCGGCACCAGCAATAAGAAGTAAATATATACTCATTATGAGGTCTGATATGGCCAAGTGGGTGACTAAGACACCGTAGGTTTGCTTATGTTGTTTCTTATAATGAACGAAACGATAAATGAGAGAACCTCCGTTGGCTAGCAGACAAAACAATCCAAGTGACCAGATTACTGGTCTGAGGAATTCATTTCCGATCAGATCATCACAAGACGAAAATTCATTTTGGGATGGATAGCAATTCTCCTCCAAAACCGACGTTGGCCGTATGCAGCAAAACTTGTAGTCATCTGTGGCCAGAAAATGGACGTCAGAAACACCATCAAACATTCCATCATAAAACCGTTGTAGTTTACTCGTACTGAAGTTAATATTTTTAACTTGAATATCTCCAAGAAAGTACAGATCAACGTCTTCTATTAAGCTGTCAATAATTCTAAGTTCTATTAGGTTAAGAGTAGCAAACGCGTATTCAGAAATAGTCTGAATGTGCAATTTACTAAGATTCAAGTACCTTAAACCAGCTAATCCATAAAAAGCATACGATTCAATGACAAGGAATGCCACATTTCCTTCAAAAAAGAACTTTTCCAGCTGCGACAGGGCGGAAAACATGTAAGAGGTAAGCGTTTTCAGTTTATTATAGCTCAGATCCAGTACTTTTAAATTTATCATAGAGACAAAGAAATCAGAAGACAATTGATATATTGAACACGATGAGACGTTTAGATGAGTGAGTGAAGGAAGACTCTGTGATGAAAGGTTTAAATAGATGAACGTTTCATGGTTTGTGCTGACATCTAAGGATCTTGTTTCTGGCGATAACAGAACTGTATGAGTTGAAGTATTTGTCGTGTCAGTCTTATAGCACATTTGCTTTCCAGTGCAATCAATCTTTAGGCCAAAACATGCGCACGTTGGTGGACATCTGCAAAGGAAGACGCATCATTTTATTATCATATCAATACCATAATGGCTCTGGTAAACGCTGTTTAAATATATGAAAAGTAGAAGTAAAACAAAGATCAGGAATTGATACAATTAACTTACTCCACCCATAAAAGACACCAAAGGGAAAGAAATACAAACATTAAGCGACCAGACCATAATGGAAACCTAAACAAAGGAAGGCCATAAGGACAGTTACTTTCCCACAAAATGGCCATATGGCCATCAAAAATTAAAAGACACAAGTGATACACACAGTAAGTAACAAACAACAACATAAATAAATCGCCACAGAAGAGCCGCCTTGGAACGGTCAGTGGAAGATTTCCACTGGGGGTCTTAAATCGATTTTACGTGGCCACAATCCTCGCCCTTACCTCCGTCGCGATTTAGACAAATAATTTGTTCAGTCCGCATGAAGGCCTCCTAACTCATCAGTGCAACATCTCCGTGAACACAAAATCAAAGAACCACAGAGGTGAGACAACGGTGAGGACTCGACAGCAAGAAACCACTGAAATGCTGGAGCAAAAGAAAACCAACAGTTAGACTCCGATAAGCAAAAATGTTGGTGTACACTAGTATAAGTTATTGGCCTTGCAAATGGGCAACGATAGACTTATGTGGTTGTTTGATTTTTGTGTGCACGGAGATGTTATGAGGCCTTTATGCGGACTGAACAAATTGTTTGTTTTAATCGCGACGGAAGTAAGGACGAGGATTGTGGTCACGTAAAATCGATTTAAGCCCCCTCCCCCACCCCCATGCAAGTAAATTGGGACGCGGTTTTCGATGGGCTTGGCCTTTGGGTGATTCTTACAGAGAAAATTACCGGATTCGTTGAGAAATATTTACCGGTGAGTAAGGTCGCATCGTGACAGAACTCGAAAAGTCCATATGTAAACCAACAAAGTCTAGAAGCCATAAAGCGAAAGCATACTAAGTGGAAGAAATACCAATACTGTTAAATAGAAGTGGTGGCAATTTTCAGGAAACTATACAATTAATCCACAGCTACCATACCCCAAAAAACACGACAGAAAAACCGCCTTGGAAGGTCAGCGGAAACGAATTCCACGGGGGGGGGGGGGGGGGGGGGCTTAAATTGATTTTACGTGGCCACAATCCTCGCCCTTACTTCCGTCGCGACTAAGACAAATAGTCTGTTCAGTCCGCATGAAAGCCTCCTAACTCATCAGCGCAACATCTCCGTGAAAACAAAAGTCAAACAACCACAGAGCAGAGATGAAACAACGGTGAGGACTCTACAGCAAGAAACCACTGAAATGTTGGAGCAAAAGAAAACCAACAGTTAGACTCCGATGAGTCCGACCAGAGACGAACATTAGGTACCAACCAACATAAGCCTTTAAGTTGGAACCGTCATAGAATCTGAGACCTGACCAACCGGCGTGTAATTAAAGAGGGCAGCACAGTTGTCAACCGTGATTGGGTTAACTACCATACATGCAGTCTGTCGTTAACATTTATGTTGTACCAAATCAATTGAAGAATGATTTTACGAAAGCGGGTGCTAAAGTCATTGCGGTTATATATTTTTCTGAATTTGTTTACTGAGTCACCATAAAATTCGGATTCCGATAGACCTTGTTACAGAAGAGATGTGTATGTGTGAATTCGGGTTTAACGTCGCTTTCAACAATTTTTCAGTCATATCACGACGGTGTCTGGTTGCGACAGGGAGCTCAATGCTCACGTTTATAGTGCTGCCTCACTGAAGTATCATGTCCAAGACACATTTTTCATGATACCACACCAAGTCACATTATCCTGACACTGGATCAACCAGTCCTAGCACTACCCCGTAAATCCGAGTGCCAAACAAGGAGCAGCTAGTACCATTTTTTAACGACTTTGGTATGTCGCGGCCCGGGATCGAACCCGAGACCTCCCGTTCCCCGGAGCGGACACTCTACCAACTGAGCTATCGGGGCCGGTGCAGAAGAGATGTAAGTCCAATATTGAATTTTGAAATTAAATCAGAATGACGTCTATAAAAGTTTGAAAAGGCTTTTCGTAGTTTGTGGTACCGATAACCCTGATTAAGAAGTTAAGCCGTTAACAATTTATTAGTTGAAGTCAGTTACATGACTACACACTTTAGCAAATCGAATTAATTGCAAAATATAAACGCCATAGGATGGCGCACGAGGCGCACACCATCCAAACAAGGACAATTTACAACCTAGTGTGAAAATATTAAGAAAGCTATTTTAAAGTTAAAGCTGTCAAAGTCTCAGGGAACTGATGATTTGCATCCAACATTTATCGAAGAATGCGCTGAACAGCTAATCTATTCAATGAAACACATATTTAACAAATCTATAAAATGAGTCCACACTGCCGGAAATATGGAAGCAAACAAATGTAACAGCGATTTACAAAAATGGTGAAATGACATCTCCCGAAATTACCCATCGATAGGCCTAACGTCTGTAGTATGCAACCTTTTACAAAGATTGATTCGTGATAATTTTTTAGATCACATGACAATTAACAATAGTTTTAGTCCATTTCAACATGGATTTATACTAGAAAAGTCCTGGGTAACACAACATTCAGAACTCTTGATGAAATACACGTAACAAATGCCATCGAACAAGGCTATGATGTAGATAATCTCTATCTAGATTCCCCCCCCCCCCCCCGTCCATCGGGGCTTGGTAAAATAGATGGGCTGCATGATATTTCCACGCAGAGCTGAAACCGACGGCAAACGAGTACTGACAAACCGCTTAGAGGATCTAAAAAGTAAAAAGAAAACAAAGATCAGGAATTGATACAATAAACTAACTCCACCCATAAAAGACACCAAAGGGAAAGAAATACAAACATTAAGCGACCAGACCATAATGGAAACCTAAACAAAGGAAGGCCATAAGGACAGTTTCTTTCCCACAAAATGGCCATATGGCCATCCAAAATTAAAAGACACCTAAGTCTGCCTACGCAAAGTGATGCGACAGCAATTGAGATGGTATTTTATCTCAATGTCGGGTAAAAGTCCCTTACAATTGGAAGCAACGTCTCCAAAATGGCCTATACAATGTTTACGGGGACGTTACACATCAAACAATCAATCAAGCATTCGAACTAGATTTCTGCAAGGCATTCGACAAAGATACCGTATCGACTCCTTATGAAAAAGCTCTGGGCATACGAAATTCGAGGCAAAGTATACCAATGGATAAAGGATTTCTTGAACAACAAAACTCAGTGAGTCATCATAAATGGGTGTTACTCAAAATATAAGAAAGTAACTTCTGAAATTCCTTACAAGGCAGTGTCCTTTGGCCAATCGTCTTCGTTCTCTTTTACATCGACTTACCTGGAGTTATACAAGTTGTCAAGAGACTTTACGCCGATGATTTTAAACTGATAGGAAGAGCTTATGCTGCTGAACATGTAAATCGAGTAGTGGGCAGTTTGACTTACTTAGTCACTTGGGCAGATACGCGGAACATATTTTACAACTTAAAATGCCGTCATTTACATAGTGGTAATAAATTCCCTGATACAGAATATACCATGGAGACACCAGACCAATAAATGTGAAAAACGTAGATTGTGAGAAGAGAAAGATATGGGGGTCACATTTGACACTAATATGAAAATTAGAAGTAAAACAAAGATCAGGAATCGATACAATTAACTTACTCCACCCATCAAAGACACCAAAGGAAAAGAAACGTAAACATGAAGCGACCAGACCATAATGGAAACCTAAACAAAGGAAGGCCATAAGGACAGATACTTTCCCATAAAAATGGCCATATGGCCATCCAAAATAAAAAAGACACAAGTGATACACACAGTAAGTAACAAACAACAACATAAATAAACCGCCACAGAAGAACCGCCTTAGAACGGTCAGTGGAAAGGTTTCCACTTGAGGGGGGGGGGGGCTTAAATAGATTTTACGTGGCCACAATCCTCGCCCTTACTTCCGTCGCGATTTAGACAAATACTTTGTTCAGTCCGCATGAAGGCCTCCTAACTTATCACTGCAACATCTTCGTGAATACAAATAATTAAAGGACCACAGAGGTTAAACAACGGTGTGGACTCGACAGCCAGAAACCACTGAAATGCTGGAGCAAAAGAAAACCAACAGTAAGACTCCGATGGGCCCGACCAGAGACAGAGCATCAGGCACCAACCAACATTACCTTGAATTAGATCTCTCTAATTCTCAAAACGCCAATACGTCGAAACCGTCATAGAATCTGAGGCCTGACCCACCGGCGTGCAATCAAAGAGGGAAGCAAAGTTGCCAACCGTGTTTTGGTTAACTACCATGCATGCAGTCTGTCGTATGACATCCATGTTATACCCAATCTTTTTATATCGAAGAATGATTTTACGAAATTGGGTTCTAAAGTCATTGCGGTTATATATTTTTCTGAATTTATATACTAAGTCACCATAAAATTCGGGTTCCGATAGACCTTGTTGCAGAAGAGATTTAAGTCCAATATTGAATTTTGAAATTAAATCAGAATGGCGTCTATAAAATTTTGAAAAGGCTTTGCGTAGTTTATGGTACCAATAACCCTGATTTAGAAGTTTTAGCCGTTAATAATTTATTACGAGTGTTGAAGTCAGTTATATGACTACACACTCTAGCAAATCGAATAACTGCGAAAATAAACGCCATAGGATGGTGCACGAGGAACATCACTATCCAAAAAATGAAAATTTACAATGATCTCATAATCAAAGTCACCGCGTTTATCATAAATTTTGCACGAAACAAACCCAGTTACAATAGATAGATGTAAATCCAAAAACGGGGACTCGGTATCAGAAGAATTTGCTTTATTTAACTGAAGTTCTCGGGGGTAAATCTGACTGATCAAACCATCGAAATAGGTATTATCAATATTTAATAAATCATCTAAATATCTAGAAGCGGAGCTAAACACTTCAATAATTTCAGATTAGACGCTTCAGGTAGACGCTTCTCTGTAGTTAACATGTCTGATTTGACATGACAGTCTACAGATTTAATTTATCTAATTACTTGACGTGCTGCAAACTGTAATATGCAGTACGTCGGTCAAACTAACCGCATGCTTAAAACTAGATTGAACGAGCATTATCGTAGAATGAGTAAGCCTAAGAAAACTGACACTTTCTTGTACCGTCACTTTCGACGTACAGGTCATTCTGTAAATAACATTATTATACAACCAGTGGAAAAACTTTATTACGATGCAAATTCTACATCTAGATTCAAAATAATCAAAAGACATGAAGCTGAACTGAAATGGATTAAATTTTTACAGACCCCTTTTCCACTGGGATTTAATGACAACATTTATCATGAGGGTAATATTTCCAGAATGCCGGACTTTGATATTTTCTCACTCCTGGAATGTCGAAAACGCAGAACTAGATCTCACGGCACCAGGAAAAATGGTAACTTTAAACGTAAATCACGTGCGTTTAAACGAAACAATACTAGACTGAAGTGACTGTCAATTATATTATTAAATCATGGACGCCACTCTATGCTTTCATTTTTAAGTTAATTACCCGTTTCTGTTTTACGTCTTCTGGACACCGAGGCGAATAAATTCTACGATGGTTCTCATCAGTTATATGATGCGGCTCTCTTAACTAGAGGCTATACTCAGCATACTCTCCGTCCTTACATTGATTCTGAAATTAATCATAAACGTCATTTCTTCAAAATATCCTTCATTAATAAGGGTATGGATTTTATAGATTTGCCCAGTATCTTCCGTGAGAGATCGGTGCTTTCTTCCATTCCTGCTTATTTTCAAAATACTGAAACACCTATAATTTGCTATAAATATAACAAACCTGTTAGATCTATCATTTTTAATTTCAATAAACTTGTTTCAGAGCTTGATATTGATACTAATACTCCTGATTCATGTGATTGTAAAAACTCAAAGTATTGCTATCCTGCTGCTGGCCATGTAATTACTGGCAATTTGAAAATTATTCCTGATTCTAGGATAAGGAATATAATTTCTAAAGGACCGAAATATCGGTTTCCTTCTAAAATTGATTTCAGTAAATGTAGAGATGAAATCGCTGCTTCCTTGAATGAATTCGGTAATCGATGGTGTAAGCGAGAGTATGTTGAGTATAAAGCCCTAAAGGACTGGAAACTTAGCATTTTAAGACTAGTGAATAAACGCATTTCTTTCTATTCTCAAAATACTAACTTATTACCTCCTAAGCCCAAGACGTCTTTACGTCATCTTAAACTAGGTATTCAAGAATTTCATAAGAAGTTTGTTTTGGCCCCTGCAGACAAGGCCGCTAACAACGTCGTCGTTGTGTGACGGCTCCACTATGTTAACACGCTTAAGCAGGAGCTTTGTGGTACTAAGGCCCATGAACTTCAGCCTTTGGCTGAAGAGAGAGCTATAGTAGATAAACATGTTTGTCTTTCAGCCACCAAGTTTGCTGTGTGTGTTAACGAAGGCCAAGACAAGCTTCCTACGCTATACTGGTTACCAAAACTTCATAAAAAACCTTACAAAGCACGGTTTATTGCAAATTCTAGTTCTTGCACTACCACTGAACTTTCTAAATTATTAACTTCCTGTCTTACTGCTATTAAAACGCATGTAATTAAATATTGTGATAAAGTCTTTGAAAGATCAGAAAAAAATCTGTTTTGGTCTATAAAAAATTCGAATGAGGTTTTAAATAAATTGAAATCTAGACAGTTTCGTGCTTCTAGTCTGTCTAACTACGATTTTTCCACTCTTTACACTACACTTCCTCATAATCTTATAAAAGAAAAGCTTAATGATTTAATTGAATGGGCTTTTCACAGAGAAGATTCTCTCTATCTTGCATGTAATGTCAGAAATGCATTTTTCACTTCTAAAGAGCATAATAATTATACACTTTGGTCATGTCAGAAAGTGTGTGATGCCCTCACCTTTCTACTTGACAATATTTATAATAGATTCGGTACTAAGTTATTTAGACAAATTGTGGGTATTCCGATGGGTACTAATTGCGCACCTCTTGTGGCTGATCTGTTCTTGTATTGTTATGAAAGAGACTTCATGTTGTCGCTTTCCATTGATAACCAATCTGAAATTATTGAAGCTTTTAGCTCTACTTCTAGATATTTAGATGATTTATTAAATATTGATAATACCTATTTTGATGGTTTGATCAGTCAGATTTACCCCCTAGAACTTCAGTTAAATAAAGCAAATTCTTCTGATACCGACGCCCCGTTTTTGGATTTACATCTATCTATTGTAGATGGATTTGTTTCGTGCAAAATTTATGATAAACGCGATGACTTTGATTTTGAGATTGTAAATTTTCCTTTTTTGGATGGTGATGTTCCTCGTGCGCCATCCTAGAGTGTGTAGTCATGTAACTGACTTCAACACTCGTAATAAATTATTAACGGCTAAACTTCTTAATCAGGGTTATCGGTACCATAAACTACGCAAAGCCTTTTCAGAATTTTATAGACGCCATTCTGATTTAATTTTAAAATTCAATATTGGACTTAAATCTCTTCTGCAACAAGGTCTATTGGAACCCGAATTTTATGGTGACTTAGTATATAAATTCAGAAAAATATATAACCGCAATGACTTCAGCACTCAATTTCGTAAAATCATTCTTCGATATAAAAAGATTGGGTACAACATGGATATTATACGACAGACTGCATGCATGGTAGTTAACCCAATCACGGTTGGCAACTTTGCTTCCCTCTTTAATTGCACGCCGGTGGGCCAGGCCTCAGATTCTATGACGGCTCCAACGTAAAGGCTTATTGAAAATTAAAGAGATAATGTTGGTTGGTGCCTGATGCTCTGTCTCTGGTCGGGCTCATCGGAGTCTAACTGTTGGTTTTCTTTTGGAAAACCAACAGTTCAGTGGTTTCTTGCTGTCGAGTCCTCACCGTTGTCTCACCTCTGTGGTTCTTTGATTTCTGTGTTCACGGATATGTTGCACTGATGAGTAAGGAGGCCTTCATGCGGACTGAACAAATTATTTGTCTAAATCGCGACGGAAGTAAGGGCGAGGATTGTGGCCACGTAAAATCGATTTAAGCCCCCCAGTGGAAATCTTCCACTGACCGTTCCAAGGCGGCTCTTCTGTGGCGATTTATTTATGTTGTTGTTTGTTACTTACTGTGTGTATCACTTGTGTCTTTTAATTTTGGATGGCCATATGGCCATTTTGTGGGAAAGTAACTGTCCATATGGCCTTCCTTTGTTTAGGTTTCCATTATGGTCTGGTCGCTTAATGTTTGTATTTCTTTCCCTTTGGTGTCTTTTATGGATGGAGTAAGTTAATTGTATCAATTCCTGATCTTTGTTTTACTTCTACTTTGGTTATCGATGGAAAGCGACAACATGAAGTCTCTTTCATAACAATATAAGAACAGATAAGCTACAAGAGGTGCGCAATTCGTACCCATTGAAATACCCACAATTTGTCTAAATAGCTTAGTACCGAATCTAATATAAATATTGTCAAGTAGAAAGGTAAGGGCAGCACACACTTTCTGACATGACAAAAGTGTATATTTCCTATGCACTTTAGAAGTGAAAAATGCATTTCTGACATTACACGCAAGATAGAGAGAATCTTCTCTGTGAAAAGCCCATCCAATTAAATCATTAAGCTTTTCTTTTAAAAGATTAAGAGGAAGTGTATTGTAAAGAGTGGAAAAATCGTAAGTAGACAGACTTGAAGCACGAAAACGTCTGGATTTCAATTTATTTTAAACCCCATTCGAAATGTTTATAGACCAAAACAGAGTTCTTCCTGATCTTTCAAAGACTTTATCACAATATTTAATCACATGCGTTTTAAGAGCAGTAAAACAGGAAGTTAATAATTTAGAAAGTTCAGTGGTATTGCAAGAGCTAGAATTTGCAATAAACCGTGCTTATTTTCAAAATACTGAAACACCTATAATTTACTAGATATAACAAACCTGTTAGATCTATCATTTTTAATTTCAATAAACTTGTTTCAGATCTTGATATTGATACTAATACTCCTGATTCATGTGATTGTAAAAACTCAGTGTATTGTTATCCTGCTGCTGGTCATGTAATTACTGGCAATTTGAAAATTATTCCTGATTCTAGGATAAGGAATATAATTTCTAAAGGACCGAAATATCGGTTTCCTTCTAAAATTGATTTCAGAAATGTAGAGATGAAATCGCTGCTTCCTTGAATGAATTCGGTAATCGATGGTGTAAGCGAGAGTATGTTAAGCCTAAAGCCCTTAAGGACTGGATACTTTGCATTTTAAAACTAGTGAATGAACGCATTTCTTTTTATTCTCAAAATACTAACTTATTACCTCCTAAGCCCAAGACGTCTTTACGTCATCTTAAACTAGGTATTCAAGAATTTCATAAGAAGTTTGTTTTGGCCCCTGCAGACAAGGCCGCTAACAACGTCGTCGTTGTGTGACGGCTCCACTATGTTAACACGCTTAAGCAGGAGTTTGGTGGTACTAAGGCCTATGAACTTCAGCCTTTAGCTGAAGAGAGAGCTATAGTAGATAAACATGTTTGTCATTCAGCCACCAAGTTTGTTGTGTGTGTTACCGAAGGCCAAGAAAGCTTCCTACGCTATACTGGTTACCAAAACTTCATAAAAGACCTTACAAAGCACGGTTTATTGCAAATTCTAGCTCTTGCCCTACCACTGAACTTTCTAAATTATTAACTTCCTGTCTTACTGCTAGTAAAAAGCATGTGATTAAATATTGTGATAAAGTCTTTGAAAGATCAGGAAGAAATCTGTTTTGGTCTATAAAAAATTCGAATGAGGTTTTAAATAAATTGAAATCAAGACATTTTCGTGCTTCAAGTCTGTCTACTTACGATTTTTCCACTCTTTACACTACATTTCCTCATAATCTTAAAAAAGAAAAGCTTAATGATTTAATTGAATGTGCTTTTCACAGAGAAGATTCTCTCTATCTTGCATGTAATGTCAGAATTGCATTTTTCACTTCTAAAGAGCATAAGAATTATACACTTTGGTCATGTCAGAAAGTTTGTGATGCCCCCACCTTTCTACTTGACAATATTTATATTAGATTCGGTACTAAGTTATTTAGACAAACTGTGGGTATTCCGATGGGTACGAATTGCGCACCGCTTGTGGCTGATCTGCTCTTATATTGTTATGAAAGAGACTTCATGTTGTCGCTTTCCATTGATAACCAATCTGAAATTATTGAAGCTTTTAGCTCCACTTCTAGATATTTAGATTAATTATTTAATATTGATAATACCTATTTCGATGGTTTGATCAGTCAGATTTACCCCCCGGAACTTCAGTTAAATAAAGCAAATTCTTCTAATACCGAGACCCCGTTTTTGGATTTACATCTATCTGTTGTAGACGGGTTTGTTTCGTGCAAAATTTATGATAAACGCGATGACTTTGATTTTGAGATTGTAATTTTCCTTTTTTGGAAGGTGATGTTCCTCTCGCACCATTCGATGGCGTTTATATCTCGCAATTAATTCGATTTGCTAGAGTGTGTAGTCATGTAACTGACTTCAACACTCGTAATAAATTATTAACGGCTAAACTCCTTAATCAGGGTTATCGGTACCATAAACTACGCAAAGACGTTTCAAAATTTTATAGACGCCATTCTGATTTAATTTCAAAATTCAATATTGGACTTAAATCTCTTCTGCAACAAGGTCTATCGGAACCCGAATTTTATGGTGACTTAGTATATAAATTCAGAAAAAATATATAACCGCAATGACTTCAGCACCCAATTTCGTAAAATCATTCTTCGATATAAAAAGATTGGGTACAACATGGATGTTATACGACAGACTGCATGCATTGTAGTTAACCAAATCACGGTTGGCAACTTTGCTTCCCTCTTTAATTGCAAGCCGGTGGGTCAGGCCTCAGATTCTATGACGGCTCCAACGTAAAGGCTTATTGAGAATTAGAGAAATCTAATTCTTGGTGATATTGTTTTATGCCCGATGCTCTGGCTCATGTCGGGCCCATCGGAGTCTAACTGTTGTTTTTTTTTTGCTCCAGCATTTCAGTGGTTTCTTGCTGTCGAGTCCTCACCGCTGTCTCACCTCTGTGGTTTTTTGATTTTTTGCGTTCACGGAGATGTTGCACTGATGAGTTAGGAGGCCTTCGTGCGGACTGAACAAATTATCTGTCTTAATCGCGGCGGAAGTAAGGGCGAGGATTGTGGCAACGTAAAATCGATTTAAGACCCCCAGTGGAAATCAATTCACTGACCGTTCTTCTGTTGCGGTTTATTTATGTTGTTGTTTGTTACTTACTGTGTGTATCACTTGTGTCTTTTTATTTTGTATGGCCATATGGCCATTTTGTGGGAAAGTAACTGTCCTTATGGCCTTCCTTTGTTTAGGTTTCCATTATTGTCTGGCCGCTTAATGTTTATGTTTCTTTCCCTTTGGTGTCTTTGATGGGTGGAGTAAGTCAATTGTATCGATTCCTGATCTTTGTTTTACTTCTACTTTATAAGCTCTTTGAAAGGTTTGAAGTTTGGAGAACATATCAGTAGTAAAGTGGCAGAGGCTAATCAGATACCTCGGCTTATATTCAGAACTTTTTACATTTATAGACCATGAGTTATTCCTCAGTCTATATAAATCTCTTATACGCCCACATGTAGAGTATGCTACATCTGCATGGTCATCAGTAGACAAAAATGAAACCATTCAAATTCATCCCGTGAACAAGTCCGTGAAATGAACACCCCCTTACGCCCTACTTTGTATAGAGAAAACTGGGGTTTAAGGGGGTAAACATTATTTTTTCTTATTTTTACTCAAAACATAGGTCGTGGGTACTCGTTAGAACCGCCTCAATGAGGCGGTTCTAACGAGCACCCACAACCTATGTTTGCAGTATTTGTAAGAAAAATATCACGGATTTTCATCTGAAAAGTTGCCATTTTGGAGATGTGAAAAAATGCACAATGTCGCACGGGTGTGTTATCGTAATGTGAGAATATCCAAATACGCGCAACTCGACATGTCAGTGGTCTGAAGGACTTAGGCCTAAACAAATAGCCGTAATTCCGCTAACCCGACCGACCGTGCTTAAGACCCCTGACTCTACTACTTTTAGAGTCAGGGGATTAACCCTTGTCCTGCTGAATATTCATATATGCCACACCCACTACCGATTATCAACCAATCAGATTACTTAATGCAAATTATTACAGCAAATTCACAAACTGAATGACAAACAATGTAGATCCTGATCAGATGGCTTCTTCAGAAGCCATCTGATCTGGATCTACATTGTTTCAAAGAAAAGGCATATCCGGGTTCAGCAGGACAAGGGTTAAAGCATCGATCCTATCATTTTCAAATCCGACCCTACCAAATAATGGATTTGCATTTTCTCATCGTAATTTCGCGTTTTAAGTATTTTTGTTTTAATAATTTTTTGGCATTTATTACCTTCCATAATACAGAGCTGACTTGTTGAGCATCTAAAATGAATTATGATATAAAGGGCAATTCTCAACATGACAATTTTATTAACAAAAATGTACAAAAACACAAACACATACAAAATACAGGCCCGACCCTGCTTTTTTTCGTAAAACAAATAAAATAATAAAAACAAATTTCTCCTACCTGCCGACCAATTTTGTTTTTCAGCAGTTTAGTAGAAACACAGCTATTTTTACGCCTTATCGTATCATGGACGTCTGAAAACTCTGGGTCTTTCAACGTTGGAGTACCGTCGTGAGAGCGCCGATGTGATTCAAGTATACAAAATATTAAATAATATAGACAAGATGGAAAAGGATTCTCTTTTTCAATTGTCAACAAATACTGCTACAAGAGGACATTCACAGAACCTCTTCAAACGGGGACACAGATAAGTAATCAGATAACATTTCTACAGTAATATGATTGAGGACAGCTGAAATGATCTACCAAAGTCTATCTGAAGTTGTAAATGCACCCTGTCTAAGCAGTTTCAATCGAGACTAAACACGTGTTGGATAGGGCACCTACATAAATCCAACCTTTGGTGTTTCTCACCGGGTGACAGTACCAGATATCGACCAATCTACTAGACTGCGTCTAGAGAGGTCTCCGGACCTGGAATGACGTCGACAACACAAGTAAGAAAGGGAAAGACTCACCAATATTAAAACAAATTTCATCGTAATTAAAGCGTCAAGCGACAAGACAAACTAACAATTTCTTTACCACAAAATGGCCAAAAAGACAATCAAAAAATAAAATGGGCCCCGTCAAGCGATTTTGGTACTTATCGCCTATGCGAGCAGCGAAGGTTCAGGCGAGCCTGCGCATCCGCGCATTCTCGCCCGAACCTTCGCTGCTCGCTCATACAAGCAGTGAATCAAGAGGAACCTTCAGACAGAAAGCCATATCCCATGGCCCCTCTGAATGGCTGGGCATGCGCAGTTAAAATTTGTCATGACGGAATGCTCGAAGACACAAATTCGCTTGGCGGGGCTCACATGATGTAAGCAGTTCATACATGCCAAGACAAACAGAGACAATAATAAATCACAATAGAAGCATCGCCTTAAAATTAATCGATTTGTCGTGGCTACAATACTCGCTCTTGGTTTTGCCGTGGTTTAGACAAATAATTTGTTCAGTCTGCGTAAAGGGTTATATAAAGTGAACTGTTTTTATTTTAATGGTTAGATAGCTGTTTTCAATTTATCATTCCTGTATGTCCAAATTATTTAGTTCAGTGAAGGTAACTGAGTTGCCATCTGTTTCGTAAAGAGCTGCTGACTCGGATTGTCGACTTTGATTTTTTTGGTTTGTTAAGATTGTTTGTCTTTATTCTCCTTTGATGATTGTGAGAAGGCTTTGGGTTCTGATTCATTGAGGATCTTGCATGAGTGCTCATGTATTATTGAATTTATTAAACGAGTTGTGGAAAAGGGATAAAATGCGAGGCTTTGCCGAGTATTTTATCCCTTTTCCTCAACGAGTTTAATAAATTCAATAATACGTGCTCATGTATAATTGAATTTATTAAACGAGTTGAGAAAAAGGGATAAAATGCGAGGCTCTCGGCCGGCTTTTCCTCAACGAGTTTAATGAATTCAATAATACATGAGCACGAATGCAAGATTCTATTTATCATATGACATTTAAAACGCATTTTATTCACGATTGTTTACAAAAATGACAATATTCCTTCATTAGTAAACGCGATGTCGTTAAGGACGTCGTGCATGTAACGTTACCGGACGTATCTAGCTAATTTGCATATTTAATCCACTATTGGATTATCGAAAATATTACATGGCGTTATTACACTCTCAGACGCGACGTCATATGATAAAATCAGTTTCTGAAGTGTCTTTAAGCATTTGTTTCAAACTCAGAGCAACATCTCCAAGAACATAAAAATCGAACGAAAACAGAAATGAAAGAACGCTGAGGAATAGACAGCATGATTTAACTAAAATGTTGGAGCAAAAGAAAATCAATAGTTGGAACCAGAGACCAGAGATCATGCACCCACGAATTTACTCAAAAAGTATATCTTTAGGTCGGAGCGCTATGGGGCACGACCTGCGGGCGTGCAATTAAAGAGAGAAGCAAAGTTATCAACCGTGATTGGGATAACTACCACGCAGTATGTAGTATAAACGTAATCCTGTTTATTTTGTACCCTGGTTTTATACCGAAGAATGATCTTACGAAATTGGGTATCGAAATCATTTAAAACATATATAGTATAATAGTTGTAAAATGTATCATATGATTCACGTCTCAGAATGTAATAACGCCATGTAATGAATTCTGTAAATCCACTAGTGTATTAAATATGCAAATTAGTTAGATATGCCTAGCAACATTACATGTACCGCGTCCTTAACGACGTCGCGTTAACTAATTTAAAAAACAAACAAACCAACCAAAAATAAAAAAGCGTTTTAAATGTCACATGATTAACAGAATCTTGGATTCGTGCTTATGTATGACCGAATTTTATCAAACTCGTTGAGGAAAAGGAATAAAATGCTCGGCAAATCCTCACATTTTATCCCTTTTCCTCACCTTGTTTAAAAAATTCAATAATACATGAGCACTCATGTAAGGGCGTTTACATAATACAGTTTGTGGATGGTATCCACGTGACATTTTTGCTATGTTCATAGGTTCCACAATGACAATGACAATGACAATGACAATGGATTTATAACCAATTAAGGGCCCCTAAAGGACATATCATCAAAGGAGAAAATCTCCCTACTATGATTGAATATGATTAGAACAAAGAAATACAAAAATCAATACCTTACAACCTCATTATAACACTGCTCGTTACACCATTAGTTTTTTGGATAACCAACGGCGGTGCTACAAAGAGGTTGCCAAAGAAGAAATAATCCTAATCAGCTCTACACACCACAACCTCGTTATAACATGATTCATTATAACACAGTTTTGGATATAACAAGGTTTAAGATGGATCCCAAAAATGTATACATTGCATAGAAAAATGACCATAAATGGTCATTTTTCTATACAATCCATACATTTTTGTTTGGACATAACACGGTTTCTGTCTTGGAAACATGAACATGAAAGCATAACTGAGCCTGGGCACAACATTTCCTGCAACTAACATGTGCGCCGAGTGACGAATCAGATCAGCCTGTGCATCCATATAGCCTGACAGGAGACTTCTCTTGCTGCGTGGAGGAGAATTTGACACTTAGCTATCCTTAGAGCGCCCAACGAAGACTCTGATTAGACTGTACGGATGCGCCGGCTGATCTGAGTCTTCGTTTGGTGCACATGTAAATTGGAGAAAATAATGAGCCCCGTCTCATTATAAGATCAAAATCACATGAAAATGCTTTGGACAAAAATGTGATTTATGTGATATTACCTCATTAATACACGTAAGGAATGGTTTTCAGGTCAAAGCAAACTCATAACTAGAGACCCAAGTGGGCCAGAAATAGCTCAGCTGGATAAAGCCGATCATGATATGTTATACTGTGCCACTGGGAACTTCTTGACTAATAAATCACATTGCCTTTTGGCAATTCTGAATCTGCATGTCGCTTTGATGCGCCTGATGTTTGTTTACCTTGATATAAGAATGCAAGAGTTTATTAATGCTGAATCTTCATGTCCCACTTATGCTTCCCATCAAGTTTCAGCTCAATCGGACTTTGGTCGCTGTGAGCCCGAAAATATTTCCCCATTATATTTAATGACTGTCCTCATAATCTCCAGGTCTAATAAAATTTCCATCACAATTGAAATCGCAATGGTCTAAGTCAATGTCTATTAGGCCCTCAAGAGTAGTAAAATAAAAGGGGATGCAATGATCAGGAATCGATACAATCAACCAACAGCTCCCATCAGAGACACAAAAGGGAAAGAAACACAAACATGAAATAACAGACCCGAATGGAAACATCAATAGCGGAAAACCAAAAGGACAGTTACTTTCCCATAAAATGGCCAATAGACTATCCAAAATAAAATAATATAAGAGACACAAACACCCAACGACAAACCATCACAAAAATAAACCACGACAGAAGAACCGCCCCGGAACTGTCAGCCGAAACGAATTCTACTGTTGGAGGGGGTGGGGATCAAATCGATTTTACGTGGCCACAATCTTCGCCCTTACCTTCGTCGCGATTTAGACAAATAATTTGTTCTATCCGCATGAAGGCCTCCAAACTCATCAGTGCAACATCTCCGTGAACATAAATAATCAAGCAACGGTGAGGACTCGACAGAAAGAAACCACTGAAATGCTGGAGCATCAGGCACCAACCAACATTACCTTAAATTAGATCTCTCTAATTCTCAATAAGCCTTTACGTTGGAACTGTCATAGACTCTGAGGGAAGCAAAGTTGTCCACCTGATTGGGTTAACTACCATGCATGCAGTCTGTCGTATAACATTTATGTTGTACCAAATTCTTTTATATCGAAGAATGTTTTTACTTAATTGGGTGCTAAAGTCATTGCGGGTATATATTTTTCTGAATTTATTTACTAAGTCACCATAAAATTCGGGTTCCGATAGACCTTGTTGCAGAAGAGATTTAAGTCCAATATTGAATTTTAAAATTAAATCAGAATGACGTCTATAAAAATTTTGAAAAGGCTTTGCGTAGTTTATTGTACCGATACCGAGTACCTGCAAGTATGATGAGGATTCTATCAAAAATGAGTTCGCTGTCATACGGAAACTATACCCAAAGTCAATGGGGCCCTCGGGGGCTGGTAAGTCTCATAAAAATGGCACACGCTGTGACAAAATGAACTTGTCCTATCCTCAAAAAATCCCAATTATATGTCTAAGGGAGACTAAAGGGCGAATAAATCACATGATAGTAGTCCCATCTGCCCCAAAATGGAACTCGTCCAAGATTTTATGGCTGTCCTCACGACCTGCAAATATATTCTAGAAAGGGTTATCCTTTGGAAGCATGGAATACACCAAAGAACTGGAAAATATGAAGTGTACATATTTTCTGGGCCAGACTAGCTAGTTTCGGCCATTTAGACCTCATCAGTGACCCTCAAATATTTTCAAAATTCCACAATGAAATCAATGATCTCAAAGGACAAGAAAATATAAACTACACTATGATGTAACTCTGATGAAGATTCCATTCCAAATGAAATCGCTATTATCCTGACATTTGTTTGTGAGTTTACGAGGAACTCAAGATCGGTTAACTCTTAGGCCAATAGTCGCAACTAGCCAAAATCGAACTTGTCGTGATTTGTATGCTGGTCTCGTTATCTGCAAGTTTAATAAAGTTTCAGTATAAATGGATTCACTGTCGATCGGACAAAATTTTTCACCAGCATATGTATATTACAGACTAAAGTGTACCTCTCAAGAGAATTATCCGACCTGCTTCAAATTCAAACTTGTCCAAGATTGTATGGCTATCCTCATTACGTATAAGTATGAACGAAATCCCATTAAAACATGGTCACTATTGCTGGGACAACATTTTCCCCATTATACAGCTATGGGAACCAAACAGCAAGTAACTCTCATGTTAAATAGTCCAACCTGCCGCAAAATAAAAGTCGTCCAATATTTTAGCTGTCCCCATTGCCTATAAACTTGATGAGGATCACACAAAAAAGTTTTTACTGTGTATCTGCCAATCAATCCCAAAGTCGAAATGTCATGGCTTTCTTGAATACTTACAAGTTTGGTGTTGATCCAATCTAAAAAACATGCAGCTATCGCCCGAGCAACATTTACCACATTTTATGTTTATGGAGGACTTGTGTGAATATTTCAATATTCCAAAACGTCGAACTCGTCCAGGATTTTTCACATTAACTCGAAGTTTGATGAGGATCCAATACAAATATAGCCGCTATCGCTCGCAAAACATTTTCCCCATTATATGTTTATGGGACTTTGGGTTTCCGTGTCGACCATCTTGGATATCGGTACGGAACCATTCTCCATGTAGTACCGATGCCTCCCGCCTAGCTCAATCCGAGTTATGATATTGGAAAAGTTAACAATGGACGACGAACAAGCAGGCGGGAGGACGACAGACAACAGTTCTAGACAATTGCACAAGCTGGTTTTGCTCCGGGTGTGCTTATTATTACCAAACGGGTTGAATTGCAATACGCCAAGATTGTCCAAGGAACTGACTGAAAATGAAATCGAAACAGCCATTGTTACAATCCGTTTGTTGCCATTACTACTACAAAACGTTTAGAGTGCAATTTGAAATGGTCATTGCAACAAGTTTTTGCTTGTTTGTTTTGTATGTGTTTGAGTTTTACAGCCCAGTCAACACTATTTAGGCCATTTTAAGCCGGGCAGTTTATTTATCCACACTTTTCCTGGGCAGGCTTATACGTAAGTGGTTAAGCAGTACAGTGCGCATTCTTTCGCCAAAAACTGACAACATCCCTTTTTGAATCAGCGGATGGTATAGAATGACCGTAGAAAAGATTCCATGATTAATATCCACGAAAATATGTTGCCGACCCCGGCAGGTATCGAAACCGCGTCCTCCTGATCACCATTCAGACGTGCATCCGACTGAGCTAACGAGGCCGGCCATTGCAACAAGTTTATTATAATATACTTGGTGGATGATGAGAAATTTCTCCAAATTACAATTTTCCAGTCACTTTTATGATCTTTTTAAGACCTACAGGCAACTATGGTCAGTAGTATGTATAGTAGGACATTTTCCCCGAATGTGTACCTCCAGAGGTACACCTAGCTGGGTGACTCTATTTCGTAAATCACGGTTCCCAGGTTCCACCACCACGAAAACCGCCAGTACCCTCGCCAATCTTTGGCTCTCACCCCCGAAAGTGTAACTCATTAGGGTTATTGCACGCCAATCCATTCAAAACATCCCAAACCCTATTTCAGACAGTACGTTCCTGGCATGAACGTTTGAATGCGGTTTTCATACGCAAGGCGATAGAGGTGAGAAACCCCGAAAGTGTACCTCCAGGAGCTGGAAAGTAGAAGTGAAGGCAATGATCAGGAATCGATACAATTAACCCATAGTTCACAGCAGTGACAACAAAGGGAAAGAAACACAAACATAAAATAACTAGACCCTAATGGAAAAATAAATAGCGGAAAGCCAAAAGGACTATTACTTTCCAACAAAACGGAAGCCGCAAATTCACTCAAAAAACGTCCTGGTCCCATTTCAGACAGAGCGTTCCTGGCATGAACGTTTGAAATCGGTTTTCATATACAAGGTGATTGATACAAATGAGCTACCCCTGAAAGTATACCTCCAGGAGCTGGAAGCCATCAGTCAACTCAAAACACCACCCGGCCCCATTCCAGATAGCGCGTTCCTGGCATGAACGTTCGAATTCGGCTTTCAAATGCACCCCCCGAAAGTACCTCATGGAGGTTCTGGCACGCCACTCCACTCAAAACACCACACATCCCAATTTGAGACAGCGCGTTCCTTGAATGAAAGTTCGAATTTGGTTTTCCCTTTGGGGTCTCTGTCGATTCCTGATCATTTCCTTCACTTCTATTTTTCATATGCAAGGCGATCGCTACAGATGAGGTAAATACATCGAGTGAACGGATTCATACATTCTCGATTTGTTTCCCTTGCCAAACTGTTCTCGCATGAACGTTCGAATTCGGTTTTCATACCCCTCCACCCCCACCGAAAGTTTACTTCCAGAGATACACCTTCCGCTGGGAGGCCTATTTGGCAAACCATGGCTCCCAGGTTCCACCACCATACGTTCCCCCGAAAATGTACCTCCAGATATACACATTTCACTAGGGCCATTAGCTCCATAGCTCCCCGGAAAGTGTAATTCTAACTAGAGATATAGAGGAACACGACATACACCAACATAGCAAACCTCGACTCCCAGGTTCCACCACCACATCAAGGTGTACTTCCAATTAGAGATATATAGATACTTGGTACAGCCACACTTCTAATTTGAGATATAGAGGTACACGACATACACTAACATGCCAAGAGCACAGCTATCGCGAGAGGCCTACGTAAAACCCGATCTAGTAGGCTATCTGTATGAGAGGCAAAGAAAAGAAACACATCTCCAAAGCTAGGTATACAAGAACTCGGGGCAATGCAGAACAGGGGATCGCTTCGAATCGCCGCACCACAACTGTTGCTATCTAAGTAGGAGAAACAAATTTTGGAGCACTCGGGGCACACGTTCTATGAAAGATACCAAATCCCTTAACAGTTGATCGAGATATATATTCTCGCTGCCAAAGAGTTTGAAAAAGTGGTATAGTAAAAGACATCGTCTGTATCTTTCGCCAAACCAATTTCGCCTTCTGCAGGACAAAGTTGCGGAGTCGGAGCTGGCAGAAAGACATACAGGCAAATGTATCGACTGCCTTGCTACAATATTCGACAACGGCGTTCCACTACTGCTCCTTTTGGATGGCTCCACTTGCAAATGCGGTGCCACAAACAATTGCGTTGCTAGCTAGAAATGCCTTCGCTGGAAACATAAGGATATTCTAACAAGGACTACCACCAATGCTGCCACCGCTAGAGATTTCAGAGAGATCAAACTCTGCGAAGATATTTGCAACATCGAGAACCTGCATGGCGACGACCGTCATTTACGTCTTGTAAAAATTATGGCGAAGCTCTGTCCAAGCAAACGCGAATCATGTACGCGGCTCGCATGATACAATATCTGTAAAGAACTTGGAATAGAGCCCCTGTGTACCCCAACGGAATACACCCCAAATCCAACGTCTAGATTTGCCAAACACAAGCTTGCCCAGAGGAAGATTGGAATTTGACTCCACCCCAACCCTTCATTGAAGCAATTAAAATAAACAAGTTTGTTTAATTGAAAAATAAATAAGTTTATTTGTTTAAAACTTGTTTTCCAAAAGCGCCGGCTATTTCAACCAAGAGATTCTGTACAGGTAAGCCGAGGTAAGCGCACAGTAAGAGGCTGGATCTTTTGCACCAAAGGCATAAATGTCAATAATAGTTGCGGATGATAGCCCTTTTACACAACGCTCTGATTATACAACCATAAGAATTGCATCTCTATTTTCTATGGATAACCGATAGCCGGTTTTACTACAAGTCAGTGATTGTCACGTGAACATCAGTATTGAAGAGCATACCGTGCTATGTAACTTGGGCTCGACTGACAAACAATCAACTAAAAGACTTTTTCTCGGGGACTGACTTGACTCACAAAACTGATTACCGGAAATCGCAGAATTTCTCGTCGTCTCCATGGAGACAGTCTCGATAGTCATCGCAAAGATAGTATCTCGGAATTCTTATATCAGAGAGAAGACATCTGTAATATTTGGAACAGGTTGTTTCCTCTAAAACGAAACAAAAGTAATCATTATACAACTATCTAATACCTTTCTAGGGCACAATCAAAGCTATCAGCGCCCACATCACGAAAACATACCTACATAATTTTGACCCAATTTTACCCCACTTTTATATTGCAAAACTGGGGTTGTACAGGCGTAAAATTTATTTTTCTGATTTATGCTCTAAAATATAGATTGAGACTACTCGTTAGAACCGCCTAGATAAGGCGGTTCTAACGGGTACCTAAAATACATATTTTGAGCAGGAATAAGAAAAATATCACAATTTGCACCTGAAAATTTTCGTTTTTACGGCGGTAAAGTTTACAATGTATAAGAATATGGATGTTTTCGAAATGGAGGTGCTGTGGACAATCTGATGCAGTTTAGCCCGAGGCAGATCTACTAAAGTATCCTATCAAGATAAGGTTTGTTACAAAAAATGTGTAACAGAAGGTAGACTCGGTTCCGATCCTTTTGTGATCGATTATCACATGCAACCGAAGCAAGCGATTAAAGAAATCAGCACAAAACTACCCAGTAGATCCCGTATTACATGTGTCACGAGAACACAAACGTTAGCAGGGATAATATATAGTACAATTCCTCTATTAAAACCAACTTTAGGACTGTTTTAAAGTGGTCTTTAAGACCACTTTTGGACAGTCCCAAAGGTCGTATCTGACCAGAGATCAGTGTTTGCAGGAAACGCAAAGAAGACTGAATAAGCTTTAAAAAGCAGGTTTAAATTTAAGTGGTTTTAATAGCGAAATTTTACTATATACTTTTCTTATTTCTACTATATATTCTTCTGCTTATAATCAGAGTGGAAAATATGAAGCCGTCGAAACATAAGGGTCTGTAGCAAATCAATTAAGCATGTTACATGAACACGGGTGGTAATCAGGGGAACTAGCCCGAAAATGAGTCTATGGAAATTTGTTTCCTCGACGCATCCCGGAACTCTCGAGCTAGCTCCATCACCAGGAAACTTGTAAACAAAGGTAGGTGTTGAAGAGTTTTATCACCATTTTCTCCTTTGTAAGCTTTTTATAAAAAATCTTGCAATGCAGTGCCACATAGAAATGATTTAACTTTGTACCCCGCTAGAATTTGCCATGGAAATTTGCAGCGCTGGAGTATGAATGAAAGTAAACTTTTTATCACGGACCAGACCAATTGTCAATTTATGCCAACACGGAGATTTTGGCCGACGATTTTTCATTTTCCGTCAAAAGTAAGCCCTTCACACCCCCAGAAGCAACATCCCTAGTGAAATGAAACATGGAACGTTTGAAATAAGCAAAATATTTTGGCCGTGATTACGTAACTTGCGACTTATGACGAAATTACTGTCCGAGCTAGTCTTTTCGACAAGGAGCTAGTTCACTCGACATGGAGATATTGCCCTCAAAAATGAAGATGAAACATCCATCAGATGACTGGGGCCTGATTCGATGTCTTTCTATGGTCCCACCCAGTTTATCCAACTGTTTTGTTTTACCTCTGGCTAGTGGGGTAACAAGATACTATGCCCACAAGACGCCCCCCCCCTCTCAGTCGTTTCTCCCTGGTCGTTTCGTCCCATTTTGCACCCATAGCTGTTTCGTCCACAAAGCCTGGTCTTTTCGCCCCCTGAGTCATTTCGCCCACCTAGTTGCTTCGCCCCCTTCCAATTTAGAACGGATCAATGGATGGATGGATGTTGGTTGGATGGATGGGTACACTACAGAGAGGGGTAAGTGAGTGGGTATTTGGATGGATGGGTCCACTGGAAGACGGATGAACGAACGAACAAACGTACAGACGGACGGACAGACAGAAGGACATAAGCCTCTATCGGATATAATTCTCAAAATGTAGGGATGATACTTAGTCGAATGATTCATGAATAACTATATTAATCTAGGGAATAAAAAGTAAAGAGGCGCCCGATTATCTAGCACAGGAATATATATTTTTGCTGCATGTGCGGTATTTTTTCTGCTCAGGAATAGTCCTTTGGAACTTTTTCCTTGGAAAGCGCCCATCTGAAAAGAAAATAGAATATTCAATGTAACAATGTATTATGTCAAATCTCAATTTGAGTTTGCAGCTAAATGGTTAAACCAGACAGACAGCGCACTTAACCACCAGGCCCACTAGCCAGAGGTAAAGAAACCAGTTGGATAAACTGGGTGGGACCATAGAAAGACATCGAATCAGGCCCCAGTCATCTGATGAATGTTTCATCTTTGCGGGCACTATCTCTATGTCGAGTGAACTAGCTTGATTGTCGAGAAGACTAGCTCGGACAGTAATGTCGTCATAATTGGCAAGTTACGTAATCACGGACAAAATATTTTGCTTATTTCAAACGTTCCATGTTTCATTTCACTAGGAATGTTATTTCTGGGGGTGTGAAGGGTGTACTTTAGACGGAAAATGAAATAATTGTCAGCCAAAATCTCCGTGTTGACATAAATTGACAATTTTTTAGGTCCGTGATAAAAAGTTTACTTTCATTCATACTCCAGCGCTGCAAATTTCCATGGCAAATTCTAGCGGGTTACAAAGATAAATCATTTCTATGTGGCACTGCATTGCCGGATTTTTTTATAAAAAAATTACAAAGAAAAAATGGAGATAAAACTCTTCGAGACCTACCTTTGTTTTCAAGTTTTCTGGTAATGGAGCTAGCTCGACAGCTTCCGGATGTGTCGAGGGAACAAATTTCCACTGACTCATTTTCGAGCTAGTTCCCCTAGTTAACACCCGTGATGAATGTTCTAATGCGAAATGCATCAGTTTGTATTCACATTAAGGAAACACGCCTATACAAATACATTGTGAACGTTACCGCCCAAAAAAATGAAAGTTTTAAGATGAACAAAAATTGTGATTTCATTTCTTATTTCTGCTCAAAATATCGATTGTTGGTATTCGTTAGAACCGTTCTAACGAGCACCCACAATCTATATTAAAGAGCAGAAATAAGAAAAATAAGGTTTTTAATCCTGCAAACCCCAGATTTACTATATAAAAGTGGGGTTCAAGGGGGTCAAAATTATATAGGCGTGTTTTCGTGTTGAAAGAGAGGTTCGCTTAACTCATATACATTGAGGTTAAGAATACGGAAGTGGCTTTGATAAATAGTTATAAATTTTAGGAGTTCATTCAAAGGCGTCTTACTTTGCTGCAGTTAGTGAAATTGGTCAGGTTCCTTTTATAAATTCTAGATATTTTATGTCGGTTGTATTATTGTTTGGTTACATGCATTTACAGTTTAATCAAACACTGATTCACTTAAGGGGAATGGAAACACCTTCCGGGGAGGCAACTCCTGCAAAAGTATTTTTGTCTATCGTTTCAATAGGGGTCAACTCTGAAAGGAAAGAATTTGCTTCTGAGGAGCAAATTCTTTCCTTTAAGAATAGACCCCTTTTCCAGTGTGATAGGGCTTTTAGAAAAGCGAACAGGAAGCCCCGAAAGTTATTTCCTTTTGAAAAATGGCGGAAAAATGTTAGGTGTTCCTATTCCCCTTAAGGGAGCAACCAGTTCTGTTTGCCTCGCCAGAAATTTGGCAAACTCGATTAGTGTCTTTCAAACAATGATTGATGACTCTAAATGCATTTAAGTAATCATTTAGATCTATACAAATCCTTTCTATATGATTTGGCGAAGATAAATATTACAGTTTCAAAGCAAAGTGTGGTGGAAGGGTAAAGCACTCACGGACTATTTTAAATCCACACAGGATTAAAATAATCTCGCGAGATTTTACCTCCACACCCACGTGAATAAAAATCCCATAAAACATAAGAGGTTTTATCCCATGAAAAATACTACAAAGTTGTTAAATCATACTTGTAACTATCAAAATGGACATATTTTACATTAAAAAAAGCCGGAATATGGCTACTCTCACATTATTTTCAAGTTTTTCTCTCGGGATTTATATCAATGGGATTTTCAGGAGAAATCTACCTCGAGATTTTGTAATGTTCTTAAAATGCTCTGGATTCAAGATTTGGCGTGTCATTTCTAAGAATAAGGTCAACAGGGTCGCAAACAATTAGTCAAACATGAATATAACTATGTTCGTAAAAAAAAAAAAACAGGGGAATTTAAGGGGAATTGGAAGAACACCTGGCAGATTTTCCCGCCATTTTTCAATGTGAGTCAACTTTCGGGAATTCCTGTTCGCTTTTCGATATGCCCTGGCCCACTGAAAAAGGGATCTACTCTTAAAAGGAAGAATTTGTCCTTTAAGAGTTGACCCCTATTGTCATCGGAGAAAAAATGCTTTTGCAGGAGTTGCCTCCCATGTAGTTGTTACCATTCTCCTTAAATCCTATGGATTTGTTAATTTCTTATCCCATAACCGAAAACGGGATTTAACTCCACAGCATTCGTCTGATTTGCAATGCTTCAAATCTGATTAATACAAAATATTTTTGTCCATTTATTATAAAACATGAATCAGTTATGGACTGAAAACGTTTTTATATTTCCGTAACTCCCTATCATTACAAACCGTGTAGACCCAGGTCAGATGGCTTCTGACGACACTAGCTGAGGGACGTAGAAATCAAAAACTGATTTTTATGTATACATCTGTAAATGGGTTAGTCCCTTCATACATATCAGACATTATTCCTCCGCCAGTCGGAGAAATTAATCCTTATGCACTTAGAAACCAAAATGATATAACTGTGCATTTCTGTAGGACTGGGATATCACGCAAAGCATGTTTTAAATATAATATGAAAAAAGAGCAACAGAATACTCCTAAAGTTCCAAGTTATTACAGAGACGGCATCCAATATCTTTCAGTTTTACATGCTTAACTTAGGAACAATTGCAGCAACCTGTCTTTTGATCTATATATAAACCATTTATCTCCAAATCCTACATGTAGTTGCTCTGAAGATATCGAGGATGCTGAACACTACTTGGTAAAGTGTACACAATATACTAATGAAAGACTCTTCCAATCGACCAGACAATTTAATCCGATGAACATTCATACCCTTCTTTTTGAAAACGAAAATCTATCGGCAGAAGAAAATAGCATCATTTTTAAAGCTGTGCAAACATCCATTAAGGATACGCGAATATTTACTAATTAGTGAACTAGCCTGCTGTTGAGTCACAACCAGCCAGACAACATTTAGTTTATTTCATTTTTTTTCTTATAGTAATTTACATTATTTCATAATTTACTCTCATCTACTTATCGCTTTGTTGTTTGTTGAAAAATAAATATTCAAATATTAACTATTTGTCAATTGGCCATTTTGTGTGAAAGTAATTGTCCTTTTGGTTTTCCTCTATTGATGTTTCCACCAGGTCTAGTTATTAAATGTTTGTGTTTCGTTCCATTTGGTGTCTCTGATGGGAAGTGCTGATTAATTGTATCGATTCCTGATCATTGCCTTCACTTCCATTTTACAAGAAAAATATATATTTTTTCCTTGTTGTACTTAATTCTAACACAGCGCGCCTATATAGGCAATGGAAAACAACTGTTTTATTCTACAACAAATCACGACAAGGAAGAGCGTGACGACTAACGTCATTAAAAAGTACCAATTAATGACGTCACTACTCAATTTCCTGGACGTTAGACGGTGTAACGTCATACTCCCGCATGGAAAACGTTAGAAAAGGGTATAAATGCATGTGTTTCAGCCGATAATTTTAGCGGGATTTATTCTGACATGTCGAAAATTTGTGAGATTTTAAATGGAAACAACAGCAATATTGCCTATTTTCGGCGTGTAAGAATCGAAATAGATCAGCTCTAGTTTGTGATTTGTTGAGTAATAAATCACAGTTTGTCGGTCAGTTGTAAGTAGACAAATCACGCGCGCTACGCGCTCGTAATTTGATCGTCAGTTGTAAAGTAGATCAAATCACGGGCGCGTAGCCCGCGTGATTTGTTACAACTGACCGACAAACTGTGAATTATTGCTCAACAAATCACAGAGTTGATCTATTTCTTAAGTAAAGTATGTTAGATTGTCTTGTTTTTCGGAAATAGCGTGAATTTTTAACAAAAATATTTTGTGCTTACATAAGCATTTGTTTCATTAAAGAGAATGATGTTATTAATGAAATGACGTAGTTCATGAGGTAGTCAATCAAATGCCCAGGCAAGTCTACCTACAAGCGCTGGGGCGTTTACTGATCTGCCATATGATATTGAGGCATTGGGGTTGCTTCATGCAAGGTGTCATTGGTTTAGCACAATAAGCAATCGGCGCACGAGAATATATAGAACATAATGAGTTGTTATCTCATATGCCGGTTATAAACTTTTAACGAATTGCAGTCCTACAAAGTGTATTAGGCACTTTACATTTTAAGCAAATTACCTGTAGCTTCCATATAAATGACTGTAAAGCTTCCTTTGTTCAAGTCAATGGCAGGCGGCTGATAAATTACAGATGCGTGGTTTGTCGTCGTCGATACAGATGGAGGTGGGATGCTACCACAATATTTTCCTATCGATTTATCGTTGTCGAAAATCTGGCATGAAAAGCTAAATATCAAACGACTTATATTACCTGCTTAACAGAGAAATTCCATGATTTCTACCAAACATATTTTCCTTTTTGCTGAAAAGAAATGTTTCCTGTCAGCTTGGGAAAAATCTCTTTAGCTGGAATTACTTTTTGGCATAAGATACAAGACATCACTTTGCAGTGAAATCGATATATTAAAACGCAGACAAGTTTCAGTCACTTCGACGTTATTAATGACGTCATGGCAATGGCGTCTTGGAAGTATCAACAGAGGTTCAGAACGCATGACGTTTGAGTCGGCTGTAACATTGAAACAAAGAACACATAACCATTGGATTAGAAAAACGTGATGCTTTCTATACTCTCACATGTTTATTTATTTATTACTAAAACACTTTGTTTCTTCTATTTTCATTCAAATCTGTAGAAATCGCTTTCAAAATGGCACATATCGAGATCTTATTCCAATCAGCTTCTGCAAAAACTACGCTGATTGAACCGTTAACATGAGCTGTAACAGACACATGTACAAAAATTCATATCCAAAATACAAGATCCAAACTGTCCTAAAAGTCTATGGCAGTGCATGTAAACAATGTTGGCAGCCTTTATAGCGCAGTGGTTAATGCGTTCGACTTGTGATCGAGAGATTGTGCGTTCGAACCGGCCACCGGTATCGAGGTGTGTCCTTGGGCAAGACACGTCATGACACTGCTCCTCTCCACCCAGGTGTAAATGGGTAGCAGTGGTGTAAAAGCCACTGCCTCTCTCTCGCGCGCGTAAAAACACCCGGAATGAGTGTTCGAGAGCGATTCAATAAGCTTGCAGATTTCATCGCAACCGAACTAAAATAAATTAGTATAAATTAAGCCTGGCAAAAGAGCGGGAAATACTCATATTTCCCTGTGCGGCGGGAAATACAGGGAATTCCCGGGAAATACAGGGAATTCCCGGGAAATACAGGGAATTCCCGGGAAATACTGGGAAATATATATTTACATAGATGATACCAATTGCGACTGCTTAATATATCCAAACTACCTAGTTATTTAAAAGTAAAATTCATTACGAAAACACGCCTATACAAATGCATTGTAAACTTAACCGCCGAAAACACGAAACTTTTACGGTGAAAAAGTGTGATATTTTTCCTATTTCTGCTAAAAATATAGATTGTGCCGCCTCGTCGAGGTGCTTCTAACGAGTACCCTCAATTAATATTTTAGAGCAGAAATAATAAAAATAAAAGTTAACCCCTGTAAATCCCAGTTTTACCATATAAAAGTGGGGTTCAAAGGGGTCAGAATTATATAGGCCTGTTTTCGTGATGATTTCAAGTTCCTGCAGGGCTTGAAAATTCCGCATGTCTGCTTGCAATGAGAAAAAAATACATTAAAGGACATGAAAAAGTTTGTCTAGTCCTAACGATATTTATCAAAGTTTACATGCTCTTAGTCATGTAGAGCAAGTGAAATTTTGAAGAATTTTCCAGCCCTTTTTATACTGTATAACTTGAAAGATCTATAGTCTTTTGCCTTCATATAGAATGTATATAATTTTTTTGCAAATAGTTTTTAACTTTCAGCCATTTCCCTTGAATTGTAAATACATGTAATTTTTATACTTAAGTGAGTATCTGTAGATAATTTAAGAAACCTGTATGCTTAAATCAACTTTGTTCTTTTAATACCTGTCTAAAACAAACAATTAAATTGTCATACCTTTTAGCATTAGGAGTATGATTACTTGACAAACTTGCAAACAAACCTTTTCTAGTGTAAACATCCTTAAAATTCAAACATCTAAACAGTTGTTGTAAATCTCAAACAATTGAACTGTGTGGTAACTTACACTTAAGCATACAAATGTAGTTCCAATTGCAAACTCTCTTAAAGAAGTAAGTGATTCTGATCTAGGTCTGCACTGTTTGCCCAGGCATGTCTGTCCATAATATTGGAATTATTATGGTATTTTATCTTCTTGAGCATATGAGTTAGTTTATATAACTCTCTGCACCCTATACATAACAACATATCACTTTATATTTATGCTTGTGTTTTGTTGAGTAAAAGCAGACTTATGACATTTGGAGAGGCATATTGCAAAATAGCTAACTGTTCATTATTTCAATTAAATTACACAAATATTAATACTGTTTTTCTATGTAAGAACCTAACAAAAATATATTTCCCACTATTTCCTAGTATTTCCCACTTTTGCTGAAATTTGGAGTAGTTCCCAGGACGGTAATTACCGGTAAATACCAGTTGGAATTCCCGACACCGGTATTTACCGACCAACCTTGAATGAAGCATACAGATTATTCATGTCTCCTATTTCAAATATTGGATTTATAAACCTCGGGAGGTAAAATAATCCGATAAAGAAACGAAAGTTTACAAATAGAGGTTTGTAAATCCCAAATCTAAAACTCGGGAGGAAAAACAATCCGTTAAAGAAACTCGTGCTTCGCACTCGTTTCTTTATCGGATTGTTTTACCTCCTGAGATTTATAAATCCCATATTTAAATAGGAGAATGAATAAACTCTATATATTCGAAGCATTCGAAAAACGTAATTGGAAGTTCAATTCATGTATTGTCAGACTTAATAATAACGAGGTTTGTTTGGTTATTTGTGTTCACGGAGATGTTGCACTGATGAGTTAGGAGGCCTTCATGCGGACTGAACAAATCATATGTCTAAATCGCGACGGAAGTAAGGGCGAGGATTGTGGATTGTGGCCACGTAAAATCAATTTAAGCCCACCCCCGGCGGAGTTTGTTTCCGATGGCCGTCCCAGGGCGGTTCTTCTGTCGCGGTTTATTTTTGTTATTGTTTGTCTTTGGGTCTTTGTATCGCTTATATTATTTTATTTTGGTTAGCCTATTGGCCATTTTGTGGGAAAGTTACCGTACCTTTGGTTTTCCGCCATTGATGTTTCCATTAGGTCTGCTGTTTCATGTATGTGTTTCTTTCCCTTTGGTGTCTCTGATGGGAGCTGTGGGTTGATTGTATCGATTCCTGATCATTGCCTCCACTTCTATTTTGGAATGCCCGATTTTGATATTTTCTCGATTCTTGACAGTCGAAAGCTTCAAACTAGATCACAAGGCACCAGAAATAAATTGCAACTATAAACGTAAATAACGTGCTTTTAAAAGAAACAATATCAGGCTGATGTGACCGTCCATAGTGTTATTGAATTATGGACGCCACTCAAAGTTCATTACCCATTTCTGAATTACGTATTCGGGACACCGGGGTGCATAGATTCCACGATAGTTCTAATCAGTTTCACGATGCTGCCCTTTTAATTAGAGGTTATACGTAGCATGCTCTTCGTCCTTTCATCGATTCTGAAATTAATCACACGCGTCATTACATCAAAATATCCTTCATTAATAAGGGTTTGGAATATATTGATTTGCCTAATGTCTTCCTGGACAGTTCGGTTATTTCATCCATTCCTGCTTATTTCAAAATACTGAAACACCCATAAATTGCAATACATATAATAAACCTGTTAGATCTATCATTTTCTATTTCAATAAACTTGTTTCTGATCTTGATATTGACACTAACACCCTTGATACGTACGATTGTAAAAATTCAATGTATTGCTATCCTGCTGCTGGTAATATTCTTACTGGCAATTTAAAAATTATTCCAGATTCTAGGATTCGATATATAATTTACAAAGGACCGAAATATCGATTTCCTTCTAAAATTGATTTCAATAAGTGTAGAGATGAAATCGCTGCTGCCTTGAAGGAATTTGGTAATCGATGGTGTAAACGAGAGTATGTTGAGCATAAAGCTCTCAAAGAATGGAAACTTAGCATTCTTAAACTAGTGAACAAACGCTTTTCTTCCTACTCTCAATATACGAAGTTATTACCTCCTAAACTTAAGACGTCTTTACGTCACCTTAAACTTGGTATTCAAGAATGCCATAAGAAGTTTGTTTTGGCTCCAGCAGACAAGGTCGCTACTAATACGGTCCTTGTTTGACGGCTCCTCTACGTTAACACTCTTCAGCAAGAATTTGGTGGTACTAAATAGAAGAGAAGGCAATGATCAGGAATCGATACAATTATCCCACAACTCCCATCAGAGACACCAAAGGGAAAGAAGCACAAACATGAAACAACTAGACCCTTATAGAAACAGCAATAGCGGAAAGCCAAAAGGACAGTTACTTTCCCACGAAATGGCCAACTGCCATCCAAAACAAAATAATATAAGCGATACACACACTCAAAGACAAACGATAAAAACATAAACCGCCACGGAAGAACCGCCTTTGATCGGTCTATGAACTACAGCCTTCTAATAAAGTTTTAAATAAATTGAAATCCGGACGTTTTCGTGGTTCAAGACTGTCAACTTATGATTTTTCCACCCTTTTATACCGCACTTCCTCTTAATCTAATAAAAGAAAATAAATGGTCAACTGAAATGCGACTAGCAAATCAACCAGAGCATCAGTATGCAGCGCACTGTTGAAGCGGTTCTGGTCAAAGCAGAGAAGATGATTTTCTTTCACGTCTGGTGACTGTAGATGATATCTGGGTCCAAAACAAAAATTTATAAGCGATACACACATTCGAAGACAAACATAACAAAAATAAAACACGACAGAAGAACCGTTTTGGAATGGTCAGTGAAAAGAATTTTACTGTGGGACTTAAATCAATTGAACAGGGGGGCAATCCTCTACCAAACTTCCGTCGCAATTTAGATAAATAGTTTGTTCAGTCCGCATGAAATCTTCTGTCGTGGTTTATTATTGCTATCTAAACTAGTAAGAAAATGTCATTCAGGAAAGGCCATTATCTACGAACGCAACCGTCTCCAGTCTCATAAAGAAAGTGACTCGGAGGCACACACAAAAACAGACGAAACATGAACCAACGGCACAAAGCCAAAAAACAAATAAGACTCTGCAAGAGAACAAACGCCTTGGGACGGTCAGTAGTAAATCTACTCGGCGGGGGGGGGGGGGGAGGGGGGCTTCAACTCCGGAGTTTATGCAATTTCAAACCTCGCCCACTATTAAACAAAATAGCAATAGCAAATTAATCCGCATGGAGGCTTTCTAGCTCAACATTGAGTTATGATAAAATACATGAAAATAGTTATGTATAGATTAATATTATCATGAATCAGGGTTGAGGACTTAACAACAATCCGACGTCAGAGCAGAAGAAAACCACCAGTTAGATCACGGAGGTTCGAATCCAAGAAATATCCGGCTCCAATCTTCCCGAATTCAAAGGATTTACGGTGGGCTCTATGTTTATCATTGAGTGTGTGTATCACTTATACCTTTTTGCTTTGGATGGCCCATGGACTATTTTATGTGAAAGTAACTGTCCTTTTGGCTTTCCGCTATTGATGTTTCCATAGGATCTAGTTATCTCATGTTTGTGTTTTTTCACCTTGGCGTCTCTGATGGATAATGTGGGCTAATTGTAACGATTCCTGATCATTGCCTTCATTTCTACTTTCCTTACTCATCAGTCCAACATCCACGTCAACACAAAAGTCAAACAACCACAGAGATGAAACAACAGTGAGGACTCGACAGCAAGAAACAATTGAAATGCTGCAGTCAAAGCAAACCAACAGTTAGACGCCGATGGGCCCAACCAGAGACAGTGCATCAGGTACTAACCCGCATTACATATATGAGCCAAGTGTGTCTTTTGTTTGGCCCGTCGAGTCTAACTGTTGCTTTCTTTTGCTCCGGCATTTCAGAGGTCCCCACTGTTGTTTCATCTCTGTGGTTCTTTAATTTTTGTGTTCAAGGAGATGTTGAACTGATGAGTTAGGAGGCCTTCATGCGGACTGAACAAATAATTTGTCTAAATCATGACGGAAGCAATGGCGAGGATTGTGGCCACGTAAAATCGATTTAAGCCCCCCACCCCCCCCCACCCCCCACCCCACCAGTAGAATGTGTTTCTCTGACCATTCCAAGGCGATTCTTCTGTCGCGGTTTATTTTTTGTTATGGTTTGTCTTTGAATGTTTGTATCGCTTATATTATTTTGTTTTGGATAGCCAATTGGCCATTTTGTAGAAAAGAAACTGTCCTTTTGGCTTTACGCTATTTATGTTTCAATTAGGGTTTGTTGTTTCATGTTTGTGTTTCTTTCCCTTAGGTGTCTGTGATGGGACCTGTGGGTTAATTGTATCGATCCCTGATCAATGCCTTCACTTCTGTTTTACGCTGGAAGCGTCATGGAATCTGAGGCCTGGCCCACCCTTGTGCAGTTAAAGAATATAGCAAAGTTATCAACCTGGTTGAGTTAACTACCACGAATGCAGTCTTTCGTATAATATTTATGTTGTACCCAAACTTTTTTATATCAAAGAATGATTTTTCAAAATTGGGTACTTAAATCATTGCAAACATATATTTGTCTGATATGTCACCATACAATTCGGGCTCCGTTAGACCTTTTTGCGGAAGAACATTAAATCAAACTTTGAATTTTGAAATCAAATAGGAATGACGTCTATAAAATTTAGAAAAGGCTTTGCGTAGCTTATGATACTGATACCCCTGATTAAGAAGTTTAGCAGTTTACAAGGTATTACAAGTGTTGACGTCAGTTACATGACTAGACACTCCGGAAAATCGAATTAATTACGAAATATAAACACCATAGGATGTAGCACAGGGAACATCACCATCCAATAAAGGAAAATTAACAATCTCATAATGAAAATCATCGCTTTTATCATAACTTTTGCAAGAAACAAACCCATCTACAACATACGTATGTAAATCAAATGACGAGGCCTCGTTATCAGAAGACTTTGCGTTATTTAACTGAAGTAGTGTGGCTTAATTTGACTTATCAAACCATCGAAATAAGTATTGTCACTATTTAATAAATCACCTCAATATCTAGAAGTCGAGCTAAAGGCTTGAACGATTTCACATTGGTTTTCAACGGAAAGGGACATCATGAAGTATCTTTCATAACGAATCAAGAACAGATCAGTCACAAGGGGTACGCAATTCTTACCCATCGGAATACCCACAATTTGTCTATATAGCTTAGTACCAAATCTTATTAAATATTGTCAAGTAGACAGGTGAGAGCTTCACACACTTTCTAACTTGACCAAAAGGTATATTTTTATGCTCTTCAGAAGTGAAAAAGCACATTTCTTACATTACTTGCAAGGTGACCGTCCCCATGAAATGTCCATAAAATTAAATCATAAAGTATTTCTTTTTGAAGATTGCGCGGAAGTGTAGTGTAAAGCGCGGCAAAAGCATAAGTAGACAGACTTGAAGCACGAAAACGTCTGGACTTCATTTTTTTAAACTTCATTAGAATGTTTATCGACCAAAACAGATTTCTCTTTCAGAGACTTTGTCGCAATATTTAATCACGTTGTTTTGCTGGCGGTAAAACGTGGCGTTAATAATTCGAAACGTTCAGTTTTGGTACAAGAGGTTGAATTTGAAATAAACCGAGCTTTGCATGGTCTTTTATGAAGTTTAGGTAACCTATATGACATAGGAATCTTGTCCTGGCCTTTTATAACACATACAACAAAATAGAAGTGGAGGCAATGATCAGGAATCGATACAATCAATCCACAGCTCCCATCAGAGACACCAAAGGGAAAGAAACACAAACCTGAAACAACAGACCGAATGGAAACATCAATAGCGGAAAGCCAAAAGGGCAGTTACTTTCCCACAAAATGGCCAATAGGCTATCCAAAATTAAATAATATAAGCGACACAACCTCGTGGCTGAATGACAAAAATGATCATCAACTACAGCCCTCTCTAAAGCCAAAGGCTACAGCTCATAGGCCTTAATACCATATATCGCTTGCTGAAGAGTGATAACATAGAGGAGCCGTCATACAACGACGACCTTGTCAGCGGCCTTGTCTGCTAAAGCCAAACACAACTTTTTATTGAACTCTTGAATACCTAGTTTAAGGTCACGTTAAGTTCTCTAAGGTTTAGGAGGTAAGTCGAATTTTAGAGAGTAGAAAGAAATGCATTTGTTCATTAGTTTCAAAATGCTAAGTTTCCATTCTTTAAGGGTTAGTAAGACGCCATAATATGCAACGCCGTTTAGCGATAACATGTAAGCGTGCAATAGTAAGACAGCGTGCCGATTTCGAGTTACGCATTAAGTGACATAATTGGCAGTAGAACGTCATTATATGCAACGTCGCCTAACGGTAAGATTTAAGGCACCCATGTAAATGTTGGTTGGTGCCTGATGCTCTGTCTCTGGTCGGGCCCAGCGGAGTCTATTTGTTGCTTTTCTTTTGCTCCAGCATTTCAGTGTTTTCTTGCTGTCGAGTCCTTCACCGTTGTTTCATCTCTGTGGTTGTTTGATTTTTTGTGTTCACGGAGATGTTGCACTGATGAGTAAGGAGGCCATCATGCGGACTGAACAAATAATGTGTCTGAATCGCGACGGAAGTAAGGGCGAAGATTGTGGCCACGTAAAATCGATTTAAGCACCCCCCCCCCCCCAGTAGAATTCGTTTCACCGACCGTTCTAATGCGGTTCTTCTGTCGAGGTTAATTTTTGTTATGGTTTGTCTTTGAGTGTTTGTATCGCTTTTATTATTTTGTTTTTGATAGCCAATTGGCCATTTTGTGAGAAAGTAGCTGTCCTTTTAGCTTTCCGCTATTGATATTCCCATTAGGGTCTGTGGTTTCATGTTTGTGTTTCTTTCCCTTTAATGGGAGCTGTGGGTTAATTGTATCGATTCCTGATCATTGCCTTCACTTCTATTTTAAGTAAGACGCCAGAATATGCAACGTCATTTAGCGGTAATATGTAAGCGTGCAATAGTAAGACAGCGTGCCGAGTTCGAGTGACGCATCAAGTGACATAATTGGCAGTAGGACGTCATCATATGCAACGTCGCCTAGCGGTAAGATTCGAGGCACCCATGTAAATGTGCAATAGCTAGAAAGCGTGCCCAGTTAGAGTGACACATCGCGCAAAAAGGCTATATAATTTTGGCCCCGTAAACCCCCATTAGATATAGTGAACTGGGGTTTACAGGGTATACATTAAATTTCTGTGTTCCGCCCATTTTTACATTTTTTCCCAAATGCATAGATATTGGGTACTCGTTAGAACCGTCTCGCCAGAACCAACAATCTATGTTTTGAACAAAATATGAAACATATCAGGATTTTTCATCTTAGAAATTTCTTTTTTGTGGTAAAATGTTTACTATATTTGAATAGGTCTGTTTCCGAAATGACAAACGCTGTGGTGCAGTGATAAAGCATCGGATTTGAGATTGAGATGTAGCCGGTACGATCCCCACAAGCGTTGTTTCCTTGAGCAAGAGACTTTATCCACATTGCTTAGTACTTGTTCCTTCCCAGGATAAGAGGGCTACATAGAAGATGAGTACTAGTGCTAAATATGTTACCCTCTATAAATAAGGTCGATTATTTGTATTATTAGTATTATTACTGATTTTGTCGGGTTTTTCTAATCATCCAATTTTTATATGTACATTGTGAGTACTCGTTGAAATCGCCTCATATAATTATATATGTGGTTTATATTCTATATATCCTACCTCAAGATTGGTGACAGAACACACTGTTGAAAGTTTTAATTTAATTGCCTTTACGACAAATACAATAACTTTATCGTCCTGCAACGTTATAATCCAAACGCATTTAGTAGACGAAACGTATTGGTCTGAAATGGTGATGTACCCAGATGGCGTTGTGAAATTTCCGCCACATTCACTGTCTTGTCCTGTAAGTATATAATTGGGTTAACACGTAAATACATTTGATTTCGCTCGACAAACATGCACGTTTGTGTTTACCTTTGTCGGTATTGAACAATATTTAAATTCAACAAATTGTGTAGATGGACTGGGCGAATGCATGGACGGGAGAGGGAAATGTCTATTCTCCGTCGTCCTATGTTGATTGACAATGACAACTTGAGACCTAAAAATTCGAAAGGTCACCCACTTAATAATGCCTTTTCCGGTCTAGCTTTTCACCCGAAAATGGGGTCTTGGCGACTGTTGGAGTCCCAGACACCACAAAACTTTATTGGCAGCACATGAACGATATATATACAGTATTGTTAATTTATTTTATTTTAACTGAAAATGGAGAAATCTAAACGAGCGTTTTTACTGGTGTAAATCCGAAACACTGGAATGCTTATCTATTTTCACTGCAGCTGGTGTTGTGCCGTGTTGCGGCCGAAAAAAGTCTACCCGTACAGCATCTTAGTGCAGATATAAATATTTTTGGTCCTTTGGGATCATTGACTTTATTTAGAATCATTTTGAAAATAGTGTTCTGCTTAAGCCGGTGCTTGGGGGCGTGACCGGTTTTGCACATTTCAGTACTGGTCATGAACAGACTCATTAAAACCGAGTCTGCTATGTTCGTTTATTGGTGTATTCATTGCTTCCAAAGAATCTAACTATTTAGAACTCATTTTATTTGATTATAGCCATTTTTATTTTATATTTAAGTTGAAAATAGAGCATTCTAAATGAATGATTTTGCTGGTATGAATCATAAATATACAGTGGTGACAGCGTTCTACCTTCCCGTTTTTGCGTTTGGTTCCGTTTTGAAATCGCTGCAAAAAGTTTGCGTTTCGGCAACGTTTCTTATCGTTTTGACCAATCAAATACAGAGCTGAGCTTTTCTTGCAAACGATAAATTGCGCATTCGCTCTGAAAAGATGCAAACTCTTATCGAAACTCTGTTCTCCGTTTAGGCCAATAATATATGCGTTTGACACCGTTTGTATTGACGAACCAATCGAATATGCTTGCGCTCGAGTCGAGTTTGAATATATCAACAGATGTTGTCATTTATTGACTTTATGAGCAGGACAAATAACATCTTGTGCTAATCTAATATTTATACGCATTATAAATTTCATGCCCAGCTGAGCATGGAAACTTATCTTGGTGCCAGATTATGCGAAAGACGTTGTTTAAGCCACGATTGTGTTTGGTAAAATAAATATGAATTAATATCTTTAATACTGCGGAAAAAAGTAATTTCTCATTTTATCGAAACAAGAGGAAGATATAAAGTAATGATATTTCCCGTTGGTTCGTTATACCGTGACGCGACTCATTTTATAGCTTGGAACTTCGAGCGTTGGACACCTCAATTCTCTGCTTACTCTTTTCCCTCTGGGTAAGCGATGCCCATCTTTGAAAAACCACCAAACGTAGTCCGGCAATTTTCAAGTCTTCCATCAATAAACTTGCACAGCTGAGCATGGAAACTTATTTTGGTGCCAGATTATGGGAAAGACGTTGGTTAAGCCACGATTGTGTTTGGTAAAATAAATAAATATGAATTGATATTTTAATACTGCAGAAAAAAGTAATTTCTCATTTTATCGAAACAGGAAGAAGATATAACGTAATTATATATCCCGTTGGTTCGTTATACCGTGACGCGAGTCATTTTATAGCTTGGAACTTAGAGCGGTGTTCACGTCAATTCGCTGCTTACTCTTTTCTCTCTGGGTAAACGATGCCAATCTTTGAAAAACCACCAAACGTAGTCCGCACAATTTTCTAGTCTTCCGTCAATAGGGGAAAAAGAAATTAAGGAAAATATCCGCAGTTACGTTGGATTAAGAATAATTAACTTTAAGATTGAAACACGCTATGTTTTTCATATAGCGTGCGGCATTCTTGGTCTTTTTATCTCACCTGGGCCGAAGGCTCCAAGGGAGCTTGTAGGATGGTAGTCCCTACGTCGTCCGTCGTCCGTCCGTCCGTCCGTCGTCCGTCAACACTGTTGACCAGCTATATCTCTGCAGCCTGCATGCTGATCTCAATCATTTCTTATCTGTACCATGCATCTGGAGGGGCATTGATGACATTAGCTTTTTATCGAAATCGCTCGAAAACTTTGGTTGCTATGGCAACCAAAAGGTCGCATAGACTTACAACGGGAAAATGCTTGTCATCACCGTAGCACCTTCAGTTTTGATCGGATCTTTCTGAAACTTATACGTAAGGAGGCTAGTGATGAAAGCTCGGAAGGGTTTGAAAACCGGCCAAGTGGGCCAATTTATCATAGAGTTGCGTCCCCTTGATTGCTAAAAATGCCGATTTTTGACATTGGCATCACCGTAGCCCCTTTCAGTGTTGATCAGATCATTCTGAAACTTACATGTAAGGTGGCAGGGGATAAAACCTCGGATGAGTTCGAAAACTGACCAAGTCAGCACATTTATCATAGAGTTGCGTCCCTTTGATTGCTGAAAATGCCAATTTTTGACCTTGTAATAACCGAACCCCCTTGAGTTAAGATCGGACCTTTCTGAAACTTATATGTAAAGTGGCTGGGGTAAAACCTCGGAAATGTTCGAAAACCGGCTAAGTCGGCACGTTAATCAAAAAGTTACGACCCTTTGATTGCTGAAAATGTCGATTTTTGATCTTGTCATCACTGTAGCCCCTTTAGCTTTGATTGGATCTTTCTGAACTTATATGTAAGGTGGCTGTGGATAAAACCTCGAATAAGTTCCAATACTGGCCAGGTCGGCCAGTTTATCATAGAGTTACGTCCATTTGATTGCAGGAAACCGATTTTTGGCATTCTCATCACCGTAGCTCCTTCAGTTTTGATCGGTTCTTTTTGAAACTTATATGTAAGGTGGCTGGAGATAAAAAAAATCGTATGAGTTCGATAGCATGCCAAGTCAGCCCATTTATCACAGCGTTACGTTCCTTTGATTGCTGAAACTGCCGATTTTGACCTTGTCATCACCGTAGCCCCTTCAGTTTTGATTGGATCTTTCTGAAACTTATATGTGATGTGGCTGGGGATGAAAGCTCGGTTGAGTTCGAAAACCGGCCACTCGGTCCATTTATCATACAGTTGCATCCCTATGATTGCTGAAAATGCCGATTTATGGCCCTGTCATCACCGTAGCCTCTTCAGTTTTGATTGGATCTTCCTGAATCTTACATACAAGTAAGTCAGGTTTAAAAGCTCGAATGAGTTTGAAAACTAGCGATATGGGTCGATTACTGTCGGAGTTATGTCCCCCCCCCTTGCTGAAAATGCTTATTTTTTTACCATGTCATCATCGTTGCCCCTTCAGTTTTGATCGGATGTTCTTGAAACTGACAAACAAGTAAGTCAGGGATAAAAACTCGGATGAGGACGAAAACTCGGAGGTCGGCCTATCATAGAGTTACGTCCCCTTGATAGCTGAAAATGTCTATTTTGACCTTGGCTGTAGCCCCTTCAGTTCCATCGGATCTTCTTGAATCTCACATGTCAGTAAGTAAGGGATAAAACGTCAGTTGAGTTTTAAAAATGGTGACGTCGGCCTTTTTCATCGCTTTGATTGCTGAAAAAGTCCACTTTTGACAATGTTATCATCATAAGTCCCTAAGTTTTGAACATACCTTCTTGAAACGTACATATAAGTAAGTTAGAGATAATAGCTTGAATGCGTTTGCAAACTAACATTGTTGGCACATTACTCCCAGAGTAAAGTCCCCTTCTTTGCTGAAAAGCCTATTTTGTACCTTGTCATCACCATTAGTCCTTTAGTTTTGATGAATCTTCCTGAAAGCAGCATATAAGTAGGTTGGGATTAAAAGTTCGCATGAGTTTGAAAACAGGTGATGTCTTCCTATCTCTCATAGAATTACGTCTCCTTGTTTTCTGGATCTTTTTGAAATTTATACATAAGTAAGTCAGGGATGTAAGCTCGGATGAGTTTGAAAACTGGCAAGGTCAGTCTATTAATTGTAGTGTTGCATCCCCTTGCTTGCTGAAAATGCCTATTTTTGACCTTGTCATCACCGTAGCCCCTTCAGTTTTTATCAGATCTTCTTAATAAGTCAGGGATACAAGCTTAGTTGAGTTCAAAATCTGATGAGGCCAGCCTATCTTTCATAGAGTTCCGTCCCTTTTAATTGCAGAAAATGCCTATTTATAACCTTGTCATCACTATAGCTACATGTACTTTAGTTTTCGTCAGATCTTCTTGAAACTTATGTATTAGTAAGTCAGGGATAAAAGCTGAAACAAGTTCGAAAATTGACGAGGTCAGCCAAATTATCATAGAGTTACATCCCTTTGTTTGCAGAAAAATCATGTTTTCGCCTGTTATTGTCCTTGTCATCAGCATAACTCCATGAGTAACAACTGTAACTTCCTGAAACTTTGAATCTGTTCGCTCAAGTGAGCGATACAGGACCATCCATGGTCCTCTTGTTTCTGTGGGATTCAATACTACTACTACTACTAATAGTAATAGTTATTAATAATATTATACTCATTTTATATACTACAACCACCAACACTACTACTACTGATAATAATAATAATAATAATAATAATAATAATAATAATAATAATAATAATAATAATAATTATAATAACAATCTCCCACACCCCACAGGCAGGCAGTTGGAATTTACAGGGATATATATTATTTTCTTATTTCTGCTCACAACCGTAGATTGTGGGTACTCTTTAGATCCGTTTCCCTGGGGCGGTTATTACGAGTATCCACAATCTATGTTTGGATTTGTCCATAAGTTCGGGTCTGAAAAATGCGTTCTGTTGATGTGAAAATTGCAAATTTAGCACACGGGTATGTTGTGGCAATGGTAATAAAAAAATAAATAAATAAATGAAACACTACTACGTCAAAAGCACACTTTATCGAAATAGAACAAAATCAAACGGCATTTTGCCCATTGGTTACTTTTGCCTAGGAGTGTCTCACTAAGTATGTATATGTTCTGCGCAAAGTAGGAATCGGTACAATTCCGGAATTGTCCTGCGAAAAGTAGGAATTCTCACTTTGTTGCCCAGAGTAAGAATTCCTACCTTGCGCAAGACAATTCCCGAATTGTCTCTGCGCAAAGTGAGAATCGGGACAAAGTAGGAATAATTAAATAAGTCTGTATCTAATTTCGAACTAAACTCAAACCTTTTATGAATCTTATCAAACTATAGATAGTAAATTCTTGAGAAAGATATTAGATATTGAAATAATTTGGGAACAGATTAAAAACATGCATTCGCGATCAAAGCTGGGGTCTCAAATCTGCCCACGCACGGATTTTCTTCAAAGTTTAATTAAATTTACGTGAGGCTCTGCATCTATAAAACTGACATTATTTCTTAGATTAAAGAAAATTGGGCCTCAGGAGAGGGCTTCTTGATTTACTCCTAGCTTAGACTTATACCCTTTACACAAATTATCAGGTTGTTGTTTGACGGCTTCATTATGTTTACACTCTTCAGCAAGAACTTGTAGGTACTAAGGCCTATGAACTACAGCCTTTAGCTGTAGAGAGGGCTTTAGTTGATGACCACATTTGTCAATCAGTCACCAAGTTTGCTGTTTGTGTTACAGAAGGCCAAGACAAGCTTCCTACGCTATATTGGTAACCCAAACTTCATAAAAGACCGTACAAAGCACGGCTGATTGCAAATTCAAGCTCTTGTACCAGCACTGAACTCTCCATGTTTTACTGCCATAAAAAATGTGATAAAATATTGCAACAAAGTCTTCCAAAGATCAGGTAGAAATTCTTTCTAATGAAGTCTACACTACACTTCCTCATATACTTATAAAGGAAAAACTTATTGATTTAGTTGAATGGACATTTCATAGGGAAGACTCCCTCTATCTTGCATGTAATGCAAGAAATGTTGTTGTTTTTTTCACTTCTGAAGAGCATAAAAATTATACTATATGGTCATGTCAGAAAGTGTGTGAAGCTCTCACCTTTCTACTTGACAATATTTACATAAGATTTGGTACTAAGGTATTTAGACAAGTTGTGGGTATTCCGAAGGGTACTAATTGAGCACCACTTGTGGCTGATCTGTTTTTGTTTTGTTATGACAGAGACTTCATGATGTCCCTTTCTGCTGAAAATCAGTCTGAAATCTTTTTAGATTTTAGCCCCACTTCTGGATGATTTATTAAATATTGATAATACCTATTTCGATGGCTTGATCAGTCAAATTCCGTCCCCCGCAGAACTTCAATTAAATAAAACAAATTCTTCTGGTACCGCGGTTCCGTTTTTGGATTTACTTCTGTCAATTGTACATGGGTTTGTTTCGTGCAAAATTTATGATAAACTCGATGATTTGTATTTTGAGATTGTTAATCTTCCCTTTTGGATGGTGATGTTCCTCGTGCGCCATCATATGGTGTTTATATTTCGCACTTTATTCGATTTTCCAGGGTGTGTAGTCGTGTAACTGACTTCAACACTCGTTATCAATTGTTGACGGCTAAACTTCTTAATCTGGGGTATCGGTACCATAAACTACGCAAAGCCTTTTCAAAATTATATAGAAGTCATTCTGATTTAATTTCAAAATTCAATATTGGACTTAAATCTCTTCTGCAACAAGGTCTATCGGAATCAGCACCAAATTTCATAAAATCATTCTTCGATATTAAAAGATTGGGTACAACATAAATGTTATACGACAGCCTGCATGCATGGTAGTTAACCCAATCACGATTGACAAGTGGTTGTCTGAAGATTGGTCCGTGCAGCCTCACAAGCTTTTGAAAGTCTAGTTTTGAAATCGGACACATATGTAAGCAAATCCAAGGAAGTGTCATCATTAGACAGAAATTTCTCGTTCAGAAGTTTCAAAGGACCACCAACAGTGTATATACTAATTCAAATGGACTGAAACCAAGAGATTCTTGCACAGATTCTCTAACAGCAAATAAAAACAAATGAATGCCTTCATCACAATCCTTTTCTGTGTCAAAGCAATATGATCTTACCATGTTTTTCAATGTTTGATGGAATCTGTACAACGCCTAGTTCATGCATTACTTGTTGAAAAATTCCAGACATGAAATTTAAACCTTGGTCTAACTAAATAGATTTGGGAGACCAACAAAGGTAAAAAAACTTCACTAAGGTCTTGACGATTGTCTTAGTTTTGATATTTCTTAGTGGAATGGCTTCAGGAAAACGTGCTGAAGCACACACAACAGTCAAAAGATATTCACAGCCAGACTTAGTTCTGGGCAAGGGACCCACACAGTTTATAATTATTCGACTGAAAGGTTCATCAAAAGCAGGTATAGGCTGCAAATGAGCTTTCTTGTACCGTCACTTTCGACGTACAGGTCATTCTGTAAAATAACATTGTTATACAACCAGTGGAAAAACTTTATTACGATGCAAATTCTACATCTAGATTCAAAATAATCAAAAGACATGAAGCTGAACTGAAATGGATTAAATTTTTACAGACCCCTTTTCCACTGGGATTTAATGACAACATTTATCATGAGGGTAATATTTCCAGAATGCCGGACTTTGATATTTTCTCACTCCTGGAATGTCGAAAACGCAGAACTAGATCTCACGGCACCAGGAAAAATGGTAACTTTAAACGTAAATCACGTGCGTTTAAACGAAACAATACTAGACTGAAGTGACTGTCTATTATATTATTAAATCATGGACGCCACTCTATGCTTTCATTTTTAAGTTCATTACCCGTTTCTGTTTTACGTCTTCTGGACACTGAGGCGAATAAATTCTAAGATAGTTCTCATCAGTTATATGATGCGGCTCTCTTAACTAGAGGCTATACTCAGCATACTCTCCGTCCTTACATTGATTCTGAAATTAATCATAAACGCCATTTCTTCAAAATATCCTCCATTAATAAGGGTATGGATTTTATAGATTTGCCCAGTATCTTCCGTGAGAGATCGGTACTTTCTTCCATTCCTGCTTATTTTCAAAATACTGAAACACCTATAATTTGCTATAAATATAACAAACCTGTTAGATCTATCATTTTTAATTTTAATAAACTTGTTTCAGATCTTGATATTGATACTAATACTCCTGATGCATGTGATTGTAAAAATTCAAAGTATTGCTATCCTGCTGCTGGTCATGTAATTACTGGCAATTTGAAATTATTCCTGATTCTAGGATAAGGAATATAATTTCTAAAGGACCGAAATATCGGTTTCCTTCTAAAATTGATTTCAGTAAATGTAGAGATGAAATCCTGCTTCATTGAATGAATTCGGTAATCGATGGTGTAAGCGAGAGTATGTTGAGCATAAAGCCCTTAAGGACTCGAAACTTAGCATTTTAAAACTAGTGAATAAACGCATTTCTTTCTATTCTCAAAATACTAACTTATTACCTCCTAAGCCCAAGACGTCTTTACGTCATCTTAAACTAGGTATTCAAGAATTTCATAAGAAGTTTGTTTTGGCCCCTGCAGACAAGGCCGCTAACAACGTCGTCGTTGTGTGACGGCTCCACTATGTTAACACGCTTAAGCAGGAGCTTGGTGGTACTAAGGCCTATGAACTTCAGCATTAAGCTGAAGAGAGAGCTGTAGTAGATAAACATGTTTGTCTTTCAGCCACCAAGTTTGCTGTGTGTGTTAACGAAGGCCAAGACAAGCTTCCTACGCTATACTGGTTACCAAAACTTCATAAAAAACCTTACAAAGCACGGTTTATTGCAAATTCTAGCTCTTGCACTACCACTGAACTTTCTTCCTGTCTTACTGCTATTAAAACGCATGTAATTAAATATTGTGATAAAGTCTTTGAAAGATCAGGAAGAAATCTGTTTTGGTCTATAAAAAATTCGAATGAGGTTTTAAATAAATTGAAATCTAGACATTTTCGTGCTTCTAGTCTGTCTACCTACGATTTTTCCACTCTTTACACTACACTTCCTCATAATCTTATAAAAGAAAAGCTTAATGATTTAATTGAATGGGCTTTTCACAGAGAAGATTCTCTCTATCTTGCATGTAATGTCAGAAATGCATTTTTCACTTCTTAAGAGCATAAGAATTATACACTTTGGTCATGTCAGAAAGTGTGTGATGCCCTCACCTTTCTACTTGACAATATTTATATTAGATTCGGTACTAAGTTATTTAGACAAATTGTGGGTATTCCGATGGGTACTAATTGCGCACCTCTTGTGGCTGATCTGTTCTTGTATTGTTATGAAAGAGACTTCATTTTGTCGTTTTCCATTGATAACCAATCTGAAATTATTGAAGCTTAAACCTCTACTTCTAGATATTTAGATGATTTATTAAATATTGATAATACCTATTTTGATGGTTTGATCAGTCAGATTTACCCCCTAGAACTTCAGTTAAATAAAGCAAATTCTTCTGATACCGAGGCCCCGTTTTTGGATTTACATCTATCTATTGTAGATGGATTTGTTTCGTGCAAAATTTATGATAAACGCGATGACTTTGATTTTGAGATTGTAAATTTTCCTTTTTTGGATGGTGATGTTCCTCGTGCGCCATCCTATGGCGTTTATATTTCGCAATTAATTCGATTTGCTAGAGTGTGTAGTCATGTAACTGACTTCAACACTCGTAATAAATTATTAACGGCTAAACTCCTTAATCAGGGTTATCGGTACCATAAACTACGCAAATCCTTTTCAAAATTTTATAGACGCCATTCTGATTTAATTTCAAAATTTAATATTGGACTTAAATCTCTTCTGCAACAAGGTCTATCGGAACCCGAATTTTATGGTGACTTAGTATATAAATTCAGAAAAATATATAACCGCAATGACTTCAGCACCCAATTTCGTTAAATCATTCTTCGATATAAAAAGATTGGGTACAACATGGATATTATACGACAGACTGCATGCATGGTAGTTAACCCAATCACGGTTAGCAACTTTGCTTCCCTCTTTAATTGCACGCCGGTGGGTCAGGCCTCAGATTCTATGACGGCTCCAACGTAAAGGCTTATTGAGAATTAGAGAGATAATGCTGGTTGCTGCCTGATGCTCTGTCTCTGGTCGGGCTCATCGGAGTCTAACTGTTGGTTTTCTTTTGCTCCAGCATTTCAGTGGTTTCTTGCTGTCGAGTCCTCACCGTTGTCTCACCTCTGTGGTTCTTTGATTTTTGTGTTCACGGAGATGTTGCACTGATGAGTTAGGAGGTCTTCATGCGGACTGAACAAATTATTTGCCTAAATCGCGACAGAAGTAAGGGCGAGGATTGTGGCCACGTAAAATCGATTTAAGCCCCCGAGTGGAAATCTTCCACTGACCGTTCTAAGGCGGCTGTTCTGTGGCGATATATTTATGTTGTTGTTTGTTGCTTACTGTGTGTATCACTTGTGTCTTTTAATTTTGGATGGCCATATGGCCATTTTGTGGGAAAGTAACTGTCCTTATGGCCTTCCTTTGTTTAGGCTTCCATTATGGTCTGGTCGCTTAATGTTTGTATTTCTTTCCCTTTGGTGTCTTTTATGGGTGGAGTAAGTTAATTGTATCAATTCCTGATCTTTGTTTTACTTCTACTTTAGGTATAGTCTGATTGGGTTTTCCTACCATTTGTCATGTATGACAGGACCTATAATGCTGAGAAACATCTGATTTGAACCCAGCCCAGTAAAAATGATCAAGAATCTTGTGAAAGGTTTTATATACACCTAAATGTCCTAACATGTGAGTTTCGTGTGCCAAATTTAATATTTCGGGACGGTAAACACGTGGAACCACTATCTGGTGGTTGACAGTCCACTCGTCTTCTGCTGAGACGTCTGGTGGACGCCATTTTCTCATAAGAATGTCATTTTGACATAATAACAAACAAAGGCGAAATTTCAGGATCCTTGAACTGTTCTATAGCTAGTTGAGACCCGGACATTTTGTCATGGCCTAGATTGAAAGATGAGTTATTCTCATGAAAATCTGTCTGCTTATCAGGCAGACTTGAAGACAGAGACCTTGTTATCTCTTCACTAAAAGACTGACCCAAAAAGGTATCAGTAAAATCAAAATCATGTTTCCCATCAGTTTGCTTGGCCTTACGTGTCATAGCCCTTGTGACTGCACATGAGGAATAAAGATCAGGAATTTCCTGCTCAATGGGATCAGGCGGTCGGTCTGTGCAAGGATTAGAAGTCAAAAGTGGGTTTACCACAACCTTATCTTCAGCTAAGTCATTGCCTAGCAATAAATGAACACCTTTAAAAGGAAAAGAAGGTCTAATACCAACAGCCGCTGAACCGGATACCAAGTCTGACGACAAATAAACGTTATGAAGCGGAACATTAACAAATCCACATTCCACACCCTGAATAAGGACACTTTGGTCCAAAGAAGTCTTCTCAGAAAAAGGCAGAGTATCTGCTAGCATAAGAGATTGAGAAGCTTCAGTATCGCGTAAGATTTTAATTGAGGTAGGATGGGCATAACTGTCACCATTTAGTGACACAAAACGATCTGATAAGAATGGATCATAAATCGCCATAACTGAATCAGTCTCAGATAATTTGGTATCAGAAAGAGTTTCCTACCATTGCACAAGACTGTGGTTTTGGCCATATAGAAGTCAAGCCTGTAGGCTTAAGTTCCTCTTGTCTTTCTCTTTCTTTTCTTCGCTTTAACTTTTTTAGAAGAACAACACCTATCAAAAAACTGTTCTTTGGTTCGAGAAATTCCATATGGGTCTGGAAAATTTCTTTTTTTAAAAAATCTTAAATATCTGCTGTAAGTCTCAGGGACCAGCTTATATGCCTTAAGAATAAGCTCCTTAACCAAATCATAGTATGAGCTTTGCTCGACAGTCAGCTGAGTGTAAATGTCTCGAGCCTTTCCGACAACAACGCTTTGCAAAAGTGAGGTCCAATGCTATTTTGGCTATTTCAAATTTTCTGCAACTTTTTCAGCATGCAAAAAAAAAAAAAAAAAAAAAAAAAAAAAAAATACTTATCTACCTCTTTTTCCTGAAATGGCGGAACTAATCTGATGTGTTTTGTGGCATCAAAGTAACTACCAGAGTCAAAAACAGGGATAGGTTTCACCCTATCTTGACCCTGGAGTTCCATTTCCTTCATCTTTAATTGATATTGCCATTTTTTCTCTTTCTATTTCAAGTCGCTCTTCTTTTTCTATTTTTTCTTTCGGAAGGCGTTCCTCCATTTCTCTTTGTTTTTCTTCCTGTTCTAATTTTTCTTTTCGAACTCGTTCTTCCATTTCTCTTTGTTTTATTTTCCTGTTCTAATTTTTCTTTTCGAATTCATTCTTCCATTTCTAATCTTTACATCTGCAATTGTCTCTGCATTTATCTTTCTTTTTCCTTCTCTCTTGCTTCCATTTCTAATCTTAACTTCTCTAATTCAATTTGACTTCCTATTTAAATTTGTCTCATTTGTAATTCAGTATGTGAAACCATAATGGGAGACAAAGCAGGTGGATCGAAAAGTTCTTCATCAACAAAAGACTGCACCAAAATATTCGTAATTTCATGCTTCTTCATGCTTGTTTTGACAGCAGTGACCCCATAATGGGGAGCAATTTCTAGCCAATATGCCCTTTTGGCCAGATTAAACAACTCCTGAGTAGGCTGAGCCAAAAGGCTTCTCAAATCAAACGACATGTTTGCTTTGTGTTTGTTTTATAAAGTATTTATGAAACATATACAGATTGAGGATAAATTAACAATTTTTTTTTTGAAATGACAAGCCTAACTAAAATTTGACATGAAGTGACAAGTACTTTTGCACCTGAATTGACAATTCACATGAAATGACAATCCCCTATATGTCTATGGGGAAATACCAATCTTTTGAAGCAACTGCAAATTCTATATTCGATAAGAAATGACAATTATTTGCCTAAAAATAAAATGTCAGTCCTAAAATGCTCAAGATGTTTTCATCCCGGACGAGCCTCCAATTACTGTTACGAGCCAGGCGTAGCAGAAAGAAAAAGCAAACAAGCCTTTTGGAAAAAATTAAACAAAATTTATTTACAAGTTAACTTTAACCTGTGGAAGTATGAAAATTAAATGTACTTAGCTCTGTTATGAAATATCCTGAATGGATCTATTTTCCTTGATCCCACAGAATTCACAGTCCAAAATGAAAAGTAATATCCTTTAACAATCCAACACAGAATTTAGAAAAAACTTTTCTTTTAAAACCAAACTTCAAAGTCCAAAGTCTGACTCAATGAGAAAAATCAAGCTCTTTTAAAGACCCTAAGTTTTCTCTAGAATGTTCCACAGGGCTGTGGAATAAGATGATGTAATTTTCTAAAAAAAATTCAAACCTGAACTTTCTGCAAGGTTCCAAAGTACTTTTCCTCGTAAACAAGCTGTTTTCAAATATATGACTCATTTCTATAATATTGTTTTAAAAGATATTTATAGCACTATTAAGTCACCCAGTGGGGTGAAAGTGGGAATAGCAAAATAAATTCTTATGCATAACATATTCTTGATCAATACATATTTCACCACTTAGCATCTTTCGAGAAACTTTTGGTTCTCATTGCTGTTATACAATTTGCTGCTTAGAGTGAAGCTGTATAGCTATTTATGAGCCCAAGATATGCCAAAATACATTAAGAGCATGAGTTAGAACGCAATCAAGTTTTTTTTTTTTTTGCATATTTTGAATATTTTCCCAAATATGGCATGTCTGATTTATGTCCAAAACCAAGATGTTATCGGTTTCAGATTTTTATGAAATTTTGCGACAATAATTTACACATGTGTGGCCTATTTTTATATTAAAATGACATGTTGACAAAAACGGCAACTGAGAAAAAAAAAAGTTCAAATGTGCCAAAAAGTAAATATGGAGTAGAAATTTGGGGGTAACTTGAAACAAATTAAAAGGTACAGGTCTTCCTGACAAGCAAATAAATCAATGTGTGAACAAACACATTTTTTACTATGATTGGCGTTTTCTATCAGAAAATGTCACATCCAGAATATCCGTTTTAGATAGATTTAAAATGACCTTTTCAGGGGTACCCATACCTTGCGGTCTATTTTTTTTATTAGAAATCCCCTACTTAAGCAAGGGAAACAGATAAAAGAGGAAATGCATCTTTAGTACAAAGGACCTATCCTAGGCCACAACTGTGCATAATATTGTTAGATTCAGTGAGTGGGCAGAGTCTTATGTAAATTTACTACAGGCTAATACTTTGCCGTTAGTGTAAAGACATTTTGAATTAATTTTACTTCAAAGTAGAATGATATAGATGTCAACATGTTAACTATGTTGTATGCATGGAAGAGGGACGCAAATCATTATAAATGAAATAATAATAATAATAAATAAATAATAATAATAATAGGAAAAAAACGTTCTATCAACGCTTTACCAAATAGTCTGCACAGACAAAAGAACGTATCCAAATCAATGCGCGTGCGTCTTTGTGCGAGCTCGACGTCAATGTGGGATACCTTACTGACATCCATAACCACTGAGAGGCGTTTTTAAAACATATCAGAACAGAACTAGACAACTCTTTTCTGTAAATGTTCATTTTAGAGCCAAGGCTATTTGAAGAAATAGATGGGCTGCATGATGCTTCAAACCGACCGCACACGTGTTCTGGTAAACCGCTTAGAGGATTTAAGCATGTCAATGCAAAGCTGCACGAGTCGGGCCGCCCGTGCTTATGAACTCTATTGGTTCCATTGGGCAACAGGGCTTGAGACGTCATTTCATCTCAATGTCGGGTAGAATTTCTACAAAATTGGAAGCAACGTCTCCAAAATAACCTATACAGAGTTGACGGGGACGTTAAACCTCAAATCAAACAAAAAATCAATCTAGAGCCAGAGAGTCTATATAGGAAAAGAATTTAGTCATGAAAGACCCACACATGAATTTAACATTAACTTGGTTGGTTGGATGTTAGATAACTGATGTAAGAGAGAGAGAGAGAGAGAGAGAGAGAGAGAGAGAGAGAGAGAGAGAGAGAGAGAGAGAGAGAGAGAGAGAGAGAGAGAGAGAGAGAGAGAGAGATATCATCAATACGGACTGATGTGTGATCCCATTTTGTCCAATTAAATTTAAATACGCATGTTGCAAGTCCGTATTTTAAGTACAGTTGTTCGCCCCCGCCCATAGGGGCTTGAAGAAATAGATTGGGCTGCAGGATGCTTCCGCGCAGAGCTGACAATGACCACACATGGGTACTCGGTAACCGCTTAGAAGGACTAAGCCTGCCCAGGCAAAATAGTGTGAGTCAGACTGTCAAATGCATTTAAATTAGAAGTGGAGGCAATGATCAGGAATCGATACAATTAACCCACAGCTATCATCAGAGACACCAAAGGGAAAGAAACAAACATGAAACAACAGACCCTAATGGAAATATCAATAGCGGAAAGCCAAAAGGACAGTTACTATCCCACAAAATGGCCAATAGGCATTTTTGTATCATTGGGCGACAGGGCTTGCGATGACTTTTCATCTCAATGCCTGGTAAATGTCCTACAAAATTGGAAGCAAGGTCTCTAAAATGACCTAAATGGTGTTGACAATCAAGTACATTTGTGAACTCTACCTCGTATGGAGTGTGGTATAAATTGTCTGTATATTCTCAAAAGTTGATGTTAGTACCCGAAGGAAACGCTTCATAGAGGGATTTCAAAAGTAGAGATATTAAGGATAGCTTTGAAATGGATGCTTTATCATTTATTGTTTGCAATAACGTCCCTTAAAAAGAGTTGTAATAATCGAAACTAGTCGGCAATAAAGTTTAGTTTAAGAACTTGAAGTTTGATCTCTATTATTTGAATAATAAATGAGCCCCGCCAAGCGAATTTGTGTCTTCGAGCATTCCGTCATAACAAATTTTAACTGCGCATGCCCAGCCATTCAGAGGGGCCAGGGATATGACTTTCTGTCTGAAGGTTCATCTTGATTCACTGCTTGTATGAGAGAGCAGCGAAGGTTCTGGCGAGACTGCGCGGATGCACAGGCTCGCCTGAACCTTCGCTGCTCGCATAGGCGATAAGTACCAAAAACGCTTGACGGGGCCCATTTAAATAATAAGTGTTTTATCATACCCATTTATTGCAAAAATCAATAAGTTTATAACCTCTACCATTTTTATGCCCCCGCCATTCGAAGACTGGTGGAAGGGCTTATAGCGTTGCCCATGTCGGTCCGTCCGTCCGTTCGTCCGTTCGTTCGTCCGTCCGTCAGTCCGTCCGAAACTTAAACGCAGTCAATAACTTGCTTATTGCTGGATGGATTTGGAAAATACTTTGTAGAAATGTTAACCATCATGAGACGATGTGTCACATGCAAAACCCAGGTCCATATCCCCAAGGTCAAGGTCATACTTAGAGGTCAAAGGTAATAAAAAGGGTCCGAAACTTAAATGTAGCCAATAACTTTCTTATTTCTGGATGAATTTTGAAATTACTTTGTAGAAATGTTAACCATCATGTGACGATGTGTCACGTGCAAAACCCAGGTCCGTACCTCCAAGATCAAGATCATACTTAGAGATCAAAAGTAAAAAAAAGGTCCGAAACTTAAACGCAGTCAATAACTTTCTTTTCTGGATGGAGTTTGAAAGTACTTTATAGAAATGTTAATCATCATGAGAAGCTGTGTCACATGCAAAACCCAGGTCCGAACTTCCAAGGTCAAGGTCATACTTAGAGATCAAAGGTGAAAAAAGGGGTCCTAAACATAAATGCAGTCAATAACTTTCTTATTTTTGGATGGATTTGAAATTACTTGGCAGAAATGATGGCCATCATAACACAATCTGCCTTACACAAAACCAAGGTCCTTACCTTCAAGGTCAATATCATTTATTAGAGATCAAATGTGAGAAAGGGTCCAAAACTTAAACACTGTCAGTATCTTTCTATGGATTAATACGAACATAGACATATTTTCAGGCGGGGGCATCCGTGTCCTTTGGACGCATTTCTAGTCGTAATCTATTTTAACTGAATTTTGTTTCACTTTTTTATTTCCGAAAACCGCTCCTGAATAAAAGGGTTACAAATATAAGGAGAAGACCTCCTTTCACTGAAAAACTCTATTTGATTTGACTTTTACTTTGTCCAAATAATTCCTACTTTGTGCAGAGACATTTACCTTGACAAATAATCGATAACTTAACAACCCATCCCTTGCGCAATTCTAGAATTGTACCGGTACAATTCCGGAATTGTTGCGCAAAGTGAGAATTCCTACTTTGCGCAGGACACTTCCGGAATTGTACAGAATCCCACTTTGCGCAGAACATATACATGTCGTTCAGCTGGTTACTTTATGCCCTGTAAAAAACAAGCAGTGGTAAACATATATAACGTACGTATCATCATCATCATCATAATCATCATCATCATCATCATCATTGTCCTCCTCGTCGTCCTCGTCATCATCCAAAACTACGCACACCCCAGCTAGCACAAAGAAGCGGGCCTGCGTAAGGCCGAGAGTCGTCGTATAGCTGTCGGCCCGGCGTTGGTCCGACATTCTTTGCTGTCTGGGATATATCAACATTGTACTTGGGAACCACTGCTTACTCAGTATGGGGTTAAAGTGCCAGAGGTAAAACATGCAATATACAAAACTGTGGTCGCCCTCGGTCTGATGATCAGAGTGTCGAGGGTTCGAAGCGTAAAATACACAGGAAAAAGAAATTCATGGAAAAAGTCAGAAATAAAAAATATAGGAATATAGACCTAAAAAAGGTTGTTGCACATAAATCAATTTTTCGGATGCCATTTAATGATGGCGGGTTATTGTCGATTAGTTCAGTGTGAAATTGGGAGTGCGATAAAGGTGTAATAAACGTGATTAGGTTCATACACATTACCTATCAGCAGTGATATGCGAAAATATATGCTTTCGGCGAAGACGTACCCACTCAGACAGAACTCACACGAAGGCCCCCGCCCATAAGGGCTTGAAGAAATAATTAGGCTGCAGGATGCTTCCACGCAGATCTGAATCCGACCGCACACAAGTACTGGAAAACCGCTTAAAGGATCTAAGCCAACCCAGGCAAAGCGGCGCGAGTCGGACCGCCCATGCCTAAAACCCTATTAGTTTCATTGGGCGACAGGGCTTGAGTTGTCATTCCATCTCAATGTCGGGTAAAAGTCCCACAAAATTGGAAGCGCCGTCTATAAAATGACAAAGTGTTGACTGGGACGTTAAACATCAAATCAAACAAACAAAATAACTCACGGGCATAAAATCTAATTCACTAGGCATACATATAGTCGATAGTGATGTAACTTATGAGGCTGCATCGTAATTGCAGCGGGCGAAGGCTCTTGTCAACCTGCAGGTTGACAAGAGCCTTCGCCCGCTACAATTACGATAACTCCCCCGTGCGACACAGTACATTTTTCACATATCTTCAAAACGGACATTTTTCTGATGAAAATTTTTGATATTTTTTCTTATTTTCATTCCAAACATAGGTTGTGGGTGTTCGTTAGAACCTATGTCTTGGAACAGAAATAAGAAAAACAATGTATACCCCGGAAACCCCAGTTTTCTGTATATAAAGTGGGGTTTAGGGGGGTCTTCATTTCACGGACTTGTTCACGTTATGGTATGCTCACAGAACCTATTTCGCATAGCGCGGCTTGAATGTGTCAATACGTTCGAATCCATGAATGAAAACCATTGTAAAACATACTTTTGATTATGCAATCTTTTTTCGCTTAACGCGTCATAAGGGAAAACCCTTGTAAAAAGACTTTTGTTAATGCATTTTTAACGTCCATGTAACAACCTTATCACGAACTCCACCCCTGTGATAATATATCCGTGTTATAAGGGTGCATGTAAACGCACGTTAAAAAAGAGAAAACTGGGGTTTACAGGTGTATACCTTATTTTCCTTATTTCTGTTCCAAAACATGGATTGTGGGTGCTCGATAGAACCGACTTGTTGAGGCAGTTTTACGAGAACCTGCAATCTCAGGAGCAGAATATAAAAAAATATGAAAAATTTGTATCAACAAATGTGGTAGACAAAATGTAATCAGACCATACGACATTGGGAATCAAAAACGGACAGATTTTGGATAAAACAATTGATATTTGTTTTACATTTAGCAAAAATTCTGTATGGTTTTCGAAAAACCACCACATTGAGGAGATTCTTACGGGTACCCACAATCTATGTTTCTTTAGCAAAGATAAGGAAAACAATGTTTACACTGTGACCCCCGCCCACCCACCACAAAGTAGTATGAGGACAAACATCCATTATGAATGTTTCGAGCAAAAAGCGGCTATTAAGGTGACCCTATCGAATATACACAACTCATGTTTTCAACAAAAACAAATTACAACCGTAGATTGCGACTTCACGTAAGAAACGCCTCTGTAAAGCAGAACGAGACTCATAATTATATCATACACATTGATCAAATGAATAAAGAGTAGTTGATGATAATGAGCTCACCTGGAGCAAAGCTCCACGTAAGCTTATGCCGTGGCTTGTTGTCTGTCGTCCGTCGTCCGTCCGTCCGTCGTTAGCTTATCATATTTTCGACATCTCCCGAACCGGAAGTGAGATTAAGCCGATATCAAGTGAGAGACATCCTGGTGACATGGCGATTCAGATTTGCTTATTTTGTTCCGTTCGGATTTCCAAGATGGCCACCATGGCGGCCATCTTGAATTCTTCCAACGACCTCTCCTCCCGAACCAAAAGTCGAATTGAGCTGAAACTTGATGCGAGGCATCGGGGTTAAATGGAGATTCAGTTTTACTAAAATCGTTCCGTTCTGATATCCAAGATGGCCGCCATGGCGGCCGTCTTGAAATTCTTCAAACGACACTTCCAGAACCAAAGGTCGAATTGAGCTTGATTTGAGGCAACCTGGTGACATGGAGATTCTGATTTGCTAAAATGGTTCCGTTCGGATTTCCAAGATGGACACCATGGCGGCCATCTTGAAATTCTTCCAACGACCTCTCCTCCCGAACCAAAGGTCGAATTGAGCTGAAACTTGATGGGTGGCATCTGGGGTGACATGGAGATTCAGATTTGCTAATATAGTTCCGTTCTGATATCCTTGATGGCCATCTTGAAATTCCTCAAACGACATCTCCTCCCAATCCAAAAGTCAAATGACATTTGATGGGAGGCATTGGAGTGGCACGGAGATTCAGAACTGCAAAAATGGTTCCGTTGATTTCCGAGATATTCGAATTGAGCTGAAACTGGCGTGACATGTGGATTCAGATTTGCTGAAATTGTTATGTTTCGCTATCCAAGTTAGCCGCTTCAAACGAAATCACCTCCCCAGCCAAAGGTAGAATTGAGGTGAAACTTGATGGGAGCAGCTGAAATTTGATAGGAGGCATCGGGGCGACAATGAGATTCAGACTTTCTGTGGCGATTTATTTATGTTGCTGTTTGTTACTTACTGTGTGTATCACTTGTGTCTTTTAATTTTGGATGGCCATATGGCCATTTTGTGGGAAAGTAACTGTCTATATGGCCTTCCTTTGTTTAGGTTTCCATTAAGGTCTGGTCGCTTAATGTTTGTATTTCTTTCCCTTTGGTGTCTTTTATGGATGGAGTAAGTTAATTGTATCAATTCCTGATCTTTGTTTTACTTCTACTTTACTAAAGCTGTTCTGTTCCAATATCCAAGATGGCCTCTGTGGTGGCCATCCTGAAATTTGACCTGGAATCGATACAAGTAACCCACAGCTTCCATCAGAGACACCAAAGGGATAGAAACACAAACATGAAACAACAGACCCATTCGTTCCATTCCGATATCCAAGATGGCCGCCATTAAATTCTTCAAACAACATCTCCAAAACAAAAGCTCAAATCCAGCTGAAACTTAAAGGGAGGCATTGGCCAATGAGGGGGACATGGAGATTCGGAACTGCAAAAATGGTTCCGTTTAGATTTCCAAGATGGCCACCATCTTGAACTTCTTCAAACAAAACCTCCCGAAGCAAAGGTCGAATTGAGCTGAAACTTGATGTTGTGTCAAGTTGAAACTTCGTGGAAGGCATTTGGGCGAAATGGCGAATCGGACTTACTAAAACTGTTCTGTTCCAATATCCAAGATGGCCTCTGTGGTGGCCATCCTGAAATTTGATCAGGAATCGATACAATTAACCCACAGCTCCCATCAGAGACACCAAAGGGAAAGAAACACAAACATGAAACAACAGAATCTAATGGAAACATCAATAGCGGAAAACCAAAAGGACAGTTACTTTTCCACAAAATGGCCAATAGGCTATCCAAAATAAAATAATATAAGAGACACAAACACCCAAAGAAAAACCATAACAAAAATAACCGCGACAGAAGAACCGCCTTGGAACGGTAAGCAGAAACGAATTCCACTGGGGGTGAGGGGGGGGGGGGGCTTTGAATCATTTTTACGTGGCCACAATCCTCGCCCTTACTTCTGTTGCGATTAAGACAAATAATTTGTTCAGTCCGTACGAAGGCCTCCTAACTCATCAGTGAAACATCTCCATGAACACAAAAAACAATCAGCCACAGAGATGAAACAACGGCGAGGACTCGACAGCAAGAAACCACTGAAATGCTGGAGCAAAATAAAACCAACAATTAGACACGATGGGTCCGACCAGAGACAGAGCATCAGGTACCAACCAACATAAGCCTTTACGTTGGAACCGTCATAGAATCTGAGGCCTGACCCACCGGCGTGCAATTGAAGAGGGAAGCAAAGTTGTCAACAGTGATTGGGTTAACTACCATGCATGCAGTCTGTCGTATAACATTTATGTTGTACCCAATCTTTTTATATCGAAGAATGATTTAACGAAACTGGGTGCGGAAGTCATTGCGGTTATATATTTTTCTGAATTTATATACTAAGTAACCATAATATTCGGGTTCCGGCAGACCCTGCCGCAGAAAAGACCCAAGCTCAACATCGAATTTTGAAATTAAATCAGAATGACGTTTATAATATTTTGAAAAGGCTCCTCGCAGCTTATGGCACCGATAACCCTGATTAAGAAGTTTAGCCGTTTACAATTTATTACGAGTGTTGAAGTCAGTTACATGACTACTCACTCTAGAAAATCGAATTAATTGCGAAATATAAATGCCATAGGATGGCGCACGATGAACAAGGGGTATGAAGGGATATCATCATACTGTCAAACTTCGATAACACGAATGATTTGGGTACCATGAAAAAACATTCGAAATAGGGTTAGTTCTAGTTACTGAAGTTTACACATTATTTCAGGTCCTAAAGCATAATAGGGATCACTTAAATTTATTTACCATCTTTTATAAGATGAAGGTATGTTGTGTGTATTATGGGTACTCGTTAAATTGGGCTCGATTCTAATGAGTACAGGCAGCATAACGTTTAGAGACCAGGGGCCAGTTGTTCAAAGTATTGTTAGCTTAACGAGCTCGTTAGTGGTCATATTGTTAACTCTTCTAGTAAGTACAATATCGTAAATTTTGGTATTTTTGCTGAAAAAATGTGAGCAGCTTTTGCATCCGCAAAAGCTGCTCACATTTTTTCACCAAAAATTTCTGCATATTTGCCATATTTAATGATCAAAGTTTTAACGATACGTTAACTAACGACGTCGTTAGTTTTGAACAACTGGCCCCAAATCAGCAAAACTTGCCTAAATATATGTATATCTGGAGGTATTGGTTGACTTCTCTTGGGGCCCAAGAACGAGTTCGAATTAACCATGGTAAACGAGTTTTCCGTGTTCGAGTTATCGAAATTACTTGTAAATAAATTTCACAATACCCCACTATTTCCCCAACACTTACCTGTCAGGAAATTTCCCGGATGGACTAGGGGTCTGATGGATCATTTCAACTCACAACAAATATGTGCCCCTATCACATATGCTTATACTAGATCTGACATTAAAAATGTATATAAGGGTTATTTTTTAAACACATGGTGTTTTGCATTTTGTTGCGTTAACTAGAAAAATACTTTATGATGGGACTCAGACCTCATCAAGGAAATGCAATTCTCTGGTATCGATTTGTCTTCGTATGAGACTTAATGATCTGAAAAATTCTATGAGTTTTTTCTGGTCGATGTCCGAATACCTTCGAGGGTTCATTTTATCTCACCTAGGTGTGTTATCTTATGAAAATGAAAGATAGTTTTTCACTTACCATCAGTTTGTTTGTATTTAAGCTTGAACCCTGCACCATGGACACTTGAGTCGGAAATAAAGTTCAGCAAAACAAAAGTACTGGTAGTAAATATTAACTTCAGTTCAGTTCCGCAAATATACAAAGACACATCTTGGGTCGTAATCTGCAAATAATGCACATAGTTCTAGCAGCAGTAGTAAGAAGAAGAAGTAGAAAGAGTAGTAGCAGCAGTTATATTAGTAGCAGTAGTTGACGCAGTTTTACTAACGATATGGAAAGTAATAGCAATAGTATAAGAAGAAGAGTAACAATACTAGTGTAGCGTTTTCGGGTCGTCCACGAAGTCAAGCATCACGGTCACCCATATAGATGTTGATCGCGATATCAGTAGTTTAACTTCGTGAAAAATGCCAACCGCCTTACCCGCGTTCTAAAAGAACTGGCTCCTACAACAAAATAGAAGTGAGTGCAATGTACAAGAAGCGATATAATTAACCTACACCTCCAATCAGTCACTGTGTCGGAGTGCAATTTATATAGGGGGTAACTGATAAAAGAAGGTATTATGCTTAAGTATATGTACTTGTTTACCATGTGTTGAGACGGTCTAAAAGCTGGTGGTCACAGCTATAGTGATTGTATTACTTCGCAGTTTCATAAATTTCATATGAAATGACCACTCGTGTAAGATTCTGTTTATCATTTGACCACTTTAAATTGGATTTTATCGCCTTTAAATTTGACAAATGTTCCACAAAAATTGCATAGTTGACATGAACGTCGCCATGACGTTACTCAATCCCGCCAAAAATTTATTACACGTGTTGTCATACGATTTTTATTACATGACGTTATCCACAGCTTATCAACGGCGTCATATGATAAACTGTGTTAATATGGGGATGACAGTGCGAATAAGGGGCATTACTAAAGACATATCGAGGCTTTAGCGTGAAACTATTCTAAGTGACATTTTTGGTGAAAAACACTTTTTTCCATAGTTTGATGGTATTTTACATTTTACAACATGTGTACAAATTTCCCCATTGTGCACTAACAAATTGCTGAGAAAAACACATATTTGTCCAACTAATTTATCTGCATTTTATGATTTCAGTCAGTGCGAAACTAGTGCATCTGTTCATTTAACCCTTAAATTCCAGTATTTTAAGCAAGCACTGTATACCTCATCAGACGCCATGCTATGCCGTGTTATGTGGCATCTGATTAGATATCTATTGTTTGCCAGTGCTCCAGTACACGAGCCCAGTCCATGTTTTACTTTTTACAACGCTCTGACATCACAAGGAGGAGACTAGCACTGCTATAAATAACTGGTACCTGGATTTTGTCAGTGGCAGTCACATGCCCAATAGCAGGAGGGAAGCTTTTGTAGTTAGTAATTTTGGGTCGTTTGATAAGCCAATGCCCCAGTACACTAGCTCAGTCCAGATTTTACTTTTTACACAGCGCCCTGACAACACATGGAGAAGACTAGCGCTGCTGTAAACAACAGGTAGCTGGGTAGTGACAATAGCAGGCGGTTAGTTACTCTGCTCTATAATGTCTTTTCAGCTTCATCCTAGGCCCTTCTGTATACTGGTATATACTAAATAGGACCAGCACAACAGATTCATCTTAAAAGTTTCTGCATTTACAATATTTCATTGCTAATGCTGAAGCGCATTTGCAAAACAAGCGTTAAAATATTTTGCACACTCGCGTTAACTGCCTTCTTACTGTATGTCCATAAGACTCTGGCAAGCAGTAAAGATTGCTGCAACTGATCAGCGGATTCACAAAGTACATAAAGTATATAGACTTTTGTTAAACTTGCAATAAATTGAAATGGACCTGCACAAAGTTATTAGATGAAGACCCTTTTTGTCACACCGCTGGCAAGATTAAACTGAAGCAAAGTCTGCCAGACAGACAAACCAATCATGGGTTCAGATGTCATACATACCTCTCTGTGTATTTACTGGCCCCCTCCCATTGGGGCTTATAGAAACAGATTGGGCTGCATGGTGTTTCAATGCCAAGCTGAAGCCAACTGCACATGAGTACTCGTAAACCACTTAGATGGTCTAACCCTGCATATTGGTATGTTTGGGTGGTAGGGCTTGAGATTCCATTTTAATCTCAATGTCTGGTAAAAGTCCCACAAAATTGGAAGCAGTTAACATCTCCAAAATGACCTAAATAGGGTTGACAGCATCAATTCAAACAAACATACTTCTGACAACAAAAATCACAGGCAGAGGTTGTGTGTGTATTGTAATGACACCGAACCTGTAGTTAATGGATAACTGCTTTATGTAATAAACAGTGAGCCAGTGAAATTCATGTGGCTTGTATAAGTATGGCTTGGTGGGGTGGGGGGGGGGGCAAACTATGGATTTTCCAATCTAAATATAGCCCACAAGTTTATGTTCCATAGTGTCTGTTAGTCACCCGATAATGTCCATCAATGGGCTCCTGCTTATTTTGGCTGCATCTGGAAAATGGTGATTCCAGAGAACACACAACTTTAACCCTGTAGTTGTCAATCACAAAAATTGTTGTCTGCTTTGTTGTCTGCTGGTACTTTAAAAGTTATTGTTGCAGACAATGTGGACCAAGATCAGACAGCTACCCTAGGAGCAGTTTGATCTGGAACCACCTTGTTTGCCTACAAAAGATAGGTGTGAAAAGTTGGCAATAATATTTAACAGACTACATAAACAGACAACATTTTCAGATGCAGTTTTTTCTTGGCATCTTCAGGGTTAATTAGACAGCACTGATTGATTGTTCTGAATTTAAACTTATAAATAGAAGTGAAGGCAATGGTCAGGAATAGATACAATTAAGCCACACCTACCATCAGAGACACGAAAGGGAAAGAAACACAAACATGAAATGACTAGACCCTAATGGAAACATCAATAGCAGAAAGCCAAAAGGACAGTTACTTTCATTGGCTATCCAGAACCAAAAAAAATATTAGCAAAATACATATTCAAAGACAAACTATAACAAAAATAAACCGCAACAGAAGAACTGCATTGGAATGTTAAGTGGGCTTAAATTGATTTTATGTGACCTCAATCCTCACCCTTACTTCCTCCGCGATTTAAACAAATAATTTGTTCAGTCCGCATGAAGGCCTTCCCAACTAATCAGTGCAACATCTCCGAGAACACAAAAATCAAACAACCACAGAGATGAAACAATGGCGAGGACTCCGAGAAATAACTGAAATGCTGGAGCAAAAGAAAACCAACAGTTAGACTCCGATAGGCCCAACCAGAGACCCTTAAATACAAGTATTTTAAGCAAACAGTGTAGCTTCTGATCAGACGCCGAGTTCTGCGGCATTTGATCGTGGCCCATTCTGTTTTCCAAGCTCAAACAAATTCTTTTGATAACCCTCTTATGCAACACTCTGACCTAAAATTGATAAGAATGGTGTAACTATTTTCTATTAATAGCCTGGGTGTCTCGAAATAAGTGATAGTCACGTGGACTCCAGCATTGAAAAAGATTTTGTGCTCAGTAACTTTGGGTCAATTGATAAACAACTGACCCAAAATGGGGTCGAGTTATGGAGATCACAATTACAGTTGCACCCACTAAGTTGTGGCTCTTGCTCATAACATGCTGTGTCAACGTGGTGTAAAGTTGTACCAAGCATCATCAACATTTTTAAGGGTTTTAGTGCTTTGGGGACCACAAGGCTATTCTGGCAGGGGAGATAATTAACATAATGCGGCACTTACTGCTATGGGTCTGCTTTTGACATGCCTTCTCAAACTTGTGTACAACTATACTAAGTACCACCAATATATATTTCAAAGGTTGTTGCAGTTATGGCCATTACAATGCTATACTGTCAGGGGAGATAATCACAAGACCATGGCACATAGAGTCATGGTTCTTGCTCATAACACACCTTCTTAACATCAAGTAAAACTGTACTCAGTATCATCAACTAACTAAAATACAATTGCATCCAAATTGGTGATTTATGCACATGACATGCCTTCTTATTTACTAAACACCATCAATACTAATCAAAGGGATTGAAGTTATAGTAATCCCAGGATACTTTTGCCAAGGTAACAGTATTGCCAAGGTAACAGACTAAAATACGATGACAGCCAGAGTTTGGTTCTGGCTAATGACATGCCTTCTTAACCTTGAGTATAATCTTACCAAGTGTCATCAATAAATCTGAAAGTATGTGGATGGTATGGTTATGTTGTCATGGGAGATAACTTAAATACTCTGGCATCTGGAGTTCTGGTTCCTGCACATTTTGCACACCTTCTCCTCCTCGTCTACTTTTGTACCGTGTGACATCATCATACCTCAAAGGGGTGACATCATCATATCTCAAAGCAGTTGTGGTTCTTGCACATGACGTGTACCATGGTATAGAACCTTGATTATTATCTCAAAAGTATCGGAGCTGTCGAAGTTATAGATAGTTTGTTTGATTTGAGGTTTAACGTCCCCGTCAACACTGTAAAGGTCATTTTAGAGACATTGCTTCCAATTTTGTGGGACTGTAACCCGACATTGAGATGATATGACATCTCAAGCCCTGCCGCCCAAATAAACCAATAGTGTTTATAAGCATGGATGGTCCGACGCGCACTGCTTTGCCTGGGCAGGCTTAGCGTCTAAGCGGTTAACCAGTACTCATGTGCAGGTAGATAGATATCCATGCTTCCTAATTAAATCTTATAATTAAACTTCATTTTGTATGCAAGAGAAGTAAAATGAAAGGGCATTTTCTCCCTTAATTCAAAATGATCATCAATGGTTGATATGTCTAACAACTCTCAGTCATTCTATGGTATAATTGTAAGTTTTACTCGTATGTGAGAATAAAAACTATTTTTTAAGTTTCTGCTGAAACAAATAATTACATCATAATTAAAAATTCACTTTCTACATCATTAATAAAAATTCACTTTCTACTTAATGCAACACTTTTTTGGCTTCAAACTGCTTCAAAACCAGCTTTTTCCATAAGATAGACTAGTTTCGCACTATTTAAACATTATGGCCGTAAATGTTCAATTTCAGCGCGTAACTAGTCCATGTGATGATTTTTTTTTCAGATATTTTCAATAAAAACTGTCCACAATGTTTACAATACACATTTTGAACTCAAACACTCTTTCAGAATTGTTATAGAAGACAAAGCAGTAAAGAATTTCAGTTTTTTCCTTCGCCTGTAAAATTATTAAAAGGGCAGATAGAATAGTTTCGCACTAAAGCCGCGATATGACAACCACAATACATTCACTCTACAGTAAAAAGTGTTACAAATCATGGTGCTTATTCACAGTTGTATGTGACAGTGTTAACAGTTTTCAGTGTTCTTAAAGTTGAGTGTACTTTGGATACCTTTCCTGCCCCAACCCGCCTCAGTCCATCCTCATACTTGCCACTAAATGCCACAGGGGTGAAAAAAGAACATGGCTCTAGGGGGACTCGAACCAAGGGCCTCTCGCATACTATGCGAACACTCTACCCACTGATCTACCAAGTCACACAGGCGACTAGTTACATAAGCATGGATGTTATGCGACATACCGCAAGTTTGGTTGTCGATAAATTTACGGTGGACAACTTTGCTTCGCTCTTCGGTTGCATGGTGATGGGCTGGACTTCGGTCGCTGTGACGGTCCAACCCTAAATATTTTGAATTCAAGAGGGGTGGAGGATGAGATTTCCTGGGTTCGACCCTCCTTGTTCTAACTGGTGGTTATCTTCCGCTCTGACGTCAGATTGTTTTTGAGTCCAGTTTTGATCTATAAATGACCATTTTACTATGTATTTTATTTTGTCTCTCTGTTGAGCTATTATTGTTATTATACTGAACGAAAAAGAAACGCAACTTTTTAACCCAAAAGATTTTCATGCAACCATCAGGTTGACTGAAAAATCATTTTGCGATTTACTTTCATACTTTTTAAACTTTCTTATGCAGAAAACATTTGGGCGATGTCTGTACAGTTTAACGCTCCACTTGGCAATTCGTTGTTTTCAACATTTCCTCGTGCAGTACATTAAATGTATACAGTAACCTCATCATATTGGCATATTGTGTTACCTGAAGTTTAGGTTTTAAAAGTACGGTAAAATTTCTCTACTGAATATGGTACGTTTGACGCAAGATCAAAGTAACGTAGCGGTCCAAATGCTTCTACGTGGGACGTCTCAGGCTGTCATCGCCAGGAACTTCCAAGTGAGTAAATCGACGATAACTCGCTTGTACCAGCGTCTACGTTAAACGGGAACGACAAATAACAGGCCCAGAAGTGGACGTCCACGCGTCACGGCACGTCGACAGGACCGATACATCCGTCTAACCCACCTTCGTAAACGGTTCCGTAAAGTCGTCGAGACGTCTCAGGTGACACCAGGAACGCACAACAATCGAATAAGTGCAGATACTGTCAGGAATCGCCTTCGGGAGTTTGGCTTACGTCCTCGTCGTCCGTACGTTGGTATGCCATTAACACCATGACGTCAGATTAGAATGGCATGGCTCACACAACATAGGCCAAACCTGTTTCCCTTTCGTCAGAGGCGTAACGTAATGTTTTCTGAAGAGTCCAGGTACTTGTTTTACACAGCTGACGACCATCAACGTGTGTATAGGCGTGACGGAGAGCGTTCTCGTGACAATTGTTTGGTTGAACGTGATCGATTTGGAGGCGGTGGGTTGATTGTGTGGGCTGGCATATCTTATGGTCATAGAACGCCCCTGGTATTCATTGATGGATCTTTGACGGCTCAGCGTTACGTTTACGTCGCTACACGACCGGTAGTTGTTCCATATGTACGACAGCACAACGTTACGTTTCAACAGGATAACGCTCGGGCGCATGTAACAAGGCTCAGCATGGCGTTTCTTCCGCAAAACAACGTTGACGTGACGCACTGGCCTCCGTATAGTCCAGATTCCTCTCCTATAGACAGTTGTGGGACATCTTGGATAGGCGCGTACGTAACCGCACCCCCAGCCGCCAACAACGCGTCAAGTCTTGCGTCTCGCATTCATACAGGAGTGGAATGCTATTTCCAAGGCAGAGATCAATCGATTAATCCTGTACATGACCAGGCGTACGCGTGCAGGACTGAATGCAAACGGAGGACATACTCGCTATTTACTGCTTATGTTTTGAACTTTTGAATTGACTACCTCTATGACAAAACGGATTTGTGTTCCAAACATTCTCACTTGAAATTGAACTCTCTATGGTAGTTACATTCAGGAATGATTACATTATTGCGTCATTAAATCGATTGTCTGCAAACATGATTATTATTGCAAATACTCGCAGCATTTATATTTGGAGTTGCGTTTCTTTTTCGGTTCAGTATATGTTTGATACTGCACTGGAACTGAGGGCGTGGGTTAACCCTTCTCTTGCTGAATATTCAATTTAGCCACACCCATTTCTGACTCTGAACCAATCAAATTACTTGATGTAATTTATTGCTACAAATTCATAAACATAATGCCAAACAGTGTTGATCCTGATCAGATGGCTTCTTCAGAAGCCATCTGATCTGGATCTACACTGTTTCGAAAGATAGGGGTTGTCGTGAACAGCAAGATAAGGGTTAAAATTTCACAAACTACGGAGGTGACATCCCCAGAAATTTTACTACTGACCGTCCCAATGCGGCTGTTCTTTTGCAGTGTCTTATTTGTTAATTGGCTTTTTGTCGTTGGTTCATGTTTCGTCTGTTTTTGTGTGATAAAATCGCTTTCAACGCTCCAGATGCCCGGATTATGATCAAATCTTTGCTCATGAAAGATTCCTAAATTTTATTTCTTTTAATGCCAGTTTATTTACCAAAAGCAAATCTTCTGAGCATGTCGCGTCTGGCTCAATGTCAACGTACAAAAACTCCATATATATTCCTGCTGCCCCAGTACTTTTTAAAAGATAGTTTTCAGCAGTATTGTCGTCGTATAAACCGTCATTGTTTGTATCACGAGAAGTTAGCGTTTGAGGATACACTTCAGCAGAGAGTATTTGAAGAGGTAACGGTGGTTTCCCTGAAATGTTAAGATTAGATTCACGAATGGCAATATATACGTAAAGCCAAAAAGAAACATTACACTACATTTGAAGCCTCACCTTGGACAAAAATGTGTATCGCATTGATTCTGAAAAAAAAATATCTTCAAAGCAAGGTAACAGTGCAATTAATTTGCTATAAATTACGGATGGAATATTAATTTCAACTGTTACAGTTGCATCAGTCCCGTTCTTAATTATTTTGTTTGTTTAATTGGGGTTTAACGTCCCCGTCAACACTGTAAAGGTCATTTTGAAGACGCTGCTTCCAATTTTGCGGGACTTTTACGGGACATTGATATGAAATGACATCTCTTGCCCTGCCGCCCAATGGACCCAATAAGGTTTTTAAGTATGGGCGATCCGACTCGCACCGCATTGCCAGGGCAGACTTAGCGGCGTAACAGTACCCGTGTGCGGGTCGGTTTCAACTCTGCGTGGAAGCATCATGCAGCCCATCTATTTCTTCAAGCCTCGACGGGCGGGGGCTGCCGGTTCCTAATTAAAGCCACTTTGTGGAAAGTAACCGTCATTTCTTTCATTTCCGCTTTTGACGTTTTCATTTTAGTGAAGTTGTTTTAGCCCATTGGTGTACTGGATAGGAGATATTGAATAAAAGCATCGAATTATCACTTGAACAAGTCCGTGAAATGAGTATCCCTCTAAATCCCACTTTATAAAGAGAAACCTGGGGTCTACAGGGGTAAACATTATTTTTCTTATTTCTGCTCCTAGACATAGGTTGTGGGTACTCGTCAGAACCGCCTTGATGAGGCGGTTCTCACGAGCACCCACAACCTATGTTTAGAGTATAAGTAAGGAAAAGATCACACATTTTCATCAGAAAAGTAGCCTAGAAGCCTCCGTGGTGCAGATGTTACGCTACTCGCCTTGTAAACCAGGGATCGCAGGATCGATCCCGGGCTTCTCCAGACTTTCGGATGAATCTTTAAACCGAGGCCCCGTCTCCGTATGACCTTAGCTGTTGGTGGGACGTAAAACTCAAACACTCACTCACGCACTCGGAAAAGTAGCCATTTTGAAGATATGAGGAAATGTGCTATGTCACACGGATGTGTTATCGTAATGCCAGACCATTTCCTTCATTGCTGTTTTAAGCATTCTATTTTTTTGTAGAAAACAAAAACAAAAACAAAAAAAAAAAAAAAAAAAACGGGCATTACTATATACATTTCAGTAGCTGGCATGCCATAACTGTTAGACATCGTCTGTTTATCTAAAAGACATAACGCTGGATGACCTACTGCTGCATCATGGTCTTATGAGATTCCAAAAGAACATAGCCCTGGGTTCATGCCTGGGGTGGAATATGAGCTCAAACTCTAGGACACCTATGTGATAAGTTATATTCCATTCCCATTATGCTAACAATTTATTGATTGACACAACTGGTTATGCACCAGCCAACTATGTCACACTAGCTCAGGTGTAAAATCATGAAGATCATGGTGGTTTTCTTTGTTTGATTTGAGATTTAACGTCCCCGTCAACACCGTATAGATCATTTTGGAGACGTTGCTTCCAATTTTGTGGGACTTTTACCCGACAATGAGATGAAATGACATCTCAAGCCCTCCCAACCAATTAAACTAATAGGGTTTATATGTATGGACTGTCCAACTGGCATCATTTTTTCCTGGGCATGCTTAGCAGTTTACCGGTACAAATGTGCGGTTGCTTTCAGCTCAGCGTGGAAGGATCATGCAGCCCATCTATTTCTTCAAGCCCCGATTGGAGCGGGCGGGGATCATTGTGGTAAACATTTCACAGTCAAATGCTTGAAGGCTATGTCATACCTGGGATATTATTTCCATGTAGCCCAATGTTGACCTCAAAATATATCAAGGTTAGTGTGACGTTTATTTCATGGTTCAGTGATCTTTTCTTTCATCTTGAATACTATTTGATGGAGAAATGTCATACCTGGATTATAAGTCACATATGACCCGACAATTGACAGGTACGAGTGAACTTTATTTCATTGTTCAATGAGTTTGCCTTATAACGTGTAGACTTTTTGAATGAGAACTCCCATACCTGGAATATAGGATCCATGTGACCCGATGATTGGTCAAAATACATCTTCGTCAGATTAACCTATATTTTATGGGTCTGTTATTTACCTAATGTCCTTCGTTGGAGACATATCATACCTGGGATATTAGTGCCATGTGACCCAATGTTTGACCTCAAAATTTATCTAAGAGAATCAGACCTATATTTCATGATTCAGTGATATACCCTACATCTTGAATACTTTTTGATTGAGAAATACCATACTGTTTTTTAGGATCCATGTGACCCGATGATTGACACAAAACTATCTACGTCAGTGTGACCTTTATTTCATTGTTAAATGATTTTGTCTTATAACTCGTAGACAATTTAGGGGGGAATTTGAGTTCCATGCGACCCAACGATTGACATCAAAATATATCTAGGTCAGGGTGTCATAATTCATGGTCTAGTGATTTAACCACATATTTTGTAGAATATTTGTTGGAAGAAATTTCATACGTGTGGCATCATCTCGATGTCACCACATGTTTGACCTCAAAATATATATCTGCCTACTTGTGTAGGCTGTGATCAGCCTTTCACTGTTCAACATATCTTGATTGACTGTGTTGACTTTTCACCCTCACGTAATCTTGGTCGGGCCTAAGATTATATGACGGTTCCAGCGTAAAAACATAAATGAAATTTTATTTTAGAATTCTTTATGTTGGTTGGCGCCTGATGCTCCGTCTTTGGTCGGGCCCCTCGGAGTCTAACTGTTGGTTTTCTTTTGCTCCAGCAATTCTGTTGTTGTACGCCGTCGAGTCCTCAGCCTTGTTTCATCTCTGTAGTTTTTTTATTTGTATGTTCTCGGAGATGTTACACTGATGAGTTAGGAAGCCTTCATGCGGACTAAACAAAATTAGTGTATACCGCGACAGAGGTAAGGGCGAGGATTATGGCCATGTAAAATCGATTTAAGCCCCACAGTGGAATTCTTTCCACTGACCGTTCCAAGGCGGTTCTTTTGTGGCGATTTATTTATGTTGTTGCTCGTTACTTACTGTATGTATCACTTGTGTCTTTTTATTTTGGATGGCCATTTGGCAATTTTGTGGGAAAGTAACTGTCCTTATGGCCTTCCTTTGTTAAGGTTTCCATTATGGTCTGGTCGCTTTATGTGTGTGTTTCTTTCACTTTGGTGTCTTTGATGGCTGGTGTAAGTTAATTGTATCGATTCCTGAGCTTTGTTTTACTTCTACTTTTTATATTTCAAAGCCGACACTTTGCAACAAATGTTTCAAGATGTACCTGCTGATAATATTATTTTATTCTTAAAAGTAATTGGACTTTTTCATAAGATTTAACTGTTTCAGATTTTTATACATTATCATTCTGACTTTTTTTTTTACTTTTAATATCCTCATATTTCTTCACGCCGTTTAACCATTAACCGCTTGACGCTTATGACCCACAAAGACGCGTCGTTAAACACGTAATCATCATCATCAGAATATGTATTTAGGTCAGCGTGACCTATTTGTATGATTGAGTGATTTTACCTCATATATAGAATATTATTTGATGAAAAAATGCCATGCATGTAATATATTTGTATTTGTTTTCATTACGAAATCACGCCTATATAAATACATTGTAAATTTTCTCGCCGGAAAAAGGGAAATTTTAAGATGAAAAAAAGGTATATTTTTCTTATTTCGGCTAAAAAAATAAGGCTTCTCCCTGCAAACACCAGTTATACTATATAAAAGTGGGGGTTTTGTTATGGTTTGTCTTTGAGTTTTTGTATCGCTTATATTAGTTTTTGTTTTGGATAGCCAGTTGGCCATTTATTGGGAAAGTAACTGACCTTTTGGCTTTCCGCTAATGACGTTTCCATTAGGGTTTATTGTTTCATGTTTGTGTGTCTCTGATGGGAGCTGTGGGTTAATTGTATCGATTCCTGATCATTGCATTCTTTTCTATTTTTCAAGGGGGTCAATATATTACAGGCGTGTTTTCGGTATGTAAAATTCTATAAAATACTTCATGTAAGAGCTGTAAGACCCTATTCATCTTAATCTGAAAAAAAAAATAGATAAAACGGCGAGAAACAAGCGAGCTATGCTATCCTACGACAGTTGATAGGGAAATGTCATACCTGGATTATAAGAATCTCATATGGGTGTGAGGGGTGGATGGAAAAATCCGTCCCGAGGGTCACTGTCCGGCATTACGAGGCTTGCGGAATAATGCCGGACAGTGATCCCAAGGGACGGAATTTTCTATCCATCCCTCGAACCAATATAGGATTCCTTTTTTTGCATACCCTCCATTTCTTAGCGCGGATTTTTAATGCTGCACTCACTTCGGTTACCGACGTCTGCCATATTGGGATGACACTGCAGGAATATTTAGTGACGTCACGTAACGTGCTGTGACGTCAACCTTAACGACGACGCATACGAGGTCGTAATGAACCAGTGCTTATATCAAACACGCGATTATATTCGAATTTGGGTCGGAACACCAGGGTCAGAACATACATTTCTATCCCAGGGTATAATCACGGATTTGCTTGTCTGATGTGCAAGAATATAAGTTCTATACGACCCGGTGATTAATACAAAATATATCTTGGTCAGTGCCACCTATATTTTATGCTTCAATGATTTTGCCTTGTAATTCTCGGTCTGGACTGTTTGACGCAGAAAATTTATGCCTGGAATTTAAGTTCCATATGATCCGATGACTGACCGATGACTGACCAAACTTAAATCTAGGTAAGTGTGACCTATATTTCATGTTTGAGTGATTTTACCTTATATCTCGCGGGGCCCCTCGGGGCTAGGAGAAATAAAATGGGCTGCATGCTGCTTCCACATAGAGCTAAAGCCAACCGAGTACCGGCAAATGGCTTATTGTCTGTAAGTCTGCTGAGGCAAAGTTGTTCAAGTCGGACTGTCCTTGCATATGAACCTATCGGTTTGTTTTGGGGTAGGGCTTGAGAATTTCAGAATTTATTCAGAATCGATCAGGTCATCTTCTTATTACTACCAACCCGTTCATCGTTCCTCTTGATTCACTGCTTGTATCAGCGAGCAGCGAAGGTTCTGGCGAGACTGCGCGAATGCGCAGGCTCGCCCGAACCTACGCTGCTCGCATAGGCGATTAGTACCAAAATCGCTTGACGGGGCCCATATGATTTCGGTTTTAAGAAAATGGAACTTATTTGATAAACAAAGGAATATAATAGTGAAATATTTCCTTTATATGTGAATGGTTTATATCCTTGGGCTATCGATACTTAACTGTGGAAAGTGTTCTTTTGTGTAGTTTTCACGCGTTCTGTGATAAAACGCATAATTTTCACGGTCGATTGGAGCGCACAGGCCTAGTTTGACCATGGCGGATACGAGCAAGGATAAAGCGATTCGACACCAGAAAAATGCCGCTCACCTGGGCAGTATAGCTGAGGCTACGGGGTACGTTGACTCTATAATGTCTCTCAAACGATCGCTAAGGTGAGCACGCCAAGTGTTAGCACTCGAAAACGTACTTTGTCTGTGTCAGGGACTTCAGGCACCAGGCCTTAGAAGGCCCAAAGTGATGCCAATGGGAACGAAATCGAGATAACCGAATGGTAGGATCTTTTGGACTCTAAGCGTTCTCATCTCAAGGCCAGGAGAAACCTTAATGGTGTAGCCTTTGGGAAAGCAAAGCAGAACATTGCCGTTACGGAAGCAGATGTCCATGTCAGCGTTACACCGTCCGTTCAGCAATTGTTCGCGAAACTATCGGCTGATATGAAAATGATGTTCATGTCTGTGAATGAAAGGCTGGACAAGATCGCACAGGGCTCGAACAACGGATCGGGACTAAAGTATCTCGGGTCTTGGATAAACGAGTCAATTCCGAGATGAGTAAAATCAAGAAAGACTTTAACTCACGGTTGGATGAGTTCCGAGAATCCTTGAGAGCTATAGTGGCTGCCGATTTTAATGACATTCGGGACGAGCTGTATTCACTTGATAATTCAGCCCAAAACGTACAACAACCCAAGGACATTTCATTGAATATTGTGATCCGGAACTTGTCAGAGGGTCAGAATGAAAATACCAAAAATAAGGTGAACTCGCTGTTTCCAGATGGCCTGAGGCTCTCTGATGTTACAGTTGATGACGCTGAAAGGAAACTGTCGTATACCGATGCAATACCGGGGATGATAATAGCGCGGGTGAAAATCAAGGATCATAAGAAGCGTATTATATAGAGGATCTTACATGAGTGTTCATGTATTATTGAATTTATTAAACGAGTTGAGGAAAAGGGATAAAATGCGAGGCTTTGCCGAGCATTTTATCACTTTTCCTCAACGAGTTTAATAAATTCAATAATACATGAGCACGAATGCAAGATTCTATTTATCATATGACATTTAAAGCGCATTTTATTCACGATGGTTAACAAAAATGTCAATATTTCGCCGTTAGTAAACGCGACGTCGTTAAGGACGTCATACATGTAACGTTACGGGACGTATCTAGTTAATTTGCATATTTAATCCACTAGTGGATTATCGAAAATAATACATGACGTTATCACACTCTCAGACGCGACGTCATATGATAAGAAGGTGAAATAAAAACTGCAGAACTCTAGGCACTTTTCTTAAGGATTTATACAATCATGATCAGCGACCTTCCGAGCGCTCTATTAGCACTAACTTTCGAAAGATCGTTCTAGCTATGCAAGCAACAAACGGTAACTTGGCAATGATGGGTTCAAGGATTATATATGCAAGTAACACTGGGTCGACTGACAGATGTTGACGTTCGCACAAAAACCAGCCTAGAGACAATGACTACAGGCGGGATAGTGATCAGAATTCTGAACGATCGGACAGGCGGGACATGAACCACTCCAAATTGTGTAATTATGACCCCTCCTATAGTGGTGGCGTGAGAAACTCTGATTACTATCGGGATGCATCTCACCGTGATGTAAGACAGGAACGACCTCGTGATGGCTATAGGTGGCGAGATTAGGTAGTCGCCGGGTTTTGGAATGTGTCTGATGTCCTGTGCGATAATTATATCCTTAGGTCTGAATGTCTTTTATCATCTGGCATTGGTACTTTAGCAGTTTCAGAGACACATATTAGTGGATACAATGTTTTAGAATTTGATGGTTTTAAATGGTATGGTAATAACAGAAAAAAAATCAGCATATAAATGCTCGACATGGTTCTGGTCGAGTTGGATTTTTTAATCAAAATGAGTTACTTTAAGATTTTAATGTATCGATTTTAGACAATAGATTTGAGGATATTTTATGGTAAAAACTCAGTCATAAAAATAGTAATTTATCAATTCTTCTATGTGTATGCTATCTTCCACCAGAATATTATTCTCGTTATTTTGATGTTAATATCTTTTACGACAATTTATTATCAGATAGATATACGTATCAATCGGAGGGTCTTTTATACGTTTGTGGTGATTTTAATAGTAGATGTGTAGATTAAGATGATTTTGTAAGAGGCGTAGATCATGTACATTATCGCGTTGTTATCGATTTTAGTTTGAACAAATATGGAGAAATTTTAATCGATTTCCTTATAAAGACAAATATGAGCTTTCTTAATTGTAATGATTTCAATTCTGTGTCTACAATGGGCCAGTCAGTTGTTGACTACTGCTTTGTGAACCATTGGAACTTGACTATGTTTACCGATTTTTCAGTAACACGCAGTTCTGAATTGGTATTTCTATCTGGCAGCATAGGCTTGATTAGTCCTTCAAGTATACCAGACCATTCGCTTTTAAAATGGAACGTTAAAATTGACAACGCAAGGATAAGCACTAGCAGCGAATGTAAGAATTCTAAAGCTTATGAGTTTTCTGGCGATTTTTTAAAATTCGATGTTTCCAGTATAACTAGTGATTTTTTAATGATGAACTCATATTGCTGCACGTAAATGACACGATGTCTAAGCTTGAAAGTAGTTTGCGCACCCAGTCAAACATTGACGACGTCTACCTGGATTGGTGTAATATTGTAAAAGAGGACATGTTAAATAATTTGCTACATACCAAGTTTAACAATGGTTCCATGAATTCAGTGACGAACAAAACATCGCCAAACCAAACCTTGGTGGTCAGATAAGTTGTCAGAAAAGTGATCATTGGTTTGTGATGCCGAAAAGTTATGGCTGCATTCCAAGTGTAGAAGTGATAAAATGAGGTATAAATCCAAGTATGTGTCATCAGGGAAGTCTTTTCACAAAGAAGTACAAAGGTCCAAGCGATTGCACTGGTATTCGATGCAAAACAAACTACTCAATGAATGTAATGTTGATCAGTCTAAATTCTGAAAATCTGTCGGAAAAAATTGGTATTGAGTATGCAAATAAAACACATATTCCGATGGAAATTTTACCTAGATGACAGTTCTGTTTCAGTAGTTGTCAATGACATTTTACATAAATGGCAGCATGATTTTAGCTCTTTATTCAAAGGTAAAGTTCTGGAAACTCAACAAGGTGTAAATTATACAAATAATGGTTTCAGTACTTATATAACACACAATTCTGTAAATAATGAAAAAATGAGTTACAACGAACATATAAGCATTTTTGAGGTAAAGAAAGCGATAGATGCTACAAAACTAGGTTAAGCAACTGGTGTCGATAATATCCCAACTAAAGAACTACAGATGATACTGCTGTCTCGTTTTTGCATACCCTCTTTAAATATGTTTTTAATGGTATTGTTCCATCAGAGTGGGGTATATGCATTATAAATCAAATTCCTAAGTCTTCAACTTCAGCTATGCATCAAAAAGCTTGACGGACGGACGGACGCACACATGAACACACGAACGCACGCGCGACATCTTAGTGGAACTTTGAAGGTTTAGGCAAAATGAGGACCACCCTGTCAAGTTTAGTTAGAATAGGTTTTTCCACTGGGATTCAATGACAACATTTATCATGAGGGTAATATTTCTAGAATGCCGGACTTTGATATTTTCTCACTCCTGGAATGTCGAAAACGCAGAACTAGATCTCACGGCACCAGGAAAAATGGTAACTTTAAACGTAAATTACGTGCGTTTAAACGAAACAATACTAGACTGAAGTGACTGTCAATTATATTATTAAATCATGGACGCCACTCTGTGCTTTCATTTTTAAGTTCATTACCCGTTTCTGTTTTACGTCTTCTGGACACCGAGGCGAATAAATTCTACGATAGTTCTAATCAGTTATACGATGCAGCTCTCTTAACTAGAAGCTATACTCAGCATACTCTCCGTCCTTACATTGATTCTGAAATTAATCATAAACGCAATTTCTTCAAAATATCCTTCATTAATAAGGGTATGGATTTTATAGATTTGCCCAGTATCTTCCGTGAGAGCTCAGTGCTTTCTTCCATTCCCGCTTATTTTCAAAATACTGAAACACCTATAATTTGCTATAAATATAACAAACCTGTTAGATCTATCATTTTTAATTTTAATAAACTTGTTTCAGATCTTGATATTGATACTAATACTCCTAATTCATGTGATTGTAAAAAGTGTATTGCTATCCTGCTGCTGGTCATGTAATTACTGGCAATTTGAAAATTATTGCTGATTCTAGGATAAGGAATATAATTTCTAAAGGACCGAAATATCGGTTTCCTTCTAAAACTGATTTCACTTAATGTAGAGATGAAATCGCTGCTTCCTTGAATGAATTCGGTAATCGATGGTGTAAGCGAGAGTATGTTGAGCATAAAGCCCTTAAGGACTGGAAACTAAGCATTTTAAAACTAGTGAATAAACGCATTTCTTTCTATTCTCAAAATACTAACTTATTACCTCCAAAGCCTAAGACGTCTTTACGTCATCTTAAACTAGGTATTCAAGAATTTCATAAGAGTTTGTTTTGGCCCCTGCAGATAAGGCCGCTAACAACGTCGTCGTTGTGTGACGGCTCCACTATGTTAACACGCTTAAGCAGGAGCTTGGTGGTACTAAGGCCTATGAACTTCAGCCTTTAGCTGAAGAGAGAGTTATAGTAGATAAACATATTTGTCATTCAGCCACCAAGTTCGCTGTGTGTGTTACCGAAGGCCAAGACAAGCTTCCTACGCTATACTGGTTACCAAAACTTCATAAAAGACCTTACAAAGCACGGTTTATTGCAAATTCTAGCTCTTGCACTACCACTGAACTTTCTAAATTATTAACTTCCTGTCTTACTGCTATAAAAACGCATGTGATTAAATATTGTGATAAAGTCTTGGAAAGATCAGGAAGAAATCTGTTTTGGTCTATAAAAAATTCGAATGAGGTTTTAAATAAATTGAAATCCAGACATTTTCGTGCTTCAAGTCTGTCTACTTAAGATTTTTCTACTCTTTACACTACACTTCCTCATAATCTTATAAAAGAAAAGCTTAATGATTTAATTGAATGAGCTTTTCACAGAGAAGATTCTCTCTATCTTGCATGTAATGTCAGAAATGTTTTTTTTTACTTCTAAAGAACATAAGAATTATACACTTTGGTCATGTCAGAAAGTGTGTGATGCCCTCACCTTTCTACTTGACAATATATATATTAGATTCGGTACTAAGTTATTTAGACAAATTGTGGGAATTCCGATGGGTACGAATTGTGCACCTCTTGTGGCTGATCTGTTCTTGTATTGTTATGAAAGAGACTTCATGTTGTCGCTTTCCATTGATAACCAATCTGAAATTATTGAAGCTTTTAGCTCCACTTCTAGATATTTAGATGATTTATTAAATATTGATACTACCTATTTCGATGGTTTGATCAGTCAGATTTACCCACCAGAACTTCAGTTAAATAAAGCAAATTCTTCTGATACCGAGGCCCTGTTTTTGGATTTACATCTATCTATTGTAAATGGGTTTGTTTCATGCAAAATTTATGATAAACGCGATGACTTTGATTTTGAGATTGTAAATTTTCCTTTTTTGGATGGTGATGTTCCTCGTGCGCCGTACTATGGCGTTTATATTTCGCAATTGATTCGATTTGCTAGAGTGTGTAGTCATGTAACTGACCTCAACACTCGTAATAAATTATTAACGGCTAAACTTCTTAATCAGGGTTATCGGTACCATACGCAAAGCCTTTTCAAAATTTTATAGACGCCATTCTGATTTAATTTCAAAATTCAATATTGGACTTAAATCTCTTCTGCAATAAGGTCTATCGGAACCAGAATTTTATGGTGACTTAGTATATAAATTCAGCAAAATATATAACCGCAATGACTTTAGCACCCAATTTCGTAAAATCATTCTTCGATATAAAAAGATTGGGTACAACATGGATATTATACGACAGACTGCATGCATGGTAGTTAACCCAGTCACGGTTGGCAACTTTGCTTCCCTCTTTAATTGCACGCCGGTGGGTCAGGCCTCAGATTCTATGACGGTACCAACGTAAAGGCTTATTGAGAATAAGAGAGATCTAATTCAAGGTAATGTTGTTGGTGCCTGATGCTCTGTCTCTGGTCGGGCCCATCGGAGTCTAACTGTTGGTTTTCTTTTGCTCCAGCATTTCAGTGGTTTCTTGCTGTCGAGTCCCCACCGTTGTCTCACCTCTGTGGTTCTTTGATTATTTGTGTTCACGGAGATGTTGCACTGATGAGTTAGGAGGCCTTCATGCGGACTGAACAAATTATTTGTCTAAATCGCGGCGGCAGTAAGGGCGAGGATTGTGGCCATGTAAAATCGGTTTAAGCCCCCCAGTGGAAATCTTTCCACTGACCGTTCCAAGGCGGTTCTTCTGTGGCGATTTATTCATGTTGTTGTTTGTTACTTACTGTGTGTACCACTTGTGTCTTTTAATTTTGGATGGCCATATGGCCATTTTGTGGGAAAGTAACTGTCCTTATGGCCTTCCTTTGTTTAGGTTTCCATTTTTGTCTGGTCGCTTAATGTTTGTATTTCTATCCCTTTGGTGTCTTTGATGGGTGGAGTAAGTTAATTGTATCAATTCCTGATCTTTGTTTTACTTCTACTTAGTTGGTGGAAGATGTCTCTAAAATTGTGAGCGGAAGTATTGCTGAACAGATGTGCAGATAACGACGGACGGTGACCGATCACAACAGCTCCACCGGAGCCTTCGGCTCTGGTTAGCTTTAATATGTATATTGGTATACAGTACGTTAGGCGGTGCAACACGGGTTTAAGAACAAGTGCTACCATGATTACCGTAAATACGCCGAAAATGAAGAAGGAAACCGACGTCAGTTATTCGCCAATCAGACCTGAAAATTATTATGACATCGAAGACGTATTGGACTGTGGCCTGTTTACCGTAGTTTCCACAAAACATATCCCCTTGAATCTGTAACACAAGGCATTTTCATATCAGCTAAGTCGTGAGAATACTCACCTTTCATTATGACATAGTACATTTTTTCACATCTCTGAAATGGCTAGTCAAGTTTCTGAGGAAAATCCGTGCAAACATATGTTGTGGGTGTTCGTTAGAACCACTTCAATGAGGCGGTTCTAACGGGTACTCACAACCTATGTCTCGGGGCAGAAATAAGACAAAAATAAAATCTACCCCCGTAAACCCCTAGTTTTGTCTATATAAACCGGGGTTTAGGGGATGCTCATTTCACGGCCTTGGTAACGTGCTGTGCGGTTTTTTAGCAGGCTATACACACATTTTCCTCAGCTACACATGAATACAACAGTCTCGGTAATCAGATATACATACTACAGTTTTTGTACCACCCGATAGGCAACAACATTTGATGCCCAGACTGATCAACTTATTCGTTGTTCACAAATTAAAAAAAAAAAAAAAAAAAAAAAAAACATCCCCCTTTTCAACAGTGTTTCTGAAACCACAACATAAAACGTTCAGTTTACACCCAATATTAATCTAAGTTAAGACGCTGAACACCTCTAAAGCGACGCGAAATCATAATGGAAAAAGATTGTTCCACCCAGTGATGGCTGACGCTTTAAAATTGCGTTAATAATTACAGTTGAAAGCATATGAGAAACAGAAAATTTGATTTTGTCTTCAGTGTAAAAATCGGTCTTACACTGAAATCAAATAACCTCTTTGTAATAACTTCGATAATCCACTAGTGGATTATTATGCAAAATAGTTCGATACGTTTTGTAACGTTACATGTACGACGTCCTGTACGACGTCGCGTTTATTAACAGCGGAATATGGACATTTTTGTTAGACGATCGTGAATAAAATGCGTTTTAAATATCATATACTGTTCACAAAAAGTGGGGGATACTTTAATTTCAGACTGAATATTAGGAAATAAATAAAACGTTACCTGGCCAAGATGCATTTAATTAAAAAAATATCAAGTATCCATAAATTGAACCACCATGAATTTCAATGATCACTTCATTATGTAGCGACACGACCACCAATCTTCTAAGCGTCAACTTCATTTTTCACAAGCCCTCAATAACGTGTTGGACCGCCTCGATTATCACAGCAGGCAATGAATCGTCGTCGCATACTTCCAATTAGTATACGAATCGTGAACTGGGGGATCTTTCGCCACTCTTCTTGAAGTGCTGCACAAAGCTCACCTAGGGTCCTTGGAGGCGGATCGCGGCTTCGGACTCGTTTCCCGAGGATGTCACATACGTATTCGATGTGCGATACGTCTGGATTCATTGCAGGCCATGGTATTGTCCGAATACTTGGCCGTTGAAGGTACTCAGTGACGACGCGTGACCGATAGCCCTAGTGTTATCGTCCTGAAAGGTGATACCAGGACCATGGCGTCGAGCAAACGGTATCACGTAAGGAGCCAACAAGTTATCACGATAGTACAGTCCTGTAACTCTGCCTTGGCACACATGTAAATTAAAATCAAAAATGAGTTCCTTTAAGAGCAATGAAAATATTCATAAGAAAGAAGATGGGTAATACTACGTAGTTTCGGCTAATAAAGCCTCATCAGTGACCCTGTAATGATCCGGCAACGAAAGCCAGAGGAAGCATACTGCAATTTTGTGAATTTCGAATAGGCAGTCGATTCAAAGACTGATATAAATCAAACTGAGGTCCAGATAATTAAAAACCTGTCTAGAATTTGAGTCTAAACTAATAATTTATTTCTGATTTCTCAGAATATTCACGCTGATCTCAAAGGACCAAAAGTAAAATATAAACTGCACTATGGTTGATGTACGGGGAGACGTTTTACGGCCGCCACACGGCACAACACCAGCTGCAGTGAAGGCATATTAAAATCAAAAATGAGTTCTTTTATGAGCAATGAAATTATTCATAAGAAAGAAGATGGGTCATACTACGTAGTTTTGGCTAATAAAGCCTCATCAATGACCCTATAATGATGCGGCAACGAAAGCCAGAGGAAGCATACTGCAATTTTGCGAATTTCGAATAGGCAGTCGATTCAAAGACTGATATAAATCAAACTGAGGTCCAAATAATTAAAAACCTGTCTAGAATTTGAGTCTAAACTAATAATTTATTTCTGATTTCTCAGAATATTCACGCTGATCTCAAAGGACCAAAAGTAAAATATAAACTGCACTATGGTTGATGTACGGGGAGTCTGTTTTTCCAGTCATGGTGATCCCACACCATGCCATATTAGACCCTGCTTCATATCTATCATGAGCAATTCTAGCCGGGTCTGTATAAAGTTCACCAGTTCGACGCCAGACTTTTCTACGACCATAACGAAAGTCCAAGTTAAACCGGGATTCGTCACTGAACATAACGTGAGACCACTGTTTATTGTTCCTGCAAAAATGCTCTACTGTGCTTAGCTTTCAACGGCAGTACAACTTGCAGAGGCCGTACCGTAAGGTCACTCGAGTGAAGGCGATTTCGGAGTGTCTGTCTACCGACAATACCCCCTCTTCCTCTTCGCAGATATTTCTGAAGATCTGTTGACGTTAGTCTCCGGTTGCGTATTGCTTGATTGACAACTAGGCGGTCATCGCATCCGTTAGTACTCTTCTGGAGTCCACTTTTCTGCAAATCCGCTACTGCTCCTGCCCTACGATAGCGTGCCCATAGTCGACTGACAACTGACTGTGACGTATTCATAACATTTGCCGTCTGCAACTGCGTACTTCCGGTCTGGAGCATACCAAAGGTTCTTCATCGTCGACCTCCCGTTAGCCGAATACTGGTTCTAATAACAAATTTGTTTATGAAATCGTTTCATATTACACTTCAACAGTCGATACAGAAAGTTTTATCGAAATCCCGTTTGTCACTAATGTTAAAATTCACGTGCTACCTCATGTGCAATTTATGCCCCTGTGCTACGCCACTCGAGCAAAAATATCATACTGCTCAACGATAGAATATACACAGATGATAGTCAATTGACATGCTATATCCGATATCTGATTATTTTGAAAGTTAAGGCTGATGGGCTTAAAGGAACCCGAAATTCCCCTCCTTTTTTGTGAACAGTTTATAATAAATAGAAACTTGCATTTGTGCTCATGTATTATTGAATTTATTAAACTCGTTGATGAAAGGGGATAAAGTGCTCGGCGAAGCCTCGCATTTTATCCATTTTCCTCATTTCTTTCAAAAATTTAATAATACATGAATACTCATGTCAGATCCTCTATGAAAGACCACTTTCTATAGAGAAATAGGTGAGAATAAAAAGCTTATCTATTATATAGAGGATCTTACATGATGGTTCATGTATTATTGTATTTATTAAACACGTTTAGGAAAAGGAATAAAATGCAAGGCTCTTCCGAGCATTTTAGCCATTTTCTTCAACGAGTTTAATAAATTCAATAATACATGAACAACAAGAGTTTATTTATTATATGACATTAAAAACGCATTTTATTCACGATCGTCTATAAGCATAAATGTCAATATTCCGCCGTTAGTAAACGCGACGTCGATAAGATCCTCTATATCCAACAACGCTCGTAATTGAAAATTCGGAGATGAGAATATACAGAGGATCTTACATGAGTGTTCGTGTATTATTGACTTTGTTAAACGAGTTTAGCAAAAGGATAAAATGCAAGGCTTTGTCGAGCTTTTTTATTCCTATTCCTCAACGAGTTTAATAAATTATTGATATAGAAGATCATGTATTATTGAAGTTATTTAACGAGTTAAGGAAAAGGGATAAAATGCGAGGCTGTGCCGAGCATTTTATTTCTTTTCCACAACGAGTTTAAAATAAATTATTGATATAGAGGATCTTACACAAGTGTTCATGTAAAATTGAATTTATTAAACGAGTTGATTTTGTTTGTTTGATTTGAGGTTTAACTTCCCCGTCAACACTGTAAAGATCATTTCGGAGACGGTGCTTTCAATTTCGTGGGACTTTTACCCTAGATTGGGAAGAAATGACATCTGAAGCCCTGCCGCCCTATGAAACCAGGGTTTATAGACATGGACGGGCCGCCTCGCACCGCTTTGCCTGGGCAGGCTTAGATCCTCTAAGCGGTTTACCAGTACGCGTGTGCAGGTCGGTTTCAGCTCTGCGTGAAAACATGCAGCCTATCTATTTCTCCAAGCCCCGATGTTAAACGAGTTGAGGAAAAGGGATAAAATGCGAGGATTTGCCGAGCATTTAATCCATTTTCTTAAATGAGTTGCCTCCACTTCTAATTTTAATAAAATATTGATATAGAGGATCTTACATGAGTGAGGTATAAACTGCTCAGCTTTGCCGAACATTTTATCCCTTTTCTTCAACGAGGCAGGCCTCAGATACTATGACGGTCACAGCGTAAAGGCTTACTGAGAATTATACAGTATCTAATTTTATGTAATGTTGGTTGGTGCCTGATGCTCTGTCTTTGGTCGAGCCCATCTGTTGGTCTTCTTTTGCTCCATCATTTCAGTGGTTTCTTGCTGTCGAATCCTCACCGTTGTTTCATTTCTGTGGTTGTTTGATTTTTGTGTTCACAGAGACATTGCACTGATGAGTAAGTAGGCCTTCATGCGGACTGAACAAGTTATTTGTCTAAATCGCGACGGAAATAGGGGCGAGGATTGTGGCCACGTAAAGTCGATTTAAGCTCCCCCACCCAGTGGAATTAGTTCCACTGACCGTTCCAAGGTGGTTCTTTTGTCGCTGTTTATTTTTGTTATAGTTTGTCTTTGAGTGTATGTATTGCTTATAGTATTTTGTTTTGGGTAGCCAATTGGCCATTTTTGCGGGAAAATAACTGTCCTTTTGGCTTTCCGCTATTGATGTTTCCATTAGGGTCTAGTTGTTTCATGTTTGTGTCTCTTTTCCTTTGGTGTCTCTGATGGGAGCTGTGGGTTAATTGTTTCGATACCTGATCATTGCCTTTACTTCTATTTAATAAATTCAATAATACATGAGCACGAATGCAAGATTCATTTGTCATATGACATTTTATACGCGTTTTATTGACGATTATTTAACAAATAAGTCAATATTCCGCCATTAGTAAACCCAACGTCGTTAAGGACGTCTTACATGTAACGGGGCAATCTAACAAATATGCATATTTAATCCACTAGTGGATTGCCAAATTTATTACATGGCGTTATTACACTCTCGGACGCGACGTCATATGATAAATTATTGTTCTTATGTTTTGCTTCATATATTGGTGGGGATCGTCGGAATTGATTGTGATTTTCCTTATTGAAGAAATCCCTAAAAATCGAAGTATTAGACTACGGTATATTTACCTAGGACTCTGCCCGCGCAGCGATTTTAATAATATTATGCACAGTTGTAGTCTAAAAGGGGTCCTTTGTAATAAAGATGCATTTCCTTCTTTATATGTTCCCCTTGCTTAAATAGGGGTTTCCAATAAAAATAGACCTCAAGGTATGGGTACCCAGAAAAATCCATTTTAAATCTATCTAAAATGGATATTCTGGATGTGACATTTTCTAATATTATCATAGTTAAACAAAATTATACATATTATACAAATTTATTTATTTGCTGCTTATGAGGACTTGTATTTTAAATTTGTTTCACGTTACCATCAAATTTCTACTCCATATTTACTTTTTGGCATATTTGAATTTTATTTTTTCTCAGTTGCAGTTCTTGTCAACCTATCTTTTTTATATAAAAATGGCCAAACATGTGTTAATTATTGTCGCAAAATTTCATATGAATTTGAAACCGGTAACAACATAGTTTTGGACATTAATTCAGTCAGGCCATACTTGGGAAAATATTTAAAATATGCCAAAAAAAACTTGATTACGTTTTAACTATTGATCTTTATGTATTTTGGCATATCTTGGGTTCATAAATAGCTATATAGAATTTAATTTGCATAGCATTAACTTTCCGGATAATTACAACCTTTAGAAAGCCAACAGACTATTTTCGTTCTCACCCTGTGGTACACCTATGAAAGTGGAAATCTCAATCTACTTTCAAAGACATATTCATTCTTTTATCTTGTTAGACCTAGTCACTTACGAGGACTGTTCAAATATGAATGCAACTAAGCATATAAAAATGATTCCGTGATAGAATTCGATGAAAAATTTATTTTTTCCCCTCAAAGTATTCCGCTTTAACAGATATACAAACTTTCAGTCTTCTGATCCAATAATTGAATGCCTTTAGGTAGTCTTTTCGAGGTATTCTATGAAGGCACTGGAATATTGCAGAACCGAGGTGTTTGCGCTGTACAAATTTTCGACCAGAAAGGTTGTTTTTCAGCCACGGGAACAAAAAACGTCACACGGGGCAAGGTCAGGGGAATACGGGGGTGAGGGAGTTCAACAACCTTTTCCTGCTTCAGATAGTCTTGCACAATGAACGCCTTGTGCGATGATGTATTATCATGTAGCAATCTGACATTGGCCAAACCAGTTGCGGGTCTTCGTTCTTGGAAGTATTTCTTCAGTTTTCGAAAAACTTTATTCTTGTAAAACTTCGCATTTACAGATTTGCCTTTAGGCGCAGCAACCTGAATAGCAGTGCCCAGATTTGAAAAGAATATGGCATACATTACCTTCTTGACGCTCATGGTCCGCTTTGCAATGCATGGCCTTTTGCAATACTTTGTTGCCCATATTTTGTTCTGAATCTTTCGTTTTGGCTCAAAAAAGTGAACCCATGTCTCGTCACCTGTGACGACATTAGCGAAAGACCGTGCATTGTAATTTGGATGCTTTTTAAGCAACTTCTTGGCGCACTGAACGCGTGTCTTTTTCTGCTCATCTGTTAACAGATGGGAAATCCATCTAGCACAGATCTTTCTCATTTTCAAATCCCGTTTCAGAATTGTATGAGCTGCTCCTAATGAGATGCCAACCATACTAGCTATTTGCCTAGTGGTGTATCGTGCATCGGTAGCAACTATTTCTTTCAAAGTAGAAGTAAAACAAAGATCAGGAATTGATACAATTAACTTACTCCATCCATAAAAGACACCAAAGGGATAGAAATACAAACATTAAGCGACCAGACCATAATGGAAACCTAAACAAAGGAAGGCCATATGGACAGTTACTTTCCCACAAAATGGCCATATGGCCATCCAAAATTAAAAGACACAAGTGATACACACAGTAAGTAACAAACAACAACATAAATAAATCGCCACAGAAGAGCCGCCTTGGAACGGTCAGTGGAAGATTTCCACTGGGGGGCTTAAATCGATTTTACGTGGCCACAATCCTCGCCCTTACTTCCGTCGCGATTTAGACAAATAATTTGTTCAGTCCGCATGAAGGCGGACGATCATGTGGTGCATCTTCTGTTGAGCCTAGCCCACAGCTGAATTTCTTACATCAACGAAAAACTGTCGGAAAAGACATTTCATTATGCCCATAAACCGAACATATTTCATCAAAAAAGTCTTTGCACCGTATACCAAGAATACAACGATTCTTAATATAGGACCGTATTTCAACGGCGTGCTCTGACCTTCTTCCAACCATGTTTTGTATTAGTATACAAGAGTAGACAGTGTTTATCGAACGATATACATGGCTAAAGTGTACGGATTTTAATAGGTTTGGTATCAATGTATAGGTAAAATGTTTTTCTACGCTCTGATATTTATTTCCATGTGATTTTCGCGTTAGTGTATGAGAAAACGTTCTACTTGCATTCATATTTGAACAGTCCTCGTACAACAGATACGATTTTTTTTAATTCATTTTAATGGATTTCTATCCTAGTGTTTGTAAGGTGCAGTTTTCGACATGTTTAAACCCCAAAAGATGGTCTAAAATATCTATTTAAGTATGGATGACTTGAACTTCTTTGCTTTGGGCAGTTGATCTATTGAAAAAAGCTAAATGTGCTATCACTCTAAGCAAAAGATGGACCTATGATAGCACAAGTTGCCCTTCCACTCAGAAGTACAAAATGGCAACAGTTGAATATCTGAAGAAAACAACTGAGTTGTTGTTCTAAACAGTTACAACTAGATGATTTACTGTACAGTTACACTTTTTAAATGACTGCCAATTCCAAAAGTTGATCAGGTCTCTTTAAAGAAATGACACAAATAAAAGATTTAAACTTTCTACATATGAGTGAAACATCAACCTCAAAATGTTACTACAAACATAACTCCCTTCGTACAGCAAACATACAGTTTTCTTTCCAAAATATTTTACAGCTTTACAGAAAAGAAAACCTTTGGCTTGTTTACTTTTAACAAAAATGAATAAGCGAATAGGGAATGATTGAACTAAAAAGCAGAAATTTCTAGAACTTTAGGCTGATAGAATTAACAGCTATAACTTTAATGTTCTACCTATCCAGAATAGTGATAAATTATCCACTGAACAAAGAAAATCTAAAACAAGCTTTTTGAACACAATAATGAAATGCATTCATAAAAATAGTGTTTTATTGGCTATTTTATGCATAGCTTCAACAAAAGGTTATTGCTAGACAAGACGGAAATAGTTCATCTCATACGTGTAGCGGACAAGGATGAAAATAGAAACACTCGATAAAGCCTGAAAGAAAGCTGAGACGGTGACTTAAAACACAAAACAGAAGAATAGGAAAGCTTCAATACTAAATTTACTACAGACTTAAGTCTTCAAATACAGTCACAATATATTTAACAATTGCTTAATATATAAAGATAAGATTAATGTATAGAGAAATCAAAATATGTTTGAATACAGAAAAATTAGGTAACCTTTGTTTGGTGTATACATGTACTATTTAGAAAAGTGTAGGGCGTATACATTTATCGGAGAAGACAGGCTGTTGTTCAGAATTTTGCCATTCTTGTTTGAAGGAGGCTCGAAATGGTCGTACTTCTGTAGAAGCAAAGCGGCCATTGATTAGGACAAGTTATGCATCACCCTTTCTGACATTCTGACTGACAGTTAAATTGCAAAGACCAAAGTTTTGCTAATGATTTTAAAATCAGTATTTGAGAGGATTTTGGTTGCTCTGCAGTAGCTATATATAATGAATGACTTAGTTCATGTAATGGTTTATAGTTTTCATGATTTTTTTTTTATATTTTTAGAAAAAAAGCAATCTTGCTTTGAACCGACATAAGCACATATAATGGGTATTATATGTATGTTACCGGTTTTTCAATTTTCATGCTATTTCACACATCGTGAGAAGATACATATGGCATAATATTTACAAAAAAAATATAGGTTTACAAGAATTGAAACATGCCTAATTTTGAAAATGAATTCAGTCTTTTTGTTTTTTAAACTAAAATTTAAGACATTTTTAAAAATAAACTATTTGATAATATGAATACAGAAACGAAAACAAATGAGCTCATGATATTAAAATACTCCTTGATAAAGCCCTTCAATATTACGATGGACATTTTTTTAAGATCAAGTTGAATTGTATTTTTAAGACTGATAATTTGCGTAAAGGGTATAAGTCTGAGCAAGGAGTAAATCAAGGAGCTCTCCTGAGACCCAATTTTCTTTAATCTAAGAAATAAAGGCATTTGTTTAGATTCAGGGCCTCACGTGAATTAAATTCAAACTCTAAAGAAAATCCGTGCGTTGGCAGATTTGAGTCCACAGCTTTATATTTTACGTCTCCTTTTCATAACGTTAACAATGCACCGTAATAAAATCCTTGAAAATCCCACATTAAAGAGAGCAAAAAATGGGGTAGTGTATATAGCATTACTTATTTTTGCTTAAAACACAGATTTTGGAGACTCGTTATTATAACCATGCTTTTACTATTATCACGCAACATTACGATAACACACCCGTGCAACATAGTGCATTTTTCACATCTTTAAAATGGGTATTTTTCTGATGAAAATTGATGATATTATCTTTATTTATACAGCAAACATAGGTTGTGGGTGCTCGTTAGAACCGCCTCAATGAACCGCCTTACTGAGGCGGTTCTAACGAGTACCCTCAACCTATGTCTTGGAGCAACAATAAGAAAAATAATGTATATCCCCGTAAATCCCAGTTTTCTTTGTATAAAGGGGGGTATAAAGGGGGGGGGGGTATTTCACGGACTTGTTCACATGATCAGAAGCCTTGAAATGAAGAACCCTCTAAACCACCATAATATAGAGAAACCCGGGGTTTACAGGGGTATACATTTTTTTTCTTATTTCCGCTCCAAAACTTAGGAAGTGGGTACATTTAGAACCGCCTCAATGCGGCGCTTCTAACGAGCACCCAGAACCTATGATTATGGTATAAAAAAGAAAAATATCACGAATTTTCATCACAAAAGTAGACATTTTCGAGATGTGTATAAATGAACTTTGTCGCACGGTTGTGTTATCGCGATGTACCGGTATTTTATGCTTGCAGCACAACCAGGAGAATTCTAGAAATTTTTCATCAAAGAATTCAAAAGCTGACATTATTATATACACAGAAAACGTCCCGTTTACTTTTTACAGACGTTACCGGTCAACATATAGAGGATATTTACTCTTTTGAGGTGGATAACAAAATTATTTCATCGAGTGTGTTGAAAACATAATACTTCTGATGTTTTCAGTACACGAGATGAACTACTTTTGGTATCCGCCAAAACAGTTAATGTTCGTTTTATTTTATAATTCATTTGGACACTAACGGTAATTTATCGACCCGAGACGGTGACGTCACAATTTGACCTAGCAACATGACGAAACAACGGTCAGTTTTAAAGCATTATCAAATCGCCATTTTGAATTCAGTATTTAAGTTCAAAGAATGCTTTTCAAGGCATGTTACAGAATCCGTTGTGCTTGTTTTAAGTTCCTTTTATTTTTGAAGGCTGTAAGTAACATGCACCCAGCCAATGTATAATCGATTCGTAGCAGTCGGTAGTCGGTGTTTCACGTTGAAAAAAAAAACACGCTGAATTGAGCATAGATTTCCCAAGAAACTAGACTCTTACTCAGCCTTTCGTTGAACTGGTACGCCTTGTAGACCACTTGTAACAAGGACAGCTAAGCCTAAATCTGTGAGGTAGCATTTAAAATGTGCCGAAGATGTTTCGGCAAAAAGGAGACGTTCAAAATCACAATGCATTGCACCCGTTCATTCAATTTTGGTGCCACACTTCAAACGTTCTAAAGTTATGATAAAGAATTATTATTCTTAGTAAATAAAAGGAAAATTAACTTTTTTTCGACCAGAACGTAACCAAAAAAAAGTAGTTCCGGCAAGCTACAGTGAAATGATATAAATGTTATCAGTCTCAAGTGAAATGATACGATATCATTTCACTTGTGAATGATATTATTTTTATTTGTTTCAGATATGTATTGATTTCACTGCTAAGTATAAAATAATTTTCCATATTGCCCGTAGTCAAGTTCATATTTCCCGTTGATAAGCAGTCTCGTCCACAATAAAACTACTTCCAAATTTGTCCATTTCGATACTCAAAGTCGGTAGCCATCTTGTGTGTATCGAATGAAAGAACGTAAACCAAATCGAATATGTACTGTGACAAAGTACATAAAGCCCATTGTATGCTCGCAAATATGACCTACCTGCAATCTGTTTAGACATTCAATAATTTATTTTAGGAAATTAGGTGTATTTTGAAGGAAGTAAAACAGACACCTCGGAAAAAATGGCGTCCTGTGTTGGGATACGTCAATGTGTTTAATGACGTCACATCCACCAACGTTAGCGTCATCTTCACTTTGGCGCCATTGGGTGTGGTTTTCAACGTGTAGGAAGACACTTAACAACCTGCATTGTTTTCTATTTCAAACCACTTAAAGACGTATAATCTGATTTTACATTCAGAAATCTATGCCAGGCAAACCTCAATTCTGGCGGACAGTTCAAGTTTTGGGTATATAATAAAATGTTATTGACTTTCTATTGTGAAATACTCGGCACTCGTGCATATTGCTGCGAAGAACTAGCAAACTCGTAAGCTCGTGCGTCCTTCACCATATGACCACGTCCGAATATTCACAATATAAAGTCAATTAGTTAATAATTGGTATCATTTTGATAACACATCCGTGACCTATAAAGGATTTTTCAAGACTCAAAAAAGCTAATTTGTCTGATGAAAATTTGTGATATTTTTCTTATTTATACTTCAAACATAGGTTTTGGGTGCTCGTTAGAACCGCCTCGTTGAAGCGGTTCTAACGAGTACCCACAACCTATGTCTTGGAGCAGAAATAAGAAAAATAATGTTTACCCCCGTAAATCTCAGTTTTCTCTATATAAAGTGGGGTGTAAGGGGATGTTCATTTCACATAACTTGGTCACGTGATGTGCTGAAAGAGTAGAACATGACATACCCAGAGAAAGTCGTAATCGCAACTTCTGTGGTACTCAATTTTAACGTATATCACATCCAATTCTATTCGCCTGTGTCTTTGCCTAGGAATATCCCAATGGCAGCGCTCACTATTCTCATACTGACCATCAAAGTCTCTATCAGGCGCAAGTATGGAACCGTACTCATCTAGAAGCTTCTCATTACATACTTGTTCTGTGATAAATAAAGCGAGTTCGACCATCAACCGGACAATGGTACCGGAAGTCAAACTGCGCATGTTACTTCACAAGTGTGATCGAGCGAAAAACCTATGGTTGATTTTTGCTAACAAACATGGCAGCCCCGATGGCACGATTGATATTTTTCACCATTTGGAACACTGCAGAAATAGCGGTGCCGATTCTATATTTCATAGTGTGCACATTTTACATCTTTTTACAAATAAACATGTTTTAACAACACTTTAAATATGTATTTTTCCTTTGGCCAACAGATTTTCACACTTTTCGACGCCATCTTGTACACTGATGTACCAGCGAAACCAACGCTTTGGTCTGGTTGGACTAGAGTGACGTCACGGCTTTCTCGCCATTCAAGAAGAGGTCGTTCGAGCACAGTTTAGTTAACAATAGGTTAACAATATGGGCGGCCCGACTGGCACCACGTTTCCTGGACAGGCTGTGAATCTCAAAGCGATTCACCAGTACCCGCGTGCTGACGGTGTCAGCTCTGCACGGAAGCATCATGCAGCCCAATCTATTTCTTAAAGCTACGATGGGCGGGGGCTAGTGTGTGTGTGTGTGTGTGTGTGTGTGCATGTGTGCGTGTGCGTGCGTGCGTGTGTGTGATTATATTTGAGAATTTGTAGGTAAGTCGTGAATCGTTACGATCAAATTGTGTTCATTCCTGGTAAGGAGCTATACTGAACTTAAAGAACGCGTTTCTTTCTGTTCTCAAAATACTAACTTATCACCTCCTGGGCCTGGGGCGTCTTTGCGTCGTCTTGGGCTGGGTGTTCGGGAGTTTCATAAGAAGTTTGTTTTGGCCCGGGCAGACAAGGCCGCTAACAACGTCGTCGTTGTGTGACGGCTCCACTATGTTATCACGCTTAAGCAGGAGCTTGGTGGTACTAAGGCCTATGAACTTCAGTCTTTAGCTGAAGAGAGTGTTATGGTAGAAAAACATATTTGTCATTCAGCCACCAAGTTTGCTGTGTGTATTACCGAAGGCCAAGACAAGCTTCCTACGCTATACTGGTTACCAAAACTTCATAAAAGACCTTACAAAGCACGGTTTATTGCAAATTCTAGCTCTTGCACTACCACTGAACTTTCTAAATTGTTGACTTCCTGTCTTGCTGTTATTAAATCGCATGTGATTAAATATTGTGATAAGGTCTTTGAAAGGTCAGGTAGAAAGTAGAAGTAAAACAAAGACCAGAAATTGATACAATTAACTTACTCCACCCATAAAAGACACCAAAGGGAAAGAAATACAAACATTAAGCGACCAGACAAAAATGGAAACCTAAACAAAGGAAGGCCATAAGGACAGTTACTTTCCCACAAAATGGCCACATGGCCATCCAAAATTAAAAGACACAAGTGATACACACAGTAAGTAACAAACAGCAACATAAATAAATCGCCACAGAAAAGCCGCCTTGGAACGGTCAGTGGAAGATTTCCACTGGGGGGCTTAAATCGATTTACGTGGCCACAATCCTCGCCCTTACTTCCGTCGCGATTTAGACAAATAATTTATTCAGTCCGCATGAAGGCCTCCTAACTCATCAGTGTAACATCTCCGTGAACACAAAAATCAAAGAACCACAGAGGTGAGACAACGATGAGGACTCGACAGCAAGAAACCACTGAAATGCTGGAGCAAAAGAAAACCAACAGTTAGACCCCGATGGGCCCGACCAGAGACAGAGCATCAGGCACCAACCAACATTACCTTGAATTAGATCTCTCTAATTCTCAATAAGCCTTTACGTTGGAGCCGTCATAGAATCTGAGGCCTGACCCACCGGCGTGCAATTAAAGAGGGAATCAAAGTTGCCAACCGTGATTGGGTTAACTACCGTGCATGCAGTCTGTCGTATAATATCCATGTTGTACCCAATCTTTTTATATCGAAGAATGATTTTACGAAATTTGGTGCTGAAGTCATTGCGGTTATATATTTTTCTGAATTTATATACTAAGTCACCATAAAATTCGGGTTCCGATAGACCTTGTTGCAGAAGAGATTTAAGTCAAATATTGAATTTTGAAATTAAATCAGAATGGCGTCTATAAAATTTTGAAAAGGATTTGCGTAGTTTATGGTACCGATAACCCTGATTAAGAAGTTTAGCCGTTAATAATTTATTACGAGTGTTGAAGTCAGTTACATGGCTACACACTCTAGCAAATCGAATTAATTGCGAAATATAAACGCCATAGGATGGCGCACGAGGAACATCACCATCCAAAAATGGAAAATTTACAATCTCAAAATCAAATTCATCGCGTTTATCATAAATTTTGCATGAAACAAACCAATCTACAATAGATAGATGTAAATCCAAAAACGGGGCCTCGGTATCAGAAGAATTTGCTTTATTTAACTGAAGTTCTGGGGGGTAAATCTGACTGATCAAACCATCGAAATAGGTAGTATCAATATTTAATAAATCATCTAAATATCTAGAAGTGGAGCTAAAAGCTTCAATAATTTCAGATTGGTTATCAATGGAAAGCGACAAAATGAAGTATCTTTCATAACAATACAAGAACAGATCAGCCACAAGAGATGCGCAATTAGTACCCATCGGAATACCCACAATTTGTCTAAATAACTTAGTACCGAATCTAATATAAATATTGTCAAGTAGAAAGGTGAGGGCATCACACACTTTCTGACATGACCAAAGTGTATAATTCTTATGCTCTTTAGAAGTGAAAAATGCATTTCTGACATTACATGCAAGATAGAGAATCTTCTCTGTGAAAAGCCCATTCAATTAAATCATTAGGCTTTTCTTTTATGAAATCTGTTTTGGTCTGTAAAAAATTCGAATGAGGTTTTAAATAAATTGAAATCCAGACATTTTCGTGCTTCAAGTCTGTCTACTTACGATTTTTCCACTCTTTACACTACACTTCCTCATAATCTTCTAAAAGAAAAGCTTAATGATCTAATTGAATGGGCTTTTCGCGAGGAGGGTTCTCTCTGTCTTGCATGTAATGTCGGAGGTGCATTTTTCACTTCTAAAGAGCATAGGAGTTGTGCACTTTGGTCGTGTCAGAAAGTGTGTGATGCCCTCACCTTTCTACTTGACAATATTTATATTAGATTCGGTACTAAGTTATTTAGACAAATTGTGGACATTCCGATGGGTACGATTTGCGCACCTCTTGTGGCTTATCTGTTCTTATATTGTTATGAAAGAGACTTCATGTTTTCGCTTTCCATTGATAACCAATCTGAAATTATTGAAGCTTTTAGCTTCACTTCTAGATATTTAGATGATTTATTAAATATTGATAATACCTATTTCGATGGTTTGATCAGTCAGATTTACCCCCCAGAACTTCAGCTAAATAAAGCAAATTCTTCTGATATCGAGGCCCCGTTTTTGGATTTACATCTAGCTATTGTAGATGGGTTTGTTTCATGCAAAATTTATGATAAACGCGATGACTTTGATTTTGAGATTGTAAATTTTCCTTTTTTGGATGGTGATGTTCCTCGTGCGCCATCCTATGGCGTTTATATTTTGCAATTAATTCGATCTGCTAGAGTGTGTAGTCATGCAACTGACTTCAACACTCGTAATAAATTATTAACGGCTAAACTTCTTAATCAGGGTTATCGGTACCATAAACTACGCAAAGCCTTTTCAAAATTTTATAGACGCCATTCTGATTTAATATCAAAATTCAATATTGGACTAAAACCTCTTCTGCAACAAGGTCTATCGGAACCCGAATTTTATGGTGACTTAGTACATAAATTCAGAAAAATATATAACCGCAATGACTTTAGCATCCAATTTCGTAAAATCATTCTTCGATATAAAAAGATTGGGTAAAACATGGATATTATACGACAGACTGCATGCATGGTAGTTAACCCAATCACGGTTGGGAACTTTGCTTCCCTCTTTAATTGCACGCCGGTGGGTCAGGCCTCAGATTCTATGACGGTACCAACGTAAAGGCTAATTGAGAATTAGAGAGATCTTACTCAAGGTAATTTTGGTTGGTGCCTGATGCTCTGTCTCTGGTCGGGCCCATCGAAGTCTAACTGTTGGTTTTCTTTTGCTCCAGCATTTCAGTGGTTTCTTGCTGTCGAGTCCTCATCGTTGTCTCACCTCTGTGGTTCTTTGATTATTTGTATTCACGGGGATGTTACACTGATGAGTTAGGAGGCCTTCATGCGGACTGAACAAATTATTTATCTAAATCGCGGCGGCAGTAAGGGCGAGGATTGTGGCCACGTAAAATCGATTTAAGCCCCCCCCCCACCAGTGGAAATCTTTCCACTGACCGTTCCAAGGCGGTTCTTCTGTGGCGATTTATTTATGTTGTTGTTTGTTACTTACTGTGTGTATCACTTGTGTATTTTAATTTTGGATGACCATATGGCCATTTTGTGGGAAAGTAACTGTCCTTACTTTGTTTAGGTTTCCATTATGGTCTGGTCGCTTAATGTTTGTATTTCTTTCCCTTTGGTGTCTTTGATGGGTGGAGTAAGTTAATGGTATCGATTCCTGATCTTTGTTTTACTTCTACTTAACAAGGAAAAATGTTGGAATTTCTAAAACCTACAGTCATTATGTTGGCATCGATTTGGCGAGTTGAAATAATACATATAGCATATCTGTTTTAAATAAAGAAAGAAACACAATCCCTAGATTTATGATTTTTTTACTCGAAACATAGGAAACAATATCCTTTGAACCCATCGTAATTACATGATTACTGTGTAGGCTTTCAACCCTGCAACCTGGCATGTATGTAATGTACACCTGCGAGTAAAGGTCAAATGTGACCGATCGCAGTATAACTAGAAAGAAAGAAAGAATCCACGATGCTGTTTGATCTAGCCCTGTAAAATCAGCCGTCGGTTTTCCTGTTAGTTATTAAAGTTTCTCTTTTTACTGTATTTTATTTAAGAAAAAGATCAGATCTAACTGTGATTTGATGAGTAATTAATCACAGTTTGGAGGTCAGTTGTAAAGTAGATCAAATCACAAGCGCGTAGCGCGCGATTTTCCTACTTAGAACTGACCGACAAACTGTGATTTATTACTTAACAAATCACAAACTGAGCTGATTCTTACAGGTTGAAAATCGGCAATAACGCTGTTGTTTCCTTCAAACTCCCAAAACTTTTCGCCATTGTTAGAAGAAATCCCGCTAAAATTATCGACTGAAACACATGCATTTATATCCTTTTCTAACCTTTTCGATGCGAGAAAATGACGTTACACCGTCTAACGTCAAGTTAATTGACTAGTGACGTCATAAATTGGCAGTTTTTAATGAATCACCCGTCACGCCCCTCCTTGTCGTGATTTGTTGTAGAAAAAACACAGTTATTTTCAGTTGCTTATATAGGCGCGCTGTGTTAGAATACATTTTCAGCAGTGATTTACTGAGATTTCTCAGTGAATTATCAATGAGTGAATTATTTCATTTCGAACGTTTGACGTCATAATTGCTAGGCGACGTTGCTTACGTCGTTTGTAACAACAGTAGCAACAGTTGACGTTTGACGGAAATTCTGATAAAATAATAGAAATCAGACTTCATGTTGGTTGGTGCCTGATGCTCTGTCTCTGGTTGGGCCATCTGTTGGTTTTCTTTTGCTCCAGCATTTCAGTGGTTTCTTGCTGTCGAGTCCTCACCGTTGTCTCACCTCTGTGGTTCTTTGACTTTTTTGTGTTCACGGAGTTGTTGCACTGATGAGTTAGGAGGCCTTCATGAGGACTGAACAAATTATGTGTCTAAATGGCGACGGAAGTAAGGGCGAGGATTGTGGCCTTGTAAAATCGATTTAAGCCCCCCAGTGGAAATCTTTCCACTGACCGTTCCAAGGCGGTTCTTCTGTGGCGGTTTATTCATGTTGTTGTTTGTTACTTACTGTGTGTATCACTTGTGTCTTTTTATTTTGGATGGCCATATGGCCATTTTGTGAGAAAGTAACTGTCCTTATGGCCTTCCTTTGTTTATGTTTCCATCATGGTCTGGTCGCTTAAAATTTGTGTTTCTTTCCCTTTGGTGTCTTTGATGGGTGGAGTAAGTCAATTGTATCTATTCCTGATCATTGTGTTACGTCTACTTTTCAATTTTTGCGTCCATTGGACGGTTTTGAGGAAAGACCTGCAACACGAAGATAAAGTATGATTTTCCTGATAACGCAATTCTACTTTCATGATATATGTGCACCAAACCACACGCATACTTCTGGTTCACACCCGGCTCGTCGCCGTTTTCAATACACCCGATTATCTGTATTTCTAGCACAGGATGAATTTTGCGTTGAAATGAAAACAAGATGGCGACTGATTTTCAAACTTAAGCACGCCTCTTGAAATTCAGGGCCGGACTGGAACTATTTATGTTGGAAATCAGATTGGTTTTGTTTGTTTGTTTTGGAGTTTAACGGCCCAGTCAACACTTTTTAGGTCATTTTTGAGCCGGTCAGTTCACCTATCAACACTTTCCTGGGCAGGCTTATACGTAAGCGGTTAACCAGTACAGTGCACATTCTTTCGCTAGAAACTGACAACTGCCCTTCTTGAATCAGCGGAAGGGAGAGAATGACCGTAGAAAAGATTTCATGATCAATCTCCACGAAAGAATTAAATCAGATTGGCTGAATTTAAAAATTCTAAGGTAAAACGTGAATGGAAATGTAATAAACCGTTTATTTTGTTGTTTTGACTTATTGCGGAAAAATAATTCACTCGTGTTCTAAGACTTTCGTGCCATAAACTCGTTTGCTATCGCTCACTCATTTTTTTACTCGGAAATCTAAGGGCACATGTGAATTAATTCATCGTAATCGATAAAAAAAAAACTCTATTTATCATATGACGTCGCGTCTGAGAGTGTTATAACGTCATGTAATAAATTCGGTAATCCTCAAGTGGATTAAATATGCAAAAATAGTTAGATACACCCCGTAATGTTACATGTACGACGTCCTTAATGACTTCGTGTTTACTAATGACGGAATATTGACAGGTTGCACCGTTATAATTATCATATCCATCATTGGCTGGCAAGACAGACTATCATTACCGAAGCGTCGAAGTGGACAAGGTTTGATAACAAAAACATTCGCTGACTTCACTTTCAACTTATCTTCGGACAACAGAAATTTGTAACGTACTTGTTGAGTGAAAAAGACATTACTACGTCTAACTTCAAGGAAACTATCGATGACGTCGCAAAACAACATTACACGGCGAGTCTTCGCGTCACTCTTCTTCGCCTAGTGATTTGTCATTCACTATATCATTAGATTTCACTATTGGCTATATAGGCGACCAGTGATAGAACGAAGTACCAACAACATCGGGTCACGAGCAAAGTAAACAAGCCTCGATCTCACTTAGAGCTTGTCCGTGACCCGATGCTGTTCATACTTCAGAAAACGCAAAAGTATCTTTGTCACCTACACTCAGTGGCCATAAATGAGTTCCCAAAATGGCTGTAAAGAAATTGGGGAAAAATATGGTTTGAAAGAATTGCAATTTTCTACCTAAAAACAAATCATACACATATGCTAATTGGCCCATTCAATTATTTAGAGTATATGTTTACACCAGCACCTAGTACAATGATGATGTCATCAGTTGCCATGTCAAGGTCAGACAGCATACAGATTACCACCTTTCTTTTGAAAAAATCAGGGTAGGGGTACTAAAAGAGTTACACAATTATCATTTTTTATCTTTTTAAATATAAATTGGTAGCAATGTTGCCAAAATACTGAAAAACAATCCGATTATGTATAATATTACCTGGAGACAACATATTATGGGAAATCTAACATGCTTTCGGATGGAAGATCAATTCGTCAATATCATGTATTGGTGATAGACACAAAAAAAAAAAAAAAAAACAGACAGAAAATGGACTTTGTTTTATATCCGATTTGAGAGATATTAAATCATAGTTTCTAGCAAAAACTGTTGGGTTGAATATATCTCAGGGTATTGAGGCAGCAAGGAGATCCAGGAAACAATGGCTTTAATTGAACAGCCGCGCACTTTTTGTGCGCCTTAAAACAAGGTAAAAATATTTTGTAAAATTTTGTAAAAAAAATATTGTTAATTAAAAGCACCATTTTATACTATATTTTTATAAAAGACAGTGTCCTATGGAGTTCGGCATTCAATCCAGTTCACAGATCTTGAAACTAAATAAAACATAAAATTTAAGACGCACTTATTTAGAGACAGACACCAGCTCATGGAGGGAGTCAGTTAGAGTGGCCTCCTGAGTCCTACTTTGATTTATATAATTTATTGAATACATTTTTATAGGTTGTATATGCTGAGTTATTAATATACAAAGTTTAAAGAAAAAAACATGCATGGGCACAGATGAAAGACCCCCTTTGTTAAACTTTATGGGTACCCCCCCACCCACTAAAGACTAACAACCATCTAGACGTTTATTCACTGTTGATAGCTACATTTCCTATATGAAAGAAAGATACTTCTTTTAAATGATTGTTACTAAAACAATGGAGAGTGTGGCACTAATTTATATAGCAACAATGCAGCCTACTTACTTAATGTTTCCATGGCAATTATTTTTCTGCCAGGGGTAGAATTACCCCCACCAATTCTAATAATGTATTAATTCAATTTGGAAAATGTAAACCCATTTGGTTTCTCAGCTGTCCATCATACAAAAAAGATATCAGTGTTACTAAAATTATATAGATTATATAGATTATAGGAGACAATCTTAATCATTCAGAATAAGAAGAAATCTGTGAGCTAGCGCCGAGTTTTGAAGCCATTTTTAAAACCACGCCGCTACTCTAAAAGAAGAATATACCAGAGCTATACATGGGAAAACTTCTAAGAAAAATTGCTATATCTGTTTCTGGTAATGAATAAACAATACCATCTAGTAATCATAACATGCATTGTATCTTTTATTTTGAGCAATTTGATTTGGAAATGTAGTTACAGATTTACAAACATCGCGACGTCAAACAGTTCTGGGAACTCATTCATGGCCACTGAGTGTATATTTACATGGCTTTTTGGATTAAATTGAAATTCAAACACTGGTCGCCTATATAGCCAGTAGATAAATTTAGTGATATATTGAGTGATAAATTACTGGGCGGAAAAGCGAGACGCGAAGTGAGTGATAAATTACTGGGCGGAAGAGCGCAACGCGAAGTGAGTGATAAATTACTGGGCGGAAGAGCGTGACGCGAAATGAGTGATAAATTACTGGGCGGAAGAGCATGACGCGAAATGAGTGATAAATTACTGGATGTAAGAGCGCGACGCGAAGTGAGTGATAAATCACTGGGCGGAAGAGCGCGACGCGAAGAGTCGCCTTTCAATCCCGTTGCATGACGTCATTTATTGAAACTTTGACGTTAGATGGTGTAACGTCGTTTTCGTGTATCAAACATGTTATGAAATCAGGTAAACAAATGTGATATAGTCAGTTATACTGTCGGGATTTCTTTAAATAATGAGGGAGATAGGATGAATCTGAAGGATTCAATAGCATTTGCGTCGTCTTTTTATGTGCTAGAATCGATAAAGATCAGCTCTTTGTTCGATTTATTGAGTCATAATATCAGTGTGTGTCGATCAGTTGTAAGTTGACAAATCATTCGTGCTACGCGCTCGTGATTTGATCTACTTTACAACTGACCTCTAAACAGTGATATATCACTCAATAAATCATGGCCCCGCCCATCGAGGCTTGAAGAAATACATGGGTTGCATGTTGCTTCCACGCAAAGCTGAAACCCACCCGCACACGAGTACTGGTAAACCGCTTAGAGGATCTTAGCCTGCCCAGGCAAAGAGGTGCGAGTTGGCCCGTCAATGCATATAAAACCTATTGGTTTCATTGGGCGGCAGGGCTTGAGATTGCATTTCATCTCAATGTCGGGTAAAAGTCCCACAAAATTGGAAGCAACGTCTCCAAAATGACCTTCACAGTGTTGACGGAGACGATAACCCACAAATCAAACAAACAAATCACTCAATATATCAATGCTAGAGCTGAGCTATTAGTTGCACTACTTTTTCCTATTAACAGCGGAAGACTACCGTTCACGTCAAAACGTCGCCATCGTCCAGTTATATTGCAAAGCATCACGTGAACAAAGTAGAAGTAAAACAAAGATCAGGAATCGATACAATTAACTTACTCCACCCATCAAAGACACCAAAGGGAAAGAAACACAAACTTTAAGCGACCAGACCATAACAAAGGAAGGCCATAAGGACAGTTACTTTCCCACAAAATGGCCATATGGCCATCCAAAATAAAAAGACACAAGTGATACACACAGTAAGTAACAAACAACACAATAAATAAACCGCCACAGAAGAACCGCCTTGGAACGGTCAGTGGAATGATTTCCACTGGGGGGCTTAAATCGATTTTACGTGGCCACAATCCTCGCCCTTACTTCCGTCGCGATTTAGACACATATTTTTTTTCAGTCCGCATGAAGGCCTCCTAACTCATCAGAGCAACATCTCCGTGAACACAAAAATCAAAGAACCACAGTGGTGAGACAACGGTGAGAACTCGACAGCAAGAAACCACTGAAATGCTGGAGCAAAAGAAAACCAACAGTTAGACTCCGATGGGCCCGACCAGAGACAGAGCATCAGGCACCAACCAACATTACCTTGAATTGTCCTTGAAATGTATACCCCTCTAAACCCCACTTATATGTAGAAAGCTGGGGTTTACAGAGGTATACATGATTTTCCTTATTTCTGCTCCAAGACAGGTTGAGAGCACCCACAACCTAAGATTGCAGTATAAGAAAAATATCATGGATTTTCATCAGAAAATGAGCCATTTTGGAGATGTGAAAAAAAAATGCACTATGTTTTACGGCTGCGTTATCGTAATGGAACCATGATTTATTTTAACGAAAATTAAGGGGAATGGATACATGTTCAGGGAAAGCAACTCCTTCAAAAACATTTTTGTCTTCCATGTCAATGGGGGAAAGAATTTGTTCATTTATTTATGCCGTGGCCCGTGCTACATCGTCCGTCCGTCGTTGGCTGCTTTCTTGTCCGGGCGATAGCAACTTTGTTTTAATCAGATTCCCGAGGACAGCCTTTAAACCTTGGACAAGTTCAACTTTGGGGTAGATCGGATTGTTCACGTGAGAGTTACCTGCCATTTCGTATACGCTGGACGTATTATAGGGAAATGCTGTCAGGGCAATAGCGACCTATTTTTGATCCGATCCTTATCAAGTTTGTAGGTAATGAGGACAGCCATAAAGTCTTGGACGTGTTCAAATTTAAGACAGATTGGGCAGATGGGATTTATCGTGTTAATGTTACTTTAACCCCATAGACTTATGATAGGAAACATTTTGTCCGGGTGATAGACGGTCTTTAAACCCGTCTCCGTATGACTTTAGCTGTTGGTGGGACGTAAAACTCAAACACACTCCCTCACTCACTTACGGGTGATTGCGATTTATTTTTTATTTGATCCTCAAAAAACTTGTTGGGAACAAAGACAGCCATAAAATCTTGGATGAGTTGGAATTCGGGGCAAATCAGATTGTTCGTGTCAGACTTTCAATCATTTTCGTCCCCTATAGACTTGGTAATGAGAAAACAGTTATCCTGGCGATAGACGCTTAATTTTTGATCGGATTCTTAACAAATTTGCAGGTGATGATGCCAGCCATAAAATCTAGGACAAATTCGAGTTTAGGTAAGATCGGATCGTTCACATGAAAGTTATTTGCCCTTAGGTCTCCCATAGACATAAAACGTGGATAATGATATTTGGGCTATAGCGAATTTGTTTTTGGTCTCATTTTCATTAAACTTGTATGCAATGATGGCAGCCATAAAATCCTGGATGAGATCGAATTTGGGGCAGATCCGATTATTCACATGAGAGTCTCGTGCCCTTTCGTCTCGCATAGACACATAATTGGAAAATGTTATCCAGGCAATGGCGATCTTAATTATGATCGGATCCTCATTAAACGTTAGGTATTGAGGTCAACCATTAAATGTTGGACGTCTTCGAGCTAAGGGCAGATGGGACTTTTCATATGAGAGTTACTTACCATTTCATCTCCCACTTCATCTCCCATAGCTATATAATACGGAACATGTCCGGGCCATAGCGACTTTGTTTTTGATCTGATCGTCATCAAACTTGTAGGTTATGAGGACAACTATAACATCTTAGACGAGTTCGAATTTGGGGCAGATCGGATTATTCACATAAGAGTAACTTGGCCTTTCATCTCCCATAGACATAAAATAGGAAAAATAGTGTCCGGGCGATAACGACCTTATTTTTGTCAGATCCCCCTTTAACTTGTAGGCAATTAGGGCAGCTATAAAATTTTAGACCAGATCGAATTATACAGATGTTAGTTATTAGATTAACTGGAGCACTGCTCCAGATCAGTTTATGCCGTGGCATGTTGTCCGTCTTCCGTGCGTGCGTCCGTCCATGTCCGTCATTAACTTTTGTTGCCCGACCAATAGCAGCTTTAAATTGTAATTGGGTCAGCTTCAAACTTGTAGGTAATGAGGACAGTCATAAAATCTAGGACAAGTTCGAATTTGGATCAGATCGGATTGTTTGTGTTGGAGTAACTTGCCCTTTCATAATGAGGAAAATGTTGTCCGGGCGATAGACGCTTTTTTGAATTTGATCCTCATCAAACCTGTTGGTAATGGGGACAGTCATAAATTCTTGGACGAATTCAAGTATGGGGCAGATTGGATTGTTCTTGTGGGAGTTACTTCCCCTTTATCCCTGAAAAATTTATAATGGGAAACATTTTGTCCTAGCTATAGCAACTTTATGCTTGATCGGATCCTCAAAAGCCAGGATAGTCATAACATCTTGGACATATTCGAATTCGGAGCATTTCGAATTGTTCATGTGAGAGTTACTTGCCCTTTAGTTTCCCACTGGCTAATAATGGGGGGAAATATTGTTCAGGCTATAGGCCCTTAACATGTGAGTTACTTGTCCTTTCGTCTCCCATAGACATATTGTGGGGAAACGGTTGTCCGGGCGATAGACGCTTTCTTTTTTATTTGATTCTCAACAAACTTGTAGGTTATGGGGACAGATATACAATGTTGGACAAGTTCGAATATTGTTCGTGTAAGAGTTATTAGCCCTTTCAACCTCATAGACTACAAATGAGGAAAATATTGTCCGGTATATAGCACTTTATATTTTTGATCCAATCCTCAACAAACTTGCGGGTAATGTTGACAGCCATAACATTTCGGACAAGTTCTAATTTGGGTCAGATTTGGACAGCCTTCATGGCACAATGCGACATGTTATCAGCTTAATCCAGGTGAGCGATCTCTGGTCCGCTTTGGCCCTTAGTTTATTAGAGTAATTAAATGCCCGTTTCGTGCCCTTTATTACCTATCATGCGCCTAACTGGGATTCTATATAGTGGGGGATGGGGGGGGGGGGGCAAATTGTATATAACAGCAAAATGTTAGGGAACATATAATGGCCCTCTGTAAATTTTACCTTCAGTTTCTTCATAGGCTATCAAAAATCCTGGAGCAGTCCAAATATGGTTTGACACAAAATTTACAACCACTCTGTTTGTGTGCATTCTGAAAGTGTTACCCATTTCATTCTTTAACCGTATTTCACCACACAGAGTTATCACGCTCATCAAATTGGCATTATTAGGCAAGTACAAGTCAGGCCCTGAAAACTAAAGGGTACAGAAACATTTCATGTGAAGAATATTCACTTGTGTAAGAGCTCATTTCGTAATTGTATCAAATCTCCGTCCAATATGATTGTATTGGTTTTCCTGACTCGCGACGCAGTAGAGCGTGAAGCCACATCTCTCCAACGGAATGACGTGACTGCTCGCACAGAAATTAGGCTGTAGCCCCATTTTGCATATCTCGATAAAAAGCCATCGATTCTTACCTGGAAGGTAGGACAGCTGTTTTTGCATATAAAATGCTTAAACTATATTTAATTCAAAACCACTGTATGGACATCCGTTGCGGATTGCGAATTGGCATTAAATGCTTTTTGTATGGAAAGCCGTTTTGTTATTAGAATTACTAAAGTGACTTCAACTTGTTGTAAATGTTGCAATCAATAACGCACACAGGATTATAATGGCATTTATTCTGCTTGATATATATTGTTGTATGTTCTGCCAAGAGGAGACGACAGTTTGTTGTGAAAGTATTAAACATCTCGGCTGAAAATAAAAAGAAATAAGTAATACATATAAAAACACCAGTTATAATATCAACACCAACAAACCCAATATTTGTCCCACGGTGAATAACACTATGTTCAACAGGCTCCGGTCCCATTAAATCTATGTCTGGTAATATCTTGTACCGTTTTGGGTGTTTTAAATTGGCCTTTCAAAGTATTGTATTAATGCCATTTGAACGAGTCACTTATTCAATATAACACAAAAAACACGAACTATTCCATCGATGTTTGGCATTAAAAACTAGTTCAATTCCTCTTCTAGTCAACATCAGGTGGTGATTGCAGAATTCATGATAAGAATACCAAAGTTAAGGGATAATTTTTCATATTTTTCAGCATGCTATTCTGCTTTAACAAGTAATAAATAAATCTACAACAGATATCCCCACGATAGTTTTTATTTTATTTTATTTATTTATTTATTTCTATTTATTTTTGTTTGTTTGTTTTTTTTTTATATTTTTTTTATTTTATACTTTTTGGTCAGCTTTCGTGTTTAAATAAGTTATTTATTTTTGGTTGATACGCCAAAATTAGAGAGGAAAGAAGTGCACTTCAAAGATAGTATATAATTTAAGCTAAAACAGAACAGTTAATTGTGATATAAACATCCAGAAAAAATAGATTAAACCTTTTCATCCACAACTGTATTATACAGTTATTTTACAAACGTCAAACTAAATTCCAAAACCTGGATAGATATGGAATATGTTTAACTACAATGTACAGTATGTTGTATAAAAGGGTTATCCTTTGGAAGCAAGGAATACACCACAGAACTCGAAACTATGGAGTGCACATGTTTTCTGGACCAAACTAGCTAGCTTCGGCCAATTAGGCCTCATCAGTGACCTTCAAATATTTTCAAAATTCCACAATGGAATCCGTGATCCCAAAAGGACTCGAAAATATAAACTACACTGTGATGTAGGACAGGAAGACTTTTTACGGCCACCACACATTCCCAGGCCCCAGCAGCAGTGACGTCAAACATGTTCTATAAAAAAAAAACTGCCCAGTTCAGTTCACTTTGAAATCAGCCAAACGTTAAGTTTTACTTGTCTATACGCTATACAACAACTGCGCGATTTTTATGCCAAATAATCATGTACTGTAACACAAAAATGTCAGTCAATAATACTTCGATCCTAGCTATAGGCTTTTCGTCATCTTTACAATACACAACAGAAGTGGAGGTAATGATCAGGAATCGATACAATTAACCCACAGCTCCCATCAGAGACACCAAAGGGAAAGAAACACAAACATGAAACAACAGATGATGATGTTGATGATGATGATGATTTCGTGTTTAACGACACGTCAACCCTCTTTGTGGGTCATAAGCGTCAAACGGTTAATGGTTAAACGTCATGAAGAATTTTGAGGATATTAAAAGTTAAAAAAAAATCAGAATGATTATGTATAAAAATCTGAAATAGTTAAATCTTATGAAAAAGTCCAATTTCTTTTAAGAATGAAATAATATTATCAACAGGTACATCTTTAAACAGTTGTTGCAAAGTGGCAGCTTTGAAATATAAGTTACGTGAGGGTGAAAAGTCAACACAGTCAATTAAGATATGTTGAACAGTGAATGACTGATCACATCCTAAACAAGAAGGCTGATCATCACCATTAAAATATAGGAATGAGTAACTCTAGTATGATCAATGCGCAGTCGCGTTAATACTACATCCTCTTTCCTGAAAAACCGTGGAGGAGAGCATTTTGTTCCAACGACAGGTATAATGGCATGGAGTTTGTTATTTATTGCACGGTCCCATTCGCCTCTCCATTCCGACAAGATGTATCTGTTGATAAATGGTTTAAAATTATTAAAAGGAATTTTAAAAACAGACTGATCAAAATTGGACGATTCCTTTGCTTTCTTGTCAGCATATTCATTGCCGATATTGCCGATATGGCTCGGAAGCCAACAAATCAAGATTTGGTGTGTTTATAACTATCATGATATTTTTCAATCAACTCTCGTATTTGAGGATTTTTAGATGATTAATGGTCTAAAGCTTTAAGCACAGAAAGTGAGTCCGAAAATATAAATGCTTTTTGAAATGTTGAAGAACTGATAAAATCTAAAGCTAGGTCTATTGCTTTGGCTTCAGTTGTAAACATAGATGAACCATCTGGAAGGCGCAAAGTTTGGTGCGTATCTTGAGAGACATACGCACAACTAACTTTTTCTCCTTCTTTGGAACCATCAGTATAGACTTGCTGGTAATCATCATAACGTGACTGCAGTACCTGAAAGTTATATTTGAGAAGCATTGGATTTGATTCGGATTTTCTGCCATCATGTAATTCAAACAGAATAGAAGGTAGAAGTAAAACAAAGATCAGGAATCGATACAATTAACTTACTCCACCCATCAAAGACACCAAAGGGAAAGAAATACAAACATTAAGCGACCAGACCATAATGGAAACCTTAACAAAGGAAGGCCGTAAGGACAGTTACTTTCCCACAAAATGGCCATATGGCCATCCAAAATTAAAAGACACAAGTGATACACACAGTTACTACCGTCGCGATTTAGACAAATAATTTGTTCAGTCTTTTAATACACCAAGATGGAACTTCGGCCATTTAATGTTTTCGAATATTTTTTAGGTCGATACCTGAATATTCTAGCAGTGGTAATATACGTAATCCAAAAGGTTTGATTGCTGTGGGTTTAGTTTCATACTTATCTACAAATTCAGGTGGAAATGAAATTTTGGATGCCGGGTTAGATGGATAAGCAGCAAGTCGGATAGCATACTGGAGAGAAAGTTTCTCTCTGCGCGAAGTTAATGATGGTTCACCTGCTACTACATAAAGGTTTAATACGGGAGAAGTACGGAAGGTTCCCGTAGCCAGACGAGGTCTTGGTGATGGACATAGGACTTTCTACAAGAACCATAAACAACACACCCATAATCACATTTAGATCTTATTAAAGACCGGTAAAGATGTAATAAAGTATACCGATCTGTTCCCCACCTTGTATGAGCTAAAACTTTCAAAATATTTAAGCCTTTCGCTTTAATATATTTAATATGGGGAAAAAGATAACTTTTGATCAAATATGGCCCCAAGAAATTTGGCTTCTTCAACAACAGGAAATTGTGATCCATATAGAATCAGGGAAGGATGTTCGTGTTTTTTTTCGTAGCTTAAAAAATGATCACACTGCGGTTTCGACTTGGAGAACTTGAAACCATTTTTATCAGTCCATTCTTCTATTCTTTTTAAATTTTGCTGTAACTAATGTTCAATTGTTTTCATATTTTTGAACGGTAACATATACAAAAATAATCAACATACAATGAACAATCTGTTTTGTCGTCCAAACATTGAACAATATTGTTTATTGTGATGTTATATAGCGTAGTTGAAAGAATACTCCCCTGTGGGACACTCTGTTCTTGATCATAGAGATCTGACACGGTAGACCCCACACGCACCTGAAACATGCGCTGCCCTAAAAAGCTTTCTATAAAACTAGGAAGTGCTCCTCTTAAGCCAATGTTATGGAGATCGTTCAATATTCCATAACGCCATGTTGTATCATATGCTTTCTCCAAGTCGAAAAAGACAGCTACCGTGTTCTTTGTTAATAAAAGCAGTTCGTATAAAGGTTTCTAGTCTTATTAAATTGTCGTTGGTACTACGTTCCGAACGACAACCTGACTGATATTCTGAAATGAGGTTGTTGGACTCTAAGTACCAAACTAATCTCTTGTTTATCATTCTCTCCAATGTTTTACATAAACAACTTGTCAAAGCTATCGGTCGATAATTCGTAGGTTCTGCATGATCTTTCCCTCGTTTTGGAATTGGTACAACTGACGCTAAACGCCAACTCTCAGGACAGACACGCGGAAAGGTTTGTTGTATTCTTCGTGATTGAGGGATTAAAAGTTTGGATTTCTTTTCTCGTTGCCCTTTTTTAAATTTCTAAATGTGCCAGAATAATTTCGCGATGATGAATTTCTCAAGAATGTGCTACCCAGAGTATCCCATTTTTTTGTAGTTGAAGCTTTCGTGTCAAAACCAGTATTTAAATTTGTAAAACATAGGGGACTTTGTTTTCCTGAAATTTTTCGTTCCATATCCCAAACCTTTTTAATGGGGTTTTATAGTTCAATTTTGAAACATATTCCGTCCATGATTTTCGTTTTGAAGCTCGGATTGTTCGCCGAGCTTTAGCTCTAAAACTTTTTACGCCGTTTAGCTTTTCTGAAGTTGGACTTTTGCAAAACTTATTTAAAGTCGGTTTGCGCGTTTGGGTAGCTTCTTTACAGTCATTATTAAAACAAGGCTAGCTTTTCTTAGTATTTGTGGAGGCCTTTGGAATGCATTGTTCTGATATATTAATAAGCGAATCTGTGAAATCAGAAACAATGTCAGATGATTCATTAAAGTGCGCAATTGATAACTCATTAATTATGGAATAATTCCCAATCGGCTTTATTCATTTTCCATTGTTTGATTACATTCCTCATCTGGTTCGTTTAAGCTCTCAATTATAACAGGGAAGTGATCACTTCTGCACTGATCATCATAGACAGACCAGTCGTAGTCTACGAAGAGAGATGGGTGACACAAAGAGAGATCTAAAGAAGATAAGTGACCTGTCGCAGGGTGAAGGAAAGTATAAGATTTATCATTCATTAAGCAAAGATCGTTCTTTGCAATAAAATCTTCAATAATTGCTCTTTTGTTGTTGTTATCTTTACAACCCATAGAATGTTGTGACCATTGAAGTCGCCAACTAAAAATATGGCGATGGAAGTTGATCCAGCAATGATTCAAGATGTTCGGGCTCTAAAGAAAATGAAGGTGGTATATAGAGAACAAATTGTCGTTTCTTTATCTAGAGAAGCCGATACTGCTACAGCTTGTAGGTCTGTTTTTAATTTGATCTCTCTTTGTTGTAAACATGACTTAACAAAAACTGAACTGCCACCAGACCATCAGAATAAATAGTTATATGTATTGAACCCCCTGACATCAATGTGGTCATCAGTTTTTATAAAGGTTTCTTGCAAACAAAAAACCGATGGGTTTAATAAAGAAATAAGTAATAAGAGCTCATTATAATTTGATTTAAGACCTCGACAATTCCATTGTATTATTTTGTGTTTTAAACCCATTTTATGGAGAGATATTTATAGGACTAGAAACTATTATGCAGGTGAAATTGGTGATATCGATCTGCTACCACCACCTCGTGGTGTTGTTGACCTCGATCTGTTATTGCCACTCCGTGGTGATGGAGTTTCAGTGAACTCCATATCACTATCACTCAAAGATCTGAATCTGTTCTGATATTTTATATTGTCCATTTCCATTTTACGTTGTCTGTCTGTTTGTTTCTGAGATGTTTGTTGTTTTTTGTTGTTTTTTTTTAAATCGCTTTTCATCTTTTCTTTGATCGGATCTTCCGATCCCTAACTGGTTCGACCTGAGTCGAGTTTCTCTTTTACATGCGGCGCTGGATTCGGTACGGTCGCTGTCGACCGATCCGGGGCAACCTGGATTGCGACATTTGATAAATTAGTTGAACTTTGTGGTGTTGGAGTTGATTTACTCCATGCACCAGATTGTTTTTTTTTCAGTTCAGCTATGCATGATTCAACAGTCTGTGTTGCGGAGCTGGTAACTTTTACACCAGCACCCTTTGTGATGCTGGCGTAACTGATGGTTGGTGTTGTGTATCGCTCTTCAACAATTTTCCGCGCTTCTGGGAATTTTATCCCCCTTTGGTATTTGATAGTGAGTATTTCTTTTTCTTTTTTCCATGCCGCACAATCTCGAGAGAATACAGCATGCTTGTCACCACAATTGACGCATTTTGCCTCATTCTTGCAGTTTTGATGCATATCGACATGTTTTTCTTCACATCAGTTTGGACAGAGTTGTTTCGTATGACATCTGCTTTCGTGGTTAACAAAACCTGACAATGATAACATCTGAGAGAGTTTGGTATATACACCTCTACTTTAACAGACAGATATGCTACTTTTATTTTCTTGGACAGAACTGCTGTATTCATGAAACAACAGACCCTAATAGAAAAATTAATAGCGGAAAGCCAAAAGGAGAGTAACTTTCCCTAAAAATGGCCAATAGGCTATCCAAAATAAAATAATATAAGCGACACAAACACCCAAAGACAAACCATAACAAAAATAAACAGAAGAATTGCCTTGGAACGGTCAGCGGAAACGAATTCCACTGGGGTGGGGGAGGGGGGCTTAAATCGATTTTACGTGGCCACAATCATCGCCCTTACTTCCTTCGCGATTTAGACAAATGATTTGTTCAGTCCGCATGAAGGCCTCCTAACTCATCAGTGCAACCTTTCCGTGAACACAAAAATCAAAGAACCACAGAGGTGAAACAACGGTGAGGACTCGACAGCAAGAAACAACTGTAATGCTGGAGCGAAAGAAAACCAACAGTTAGACTACGATGGACCCGACCAGAGATAGGGCATTTAAGATATACCAATATACTTTAGATCAATTTGCAATCCTGGTTCGTAAAACAATGACTGTGAGTAAGTGAAACTATTAAATGAGTTTTTTTTTTTTTTTTTTGAAAAATAAATTAAAAGTTTTGTGTCAGAACTTCACTTCGAAAGGGATATTGGTTGCATCGGTATTTTGATAGAAAGACATTCAATCAAATATCTACAAGGCAACGTGGAAACCGGATTAAAGAAATTTGAAATAACAATAGTATTGTTTTAAATGAATAGATTCCTGAAACTAGTTGCCATGCAGTTTTAATTAATACGAATAAAGTGAGTGAGTGATTGAGTAATAAGTATGTTCCTTAATCTTAATTCAATAATCTAAAGCAATTTTTATTTAGAGAGGGTTGCTTGTTTAGTTATACCAATCTTTCACGAGACCCTCCATTAATCATACAATATCAACAACTATCAATAAACAAAATATGGGTATAAACAAATGGACATACGCATGAGAGAACTGACAGTGGTAAATCATTTATAAATATAAAAAATAGCAATTGTCCTAAAAAGATCCCTGCGGGACTCCGCATGTTATAATACATCTTTCTCACGTTTTATTGTTTACAGAATTTACATTTAAATTGGTCATTTGGTAAAAACATACACTGCATAAACTTTTCTATGTCAGTGGTTCTTCATCACGAAAACACGCCTATATGATTTTGACCCCCGAAAACCCCACATTTATATAGCAAAACTTGGGTTTACAGGGTATACAGTATTTTTCTTATTTCTGCCCAAAACATAGATTGTGTGTACTAGTTAGAACCGCCTCGCCGAAATGTCGGTCGTCTGTGTGAGGTTCAGATCACATAGGAAAGCGCCTATATAATTCATCACGCGAACAAGTCCGTGAAATGAACACTATAGAGAAAACTGGGGTTTGCGTGGGTAAACGTTATTTTTCTTATCCCTGCTCCAAGAAATAGGTTTCGGATACTCATTAGAACCGCCTTAATAAGGCGGTTCTAGCGAGCACCCACAACCTATGTTTGCAGTATAAAAAGTAAAAATATCATGGATATTCATCAGAAAAGTAGTCATTTTGGAGATATGAATAAATGCACGATGTCGCTCGGGCGTGTTATCGTAATGATTTTGTTTAATTTGAGGTTTAATTAACCCGTCAACACTATTGAGGTCATTTCGGAGACGTTGCTTCTAACTTGGTGGGACTTTATCCGACATTGAGAGGAAATGGCATTTCAAGCCCCGTCGTCCAATGAAACCAAAATGCTTGAATATAAGCATGGACCGACGCGGGCCGCTTTGCCTGAGCAGGTCATTGATGAGGCCTAATTGGCCGAAACTAGCTAGTCTGGCCCAGAAAACATGTACACTCCATATTTGCCAGTTCTGTGTTGTATTCCTTGCTTCCAAATGATAACCCTTTCTAGAACATATTTAGATCCGCTAAGCGGTTTACCAGTACTCGTGTGCGGTCGGTTTCAGCTCTGCATGGAAGCATCATGCAGCCAATCTATTTCGTCAAGCCCCGATGGGCGGAGGCCTTTTATCGTAATAATATTTCAGTGTGCTGGGTTGGGTTGTAAAACAATTATTTGATGGCTGTTAGACTATATTCAAATTTTTTTGGACGATTTGGTGCACTGTTGCCCTTCACTTATGCATTTTGATTATTCTGGAATCTATTCCAGACAAACCTTAATATTACTCTCACCTCAGACTCTGAGATAGGGATTTTTCCTCATCACACGAATCCATTTTTTCTGTTTAGCTTTGTTTAGAATATCATGGATTTTTCTTACAACCTATTCAATTTTATCAAACTGTCCTAAAAACCCAAACAGCAGCTTTGCAACGCTTTATTACGAATTCGTTTTCGTCCAATAGTCAATTTTATTAAGCTGTCCCACCGAGAAAAAAACATTGTAAACATAAAAATTGTTATCTACATACACAGAGAAATAAAACTATGGCAAATATGGAGGAGGAAATCCAACTGGAAATTCTCACAACAGCAAATTTTGAAAGATTGTGTGAAGAATAATCATTACGATATACTTAATAGAGCGAATTGGAAAATAAACTGAGAGGGCTAACTGTCCCTGTAGCGCTAACCTGTATACCAGAAAATCTTAAGTGATTTTTAGAATGCCCATCGGAGCTTGAAGACGTAGAAGCAGAGCTGGAACCGGATGCGCATGAGTACTGGTAAACAGCTTAGAGGTTCTAATATGTTCTATAAAAAGGTTATCCTTTGGAAGCAAGGAATACACCACAGAAGCAAAAAATATGGAGTGTACATGTTTTCTGGGCCAGACTAGTTAGTTTCGGCAAATTAGGCCTCATCACTGACCCTCAGATATTTTCAAAATTCCACAATGGAATCAATGATCCCAAAGGACAAGAAAATATAATCTACACTATGATGTAGTCTAAGCCTGCCCAGGAAAAGTGGTGCCAGTGGAACCGTCTATGCATTTAAACCCTAATGGTTTCATTGGGCGGCAGAGCTTAAGATTTCATTTCATCTCCATGTATGGTAAAAGTCCCACAAATCTGGAAGCAACGTCTCCAAAATGAGCTACACAGTGTTGACGGGGATGTAAAACCTCAAATAAATATAACAAGGGCACCACATGCGGGTGCTAACGCTCGACTGCAGTTTGGTTAGTCAAACAAAAGTTCTAAGTCGAAAAATGGGCATAACTGTGGCAAAAATATGTTGAAGGTTACCTCACCAATTGGTATGAGTTCCCCTTTTCATAATGAACAACTAGTCTTAGTTTCAAATAAATACGTTCAGTAATGACAGAGATATTACAAAATATCCAAGTTTTTAGATGACGACGACGCAATAATTCTAAGTCAAAAAGGGCATAACTGTGCCAAAAGTATTTTGAGGGTTACCTCATCTATTTGTATGAGTTTCCCTTTTCATAATGAACAAATTGTCCGAGTTTCAAGTAAATATGTTCAGTAATGACAGATATATTACAAAATGTCCAAGTTTTTGCAAAAATTCTTAATCGAAAAAAGGCATAACTGTGCCAAAAATATTTTGAGGGTTACCTCACCTATTGGTATGAGTTCCCCTTTTCATAATGAACAACTAATCGGAGTTTCAAGTAAATATGTTCAGTTATGACAGACATATTACAACATGTCCAAGTTTTTGCACGACGCAGACGACACCAGGGCTATGACAATACCTCGTCGGTTTCTTCGAAAACAGCCGAGCTAAAAATTCATGGCCCAGTGGTTTCAGAGAAAAAGATTTTTTAAGTTTATCCATTGTAAGTCTATTTGAGTTAAGGAGCCCTGGAGCATGGCCAGTTCGGACTGCTACATACTAAATATCTAAGCTCAGGGCCTCATGGTTTCGGAGAAGAAGTTTTTTTAGTGTTTTTTTCCAGTATAAGTCTATAGGAGCTAATGATCCCTGGGGCGTCGCAAATTTTGACCCAAAGGGCATGGTTGGCATGATTTATGTAGGTGACCATTTTATGTTGCTACATATTAAATATCTAAGGTTTCAGAAAAGAAGATTTTCGAAGCTTATTTTCCATTATTCCATTATAAGTTTATTAGAGTTAAGAGGCCATAGGATTTGGCCAATTTGGACCCTAGGGACATGATTTGCAGAATTCATGTAGGCGACCACTCGACGTTGCTTCATCCTAAATACCTAAGCTCTTGGCCTTATGGTTTCAGAGAAGATTTTTGAAGATTTTTTGGTCGAAACTAGCTAGTCTGGCCCAGAAAACATGTGTTCTTTATATTTTCCAGTTCTGTGGTGTATTCCTCACTTCCAAAGGATAACCCTTTTTATAGAACATGTGACGTCACTGCAGCTGGTGTCTGGGAATGTGTGGCGGCCGTAAAAAGGTTTCCCTGTCCTACACCATAGTGTAGTTTATATTTTCTTGTCCTTTGGGATCATTGATTCCATTTTGGAATTTTGACAATATTTGAGGGTCACTGCTGAAACCTGATTGGCCGAAACTAGCTAGTCTGGCCAAGAAAACATGTGCATTTTATATTTTCAAGTTCTGTGGTGTATTCCTTGCTTCCAAAGGATAACCCTGTTATAGAACATATTTGACGTTACTGGATAGGGGTGTCTGGGAATATGTGGAGGCCGTAAAAAGTCTCCCTGCCCTACATCATAGTGTAGTTTATATTTTTTTGTCCTTTGGGATCATTAATTCCGTTGTGGAATTTTGACAATATTTGAGGTTCACTGATGAGACCTGATTTGCCGAAACTAGCTAGTCTGGTCCAGAAAACATGTGCACTTTATATTTTCCAGTTCTGTGGTGTATTCCTTGCTTCCAAAAGATAACCCTTTTATAGAACATTTTTGAAGTTTGTTTTTCATTTTAATAAGTCTATGGTAGGTAATGGGCCCATTAGCGTGGCCAATTTTGACCCAAGGGGCATTTTTGGCCGAATTTATTAAGGTGACCATTTCATGTCGCTACATACAAAATATCTAACCTCTGGGACTTATATGTACGATGCTTCCACGCAGAGCTGAAACCGGCCCGCACACTAGTACAAGTAAACCGCTTAGAGGATGTAAGCCTGTCCAGGAACAGCGGTGCGAGTCGGACCGTCCATGTTAATAAACCCTATTGGTTTCATTGGGCGACAGGGCTTGAGATGTCATTTCATCTCAGTGTTAGGTAAAAGTCCCACAAAATTGGAAGCAACGTCTCCTAAATGACCTTTACAGTGTTGACGGGGACGTTAAACCTCAAATCAAACAAACAAAATCTGGGACTTATGGTTTCAGAGGAGAAGATTTTTGAAGTTTTTTTTCTTTATATGTCTATGGGAGCTAATAGGAGCATGGTTGACAGGATTTATGTAGGTGACCACTTGCCGTTGCTACATGCTATATATTTAAGCTCTGGGCCCTATGGATTTAAAGAAGATGTTTTAAGTGTTTCCAATTGATACCGAATTAGCAGGATTTATAGAACATATTTATGTCTGTGACCACCCGACGTTGCTACATACTAAACATCTATAGGAGCTGATGAGCTCGGGCGTGACCCATTTGGACCCAGGGGCATGATTGCAGGATTTATGTAGGTGACCACTTGCCGTTGAAGAAGAGTTTTCCATTATAAGTCTATAGGAGCTGATGAGCATGGGCGTGGTCCATTTGGACCCCAGAGGCAGGGTAAGCATTTATGTAGGATTTATGTAGGTGACTATTTTATGTTACTAGGTGCTAAATATCTTAGCTCTATGCTTTACAGTTTCAGAGAAGAAGATTTTGAAGCTTTTTTTCCATTATGAGTCTATGGTAGCTAAGGGGCCCCGGGGCGTGTCCTATTTGGACCTCAGGGGCATGATGGTCAGGATTTATGTAGATGACTACTTGCCTTTGCTACATGCTAAATATCTAAGCTCTGGACCCTGTGGTTTCAGAGAAGATGATTTTTTAATCTTTGTTGTCCATTATGAGTCTATTGGAACTAAGGGGTCCCGGGGCATGGCCCATTTGGACCACAGAAAGAAACATAAACATGAAGTTACTAGACCCTAATGGAAGCATCAATAGCGTAAAGTCAAAAGGACAGTTTTTTTTCCAAGAATGATCAACTGGCTCCAAAACAAAAAATATAAGCAATACAATACGAACAATAAACCGCGACAGAAGACCCGCCTTTTAACGGTCAGTAAAAAGTATTTCGATTTAACATGGTCACAATCCACGCCCTTACCTCCGTCGCGATTTAGACAAACAACTTGTTAAGTCCGCCTCTAGGCTTGATAACTCATCAGGGCAACATCTCGGAGAACACAAAATTAAAACAACCACAGAGATGAAACATCTGTGAGGACACCACAACCAGAAACAAGAGCTGCAAAATTTCAAGGGGAGATAATTCAGCCGAAAATGACAACAGAGTTATGGCCCTTGGTCAGAATGTAGCCTTGTGATGGTGAATAAGTGTGTGAAGTTTTATGGGGCTAGGTCAAATACATTTGAAGTTATGATCAAGGTTAAAGTCTTTGTGACGGACAGACAGACAAACAAAAAAAACAAACAGACAGGACAAAAACTATATGCCAGATTCTCGAGGGGGGGGGGGAGAGAGAGAGAGGGGGGCATAAAAATGAAATGCTGGAGCAAAAGGAAAATACAGTTAGACTCATGCCTTGATTTTATTTACTATAAAGCTATTTTCCGATTGTAGCATAACTTTTCACTAATTATAACCAGAATTCGGTGAGTTGTGAAGTATGATTGAAATTGAAAGAGCGCTTATCATAAAAACTGAAGAAACTGCGAGGAAACCAGCTTTTAACCCATTGTATTTGAACTCAATATGTGGGGTACGTCATGCACAATATCAGTTTGTAAAGATCGTTCTTCTTTCTTGTGCACATGACGCCATAGCACAAGATGATGCTACACGACCATTTTAACCTCAACATGTATATTGTTATATACGTAGAGGATATTTACTTTTTTGAGATGAATACCAAATATATTTCATCGAGTGTGTTAAATATCAAGGTTTCACGAGTGCGAAGCACGAGTGGACAACCTGACGCTTTCAACACACCAGATGGAATACTTTTGATATTTATCGGAAAGAGTAAATTGTATTTATCGGAAAGAGTAAATTAACCTTTTATTTTATATGTGAGTGAGTGAGTGTTTGAGTTTTACGTCCCATCAACAGCTTAGGTCATACGGAGACGGGACCTCGGTTTAAAGACTCATCCGAAAGTCTGGAGAAGCCCGGGATCGAACCTGCGACCCCTGGTTTACAAGGCGAGTAGCGTAACCACTCGACCACGGAGGATTCTATATTTTATATGTGACTTTAGCGATGATGTGACTTTAGCGAAGTACAGTAATTGAACAGCTGGTCATAATATGCTTCGCACTCGTGAAAATTCGGGTGTATTAACACACTCCATGAAATAAGTTTTCAACTCATTTGATTTGCTACTGTTATTTTTCAAAACAAAAGTAAATTTTATTTTTATTATATACATGTTTTGGGCAATAAAGTAGTCCGGGTTGCTACTGTGAAAATAAACCGTTCATGTTATTTTTCACAGTCGGAAAATATTATATATATTTTCACAATATCAGTTTTATTTGTTTCAGATATGCATTGATATCGATTAGTATAAAATAAAGTCGGTATATTGTTTTCACTTGTCATGTCCGTCAGCCAATTTATCAATGCACCAGACTCTCTGGTACCATTTCCTCTCAACGAAGGATAGTTTTAAATTTGATATAACAAATATCGGGAACAGCAGCATCTAGAATTCCGAAAAAAAGTCTTCTACCATTTTGCCATACAAGAGCCTATGCGACCAAATGTGACCTTGACTTAAAAGAGGTCATCCAGGAGTCATCATCTGAACAAACTATGATTGGCTTGAGTCCCGAATGCTTCATAACAAGTTATGTTGTTAAGAGGTTTACCTTATATGGGCATGGCGGTCATCCTGGTCGTGTGATCTGGACTCCACAAACAAACTTTCACCCCCTCATCCCATGCGTGATCCACTTAAAATTTAATGTTTACCTTCAACCGGCCAAGTGCATTCAGAGTAGAATATATTGACGACAGGCAACTGACGACAGACTACGGAGCCTTGCCATACTATGAGTAAACCAATGAGCCTTTGGTTCAGTTGAGCTGTAAGGTGCCGTTATAGCGCAGAGGCGTGTTATCATAATGACTCCCGTCAGGAAATGATTTACACGTTTAACTTAATATCTTGTGCAAGCTCTGGATTTCGATTGGACTTTACATGAAGAGACTCAATGTAACCGAGCCGTCGATTTTCGTTCTTTTATGTGTTCTTTGTTTCCAAAGGCAACCTTTTTGGCTTTTCATTTTACCTCACTGCAACTGGTGTTAGATGCCATTTGGCGGCAGTAAAAAGTCTCTCAGTGCTACATCATAGTGCAGATTATATTTTCTTTTGCGCCCATCCTGGATACATGGGGAGGATATGCAGCCTTGCAAACTACATTGCTGTATATGAAGAGATTCAGTCAAACCGAGTCTCCGATTTTCGTTCTTTTATGTGTTCTTTGTTTTCAAAGGCAATCTTTTAGCTTATTATTTTACCTCACTGATGCTGGTGTTAAGTGCCGATTGGCGGCTTTAATACGTCTCCGCGTAGTTCATCATAGTGCAGATTATATTTTGTTTTCCCTTTGGATCATTGAGTCTATCTTGGTTACATTGAAAATCGAGTACCACTCAAGCTGGCGCTAGGGGGCGTATGCAGCACTGCAAATTACATTGCTGTATATGAAGAGACTTGAGAAGTCATTCCATCTCAATGTCGGGTAAAAGTCCAACGACAATGGAAGCAACGTTTCCAAAAATGACCTATATAGTGTTGACGGGGACGTTAAAAATCAAAACAAACAAACAAACAAACAAAACTGCTAAGATGTTATTATTTCATTTCAAAAATCTTAAGTGTACCTGTGTTTGTGGTCGCGCGGTTCCGTGGTTTTACCTACCTAAAATGAAGCTGAGACTTTAATTATACGGTCAGTGTCGTCTTTTTATGAATTGGTTTGACATATGCATCTTTTTTCCAACGGGGGTTGGGGGTGGGGTAACCAATCACTAAATGACGGTTAAATAAGTGTAGGAGAGCAAGGGCATTGACCCCTTCTCGCAAACGATGTGAACTGAATAGATCAGTTATGCATTCTTATTTCTATATTTAACCATTTTGTATCAAATGGAACCTTCCACTTTATATATAATAAGAGTCCATTGCAAAATTAATGGTTGTCCGGTTGGCATTTCTTCCAATTTTATTTTGTAAATGGCTGAACTTTTTGCAAACAGTGTAGGCCCTGAATTCTGCGGCGTCTCATCTGGACCTGCACTGTTTGCGAATTATCCCCCATTTTAGGGTTTCCGGTACAAAATGGGTTAAGATTGTAGAGAACGTCCTTATGGTCTTGTATGGATATTCCAATTGAGTCAAGTGTGTCTTCGGTAGGTCATTGTTATCATCACGAACGATAGTCAATTAAGTTTTGACAGGCGAAACGATAACTAAGCATATCTGCTTTTAAAATAGTATCGTTGCTCATAGTCAATATTGGAAAGTCAGATGAGGCATGCTGGAATTCAAATCAAGTTTGAACGCTTTCAAAAATGATTTTGTACTTGCATTCATGTTTGTAAAAGTAATAGGGAGACTTCCTAGTGAATTAAGATCATTGTACCATTAACCTCCACTATGTACCAACATAATCTCCTCCTGAATCCTAAGTCGGATTGAACTGCAGATTCAGAATTGCTAAAGGCAACCTAATTTGGTAGCCAAAATGACCACCTTGGCACATTGTTACAAATCATAGTCAGTCTCATCTTCGCACGAGATATCTTATGCACTTGGGCCTCTAGTTGTAGAACTTTACCACCTTTCCAAAACTAGCCAAATCGGACGTGTGACTCGACAGCTAAATGTGTGTTTATTGTTGTTCCAATCAAAGACTAAGATCGCTCCTAAAAACAACCTTTAAAAGGTAGTTTGTGGATCACCCACACTCTAAGTTTGGAACAGAAATATTAAACATAATACACACTCAATGTAACGCTCACTTTCTCTAACTAAAGTGAGATATGTCAGGCAATTCATTGTACTGAATAAGTTCACTCCATTCCGTATACTAAAATTCATGCATAGTCATATGGTAATAACCTTTAAATCTAAGCCGACATCCAGCACTGTAGTTCAAAAAATGTTCAGCACGAGCTGTGATTTGTCGAGTAATAAAGCACAGTTTCGAGGTCAGTTGTAAAGTAGATCAAATAACATTCGCGTAGCGCGTGTGATTTGTCGACCGACACATACTTGGTTGAACTACAATGAACGTGGGGATGAGGGTTAGGATCCCGTAAAGTAAACTTAAACCCACAAGTAATTTTTACTGACCGTTCCAAGTCGGGGAATTTTCTGTGGTTCCTTCATGTTTTTGTTGGTAGCTTTGATTCTTTCCCTAATCATATTATGTTGTTAGGTTAACAATTCTGATTCGTCTCGCTTTTCGGTTGTTCATTTTAGGTACCTTTGACCTTCCAGGGTCGCGCCAAGCCCTAGAGATACCTCTTTGCTTTCTTTTCCATTCTTTTAGTATATTTCCTGATACCAACCATATGCCCATTTACCTTTCCCTTTTCTGTCTTTTTATCTCTAGAAGGCGGTGGCCAAACGGACCAATCGTGTCGGCATTTTGTTTATGCGAGTATATCTCATGTGAAGCTCTAACACCTGCGAGTCGGATAAACACTCCGTTATGGTGTTCCCTTGTAGGGCTCCAAGGAGGGCGGAGAGCACTTGGGACGAAACTCTGATATATTCCTCATGGGGAATGGAAAAAATTAACCCCAACGCAACCAAACGTAAAAAAGACGAGGATTCATCCGAATCGGATGAACCTATTCAGCAGCCTAGTCAACACTCTAGTCAGCAGTCTGCAGCACCAAAGCTTTTGAATTCTTCGCGCTTCTTATGTATAACATCACTGAAAGATACACGCACTGTGTCAAATTTATCGCCCTTAGTAATCGAAAAGAGTATAGTGTCCATTGCCGGATATCCAAAAAGCATCAAGAGGCTTAAATCGGATGATCTCCTCTTGGAAGTCGAGAGGGAACAGCAGGTGAAAAGCCTGCTTGGAACCACAAAGTCAAAGTGTCTCCGCACAAAACACTTAATTCGTGTAAAGGTTTCATCCGCAGCCCAGAGCTACGCCCTTGCAGTGATGCAGAGATAACTGACAACTTGAGAGATCAAGGCGTCATTGATGTATGTAAAATCCAAGTCCGTAGAGGTAGTGTATTAAAGCCCACAGGTTCTTACGTGTTGACATTGAATACATCAGTTCTACCCAAGAAAATCAAAGTAGCATATCTTTCTATTAACGTAGAGGTATATATACCAAACCAACTCAGCTGTTACTCGTGTCAGGGTTTTGGCCACCACGAAAGCAGGTGTCAGAAGAATCAACTCTGTCCGAACTGTGGTGAAGACAAACACGTTGATAATTACCAAAACTGTAAGAATGAGGCCAAATGCGACAATTCTGGTGGCAAACATGCTGTTTTCTCTCGAGATTGTCCGGCATTGAAAAAAGAAAAAGAGAAAATACATACTCTCAAATTCCATAGGTCGATAACTTTTCCAGAAGCGCGGAAAATTGTTGAAGAGCGATACACATCACCAACCACCAGTTACGCCAGCATCACAAATGGTGTTGGTGTACAAGTAACAAGCAGTGCAACGCAGACTGCTGGATCGTACATTGCCGAACTGAAAAAAAAATCCAAAGGTCGATAACTTTTCCGGAAGCGCGGAAAATTGTTGAAGAGCGACACACAACACCAACGACCAGTTACGCCAGCATCACAAAGGGTGCTGGTGTAAAAGTAACAAAAAAGTGCAACGCAGACTGCTGAATCGTACATTGCCGAACTGAAAAAAATCCAAAGGTCGACAACTTTTCCGGAAGCGCGGAAAATTGTATAAGAGCGACACACAACACCAACCACCAGTTACGCCAGCATCACAAAGGGTGCTGGTGTACAAGTAACAAACAGTGCAACGCAGACTGCTGAATCTTATATTGCCGAACTGAAAAAATCTGGTGCATGGAGTTAATCTACTCCAGCACCACATAGCTCAACCAGTTTGTCAAATGGCGCAATCCAGGGTACTCCGGGTCGGTCGACAGCGACCGTACCGAAGCCAGCGCCGTATGAAAAAGAGAAACTCGACTCAGGTCGAACCAGTAAGGGATCCGAAGATTTAAAAAAAAAAACACCAAAAACAACAAACATTTCAAAACCAAACAGACAGACAACGTAAAATGGAACGAGACAATATAAAGTATCAGAACAAATTCGGATCTTTGAGTGGCAGTGATATGGAGTTCACTGAAACTCCATCACCACTAAGTTGCAATAGCAGATCGAGATCAACAACACCGCGAGGTGGTGGAAGCAGATCCATATCACCAATTGCTCCTCCAAAATAGTTTCTATAAATATCTCTCTATAAAATGGATTTAAAACACAAAAAAATACAATGGAATTGTTGAGGTCTTAAACCAATTTATAATGAGCTCTTAATACTTATTTCTTTATTAAACCCATCGTTTTTTTTGTTTGCAAGAAACCATTATAAAAACTGATGAAAACATTGATGTCAGGGGTTTCAATACATATAACTATATCTATTCTGATGGTAACAAACCATCTGGTGGCAGTTCAATTTTTGTTTAATCATGTTTACCACAAAGATAGATCAAATTAAAAACAGACCTACAAGCTGTAGCAGTATCGGTTTCTCTAGATAAAGAAACTACAATATGCTCTGTATATATACCACCTTCATACTCTATAGAGCCCGAACATCTTGCATCTTTGCTGGGCCAACTTTCATCGACATATCTTTTAGCTTGTTACTTCAATGGTCACAACATTCTATGGGGCTGTAAAGATAACAACAACAGAGGAGCACTTATTGAAGATTTTATTGCAAAGAACGATCTTTGCTTGATGAACGATAAATCTTATACTTATCTTCACCCTGCAACAGGTCAATTGTCTTCTTTAGATCTCTCTTTGTGTCACCCATCTCTCTTCTTAGACTATGACTGGGTCTGTCCATGATGATCAGTGCGGAAGTGATCACTTCCCTGTTATAATTGAGAGCGTAAACGAACCAGATGAGGACTGTAACTAGAAATGGAAACAGAATAAAGCCGACTGGGATTTATTCCATAATTATCAATTGATCACTTTAATGAATCATCTGACATTGTTTCATGCGGGCTGAACAAATTTTTTGTCTAAATCGCGACGGAAGTAAGGGCGAGGATTGTGGCCACGTAAAATCGATTTAAGCCCCCCAGTGGAAATCTTCCACTGACCGTTCCAAGGCGGCTCTTCTGTGGCGATTTATTTATGTTGTTGTTTGTTACTTACTGTGTGTATCACTTGTGTCTTTTAATTTTGGTTGGCCATATGGCCATTTTGTGGGAAAGTAACTGTCCATATGGCCTTCCTTTGTTTAGGTTTCCATTATGGTCTGGTCGGTTAATGTTTGTATTTCTTTCCCTTTGGTGTGTTTTATGGATGGAGAAAGTTAATTGTATCAATTCCTGATCTTTGTTTTACTTCTACTTTTCACATATTCGCTTATTAATATATCAGAACAATGCATTCCAAAGACCTGCGCAAATACTAGGAAAAGCAAGTCTTGGTTTAAAAATGACTATAAAGAAGCTACCGTAAAGCGCAAATCTGTCTCTGGTCGGGCTCATCGGAGTCTAACTGTTGGTTTTCTTTTGCTCCAGCATTTCAGTGGTTTCTTGCTGTCGAGTCCTCACCGTTGTCTCACCTCTGTGGTTCTTTGATTTCTGTGTTCACGGAGATGTTGCACTGATGAGTTAGGAGGCCTTCATGCGGACTGAACAAATTATTTGTCTAAATCGCGACGGAAGTAAGGGCGAGGATTGTGGCCACGTAAAATCGATTTAAGCCCCCCAGTGGAAATCTTCCACTGACCGTTCGAAGGCGGCTCTTCTGTGGCGATTTATTTATGTTGTTGTTTGTTACTTACTGTGTGTATCACTTGTGTCTTTTAATTTTGGATGGCCATATGGCCATTTTGTGGGAAAGTAACTGTCCATATGGCCTTCCTTTGTTTAGGTTTCCATTATGGTCTGGTCGCTTAATGTTTGTAATTCTTTCCCTTTGGTGTCTTTTATAGATGGAGTAAGTTAATTGTATCAATTCCTGATCTTTGTTTTACTTCTACTTTAAATAAGTTCTGCAAAAGTCCACTTCAGAAAAAGCTAAACGACGTAAAAGTTTTAGAGCTAAAGCTCGGCGAAAAACCGAGCTTCAAAACGAAAATCTTGGAGGGAGTATGTTTCAAAATTGACCTATGAAACCCCCATTTAATGGTTTGGGATATGGTTTGAAAAAATTCAGGAAAAACAAAGTCCCCTAGTTTTACACATTTAAAAAAGCTTCAACTAAAAAGATATTTCAGATACTCTTCGTAGCACATTCTTGAGAAATTCATCATCGCGAAATTATTCTCACACTTTTATAAATTTTTAAAAGGACCAAGAGACAAGAAATCTAAACTTTAAATCCCTCAATCACGAAAAATACAACAAACCTTTCAACTTATCGGAACTAGTCGAAGCCATCGAGAAATCACATGATACGGCAACCGGCCCGATGAACTTCATTATCAGGTGTTTAAGCATCTGCAAACAAGTTCTCTTTCAACACTTTTTGATATGTTTAATAGTATTTGGGAAACGGGGGGCTGTCCTGAGAGATGGCATTTAGCTACAGTTGTACCAATTTCACTTTCATGAGCTTCAAAACGAAAATCATGGAGGGAATATGTTTCAAAATTGAACTACAAAACCCCCATTAAAAAGGTTTGGGATATGGAACGAAAAATTTCAGGGAAAACAAAGTCCCCTAGTTTTACTAATTTAAATACTGGTTTTGACACAAAAGCTTCAACTAAAGAAGATATTTCATTTACTCTTGGTAGCACATTCTTGAGAAATTCATCATCGCGAAATTATTCTGACACATTGAGAAATTTAAAAAGGGCCAAGAGAACAGAAATCTAAACTTTAAATCCCTCAATCATGAAGAATACAACAAACCTTTCAACTTATCGGAACTAGTCGAAGCCATTAAGAAATCGCATGATACTGCAACCGGCCCCGATGAAATTCATTATCAGATGTTAAAGCATCTACCAAAAAAGTCTCTTTCAACACTTTATGATATGTTTATTAGTATTTGGGAAACGGGGGTCTGTCCTGAGAGCTGGCGTTTAGCTACAGTTGTACCAATTCCAAAACCAGGGAACGATCATACAGAACCTACGAATTATCAACCGATAGCTTTGACAAGTTGTCTGTGTAAAACAATGGAGAGAATGATAAACAAGAGTTTAGTTTGGTACTTAGAGTCCACAAACCTCATTTCAGAATATCGGTCAGATTTTCGTTCGGAACGTAGTACCAACGACAATTTAATATGACTAGAAACCTTTATACGAAACGCTTTCTATGCCGGATTATTACAGGGTCACTGATGAGGCTTTATTAGCCGAAACTACGTAGTATGACCCATCTTCTTTCTTATGAATGTTTTCATTGCTCTTAAAGGATTTCATTTTTGATTTTTTATTTGCCTTCACTGCAGCTGGTGTTGTGCCGTGTGGCGGCCGTAAAACGTCTCCCCGTACATCAACCATAGTGCAGTTTATATTTTATTTTTGGTCCTTTGAGATCAGCGTGAATATTCTGAGTAATCAGAAATAAATTATTGGTTTAGACTAATATTCTAGACTGGTTTTTAATTATTTGGACCCCATTTTGATTTATATCAGTCTGTGAATCGACTGCCTATTCGAAATTCGCAAAATTGCAGTATGTTTCCTCTGGCTTTCTATGCCGGATTATTACAGGGTCATTGCTCTTAAAGGATTTCATTTTTGATTTTTTATTTACTCGTATTAACAAAGAAAACGTAGTAGCTGTCTTTTTCGACTTGGAGAAAGCATATGATACAACAAGGCGTTATGGAATATTGGTAGATCTCCATAACATTGGCTTAAGAGGAAAACGGCCCAGTTTTATTGAAAGCTTTTAGGGGAGCGCATGTTTCAGGTGCGTGTGTGTCAGATCTCTATGTCCAACAGGGTAGTATTCTTTCAACTACGCTATTTAACATCAAAATAAACAATATTGTACAATGTTTGGACGACAAAACGGATTGTTCATTGTATATTGGTGATTTTTGTATATGTTACCATTCAAAAAATATGAAAACAATTGAACGAAAGTTACAGGAAAATTTAAAAAGAATAGAAGAATGGACTTATAAAAATGGTTTCAATTCTCCAAAGTAGAAGTAAAACAAAGATCAGGAATCGATACAATTAACTTACTCCACCCATCAAAGACACCAAACGGAAAGAAACACAAAACATTAAGCGACCAGACCACAATGGAAACCTAAACAAAGGAAGGCCATAAGGACAGTTACTTTCCCACAAAATGGCCATATGGCCATCCGAAATAAAAAGACACAAGTGATACACACAGTAAGTAACAAACAACACCATAAATAAACCGCCACAGAAGAACCGCCTTGGAACGGTCAGTGAAATGATTTCCACTGGGGGGCTTAAATCGATTTTACGTGGCCACAATCCTCGCCCTTACTTCCGTCGCGATTTAGACAAATAATTTGTTCAGTCCGCATGAAGGCCTCCTAACTCATCAGTGCAACATCTCCGTGAACACAAAAAATCAAAGAACCACAGAGGTGAGACAACGGTGAGGACTCGACAGCAAGAAACCACTGAAATGCAGGAGCAAAAGAAAACCAAGTCTAAAACGCAGTGTGTTCATTTTTGTAAGCTACGGAAGAAACACGAACATCCTTCCCTGTTTTAAACGGATCACAAATTCCTGTTGTTGAAGAAGCCAAATTTCTTGGGGTCATGTTATCTTTTATTCCATATATCAAATATCTTAAAGCGAAATGATTAAAAGCTTTGAATCTTTTGAAAGTTTCAGCTCATACAAGTTGGGGAGCAGATCGGTATTACATATTTACCGGTCGTTAATAAGATCTAAATTAGATTATGGATCTGTTGTTTATGGTTCTGCCAGAAAGTCCTATTTAAAACTTTGGATACTATACATCACTATCCATCACCAAGGCATTCAACTGGCTATGGGAGCCTTCCGTACTTCTCCTGTATTAAGCCCTTATGTAGAAGCAGGTGAGCCATCTTTAACTTCGCGCAGAGAGAAACTTTCTCTTCAGTATGCTATCAGACTTGCTGCTAATCCATCTAACCCGGCATCCAAAATTTCATTTCCACCTGAATTTGTAGATAAGTATGAAACTAAACCCACAGCAATAAAGCCTTTTGGATTACGTATATTACCACTGCTAGAAAATTCAGGTATCGAGCTTAAAAATATTCAAAAACATGAAACGGACGAAGTTCCATCTTGGTGTATTAAAAAACCTTCTGTTCTGTTTGACTTACATGATGGCAAAAAAATCCGAATCAAATCCAACGCTACTAAAACAAAACTTTCAGGTACTGCAGTCACGTTTTGATGATTAGACATTTTTCACGAAGACCGAATTAGGACTTCGAATATCGAGAACGAAGTTATACGCTGGGATGTTCTCAACGTGTCCTTAAACTATAATTTACCTGTTATAAAAGGCGTATCTAGCAAAGCGTAGAATATCAGTGTAGTGACCCAAGAGTACTTGCCTGAACATTTTACAATGGAACTCACCTGATGCGAGTGAGTGAGTCCGGAGAAGCCCGGGGTCGATCCTGCGACCCCTGGTTTACAAGGCGAGTAGCTTAACCACTACTGATCACCTGATGCGAAAACATACAAAAATGAACCTGGGTTGCATTGTCATATTTTTCGTTCGTTTCAGTTATGCTGACTCAAAATTTAACCTTCTCTAAAAATAAAAAAAAGAATGGAATGGAGTTTTGTTTGTTTGTTCGATTTGAGGTTTAACGTCCGAGTCCGCACTGTAAAGGTCATTTTAGAGACTTGCTTCCATGTTTTTAGGGATTTTACCCGACACTGAGATCCCTGCCGCCGAATTGAACCAAGAGGGATAATATGCATCGACGTACCGATTCGCACCACTTTTCTTGGGCAGGCTTAGAACCTCTAAGTAGTGTACCAGTACCCATGTGCGGTCGGTTACAGCTCTTGCGTGGAAACATCATGCAGCCCAATCTATTTCGTCAAGCCCCGATGGGTGGGAGCCAAAATGGAATGAAGTAATCTAATATTAGGCGCTGGAAAAATCCATCTTCTATCATGCAATAAACCAGTTTATCATATTTACTACAAAAGATCATACGAATTTGCTATGTTTTTGCTGAGATTGTTCAATTGCTACCTAGGGTTTTCCAAAAGACTTGTCATTATGGCAACACGCCTATTCAAATATATGTATAATCCCCAGGTATTAGACTTCCTGCCTTGCCGCGGCCCTGGGTGCTCAATTCCCACTGGGCACATTGCTGCTGTGGTCTCTGTGCCCACTGGGAAGAGCTAAAGGAAGTACCACCCGTTTGCCGTGGGTGGCGTCCTGTAAGCCGGAAGAAGGGATCCTGGAGGTTGAGGGTTAACTGAGGTGGCGGTGCTTCAGGTACCCAACACGCCTCTTTGGCCTGGCTTTTCGGTGTAGACGGGTGGCCGTGCGGTCCGTCCGTCCGGTCAATCGGCTGGTCGCGCCGAGCCCTAGAGATACCGCTTTGCTTTCTCTTCAACTCTTTTTGTATCTTTCCTGATACCAACCATATGCCCATTTACCTTACCCTTTTCTGTCTTTTTATCTCTAGAAGGCGGTGGCTAAACGGATCAATCGTGTAGGCATTTTGTTTATACGAGTATATCTCACGTGTATCTCTAACACCTGCGAGTTGGATAACCACTCCATTATGGTGTTCCCTTGTAGGGCTCCACGGAGGGCGGAGAGCACTTGGGACGAAACTAGATTTTTTTCCTTATGCCTCATGGAAAAAAACATAACCGCAACGCATCTAAACACAACGCACCTAAACGTAAAAAAACTAGACGATTCATCCGAATCGGATGAACACAGTCAACAATCCAGTCAGCAGTCAAGTCAACAAACCAGTCAGCAATCCGCTGAACCAAATTTCGACAATGTTCCGCGTTTCTTGGTTGTCTCGTCGCTTGACGATACACGAAGTGTATCCAGCCTTTCTCCCTTCGTAATTGAGAAATGTATTAACTCCATAGCCGGATACCCTAAGAGTATCAAAAAGCTCAAATCAGGTGACCTTCTCTTGGAAGTCGAGAGAAAACAACAAGTTGTAAGCCTGCTAAGCACCAATAAACTCTTTGATCTTCAGGTTAAAGTCTCTCTCCACAACACGTTAAATTCGTCTAAGGGAGTGATTCGCAGTCCAGAACTGCGCCCTGGTACAGATGAAGAGATCGTCGATAACTTGAAAGATCAGGGAGTTGTTGGTGTTCGTAACATTAAAGTCCGTAGAAGTGGTGTATTGAAACCAACAGCAACTTATGTGTTGACTTTTAATACACCAATTCTACCCAAGAAAATCAAAGTAGCATATCTTTCCATTAACGTAGAGGTATACATCCCAAACCCTCTAAGATGTTACTCTTGTCAGGCTTTTGGCCACCATAAAAGCAGATGTCAGAGAAAAAAACTCTGTCCTAATTGTGGTGAAGAAAAGCATGTTGATAATCACCTCAACTGCAAAAATGAACCCAAATGCGTAAATTGTGATGGCAAACATTCTGTTTTCTCCCGAGACTGTCCGGCATGGAAAAAAGAAAAAGAAATACTAACCGTCAAATACCAAAGGGGGATAACATTCCCAGAAGCGCGATAAATTGTCGATGAGCGATACATAATACCAACCACCAGTTTCGCCAGCATCACAAAGGGTGCTGGTGTAAAATGTACCAGCTCCGCGAGACAGACTGCTGAATCATACATAGCTGAACTGAAAAAATCTGGTGCATGGAGAAAACCCACTCCAGCACCGCACAGTTCAACCAATTTATCAAATGGCGCAATCCAGGTTGCTTCGGATCGGTCGCCAGCGACCGTACCGAAGCCAGCGCCGCACGTAAAAGAGAAACTCGACTCAGGTCGAACTAATAAGGGATCGGAAGATCCGATCAAAAAACATCAATTGTCTCAAAAACAGACAGACAGACAACGTAAAATGGAAAGAGACAATATTAGATTTCAGAACAGATTCGGATCTTTGAGTGATAGTGATATGGAGTTCGCTGAAACTCCATCATCACCAAGTGGCAATAACAGATCGAGGTCAGCAACACCACGAGCTGGTGGTAGCAGATCTATATCACCAATTGCAGCTCCAAAATAGTTTCTAGTCTTAATCTCTTCATAAAATGGATTTTAAACACAAAATAATACAATGGAATTGTCGAGGTCTTAAATCAAATTATAACGAACTCTTATTACTGATTTCGTTATTAAACCCATCGGTTTTTTGTTTGCAAGAAACTTTTTTAAAAACTGATGACATCATAGATGTCAGGGGTTTCAATACGTATAACTATATCTATTCTGATGGTAACAAACCATCTGGTGGCAGTTCAATTCTTGTTAAATCATGTTTACCACAAAGAGAGATCAAATTAAAAACAGACCTACAAGCTGTAGCAGTATCGGTTTCTCTGGATAAAGAAACTACAATATGCTCTTTATATATTCCACCCTCATTTTCTTTAAAGCCCGAACATCTTGACTCATTGCTGAGTCAGCTTCCATCCCCATATCTTTTAGTTGGCGACTTCAATGGTCACAATATTCTATGGGGCTGTAAAGATATCAATAACAGAGGAGCACTTGTTGAAGATTTTATTGCAAAGAGCGATCTTTGCTTGATGAATGATAAATCTTATACTTACCTTCACCCAGCGACAGGTCATTTGTCTTCTTTAGATCTCTCTTTGTGTCACCCATCTCTCTTCTTGGACTATGACTGGTCTGTTCATGATGATCAGTGCGGAAGTGATCACTTCCCTGTTATAATTGAGAGCGTAAACGAACAAGATGAGGACTGTAGCCAGAAATGGAAAATGAATAAAGCCGACTGGGAATTATTCCGTAATTTATGTGAAGAAGAGTTATCAGTTGGTCACTTAAATGAATCATCTGACATTGTTTCTGATTTCACAGATAAACTAATTAATATATCAGAACAATGCATTCCAAAGACCTCCACAAATACCAAGAAAAGCAAGCCTTGGTTTAATAATGACTGTAAAGAAGCTATTCAAAAGCGCAAACAGGCTCGAAATAAGTTCTGCAAAAGTCCCACTTCAGAAAAGCTAAACGACGTTAAAGTTTTTAGAGCTAAAGCTCGGCGAACAATCCGAGCTTCCAAACGAAAGTCATGGAGAGAATATGTCTCCAAATTGAACTACAAAACCCCCATTAAAAAGGTTTGGGATATGGTACGAAAAATTTCAGGAAAAACAAAGTCCTCTAGTTTTACACATTTAAATACTGGTTTTGACACAAAAGCTTCGACTAAAAAAGATATTTCAGATACTCTTGGTAGCACATTTTTGGGCAATTCATCACCACGTAATTATTCTGACACTTTTAGAAATTTCCAAAAGGACCAAGAGAAAAGAAATCTAAACTTCAAATCCCACAATCACGAAGAATACAACAAACCTTTTAACTTATCCGAACTAGTGGAAGCCATTGAAAAATAACACGATACAGCAACCGGCCCCGATGAAATTCATTATCAGATGCTTAAGCATCTGCCAAAAAGTTCTCTTTCAACACTTTTAGATATCTTTAATAATATTTGGGAAACTGGGGTCTGTCCTGAGAGCTGGCGTTTTGCTACAGTTGTACCAATTCCAAAACCAGGGAAAGATCATGCAGAACCTACGAATTATCGACCGATAGCTTTGACAAGTTGTTTGTGTAACACATTGGAGAGAATGATAAACAAGAGATTAGTCTGGTACTTAGAGTCCAACAACCTCATTTCAGAATATCAGTCAGGTTTTCGTTCGGAACGTAGTACCAACGACAATTTAATAAGACTAGAAACATTTATACGAGATGCTTTTATTAACAAAGAACACGTAGTAGCTGTCTTTTTCGACTTGGAGAAAGCATATGGTACCACTTGGCGTTATGGAATATTGAGAGATCTCCATAACCTCGGCTTAAGGGGAAAACTTCCCAGTTTTATTCAAAGTTTTTTAGGTGAGCGTGTATTTCAAGTCCGCGTGGGATCTACCCTATCAGATCTCTATGCACAAGAGCAGGGTGTCCCACAGGGTAGCATTCTCTCAACTACGCTATTTAACATCAAAATAAATAATATTGTACAATGTTTGGACGACAAAACAGACTGTTCATTGTATGTTGATGATTTTGGTATATGTTACCGTTCAAAAAACATGAAAACAATTGAACGGAAGTTACAACAAAATTTAAAACGAATAGAAGAATGGGCTGATAAAAATGGTTTCAAGTTCTCCAAGTCGAAAATGCAGTGTGTTCATTTTTGTAAGCTACGGAAGAAACACGACCATCCTTCCCTGTTCTTATACGGATCACAAATTCCTGTTGTTGAAGAAGCCAAATTTCTTGGGGTTATATTTGACCAAAAGTTATCTTTTATACCACATATTAAATATCTTAAAGCGAAATGCTTAAAAGCTTTGAATCTTTTGAAAGTTTTAGCTCATTCAAGTTGGGGAGCAGATCGTTATACTTTGTTACATCTTTACCGGTCTTTAATAAGATCTAAATTCGATTATGGGTCTGTTGTTTATGGTTCTGCCAGAAAGTCCTATTTAAATCCTTGGATACTATCCATCACCAAGGCCTTCGTCTGGCTATGGGAGCCTTCCGTACTTCTCCCGTATTAAGCCTTTGTGAAGAAGCAAGTGAACCATCTTTAACTTCGCGTAGAAAGAAACTTTCTCTTCAGTATGCTATTAGACTTGCTGCAAATCCATCTAACCCGGCATCCAAAATTTCATTTCCACCTCAATTTGTAGATAAGTATGAAACAAAACCCACAGCAATCAAACCTTTTGGATTACGTATTTTACCACTGCTAGAAAATTCAGGTATCGACCTTAAAAATATTCAAAAACATGAAACGGCCGAAGTTCCATCTTGGTGTATTAAAAAACCTTCTATTCTGTTCGACTTACATGATGGCAAAAAATCAAATCCAATACTTCTCAAACAAAACTTTCAGGTACTGCAGTCACGTTACAATGATTACCAGCAAGTCTATACTGATGGTTCCAAAGAAGGAGATAAAGTTGGTTGTGCGTATGTTTCTAAAGATACGCACAAAACCATGCGCCTTCCAGATGGTTCATCTATTTTTAAGGCTGAAGCCAAAGCAATAGACCTAGCTTTAGATTTTATCAGTTCTTCAACAATTCAAAAAGCAATTATATTTTCTGATTCACTTTGTGTGCTTAAGGCTTTAGACCATTCATCATCTAAAAATCCTCAAATTCAAAAATTGATCGAAAAACATCATGAAATTTCTAAAACACACCAAATCTTGTTTTGTTGGCTTCCGAGCCATATTGGCATTGTCGGCAATGAATATGCTGACAAGAAAGCAAAGGAATCGCTCAATCTTGATCCATCTGTTTTTAAAATTCCTTTTAATAATTTTAAACCATTTATCAACAGATACATCTTGTCGGAATGGCAAGGCGAATGGGACCGTGCAATAAATAACAAACTCCATGCCATTAAACCTGTCGTTAGTACAAAATGCTCTCCTCCACAGTTTTCCAGAAAAGAGGACGTAGTATTAACACGACTGCGCATCGGCCATACTAGAGTTACTCATTCTTATATTTTTAATGGTGATGATCAGCCTTCTTGTGTAGGTTGTGATCAGCCATTCACTGTGAAACATATCTTAATTGACTGTGTTGACTTTTCACCCTCACGTATTTTATATTTCAAAGCTGACACTTTGCAAAAACTGTTTCGAGATGTACCTGTTGATAACATTATTTTATTCTTTAAAGAAATTGGTCTTTTTCATAAAATTTAACTGTTTCAGATTTTTATACATTATCATTCTAACTTGTTACTTTTAATATCGTCATAATTATTCATGCCGTTTAACCATTAACCGACTGACGCTTATGACCCACCAAGAGGGTTGACGCGTCGTTAAACACGAAATCATCATCATCATCAAATATATGTATAAAGTTTTACAACCAAAAACTGATTGTTTTAGATAAATATCCTGAAATTTTCATGCTACCACTAAAACATAGATTGTGGGTACATGTTAGAACTGCCTTGGCAAAGCGGTTCTAAAAAGTACCCACAATTTATGTTTTTGAGAAGAAACAAGAAAATTAATGTATACCCATGTAAACCCCAGTTTTAGTGCAAATACGGGCGGTTTAACGGGGTCAAAATGATATAGGCATGTTTTCGTAATGGGAGCATATTCGCTGCTTTATGATTACGATCCTGAAAAACAAATAGCTAATACAAATCACAGTATATATGCTGACACATATTATGATGATTAGTATAATGATATTTCACCTTGTCGACCGGAGAGGTCATCATTACGAAAATACACCTATGCAAATAGAATGTAATTTTAACCCAACAAACCCGAACGTTTTCAAATGCAAAAAAATAAATAAATAAATAAATAAACGTTTTTTCCTGTTATGGCACAAACACACAAACTACGGGTACTTTTTTAAACCGCCTCGATTCCTCGGGTCTCACGAGTACCTTCAGTCTACGTTTGATAGTAGAAAAAAGAAAGAAAAAATAACGTTTATTTACCCCCGTAAACCCCAGTTTATATTTTCTTGTCAACTGGGATCATTTATTTCAGTGATAAGTTTTGAACATATTTGAGGGTCAATGATGACACTTTTGTTTGTGGGGGCTAAGTCAAATCCCTTAACCCTTAAGATTCCAGTCACAACAACTGTCGTTTGCTCTGTCGTCCGTTGGTTACTTAAAAAGTCATTGTTGGAAACAGAATGATACATGGCCCCCGCCCATCGGGGCTGGAAGAACTAGATTGGGGTGCATGATGCTGCCACGCAGAGCTGAAACCGACCGCACATGAGTACTGGTAAACTGCTTAGAGATTCTAAGCCTGCCCAGGAAAAGTGTTGCGAGTCGGACCACCCATGCATATAAACTCTATTGGTTTCATCAGGCGGCAGGGCTTGAGATGTCATTTCATCTCAATGTCCCACAAAATTGGAAGCGACGTCTCCAAAATGCCCTACAAAGTGTTGACGGGGACGATAAATCTCGAATCAAACAAACAAACAAACGGAATATATCAAGACCAGACTGATCAGTGCATACTCTGTTTGCCGGTATGCAAGAATATGCTTGAAAAGTTTGCAAGTATATAGATTCATCAGGGGACAAAATCAGGCGGCATCTTAAGGGTTGTTAGGATAGCGAACAGTTTATACCCAGAAGAGCCATCTTGGTCGCATAGGTATCTTTACCAGTCTATAGAGTTGAAAGTATTAAATTCCAATTCTAGCACAGCCTGACAGCGCGCATGTAGATATAGGCAACGGAAAGGAACTGTACTTAATCTAAGTGAAAGAGGGTGCCGAGTGACGTCATTATGTCGAAAATTCATGACGTAACGCGTAGATTCATTGACGTTAGAAGGTGAAACGTTATTTCCTTCTGTCAGAAAATTACACAAGGACATAAATGTGTTTGGTACAGTCAATATATTGGCGGGATGTCTTCTAAAAATGGTGGAAGATTGGGAGAACTTCAAAATAAATAGATCAGCTCTAGCAGTGATTTGTTGAGTACTAAATCATGGTTTTTGGGTCAGTTGTAAGTAGATAATCATTCGCGCTGCGCGCTCGTGAGTTTAGCCACTTTAGAACTGGCCCCCAAACTTTGAATTATTACTCAACCCAAATCACTGCCAAAGCTGATTTATTTCTTATCAAAATACACCCAGCGGGAACACAAAATGTTTGCAGCGTCGTATTCGCGTCAATGATGATGCGACGTTGCTTACGTTGGGCAATTATTCAGACAAAAAGACTGGTTCGAACGAACACTGAGAACTCTATCTAAACTGAACTGTCATCGAGATAAATACAAACATAATCAAAGACCCCTCTCTCTCTCTCTCTCTCTATCAAATATAATAAATACAGAAACTAATAGTGACGGACTGTGAGTGCGCTTCACATTATGGACTCAGCTGAAACCGACTTTTGTCAAAGCTTGGTACGTCGTAGAAAGTTTCGAATCTATCCGCACTGCTCTGGCATTCGGATCTGAGTGATTGTCTGCTCCATTAAATAAGTTTAATCGCAATAGTTAATGTACATCGTACGTTGTCGGCCCCCACCCATCTGGGATTAAAGAAATAGATGAGCTGTATTATGCGTCCACGTAGAGTTGAAACCGCCCGCACAGGAGTACTGATAAACTGCTTAGAGCAAATAGGCCTCCCCAGGCAAAGCGGCGCGAGTCGGACCTTCATGCTTATAAACCCTTTTGGTTTCATTGGCCGACAGGGCTTGAGATGTCATTTCATCCCAAGTGTCATATAAAAGCCCCACAAAATTGGAAGCAATGTCTCCAAAATGACGTATACAGTGTTGATGGGGACACTTTGCAACAACTGTTTAAAGATACACCTGTTGATAATATTATTTCATTCTTAAAAGAAATTGGACTTTTTCATAAGATTTAACTGTTTCAGATTTTTATACTATATCATTTTGATTTTTTTTTTACTTTTAATATCCTCATAATTCTTCATGCCGTTTAACCATTCACCGTTTGACGCTTATGACCCATAAAGGGGATTGACGCGTCGTTAAACACGAAATCATCAGTATCACTGTCCTTCCAGTGTAATGTGTCCGACTCAGTATAAGAAGATAGATAGATAATGTCTTGCATATTGGTGATTCTGATTCTTTTTCGAAATGTGTATATTGCTCCGTTTCATTTAGGTTTGGATATTCTGAGTCGCCACCTGTTTGAAAGAGCTGCTGACTCGGTTTACCTGTTGTCCGTTTTGTTTGCTGTCGACACTTTTTCCCTAGTGGTATTGTTGGAAGAATTTGGGGTCTGATAGAATCAGTTCCTGATCGTTTCTCTTTTTAATGTTTCTAATGAGAACAAATTTTCATTATGACGGTTATAAGGTTACTCACAAGCTTCTCGGAGCATAAAATAATCGTGTATACCCTGTGTTCTATAAATAAAGGGGGTTGACGAGGGGAATTACATTTCACGGACTTAAGCCCCCCCCCCCCCGCCAGTGGAATCCGTTGCCGATGACCGTTCCAAGGCGGTTCTTTTATTGCGGTTTATTTTTGTTATGGTTTGTCTTTGGATGTTTGTGTCGCTTATATTATTTTATTTTGGATAGCCTATTGGCCATTTTGTGGGAAAGTAACTGTCCTTTTGGCTTTCCGCTATTGATGTTTACATTAGGCTCTGTTGTTTCATGTTTGTAGTTTTTTTTACCCTTTGGTGTCTCTGATGGCAGCTGTGGGTAATTGTATCGATTCCTGATCATTGCCGCCGCCGAGATAATAAGATAACAGGTAGAGGTGTCTTATCAGAGTTGAAAAGATAATCGAATAATAATAATGTCGTTGTGATCGATAATCGACGAGTAGTCACTGAAACTTTGCTCTTAATTTTACTGTTCTGGCTTTCTGTCTTCGCATATGTTTTAAGTTACCGTAGGTATTCGGATAGACAGGTCTGAGCAAACAGTGTAGACTGAGATATCATGTGGTAAATATTAAGCACTGACCGTGTTTGACATACAGGTCTTTTATTAAATCTTCGCCAAAATGGAATATAGAGCCCTCTTCTGACGTGCATTTCTCACTATCTGTCTAACCGTAGGCAAAACTTGCGTGTCAATTCTACAGTCGCCGATGATAGACAGTTGTCTGCGGGAGTGGCACAAGACTGTGTGTTGGGCCCACTGTTTTGCCTTGTCTATATTAATGATAAAACGAATAATCCCTTAATTTTGACCCACCTATTTGCAGATTATAGTTCCTTTTTCGGTTCAGCATCTAGTGTATAAGATCTTGAAGGCATTCCTAATGTTGTTCTATCTGTAATACTGCCATGTGCAAAGCAATGACAAGTAACGTTTAATCCCCTTAAAGCAGAACCTATCGTGTTCTCTGTGAGACGAAAATATGCTATGCCAGATGTACTTTTTGACGATACGGCTATAGATTTTGTAGATTCTCACAAACACTAGGGGTAACATTAACTTGCAATGGAAGTGGCAGTCACAGATTGAATAGATTTTGAAATGTGGGAGCAAGGTTTTCTGAATAATGAGCCGATTTAAATTTTCATTTAGTCGCCAGGCTCTTATCCAAATGTCTCTATTTCATATGTAAGATCGTTACTTGAATGCACTAATCACGATTGTAAAGCTCCTTTAAAAGTTGAAGTTTGAGGGGGTTTGCGTGGTCACTGGCTGAACTAGATCAATCTCACTAATACGCCCTGTTTAAAGAGTGTAGTTTAGCATGTTTAGTAAAGCGCAGAAAATAGCAAAACATATGTTTCATGTACAGAATCGTAAATGGACAGATGCCTGAATATCTATCGCAGCTCTTGCTAGCCTTGGTAGGTGAAAGATCTAGTTAACGGTCAAGAAATTCTTCAGATCTAAGTATCATACTTGAACAGAAATATTTTGTAAGTCCTGCATACCAGCTTCTGTATCTCTATGGAGCGAGTTAATCCCCGAAATAAAATAGTGTAATATCATCAGCTCAGTATCAGTTCCTTAGTGCTGAGGTTGATACTGCGGTGATGACGTCGGTACTCAAGTACTGATTTAAAAACTATATTATATCTTTAATTTTTGCAGTATAAATTTCCAATTTTTTCTAGAACTAAGACTGACTTGTCAAGTGGGACATGTATCTTAGCGGGTTTGGTTACCACTTTTGTAATATTTTACATTTTGCCAGCCTCGCTACTTAGGACATCTCCTTCCTGATGCCTGTGCTGATGTTGGCTCGGTAGGGGACGCCTGTAAGTCTGCGGGTAGGCGTCTCTTGCCTGATGCTTCCAGTTGATCTGTCTCATGAGCTACGTCGGTCGGTGTGTGCTCGGAGGGGGATGTGCTGTGTTTGTCGGGTCTTGTCCGCCATCCGTTTCGGTTTCGAAACTTTGTAGTTGAGACACACTGATGAAGATTAAATATCAGAAAGGCCTCTGTGTCACTAAATTTGCTATAGTTACGCCTTAATTCTAATTTTCAGTACAAACATTTGGATCAAGAAAAGTCCCAGACTATTTCCAAAAAGGTAATAGTTACCTTGGCGTTTGGCAGACAATAATTAGGAATAACTTCAGTAACTTAAATAAATGATGACTTTTTAGAAACCATTTCTTTGATGATTTTACATGCCGACGTGGCTTAAAATCTAAGATACTAAACATTTTCTCTTTTACTGTCCGAACTATGCTGCAAGACAAATTGAAATGTTCAGGAAAACATGTGACCAACACCCACACAGTACTGTCTGCGATGAGGTAAACAAGGTGCTTCTGTTAATCATGATTTCCTTCTTTTTCAGGTAGTCCAGCAATTCATCAAGGACAGCAGAAGATTTTAACAAGATTATATATTTTAACAGATAATGGGCTGTGGTCGTGTCGGCTATGGAGCTGGGTCAGCGGGTGATTTGACCGTACAGCCATTTCTTTTATCCAGCTCTCAAACCTCTCTCTCTCTCTCTCTCTCTCTCTCTCTCTCTCTCTCTCTCTCTCTCAGCAATCATATATCTAATTTCAGTTATTTTACGTATGTTTGTGCACATTTTGCCACTGTTCATATGTTGTACAAACTTGTAGGGGAAGGGCCGTAACTAATGTTTGAAGAATTTGTGGCCCAACCGTATTTGCTGTTCGGGAAGGCAATCACTGTAATTTAGATATCTGCGCTGTTTGTCACTCATCCATCTGTTTTAGACACAACATTGGGCAGTTAATTGTACTTGTTCAAATGTTAGAACCAGTATGGCAAACGGCGTAGATTAGTGAGTACTAAGAGTAAAGACGATAATACAATAGAAACAAAAATCAAATAATCGATTATTAGCATATCATGAACGATGCTCATTTTTAATTATCGGTCGATTAATTGATTTTCCTAATAAGCACCCTATTAATAGCGTCAGCATTAACCATGAGTGTCTTATGTTTGTTTGTTTGATTTGATTTGATTTGAGGTTATATATGGTCATTTTGAAGACGTTGCTTCCAATTTTGTGGGACTTTTACTACATTTAGATGAAATGACCTCTCAAACACTGTCGCTTAACGAAACCAATAGGGTTTATATGTATAGACGGACCGACGCACCACTTTGTCTTCTAGGCGGTTTACCAGTACTCGTGCGGGATCGGTATCAGCTCTGCGTAGAAGCACCCAATCTATTTCTCCATGAGCTGGGGCTGCGTGACTATCTTGTACTTACCCGCAAGTAGTCATTGGTACAGTTGTCTGACCACTCCATCATCATAGTTATCACCTTAAATTTTACGACTTTACCAACCGCCACTTCAACGGACCAGAGGCAGTTGAGGTTGAAATCATAATACCCATCCAGATCACTATCAGGCGAGGTTATTAATCCAGACCCATTCCCTAGTGTCGTTTCCAAATGTATGGCGTGGTCTGTAAATATATAATAGTCAAAACTGCAACCACTTAATATCAGAATACTAAACACTAAGGGCATGTACGTATGTCAATTGCAGCTAGTATTCTAGGTAAGATCCATTTAATTAAGCTCAGACTGTTATTTTATCTCATATCTGCTTTAAAAGTAGTCTACAAGATGCTCGTTTGGACCACATCACTGAGTTAATTGTAACCCCTTGCCAGTAGTATAGGTGGCGCTTTGTCGTCATAGACTACACATGCAGGGGGTTGACGTCACGGCGCGGCGGCCGTTTTGGATAGGACCTCATTTGCATATAATATGGTCTGCAGATGCGCGGCGGTCATATTGAAAAATAAAGTTTGCGGCGGACGAATTGAAAAAAAAAACGAATTGTTAACAAAGAAATTCATCCAAGAAACAACGTCTGCCATATTAAAATCTATATATGTTTAGAAAATTATGTTCCTTACACGTGACTATTTTAACAACGCCTGTTTCAATTTATCGAACAACAGAGTTAAAGCAAAGCCGCCTGGGTTATATCGGACGCGTTTTTCAACAACCTATTGTTGTATGAAATATTCTGGCGTCATAAGGTCTGCTACAGAACAAAATAACATACCGGTCATATCCGAGCAAAGCCGAAGCGGAATTTTAAGACAAACGATTAATTTCTACAAATAGATGTCTGGTCGTTTTAGACATCCGAACCTGGCCCCGTCATTTTAAGATATAAGAAAAATAGAAGTGGAGGCAATGACCAGGAATCGATACAATCAACCCACAGCTCCCATCAGAGACACCAAAGGGAAAGACACACGCACATGAAACAACAGACCCTTATGGAAACGCAAACAGCGGAAAGCCAAACGGACAGTTACTTTCCCACAAAAAAGCCAATAGGCTATCCAAAATAAATAACATATGCGACACAAACACCAAAAGACAAACCATAACAAAAATAAACCGCGACAGAAGAACCGCCTTAGAACGGTCAGCGGAAACGAATTCCACTGGGGGAGGGGGCTTAAATCGATTTTACGTGGCCATAATCCTCGCCCTTACTTCCGTCGTAATTTAGACAAATAATTTGTTCAGTCCGCATGAAGGCCTCCTAACTCATTAGTGCAACATCTCCGTGAACACAAATTATCAAACCACCACAGAGATGAAGCAACGGTGAGGACTCGACAGCAAGAAACCAATGAAATGATGGGGGCAAAAGAAAACCAGCAGTCAGACTCCGACAGTTAAACCCACTGTTTACTTTGAACCCAATGGACGGTCAACATTGTCTGGGCGACATCGGTAATATAATAAAACGTCAATATAACGCTGGAAGCATTGGCAGACAGTGTAGGCTCAAATCAGATACCGCTGCTCCCGATCTAGGTATTCCCTGTACGCATTTTTCAAAACTTACCGCTAACAAAACAAACCTTATACCAGTTGGAACGGAAATGTAACAGTTTTTACTTGTTAGTGTTTTAAGTCATTTGAGTGCCTTCGTATTGTGTGAAAATCTAAAGTAATTATTGAAAAATGCGAACAATCATAATTTTGGTTACGTTGTTTGGTATTTAACGGCTTCATCAAAAATCACCGGAACTTGAGTTCCAGTCAGTATTCAAGTAAGCACTTGTCCCAGCCTGTAAGCCCATAGCAATGGAGTCCTTATTTTCAACTAATAAGCCTTAATGCGGACTGAACAAATTATTTGTCTAAATCGCGACGGAAGTAAGGGCGAGGATTGTGGCCACGTAAAATCGATTTAAGCCCCACCTCCCCCCCCCCAGTGGAATTCGTTTCACTGGCCGTTCCAATGCGGTTATTCTGTCGCGATTTATTTTTGTTATGGTTTGTCTTTGTGTGTTTGTATCGCTTATATTTTTTGTTTTGGATAGCCACTTGGCCATTTTGTGGGAAAGTTACTATCCTTTTGACTTTCAGCTATTGATGTTTCCATTTGGGTCTGTTGTTTCATGTTTGTGTTTCTTTCCCTTTGGTGTCTCTGATAGGAGCTGTGGGTTTATTGTATCGAAATCTGAATATTGCCTCCACTTCTATTTTTCATTTTTGGCATTTATGTTAAATTTGCATTCCAAATTTTTAACGCCAGCCCTACCTTTAACTAAGTCATCCAAAATTGTGCACAAACTGCTAATCACTAAATGAAACATCATATAATATATATTTAACTCTAGTGTATGTTTATCCTTTATTATATGTTGAAACAGAATAATTTGAAAACAACAAGGAGTGACGGGACGCTCGGGTCTGATTTTATCTCTGATAAAACAATGGTTTCTAAAGTAACGTTTCACTGTTACGCCTAAAGGTATGCTCGATTTGATTTTTACGGAGATTATCAAAAATCGGTATTTTACAGACTTGAAGAGAGAGAGAGAAAGAGAGAGTTTATTATTTAGTTGCCTTTGTCAATTAGACATTTAACAAATCTCCCTTACAGTTAATGGCAGAATGTGTGGTATAATCTATGAATTAGTGCGTGCTTATTATGTATGTATGTATGTGCGGATGTGCGTTTGTATGTGTTCATTTGTGTATTTAGCGCTTCACTGATAAGCTCCGGAAATTCGTAGGCCGAGTATTGGCGCATTGTTTGTAATGTTTTGAAAATGAAACGAAAAACCTGCCATTAACTATAAGGGAGATATGTTAAATGTCTAATGGACAAAGGAAATTTAATTTTGAATACCATCGGTATACACAATTCCGTTTATAGAGCGGAAATGAAGCGCTTACGGATGGACGGACGGACATACACTCAAAAGTCATGACCACCGGGCATTGATCCTTAGACCTCAAAGATCCCATATGGAATAAAAAGCATGCAAAGCTATCCTATTTGTATGTACGGATATAACTTGGTGCCTATCAAATACGGATAAAGTGTCATAGAACCAAATAATGCACCTATCCGTTGATGAAATAGAATTTCAAAGCCCTTTCCGGCGTTGCCAGTGTTGTCAGAATAAAAATGAGCGTAGAGCACGTTGTTGGTTGTCTCTCCCTCGTTTGGCAGGACGATCAGGTACATACTGATGTGTGACCCTCTTTTCTCCAGCTTATCCTGTTGGTAGTTGCCGCAAAATTTCAGACGTTCTTGCACGCTGTCGCCATACATCTGAAAAAAAAAAGTCAAGAAAAAATGCAGTGAAAAGTTAAAATGAAGACATTTAACCTGAAATGATGTTTAAGAATTTCAACATGTAAGTCCTTGCTAACTGAATGGGGTGAAAGATTCCCGACATGAATTTACTCACACACAACCCTCGCCCTTATCTATGACTTGTGTGACACGAATAATTTGTTCTGTGTGCATGAAGGGCGTCTTATTCAGCAATGCATCATCTCCGAGGAACATGCGAATCAGACACAGTCTGGAATGAAACAAACAAACAACTCCGGTGGGCCCTACGAGGAGCAGAGCATCAGGCACCAACCGAATAACGTCTAAGAGCCGACCCTACTCGATTTGCCAGCGTGCAACAGAAAAGGAAAGTTGTCACTCGCGATTGGTTTTACTAACATTCAAACAGTCTTTCGTAATAAATTTAATTGTACTCACTGTATTAAAGCTGGGGATTCGTTTTCGAACTTATGACATGGAATTTTTAGCACACCTGGGCCGAAAGCTCAAGGGAAGCTTATAGTAAAGTGGGTCATCCGTCGTCCGTCCGCCCGTTGTCCGTCCGTCCGTCCACACATTTGACCAGTTAATTCTCTGCAGCCTGCAGGTTGATCTCAATCATTTCTCATCTGTAGCATGCCTCTGGTGGGGCATTGATGACATAAGTTTTTTTTCGAAATCGAACAGAAACTTTGGTTGCTATGTCAACCACAAGGTCCCATAGACTTACAATGGGAATATGCTTGTCATCACCTTCAGTTTTGATCGGTTCTTTCTGAAACTTATATGTAAGGTAGCTGGGGATAAAAATCGGAAAAGTTCGAACCCCGGCCACATCGGACCATAAATCATAGAGGTACGTCCCCTTAATTGGTGAAAATGCCCATTTTTGACCTTGTCATTACTGTAGCCCCTTCAGTTCTGATCGGATCTTCCTGAAACGTATATACAAGTATGTCATGGTTAAAAGCTCGGATGGGTTCGAACACTAGCGATGTCCGTCAATTACTTATGGACTTATGTCCCCTACTTTGCTGAAAATGCTTATTTTTGATCTTGTCATCACCGTAGCGCCTTCAGTTTTTGTCGGATTTTCTTGAAACTTACAACAAATGTAAGTCAGAGATGAAAGCTAGGATGAGTTCGAAAATCAGCTATGTCGGTCGATTACTCAGAGTTTTATCCCCTATTCTGCTGAAAATGCTTATCTTGACCTTGTCATCACAGTAGCCCCTTCAGTTTTGATCATCTCCTTGAAACTTACACACAAGTTAGTCAGGTATAAAAGCTTGAATGAGTTCGAAAACTGGCTCGGTCGGCATTTCTGTCATAGAGTTATGTCCCCTTTAATTTAAGAAAATGCCTATTTTTGACCTTGGAATCACCGTATCCACTTTAGTGTTCATCGGATCTTTTTGAAACTTATATGTAAGTAAGAAAGGGGTAAAGTAGAAGTAAAAAAAAAAGATCAGGAATCGATACAATTAACTTCCTCCACCCAGCAAAGACACCAACGGGGAAAGAAACACAAACATTAAGCGACCAGACCATAATGGAAACCTAAACAAAGGAAGGCCATAAGGACAGTTACTTTCCCACAAAATGGCCATATGGCCATTCAAAATAAAAAGACACAAGTGATACACACAGTAAGTAACACACAACAACATAAATAAATCGCCACAGAAGAACCGCCTTGTAACGGTCAGTGGAAAGATTTCCACTAGGAGGCTTAAATCGATTTTATGTGGCCACAATCCTCGCCCTTACTTCCGTCGCTTTTTAGACAAAAATTTGTTAAGTCCGCATGAAGGCCTCCTAACTCATCAGTGCAACATCTCCGTGAACACAAATAATCGAAGAACCACAGAGGTGAGACAACGGTGAGGACTCGACAGCAAGAAACCACTGAAATGCTGGAGCAAAAGAAAACCAACAGTTAGACTCCGATGGGCCCGACCAGAGACAGAGCATCAGGCACCAACCAACATTACCTTGAATTAGATCTCTCTAATTCTCAATAAGCCTTTACGTTGGGACCGCCATAGAATCTGAGGCCTGACCCAACGGCGTGCAATTAAAGAGGGAAGCAAAGTTGCCAACCGTGATTGGGTAAACTACCATGCATGCAGTCTGTCGTATAATATCCATGTTGTACCCAATCTTTTTATATCGAAGAATGATTTTACGAAATTGGGTGCTAAAGTCATTGCGGTTATATATTTTTCTGAATTTACACTAAGTCACCATAAAATACGGGTTCCGATAGACCTTGTTGCAGAAGAGATTTAAGTCCAATATTGAATTTTGAAATTAAATCAGAATGGCGTCTATAAAATTTTGAAAAGGCTTTGCGTAGTTTATGGTACCGATAACCCTGATTAAAAGTTTATCCGTTAATGATTTATTACGAGTGTTGAATTCAGTTACATAACTACACACTCTAGCAAATCAAATTAATTGCGAAATATAAACGCCATAGGATGGCGCACGAGGAACATCACCATCCAAAAAAAAAGGAAAATTTGCGATCTCAAAATCAAAGTCATCGCGTTAATCATAAATTTTGCACGAAACAAACCCATCTACAATAGATAGATGTAAGTCCAAAAACGGGGCCTCGGTATCAGAAGAATGTGCTTTATTTAACTGAATTTCTGGGGGGGGGGAATCTGACTGATCAAACCATCGAAATAGGTATTATCAATATTTAATAAATCATCTAAATATCTAGAAGTGGAGCTAAAAGCTTCAATAATTTCAGATTGGTTATCAATTGAAAGCGACAACATGAAGTCTCTTTCGTAACAATACAAGAATAGATCAGCCACAAGAGGTGCGCAATTCGTACCCATCAGAATGCCCACAATTTGTCTAAATAACTTAGTACCGAATCTAATATATATATTGTTAAGTAGAAAGGTGAGGGCATCACACACTTTCTGAGATGACCAAAGTGTATAATTCTTATGCTCTTTAGAAGTGAAAAATGCATTTCTGACATTACATGCAAGATACTTCATTCTTATGAATGTTTTCATTGCTCTTAAAGGAACTCATTTTTGATTCTTATTTACATCCCTCTGATTGCAGAAAATGACTGTTTTGCTCTAGAGATCACCGTAGCCCCTTCAGTTTTGGTCAGATCTTCTAGAAACTTAAAAGTAAGTAAGTCAGCGATAATTGCTGGGATGTGTTCAAAACTGTTGAAAATGCCCTTTTTTTACATTGTCATCATCATAAGTCCCTAAGTTTTAAATGGATCTTCCTGAAACCTACAAATAAGTAAGTTAGGGATAAAAGCTAGTATGTGTTTACAAACAAAAATTGTTTGCACATTACTCACAGAGTTAATTCGCCTTCTTTGCTGAAAATGTCTATTTTGTACCTTGTCATCACCATAAGTCCTTTAGTTTTGATAGAATCTTCCTGAAATTAGCATGTAAGTAGGCTGGAAATGGAAATTCGTTTGAGTTTGACAACTGGTGATGTCTGCCTATATCTCATAGAGTTACATCCCTTGAATGCTGAAAATACCTGGTTTTGAACTTGTCATCAGCATAAATCCTTAGGCACAGATTGGAACTTCCTGAAACTCTGAGTCTGTTAGCTCAGGTGAACGATCTGGACCATCATGGTCCTCTTGTTTTACTAAGTACTGTAAAATTCAGGTTCCAGTACATTGAATTTCAAAACTAAACTGAACTGAGGTCTATAAAATTTAGAAGACACTGTGCTGAGTTTATGAAACAGATAACCCGGTTTTAGGTGTTCTTAATTTAATACTTTAATTCAATTGTTTTGACCCGTAAAATGCGAAACGATTGTTTGCAGTACATCACGGAACCAGGCCTATATAATTTTGGTCCCCTTGAACCCCGCTTTAATATAGGAAAACTGGGGTTTGCAGGGGATACATTACTTTTCTTATTTCTGCTCGAAAACATAGACTGTGGGTACTCGTTAGAATCGCCTCGTCGATGCGGTTCTTACAAGTATCCACAATCTATGTTTTGAGCAGAAATTAAAAAAAATATCACAATTCATCATCTGAAATTGGTCATTTTGGTGATAAAATTTACAATGTAATTGTATAGGCATGTTTTCATAATGATATAAACCTATAGAATGCCGCTCAATCAACATCCTCATCCAAGAAAGGAAAGCTCACAATCTCAAAATAAAAATCACTGCGCTTACTACCGATTTTTTATGAAAAGGAACAAATACTAGTTTAATAACGGAGCCTCGATATCAGACTAATTTGCTTAAATTAACACTGAATAAAAAGTAGAAGTAAAACAAAGATCAGAAATTGATACAATTAACTTACTTCACCCATAAAAGACACCAACGGGAAAGAAATACAAACATTAAGCGACCAGACCATAATGGAAACCTAAACAAAGGAAGACCATAAGGACAGTTACGTTCCCACAAAATGGCCATATGGCCATCCAAAACCAAAAGACACAAGTGATACACACAGTAAGTAACAAACAACAACATAAATAAATCGCCACAGAAGAGCCGCCTTGGAACGGTCAGTGGAAGATTTCCAAACGTGCTTGAAAAGACCTTTTCGCTAGTCGCAACTCAGGCTGTGTTTTGTGTGATTTTTGCTATTTTTAACTTTTACTTAAGGGCAAGAACGATCTATATACAAAATTGAAATAAGAACAGTTGCTTCCTGGAAACTGCTAGTTATATGGCGTTGAAATAAAAATCAAAAATAAAGGCAACACTATATGATGCTCTGTCTCTGATCGGGCCCATCGGAGTCTAACTGTTGGTTTTCTTTTGCTCCAGCATTTCAGTGGTTTCTTGCTGTCGAGTCCTCATCGTTGTCTCACCTCTGTGGTTCTTTGATTATTTGTGTTCACGGAGATGTTGCACTGATGAGTTAGGGGGCCTCAATGCGGACCGAAATAATTATTTGTCTAAATCGCGACGGAAGTAAGGTCGAGGATTTTGGCCACGTAAAATCGATTTAAGCCCCCAAGTGGAAATCTTTCCACTGACTGTTCCAAGGCGGTTCCTCTTTGGCGGTTTATTTATGTTGTTGTTTGTTACTTTCTGTGTGTATCACTTGTATCTTTTTATTTTGGAGGGCCATATGGCCATTTTGTGGGAAAATAACTGTCCTTATGGCCTTCCTTTGTTTAGGTTTCTATTATTGTCTGGTCGCTTCATGTTTGTGTTTCTTTCCCTTTGGTGTCTTTGATGGGTGGAGAAAGTTAATTGCATCGATTCCTGATCTTTGTTTTACATCTACTATTCTATAATAATGCGTTTATAGGGTATGAAAAAACATGGGTAAATTTGTAACAGAAACTGCATGACTTACCGTACAAGAGACTGTTTTTTCTATTGATATATAGGTATACTGCATAACCACTAAATAGCAAACCAGCGTTCAAACTTATAAAAATGTGAAAAGAGAGACAGGGGCATTTCATCTATATGTCTACCTTGCCATAACACATCCATACACATGATATTATCTCAAAAACGGTTATTTCTCTGTTGAACGTTTGTGATATTTTTTTCTTATATACACTCCAAACATAGGCTGTGGGGCCCCACTGGGACGGTTCTTACGAGAACTCACAAGCTATGTCTTTAAGCCAAAAAAGAAAAAAAATAATGTATATAGCTGTAAGCCCTGGCTTTCTCTTTGTAAAGTGCTGCTGACAGAGGTGTTCATAACACGACCGTTTTAATATGCTATTTATTCTAGGTTTGTGCTGATGATACTCTAGACTGTTTTGTATGTCCTCTTCGCACCAGACGCGGATGGCTTATGTGTCTGATGCTGTCGAGCCCATCGGAGTTTAACTGTTGGTTTTCTTTTGCTCCAGCATTTCAGTGGTTTCTTGCTGTCGAGTCCTCACCGTTGTTTCATCTCTGTGGTTGTTTGATTGTTTGTGTTCACGGAGATATTGCACTGATGAGTTAGCAGGCCTTCTTGCGGACTGACCAATTTATTTGTCTAAATCGCGACGGAAGTAAGGGCGAGGATTGTGGCCACGTAAAATCGATTTAAGACCCCCCCCCCCCCCAAGTGGAATCCGTTTCACTGACCGTTCCAATGCGGTTCTTCTGTCGCGGTTTATTTTCGTTATGATCTGTCTTAGGGTGTTTGTGTCGCTTATATTATTTTGTTTTGCATATCCAACTGGCCATTTTGTGGAAAAGTAACTGTCCTTTGGGCTTTCCGCTTTTGATGTTGCCATTCAGGTATGTGGTTTCATGTTTGTGTTTCTTTCCCTTGGGTGTCTCTGATGGGAGCTGTGGTTTGATTGTATCGATTCCTGGTCATTGCCTCCACTTCTATTTTACAGAAGACCAAGTCTCTGTGATCTTCTTGTAAGAGCCAAACTCAAAACTCATATGAATCATGCTGATCCTCTGGGAAGTCAAGTCCTTCTGGCCGGGCAAGATGCATGTGCTGTAAAATGATAATGTCGACGGAGGTTGTGAAATCCGCGTCTGGTGCGCCGATGAAACTAAGACAAGACACTTTATGCAAAACGACTAACGTAGTCTACCTACTGGTTTATGCGGCACACAATAAGAAGGAGAAACAAAAGACACACTAAGCGATAGAACGAACAAACATCGTGACGACTGGAAATACAGCAGATTCTAAAGGTCTCATGTCGCAAAACATTTCGGTTCAGCAGACTATGATTTAGAGGACCATGCTTCGGTATGCTGCATCGACCATATCTAAGACTGGACTGACAAAATGCGAACGTCACGAGAGAGCTACTGGATCAAACGCCTAAAAGTTCTGAGGTCACACGGTATAAATAAAGTTGACTTAGTGGCCCAGAAAGGTCAGTCGGGTCCAACAGAGGGACAGTAAGATTTACACTAAATGATTCAACTGTATATATAAACACATATTTAATAAGAAATTATAAAAGCTTCAAAAACACAACTGACACATTATGGTTTTGGTTAATACATATATATGAGTTCCGCGCACTTACAATTACACCGCTACAAACACGCTGCTACAAAACAGAAGTGAAGGCAATGCTCAGGAATCGATACAAATTAACCTACAGCTCCCATCAGAGGCATCAAATGGAAGGAAACAGAAGACCCTAATTGGAAATCCCAATAGCGGAAAGCCAAAAGGACAGCCATTTTCCCACATAATCGTCAATTGGTTTTTCAAAACAAAAAAGTATTAGCGATCCACACACTCAAAGAAATATCATAACAAAACAAACCGCGTCAGAAGAACCGCCTTGAAACGGCCAGTGAAATGAGTTTCACTGGGGAGCCTAAATAGAGTTTTACGTGGCAACTATCCTCGCCCTTATTTCCGTCGCGATTTAGACAAAAAAAATGGTTCAGTCCGCTTGAAGGCCTCCTAACTCATCAGTTAATATCTCCGTGAACGCAAATATCAAACAACCACTGATATGAAACAACGGTGAGGACTCGACAGCTAGAAACCACTGCAATGCTAGAGCGAAAGAAAGCCAACAGTTAGACTACGATTGACCCAACAAGAGACTTCGATCATGTTCGAAATTATGTGTTCGATTATTTCTTATTCCGGCCGCCATTAATCTACTTACCGCTATTTAAACCGATGGCCCGTCTTTATTCAATTTGGTTCTAAAGTTGCCATAATTACTGTATATAGGTTATACTGATTGCATTCATTATCAGTTTTTTGCCCTTTGTAACTTTTTTTTTATATTGTCTTCATTTTTTCAAATGTAAATAGATTTTATTTGTTAAAAACTTTGAAGCTGAAAGCGCTTAGGTTTTCAATTGTTCTGCACTATTTATGATTATTTCCAACCTTAGGTGTTTCAGGGTGTTCATTAAACGCATTTGAGCCGGCGCTTGACAAAACCTACAATAAGACACATGCTATGGTCGAAGACTCAGTTCAGTCGCCCCATCAGGTCAGCCTGGCGGGAGCATTCACTTGTTGCCCTATGAATAGCCTAGAGACTATAAAAGGCTCATGCGAACAGCGACGACTCTAACAGGCTGCTCGGATGCGCAGGCTGATCCGAGTCCTAGCTGCCTGTACGGGTCTTATTGTAGATTTTTTCGTGCGCCGGCTCATTTGTTATTGTAAGGGATTCAAGTTTCTTACCCAAAGAACGTCTCTGTCACAATTCTCAGAATACTCAATATCAATGAATTCAATGCGGTATCTTATAACGTTGCCTGGTAGCGCTAGTATCTTCCACAAACAGTCAACAGCAGGATCATAACGGCCATCACCATTCATATCAGGATTGACAATTATACCTGAATCACTTTCCAAGACACCGCCACACTTCTGTGCATTTATGGCTGAAACAAAAGGAAGTTCAAAAATGTCAATCGAATGTGATTCTTACATAGTACCAAACATAATTATTTGTGGTGTTACAAGAAGAAGCTGCTTCAAGTTTACAATTCCGCTTTTTCGCGTTTTACGGGTATTAGGCTGGGATACCTTTCTTTAAAAAAATGTCGTTTGGGGAGGTAAACCAGCAGTTTGACGGTCGGTAATGTCGTTAGAGGGCGACGTGTCAGCGGAAAAAGGTTATATGCAACCGTAAATCCGACACTCTATCACCCAAGATGACAAAAGTGAATACATTTATTCTCATTCTAATGCACTTATTCAGTTTTAGTGTAGCATGTGTTTGAAGCAGAAAGCCAATAACGGCCAATGTAAATTAAATCGTGTGCTGTCAGTTTTCCGACAAAATACTTGGGGATATCATGTCGCAAAATCTATGACGTGTTCCAATCAGATGTTGCGTAATATTGACATGTGCACTAAACTTTCGGATATGTGTTGGTATGATTTCATACTTTGTACGTCCTAACTGGACATGCAAGGAGAATAAGACAGAATTTCAGGAAAGACAACGCTTTCAAAATGCTTTTGTCGATATAGGGATCGGAAAGGAAAGAATATGTCCTGAGGAGTAAATTTTTTTTCATTAAGAAAATTTTGTACAACATTTCAGGTTCATAAAAAGAGGATATTTCCTTTTTTTAGATGAATACCCAAACTATTTCATCGAGAGTGTTTCAAGACACGTGATGAAATATTTTGGTACTTGTCGAAAAAAATGAAACTTGTCTTTAATTTCATACGCGACTTTGGCGATGTACTGTAACTGAAAAACTGCTAGTTATATATTTCGCACTCTTGAACAGTTCTGGTGTTTTCAGCACACTCTACGAAATATGTTTTCAACATATTCAAAAACATATTCGATGGAATATTGGTATTTATCGAAAAAAAGGAAAATTTTCTTTTTGAAACAACACATACGATGAAATAGGTTTTCAACGTTTTCAACACATACGATGAAATAGATTTTTCAACACATTCGATGGATTATTGTTATTTATCGAAAACAAGAATGTAAATTTTTATTTTTATTCTATATGAAAAACATACTAGACTAGAATATTTGTAAAATACTATTCCCCAACCATATGTTTGCCCCTAAATGCCAAAATATTTCAAGGGCCATAATTAAAGAACACGATTCTATTTAAGTGTTTATTTGAATTAACTCAAAAAGTAATAAGGTCTTCTACTCATCACTTACAATCCACTCTTTCATCTACAGTCGAACTTCAATGGCTCGAACACCTTTTGGACTACGAAAATCTGTTCGAGACAGCGATAATTCGAGCCACTGAGGGTTACTGCCAGGAGGCATAACTGGGTTAATTTTGGGACATCTTTACTGTGCTCTATATTAAAAATGTATGCTGCGTGTACTCATTAGAATCGCCTCATAGAGGCGATTCTAATGAGTACACACAGCATACATTTGCAAGATACAAGTCGAAAATCACTGTAATTATCCGAAACTTCTTCTTATGTATAAGAATTCCCTAGGGACTCGAACACGGGTTCGACTAAGCCATGGTAAACGAGCCATCGGTGTTCGAGCCATCGAAGTTCTACTGTATATTTTTTCAAAGGGCCATAACTCAGGAAATGGGCATAATCCTGACGAGAAAAATATGCGATAGCTGTTTTTTATGAGGAATCGATATATGACATTTCAAAACCCTAACATAAATGGTTGTAAAGTTATGCAATGCATCACGGAGCATGCGATGTTCAAATGCCCAAAGTTACAAAGGGCCATAACTCATCTAGCATTTTTCGGAATTTCTTCAAAAGTTATCTGAACATCTATTCCTCACTAGAAATCCACTAGCCGGCCTCGGTCTCGCAGTCGGATGTGCGTCGGACTGGCGATCAGGAGGACGCGGGTTCGATACCTGCCGGGGTCGGTAACATTCTTTCGTGGAGATTGATCATGAAATCTTTTCAAGGGTCATTTTCTCCCTTCCGCGGATTCAAAAGGGCAGTTGTGAGTTTCTGGCGAAAGAATGTACACAGTACTGGTTAAGCTATAAAGGGCCATCACTCATGAAGTATTTTTCGGAAATTCTTCAGAAGTTAAACACGTCATTTACTCATGTCTAGCAATCAAATACTCAACTTTCAAGGCTCTAGCTTAAATAGTTGGTTTAGTTATTATTCTGACAATATTTCGTCCAAATGTTTTCAAAGAGCAATAACTCAGGAAATGGATATAATCCTGACAAGAAAAAAATATTTGTCAGCTTTTTTTATGGGAAAACCATAAATGAATTTTTACAAATATAGCATAAATGGTTCTAAAGTTATGCTGTGCATTAATGGTTCTAAAGTTATGCTATGCATCTCAAAGCATGCATTGTACAAATGCCCAACATTATAAACGGGCAAAGTATTTTTCGAATTCCATCACGAAAACATGCCTATATAATTTTGACCCATTGAACTCACTTTTTATATAGTAAAACTCGAGTTTTTTTGGGGGTAAACATTATTTTTTCTTACTTTTGCTATAAAATAAAGATTGTGGATTGAGGCGGTTCTAACGAGAACGCACAATCTATATTTTGAGCAGAAATAAGAAACAAAATATCACAATTTTTGCATCTTAAAAGTTTTTTTTCGGCGGTAAAGTTTACAAATGTACAGTCCAACCTGTGTTAAGCAAGCACCTAATGGATAATCAAAATATGCTTGCTTAAGGCAGGTGCTTGCTTAATACAGATGAATTTTAATTCATTTGCCTTTTTCGGGAACTAAATGCATGCTTGCTAAAGACAGGTTGCTTGCTTAATAGAGGTGGCCGCTAAGACAGGTTTGTTTTCGTAATGCTTCAAAGGTTTATGAGGTCATCTCATCATCACTAGCAATCTACACATCAACTTTCAAGGCTCTAGCTTTAATAGTTTTTGTGCTATTTTGCTGACAAGATTTCATCCATTTTTTTCAAAGAGCCGTAACTCAGGAATGGGGCAAAATCCTGAAAAGAAAAAAAATACGTGTCAGCTATATTTTCATGCGGAATTCATAATATGAAATTTCAAGCATATGTGTTTCTTAAATTATGCTATACATCACAAAGCATGCAAAGTACAAGTGCCCAAAGTTACAAACGGCCATTACTCAGGAAGTATTTTGCGGAATTTCTTCAAAAGTTAAACAAGTCATCACAAGTCTTTCAATCAACTCATCAACTTTCAAGGCTCTAGATTTAATATTTTTGTGAAATTTTGCTGACAACATTTTATCAACTTTTTTTTTTCAAAGGGCCATAACTCAGGATAAGGGGAAAGTCATGATGAGAAAAAAATACGTGTCAGCTATTTTTTCATTACGAATCCATATACGAATTTTGAAGCCCTATACAGTTCTAAAGTTAAGCTATGTATCACAAAACATGCAATGTAAAAATGCCCAAAGTTACAAAAGGCCATATCTCAGGAAGTACTTTCCTGATTGTTTTTCCGAAACTAATCAGGTCGGTCATCTCCTCATCACTAGCAATCAACTCAACAACTCAACAACTTTCAAGGCTCTGCCTCAAATAGTTTTCAGGTATTTTGCTGTCAAGATTGAATCTATTTTTTCAAAGGCCCATAACTCATGAAAGCAGCATAAATTTGACGCGAAAAAGATACGTGACAGTTATTTTCCTTGCGGAATCTATATTATGTACGGTTCAGAAGTTATACCTTGCATCAAAAAGCGTAACGGACGCAAGAACGCACGCATGGACGGACGCAAAGACGTTCCAGAAGCAATAAGTCCCACAAATGTTTTCGAAGTATGGGGACAACTATAGCATCTTCCCCGCAAAGTCAATAAGCTGTCCGAAAGGATGACTGTAGCAATCGGACGTTTAGCTAGAAAATGCGCATTTTTTGCAAGAGTATTGGCATTGCGCACGCGCAGATAATCGTTTTTTTTAATCTTAAATGAAAGACGATATTCACTGAACATTTATTGTACCTGTACAACATCTCATGATCTTGCCTTACAGAAATGTTCCAATTTATTAAATTCTCATTTTATCTACCTTTCGTCTAAAAGTATAGCAATTTTCGAAAGGTTTTTCGTTTCTTTTTTTTTAATAATACCTGTCATTCAGTCTTTGCAATTTCTTTAAAAAAAAGCGCTTTGTAACCATTGTTCTTAATCTCGATGGAAAACAAGAGGGCCCAATGGCCGTATATCGCTCACCTGTGTATCAGAAAATCATTAGTGTAGGAGACCACTTGACATTGCTATATACTAAATATCTAAGCTCAGGCAAAGCGGTGTCCATGCTTATAAACCCTACTGGTTTCATTGGGCAACAGGGCTTGAGATGTAATTTCATCTCATTGTCGGGTAAAAGTCTCCAAAATGACCTATACAGTGTTGACGGGGATGTAAAACCTCAAATCAAACAAAATCTGTGCCTTATGGTTTTGGAGAAAAAGATTTTTTTAAAGTTTTTTCCAGTATAAGTTTATAGGAGCTAATGAGCCCTGGGCTTGGCCAATTTTGACCCAAAGGGTACGGTTGGCAGGATCTATTTTAAGTTTTTTTTTATTTTTATAAGGGCCCTGTGGTTTCAGAGGAGAAGATTTTTGAAGCTTCTCCAATTGTAAGTCTATGGAAGCTAAAGACCCCTGGGGTGTGGCCAATTTGGATCCCAGGGGCATAACTGGCATAATTTATGTAGGTGGCCACTTGACGTTGCTACATACTAAAAATCTAAGCTCTGGGCCTTATGGTTTCATAGAAGAAGATTTTTTAAGTTTTTTTTCCATTATAAGTCTATTGGAGGTGATGAGCTCGGGCATGGCCAATGGTGACCCCAGGGGCAGGGTAAGCAAGATTTATGTAGCTGGCTATTTTATGTTGCGAGACACTAAATATCTAAGTTCTGTGCTTCACAGTTTCGGAGAAGAAGATTTTTGAAGCTTTTTTCCATTATGAGTCTATGGGAGCTAAGGGGCCCATAGGCATGGCCCATTTGGACCCAAGGGGCATGATTAGCAGGAAATATGTAGGAGACCACTTGCAGTTGCTACATGCTAAATATCTAAGCTCTGGGCTCTGTGTTTTCAGAGAATAAGATTTTTGAAGTTTTTTTTTCATTATGCGTCTATGGGAGCTATGGGGGTCCCAGGGTGTGGCCCATTTGGACCCCAGGGGCATGATTGGCAGGATTTATGTAGGTGACCACTTGTCATTGCTACATGCTAAATATCTAAGCTCTGGGCCCTGTGGTTTCAGAGAAGAAGATTTTAGAAGCTTTTTTCCATTATGAGTCTATAGGAGCTAAAGGGCCCCGGGGCGTGGCCCGTTTGGACCCCAGGGGCATGATTGGCAGGAATTATGTATGTGACCACTTGCCATTGCTACATGCTAAATATCTAAGCTCTGGGCCCTGTGGTTTCAGAGAAGAAGATTTTTGCAGCTTTTTTTCCATTATGAGTCGATAGGAGCTAACTGGCCCCGGGGCGTGGCCCTTTTGGACCCCAGGGGCATGATTGCCAGGAGTTATGTAGGTGACCACTTGCCGTTGATACGTGCTAAATATCTAAGCTCTGGGCCCTGTGGTTTCAGAGAAGAAGATTTTTGAAGCTTTTTTCCATTATGAGTCTATGGGAGTGAAGGGGCCCCGGGGTGTTGCCCATTTGGAACCCAGGGGCATGATTGGCAGGAATCATGTAGGTGACCAATTGGCGTTCCTACATGCTAAATATCTAAACTCTGGGCCCTGTAGTTTCAGAGAAGAAGATTTTTGAAGCTTTGTTTACCACTATGAGTCTATGGGAGCTAAGGGGCCCCGGGGCGTGGTCCATTTGGAACCTAGGGGCATGATTGGCAGGATTTATGTAGGTGACCACTTGACCTTGCTACATGCCAAATACCTCAACTCTGGGCCCTGTGGTTTCAGAGAAGAAGATTTTTGAAGCTTTTTTCCATTATGAGTCTTTAGGAGCTAAAGGGCCCCGGGGCGTGGCCCGTTTGGAACCCAGGGGCATGATTGGCAGGAATTATGTATGTGACCACTTGCCGTTGCTACATGCTAAATATCTAAGCTCTGGGTCCTGTGGTTTCCGAGAAGAAGATTTTTGAAGCTTTTTGTTCCATTATGAGTCTATGGGAGCGAAGGGGCCCCAGGGCGTCGCCCATTTGGACCCCAGGGGCATGATTGGCAGGAATTATGTAGGTGGCCACTGGCCATTGCTACATGCTAAATATCTAAGCTCTGAGCCCTGTGGTTTCAGAGAAGAAGATTTTTGAAGCTTTTTTTCCATTTTGAGTCTATGGGAGCTAAGGGGCCCACGGGTGTGGCCAATTTGGACCCCAGGGGCATGATTGGCAGGAATTATGTAGGTGACCACTTGCCGTTGCTACATGCCAAATATCACAGCTCTGGGCCCTGCGGTTTCAGAGAAGAAGATTTTAGAAGCTTTTTTCCATTATGAGTCTATAGGAGCTAAAGGGCCCCGGGGCGTGGCCCGTTTGGAACCCAGGGGCATGATTGGCAGGAATTATGTAGGTGACCACTTGCCCTTGCTGTAAGCTAAATATCTAAGCTCTGGGTCCTGTGGTTTCCGAGAAGAAGATTTTTGAAGCTTTTTGTTCCATTGTGAGTCTATGGGAGCGAAGGGGCCCTGGGGCGTGGCCAATGTGGACCCCAGGGGCATGATTGGCAGGAACTATGTAGGTGACCACTGGCCAGTGCTACATGCTAAATATCTTAGCTCTGGGCCCTGTGGTTTCCGAGAAGAAAATTTTTGAAGCTTTTTGTTCCATTATGAGTCTATGGGAACGAAGGGGCCCCAGGGCGTCGCCCATTTGGAACCCAGGGGCATGATTGGCAGGAATTATGTAGGTGGCCACTGGCCATTGCTACATGCTAAATATCTAAGCTCTGGGCCCTGTGGTTTCAGAGAAGAAGATTTTTGAAGCTTTTTTCCATTATGAGTCTATGGGAGCTAAGGGGCCCCGGGGTGTGGCCCATTTGGACCCCAGGGGCGTGATTGGCAAGAATTATGTAGGTGACCATTTGCCGTTGCTACATGACAAATATCGCAGCTCTGGGCCCTGTGGTTTCAGAGAAGAAGATTTTTGAAGCTTTTTTCCATTATGGGGCGTGGCCCGTTTGGAACCCAGGGGCATGATTGGCAGGAATTATGTAGGTGACCACTTGCCGTTGCTATATGCTAAATATCTAAGCTCTGGGTCCTGTGGTTTCCGAGAAGAAGATTTTTGAACCTTTTGGTCCATTGTGAGTCTATGGGAGCGAAGGGGCCCTGGGGCTTGGCCAATGTGGACCCCAGGGGCATGATTGGCAGGAATTATGTAGGTGACCACTGGCCGTTGCTACATGCTAAATATCTTAGCTCTGGGCCCTGTGGTTTCAGAGAAGAAGATATTTTATTATTTTTTTTTTCATTGTAAGTCTATGGGAGCTGTATGTTGCCATAGCAACCAGAATTCCAATCTGATCAGCCCAAAAACCTTATGCAGCCTTTCCCCCTACCTTGTGATGCTTCTAATGAAATTTGATCAAGATTGACCATGGGGTATTAGAGATATACTTATTTGAAATTGTTTATGGACGCACGGACGCACGCACGGACGGACGGACGCACGACAGACGACGGACATAAAGTGACCACAAAAGCTCACCTTGTCACTACGTGACAGGTGAGCTAAAAATGCAAACAAAAATCATGGAACAAGTAGCAATACTGATTGCAATTTTGATTTTTCTATGGCGTTTAAATTGAAAGCAATGCTTTGCCATTGGAAGACAATACTTGGTCGCGTGTTCCTCTTAGCAGATTGAACAAACGTTCCGAATCTTTTGTAAAAATAGACACACAGTGTATCTAATGAAACGTAACATGTATCAAATGGTTTAGTGTTTTTAATGATGTTAAACCTGATCCATTTTAATGATTAGTCCTGTTAAAGAACACGGTGACCCCTTGGGTGGTTAAAACCACAAAACAAAATGATGAGTTTAAGTAAACAGAAACAACTTTGCATGACTGGAAAAATGAGCCTTTTAACTAAATCAAAACAAATTTTGTGTAGTTATGCTTTTAACAAATATGGTAATAGAAGCAATTTTGTGTAAAGCAACTATGTTGACCGGGAATATTTTCTATACTCCAAACATACAGGGCGATGCTCGTCAGAATATCTAAACATATAGTTATTATTACTAGGAGAAAGGCCGTAACTAATGTTGTGAGAACTTGTGGCCCAACCACGTTGTACTGTTTATATGCAATAAAATATGATTAGACCTATTGATTAGACTATGTCAAAGGCAAGTGCAAATAATAACTCCATCCTGCAAATCTTTTTTACGACTTTTATACATATAGAGTAAATGCGTGTCAGTGAGGAAATATAACAATCATGATCTACTTTCTCAACATATATAAAGAGATCGTTGGCTCGATCCAAGACTACTCCAGACTTTCTGATTCGACTTTTTAAGGGCCCATGTTCACATGACCTCAGTTCTTAATGGGATAGAAAACGCAAGCAAGCAGACTCAACTTGTAATTAAAAAGAAAAGCGATCAGGAACTGATGCAATCAGATCCCCAATTCTTCAAAAAAATACCACTAGGGAAGGAACTCGAAACATGGAATGACGACAGTAAACAAAACGAATCACAGGCAAACCGACTTCGGTGATGACTCAGAATAACTAAACCTAACTGAAAAAGGGCAATATACATAATGGGGGATTTAATATGAATCACTAGCATGACAAACATTCAACTGCAGGGACAAATGTAATTAAAAATGAACGTTGAAAAAAGGTGGAGAATCAGAATCATCAGCGTAACAACATAAATAATTAGGGAAAGAAACAGAATCATCGATTCAAAACATGAAGGAACCACAGCAAAAGCACCGATTTGGAATGGTCGGTAAAAAGTGCTGGTGGATAACATTACGGGATCCACACACTCACCCTGATCAATATTGATTTTTATTAATTGACTATCCTGTATTACTCAAGGTCAACCAATATTTACCGAGGTCAAAAATCATAAATAATGTTTTTTATTGCGTAAATTAATATAATTATCATTAATTTCGAATTGGCCCAGTTACAGATCCGAGGTCTGCTGTATTGGTCCGAGGCCAAAGGCCGAGGCCAATACAGCTGACCGAGGACCTGTAACTTGGCCAATACGAAATTACTTGATTAATAACATTATAATACACCATCCATGCGTCGGTTATAACTTACCAGGGCAAATCACGAAAGTACAGAATCCCCAACGTATATGAGGGTCGGTAGTGTAACACCATGGCTTTCCGTTTCTCCATATATCACGACAGAAATTCGAAGCCTCAGCTGAGGAACCATCGACGGGAAACATTATGTCCTGATCTTCTGTGTGTTTATGAGGCACTTGAGTCGCCCAAGACTGGCACAGTTGACCATTGTTTGTAAACGAAACGTTACCAGAGTATGGATGAAGAAGTAACGAACGCCAGCAGCTAAGAGGTTCTAAAATAAGATATTTTTATTTACAAGTTCATGTTATACCGTTTTCTGCTGAATATACGTTCATATCTATGTAAAGTTTCATTGTTCTATTTCTCACTTTGTTATTTATTTCTCTTACAGCAAATGCAAATTGTTTGTAAATCTTGGTACATGAAAATTCTTTTCAAAAGAGGGTCTCATGGAAGACAGGGCTGTACCAAATGGGTCACATTCACTCTTTCACACACTCACTAACCTTTGTAAAGTCTAATGTTAGGCAATAGTAAGGTTAATAATGGTGCATTTTTCCTCATATTTTGCTCTACCCAGATTAAGGAGTTTTAACAAAACATCTAGGCTTGCAGCCGAAATAAAAACAAGAAGCCAATGGGCCATAATGCTCAACAGAGTTCAGGTTGGCACTGCCCACTAGCAGGCATGTATTATAACACTATATGATCTATCCATTATAAAGTCTCCCAAAAGATTCCCCATAGCCAAATGTGCACCGATGTGGACTTTGTATCTGAAATATTAGGCATTTTATGAAGTGGAGGGGTGGGGGCATGGACCGAACGGAGACCGAACAGAGGAACATGGCTATAAATGGATTAGGGCTGGATCTGTTTGGGTTCCTGAGATTTAAGGCTTTTCGGCAGTGGAGGGGTTGGCGCATGGCCTCGCCAAACACCATAAAAACCCAAGAGTGTTGTCACTCAAACATATATAGCTTTTTAGCTCACCAGAGCCGAAGAAGAGTTTAAAGGATAGACAGTGATCCGTTGTCGGTATCGTCGTCGTCGTCTGACGTCAGCACTTTCAAACGATTTCTCATCTGAAGCCACTAGGCCGCTTGAGCCCAAATTTTATCTGTAGTATCCTTTGGCTGGAAGTTGAAGGTTTATGTTTTAAATGGAAATCGGGTTATTAGTTTGGTTTCCAAGGCAACCTTAGTTTTGGTTGCTATGGCAACGTAGGGTTTCCATTGACTTATAACGGGAAAAATGAGATTAAATACCTAGCCTTGACAGATATTTTGACAAAACTTTCATAAAAATGTTTCCCCCAGGTATTAGACTTCCTGCCTTGCCGTGGCCCTGGGGGCTCAATTCCCACTGGGCACATTGCCGCTGTGGTCTCTGTGCCCACTGGGAAGAGCTAAAGGAAGTACCACCCGTTTGCCGTGGGTGGCGTCCTGTAAGCCGGAAGAAGGGATCCTGGAGGTTGAGGGTTACCTGAGGTGGCGGTGCTTCAGGTACCCAACACGCCTCTTTGGCCTGGCTTTTCGGTGTAGACGGGTGGCCGTGCGGTCCGGCACGGTCAATCGGCCGGTCGCGCCGAGCCCTAGAGATACCGCTTTGCTTTCTCTTCAACTCTTTTTGTATCTTTCCTGATACCAACCATATGCCCATTTACCTTACCCTTTTCTGTCTTATTATCTCTAGAAGGCGGTGGCTAAACGGATCAATCGTGTAGGCATTTTGTTTATACGAGTATATCTCACGTGTATCTCTAACACCTGCGAGTTGGATAACCACTCCATTATGGTGTTCCCTTGTAGGGCTCCACGGAGGGCGGAGAGCACTTGGGACGAAACTAGAATTTTTTCCTTATGCCTCATGGAAAAAAACATAACCGCAACGCATCTAAACACAACGCACCTAAACGTAAAAAACAAGACGATTCATCCGAATCGGATGAACACAGTCAACAATCCAGTCAGCAGTCAAGTCAACAAACCAGTCAGCAGTCCGCTGAACCAAATTTCGACAATGTTCCGCGTTTCTTGGTTGTCTCGTCGCTTGACGATACACGAAGTGCATCCAGCCTTTCTCCCTTCGTAATTGAGAAATGTATTAACTCCATAGCCGGACACCCTAAGAGTATCAAAAAGCTCAAATCAGGTGACCTTCTCTTGGAAGTCGAGAGAAAACAACAAGTTGTAAGCCTGCTAAGCACCAATAAACTCTTTGATCTTCAGGTTAAAGTCTCTCTCCACAACACGTTAAATTCGTCTAAGGGAGTGATTCGCAGTCCAGAACTGCGCCCTTGTACAGATGAAGAGATCGTCGATAACTTGAAAGATCAGAGAGTTGTTGGTGTTCGTAACATTAAAGTCCGTAGAAGTGGTGTATTGAAACCAACAGCAACTTATGTGTTGACTTTTAATACACTAATTCTACCCAAGAAAATCAAAGTAGCATATCTTTCCATTAACGTAGAGGTATAAATCCCAAACCCTCTTAGATGTTCCTCTTGTCAGGCTTTTGGCCATCATGAAAGCAGATGTCAGAGAAAAAAACTCTGTCCTAATTGTGGTGAAGAAAAGCATGTTGATAATCACCTCAACTGCAAAAATGAACCCAAATGCGTAAATTGTGATGGCAAACATGCTGTTTTCTCCCGAGACTGTTCGGCATCGAAAAAAGAAAAAGAAATACTCACCGTCAAATACCAAAGGGGGATAACATTCCCAGAAGCGCGAAAAATTGTCGATGAGCGATACATAACACCAACCACCAGTTTCGCCAGCATCACAAAGGATGCTGGTGTAAAATGTACCAGCTCCGCGACACAGACTGCTGAATCATACATAGCTGAACTGAAAAAATCTGGAGTATGGAGTAAACCCACTCCAGCACCGCAAAGTTCAACCAATTTATCAAATGGCGCAATTCAGGTTGCTTCGGATCGGTCGACAGCGACCGTACCGAAGCCAGCGCCGCACGTAAAAGAGAAACTCGACTCAGGTCGAACTAATAAGGGATCGGAAGATCCGATCAAAAAACATCAATTGTCTCAAAAACGGACAGACAGACAACGTAAAATGGAAAGAGACAATATTAGATTTCAGAACAAATTCGGATCTTTGAGTGATAGTAATATGGAGTTCGCTGAAACTCCATCATCACCAAGTGGCAATAACAGATCGAGGTCAGCAAAACCACGAGCTGGTGGTAGCAGATCTATATCACCAATTGCAGCTCCAAAATAGTTTCTAGTCTTAATCTCTTCATGAAATGGATTTTAAGCACAAAATAATACAATGGAATTGTCGAGGTCTTAAATCAAATTATAACGAACTCGTATTACTGATTTCGTTATTAAACCCATCGGTTTTTTGTTTGCAAGAAACTTTTTTAAAAACTGATGACATCATAGATGTCAGGGGTTTCAATACGTATAACTATATCTATTCTGATGGTACCAAACCATCTGGTGGCAGTTCAATTCTTGTTAAATCATGTTTACCACAAAGTGAGATCAAATTAAAAACAAACCTACAAGCTGTAGCAGTATCGGTTTCTCTGGATAAAGAAACTACAATATGCTCTTTATATACTCCACTCTCATTTTCTTTAAAGCCCGAACATCTTGACTCATTGCTGAGTCAGCTTCCATCCCCATATCTTTTAGTTGGCGACTTCAATGGTCACAATATTCTATGGGGCTGTAAAGATATCAATAACAGAGGAGCTCTTGTTGAAGATTTTATTGCAAAGAGCGATCTTTGCTTGATGAATGATAAATCTTATACTTACCTTCACCCAGCGACAGGTCATTTGTCTTCTTTAGATCTCTCTTTGTGTCACCCTTCTCTCTTCTTGGACTATGACTGGTCTGTTCATGATGATCAGTGCGGAAGTGATCACTTCCCTGTTATAATTGAGAGCGTAAACGAACAAGATGAGGACTGTAGCCAGAAATGGAAAATGAATAAAGCCGACTGGGAATTATTCCGTAATTTATGTGAAGAAGAGTTATCAGTTGGTCACTTAAATGAATCATCTGACATTGTTTCTGATTTCACAGATAAACTAATTAATATATCAGAACAATGCATTCCAAAGACCTCCACAAATACCAAGAAAAGCAAGCCTTGGTTTAATAATGACTGTAAAGAAGCTATTCAAAAGCGCAAACAGGCTCTAAATAAGTTCTGCAAAAGTCCCACTTCAGAAAAGCTAAACGACGTTAAAGTTTTTAGAGCTAAAGCTCGGCGTACAATCCGAGCTTCCAAACGAAAGTCATGGAGAGAATATGTCTCCAAATTGAACTACAAAACCCCCATTAAAAATGTTTGGGATATGGTACGAAAAATTTCAGGAAAAACAAAGTCCTCTAGTTTTACACATTTAAATACTGGTTTTGACACAAAAGGTTCAACTAAAAAAGATATTTCAGATACTCTTGGTAGCACATTTTTGAGCAATTCATCACCGCGTAATTATTCTGACACTTTTAGAAATTTTCAAAAGGACCAAGAGAAAAGAAATCTAAACTTCAAATCACACAACACGAAGAATACAACAAACCTTTTAACTTATCCGAACTAGTGGAATCCTTTGAAAAATCACACGATACAGCAACCGGCCCCGATGAAATTCATTATCAGATGCTTAAGCATCTGCCAAAAAGTTCTCTTTCAACACTTTTAGATATCTTAAATAATATTTGGGAAACTGGGGTCTGTCCTGAGAGCTGGCGTTTTGCTACAGTTGTACCAATTCCAAAACCAGGGAAAGATCATGCAGAACCTACGAATTATCGACCGATAGCTTTGACAATTTGTTTGTGTAAAACATTGGAGAGAATGATAAACAAGAGATTAGTCTGGTACTTAGAGTCCAACAACCTCATTTCAGAATATCAGTCAGGTTTTCGTTCGGAACGTAGTACCAACGACAATTTAATAAGACTAGAAACATTTATACGAGATGCTTTTATTAACAAAGAACACGTAGTAGCTGTCTTTTTCGACTTGGAGAAAGCATATGATACCACTTGGCGTTATGGAATATTGAGAGATCTCCATAACCTCGGCTTAAGGGGAAAACTTCCCAGTTTTATTCAAAGTTTTTTAGGTGAGCGTGTATTTCAAGTCCGCGTGGGATCTACCCTATCAGATCTCTATGCATAAGAGCAGGGTGTCCCACAGGGTAGCATTCTCTCAACTTCGCTATTTAACATCAAAATAAATAATATTGTACAATGTTTGGACGACAAAACAGACTGTTCATTGTTTGTTGATGATTTTTGTATATGTTACCGTTCAAAAAACATGAAAACAATTGAACGGAAGTTACAACAAAATTTAAAACGAATAGAAGAATGGACTTATAAAAATGGTTTCAAGTTCTCCAAGTCGAAAACGCAGTGTGTTCATTTTTGTAAGCTACGGAAGAAACACGACCATCCTTCCCTGTTCTAATACGGATCACAAATTCCTGTTGTTGAAGAAGCCAAATTTCTTGGGGTTATATTTGACCAAAAGTTATCTTTTATACCACATATTAAATATCTTAAAGCGAAATGCTTAAAAGCTTTGAATCTTTTGAAAGTTTTAGCTCATTCAAGTTGGGGAGCAGATCGGTATACTTTATTACATCTTTACCGGTCTTTAATAAGATCTAAATTAGATTATGGGTCTGTTGTTTATGGTTCTACTATCCATCACCAAGGCCTTCGTCTGGCTATGGGAGCCTTCCGTACTTCTCCCGTATTAAGCCTTTATGTAGAAGCAGGTGAACCATCTTTAACTTCGCGTAGAGAGAAACTTTCTCTTCAGTATGCTATTAGACTTGCTGCAAATCCATCTAACCCGGCATCCAAAATTTCATTTCCACCTCAATTTGTAGATAAGTATGAAACAAAACCCACAGCAATCAAACCTTTTGGATTACGTATTTTACCACTGCTAGAAAATTCAGGTATCGACCTTAAAAATATTCAAAAACATGAAACGGCCGAAGTTCCATCTTGGTGTATTAAAAAACCTTCTATTCTGTTCGACTTACATGATGGCAAAAAATCCGAATCAAATCCAATACTTCTCAAACAAAACTTTCAGGTACTGCAGTCACGTTACAATGATTACCAGCAAGTCTATACTGATGGTTCCAAAGAAGGAGATAAAGTTGGTTGTGCGTATGTTTCTAAAGATACGCACAAAACCATGCGCCTTCCAGATGGTTCATCTATTTTTACAGCTGAAGCCAAAGCAATAGACCTAGCTTTAGATTTTATCAGTTCTTCAAAAATTCAAAAAGCAATTATATTTTCTGATTCACTTTCTGTGCTTAAGGCTTTAGACCATTCATCATCGAAGAAGAGTTTAAAGGATAGACAGTGATCCGTTGTCGGTATCGTCGTCGTCGTCTGACGTCAGCACTTTCAAACGATTTCTCATCTGAAGCCACTAGGCCGCTTGAGCCCAAATTTTATCTGTAGTATCCTTTGGCTGGAAGTTGAAGGTTTATGTTTTAAATGGAAATCGGGTTATTAGTTTGGTTTCCAAGGCAACCTTAGTTTTGGTTGCTATGGCAACGTAGGGTTTCCATTGACTTATAACGGGAAAAATGAGATTAAATACCTAGCCTTGACAGATATTTTGACAAAACTTTCATAAAAATGTTTCCCCCAGGTATTAGACTTCCTGCCTTGCCGTGGCCCTGGGGGCTCAATTCCCACTGGGCACATTGCCGCTGTGGTCTCTGTGCCCACTGGGAAGAGCTAAAGGAAGTACCACCCGTTTGCCGTGGGTGGCGTCCTGTAAGCCGGAAGAAGGGATCCTGGAGGTTGAGGGTTACCTGAGGTGGCGGTGCTTCAGGTACCCAACACGCCTCTTTGGCCTGGCTTTTCGGTGTAGACGGGTGGCCGTGCGGTCCGGCACGGTCAATCGGCCGGTCGCGCCGAGCCCTAGAGATACCGCTTTGCTTTCTCTTCAACTCTTTTTGTATCTTTCCTGATACCAACCATATGCCCATTTACCTTACCCTTTTCTGTCTTATTATCTCTAGAAGGCGGTGGCTAAACGGATCAATCGTGTAGGCATTTTGTTTATACGAGTATATCTCACGTGTATCTCTAACACCTGCGAGTTGGATAACCACTCCATTATGGTGTTCCCTTGTAGGGCTCCACGGAGGGCGGAGAGCACTTGGGACGAAACTAGAATTTTTTCCTTATGCCTCATGGAAAAAAACATAACCGCAACGCATCTAAACACAACGCACCTAAACGTAAAAAACAAGACGATTCATCCGAATCGGATGAACACAGTCAACAATCCAGTCAGCAGTCAAGTCAACAAACCAGTCAGCAGTCCGCTGAACCAAATTTCGACAATGTTCCGCGTTTCTTGGTTGTCTCGTCGCTTGACGATACACGAAGTGCATCCAGCCTTTCTCCCTTCGTAATTGAGAAATGTATTAACTCCATAGCCGGACACCCTAAGAGTATCAAAAAGCTCAAATCAGGTGACCTTCTCTTGGAAGTCGAGAGAAAACAACAAGTTGTAAGCCTGCTAAGCACCAATAAACTCTTTGATCTTCAGGTTAAAGTCTCTCTCCACAACACGTTAAATTCGTCTAAGGGAGTGATTCGCAGTCCAGAACTGCGCCCTTGTACAGATGAAGAGATCGTCGATAACTTGAAAGATCAGAGAGTTGTTGGTGTTCGTAACATTAAAGTCCGTAGAAGTGGTGTATTGAAACCAACAGCAACTTATGTGTTGACTTTTAATACACTAATTCTACCCAAGAAAATCAAAGTAGCATATCTTTCCATTAACGTAGAGGTATAAATCCCAAACCCTCTTAGATGTTCCTCTTGTCAGGCTTTTGGCCATCATGAAAGCAGATGTCAGAGAAAAAAACTCTGTCCTAATTGTGGTGAAGAAAAGCATGTTGATAATCACCTCAACTGCAAAAATGAACCCAAATGCGTAAATTGTGATGGCAAACATGCTGTTTTCTCCCGAGACTGTTCGGCATCGAAAAAAGAAAAAGAAATACTCACCGTCAAATACCAAAGGGGGATAACATTCCCAGAAGCGCGAAAAATTGTCGATGAGCGATACATAACACCAACCACCAGTTTCGCCAGCATCACAAAGGATGCTGGTGTAAAATGTACCAGCTCCGCGACACAGACTGCTGAATCATACATAGCTGAACTGAAAAAATCTGGTGTATGGAGTAAACCCACTCCAGCACCGCAAAGTTCAACCAATTTATCAAATGGCGCAATCCAGGTTGCTTCGGATCGGTCGACAGCGACCGTACCGAAGCCAGCGCCGCACGTAAAAGAGAAACTCGACTCAGGTCGAACTAATAAGGGATCGGAAGATCCGATCAAAAAACATCAATTGTCTCAAAAACGGACAGACAAACAACGTAAAATGGAAAGAGACAATATTAGATTTCAGAACAAATTCGGATCTTTGAGTGATAGTGATATGGAGTTCGCTGAAACTCCATCATCACCAAGTGGCAATAACAGATCGAGGTCAGCAAAACCACGAGCTGGTGGTAGCAGATCTATATCACCAATTGCAGCTCCAAAATAGTTTCTAGTCTTAATCTCTTCATGAAATGGATTTTAAACACAAAATAATACAATGGAATTGTCGAGGTCTTAAATCAAATTATAACGAACTCGTATTACTGATTTCGTTATTAAACCCATCGGTTTTTTGTTTGCAAGAAACTTTTTTAAAAACTGATGACATCATAGATGTCAGGGGTTTCAATACGTATAACTATATCTATTCTGATGGTACCAAACCATCTGGTGGCAGTTCAATTCTTGTTAAATCATGTTTACCACAAAGTGAGATCAAATTAAAAACAGACCTACAAGCTGTAGCAGTATCGGTTTCTCTGGATAAAGAAACTACAATATGCTCTTTATATACTCCACTCTCATTTTCTTTAAAGCCCGAACATCTTGACTCATTGCTGAGTCAGCTTCCATCCCCATATCTTTTAGTTGGCGACTTCAATGGTCACAATATTCTATGGGGCTGTAAAGATATCAATAACAGAGGAGCTCTTGTTGAAGATTTTATTGCAAAGAGCGATCTTTGCTTGATGAATGATAAATCTTATACTTACCTTCACCCAGCGACAGGTCATTTGTCTTCTTTAGATCTCTCTTTGTGTCACCCTTCTCTCTTCTTGGACTATGACTGGTCTGTTCATGATGATCAGTGCGGAAGTGATCACTTCCCTGTTATAATTGAGAGCGTAAACGAACAAGATGAGGACTGTAGCCAGAAATGGAAAATGAATAAAGCCGACTGGGAATTATTCCGTAATTTATGTGAAGAAGAGTTATCAGTTGGTCACTTAAATGAATCATCTGACATTGTTTCTGATTTCACAGATAAACTAATTAATATATCAGAACAATGCATTCCAAAGACCTCCACAAATACCAAGAAAAGCAAGCCTTGGTTTAATAATGACTGTAAAGAAGCTATTCAAAAGCGCAAACAGGCTCTAAATAAGTTCTGCAAAAGTCCCACTTCAGAAAAGCTAAACGACGTTAAAGTTTTTAGAGCTAAAGCTCGGCGTACAATCCGAGCTTCCAAACGAAAGTCATGGAGAGAATATGTCTCCAAATTGAACTACAAAACCCCCATTAAAAATGTTTGGGATATGGTACGAAAAATTTCAGGAAAAACAAAGTCCTCTAGTTTTACACATTTAAATACTGGTTTTGACACAAAAGGTTCAACTAAAAAAGATATTTCAGATACTCTTGGTAGCACATTTTTGAGCAATTCATCACCGCGTAATTATTCTGACACTTTTAGAAATTTTCAAAAGGACCAAGAGAAAAGAAATCTAAACTTCAAATCACACAACACGAAGAATACAACAAACCTTTTAACTTATCCGAACTAGTGGAATCCTTTGAAAAATCACACGATACAGCAACCGGCCCCGATGAAATTCATTATCAGATGCTTAAGCATCTGCCAAAAAGTTCTCTTTCAACACTTTTAGATATCTTAAATAATATTTGGGAAACTGGGGTCTGTCCTGAGAGCTGGCGTTTTGCTACAGTTGTACCAATTCCAAAACCAGGGAAAGATCATGCAGAACCTACGAATTATCGACCGATAGCTTTGACAATTTGTTTGTGTAAAACATTGGAGAGAATGATAAACAAGAGATTAGTCTGGTACTTAGAGTCCAACAACCTCATTTCAGAATATCAGTCAGGTTTTCGTTCGGAACGTAGTACCAACGACAATTTAATAAGACTAGAAACATTTATACGAGATGCTTTTATTAACAAAGAACACGTAGTAGCTGTCTTTTTCGACTTGGAGAAAGCATATGATACCACTTGGCGTTATGGAATATTGAGAGATCTCCATAACCTCGGCTTAAGGGGAAAACTTCCCAGTTTTATTCAAAGTTTTTTAGGTGAGCGTGTATTTCAAGTCCGCGTGCGATCTACCCTATCAGATCTCTATGCATAAGAGCAGGGTGTCCCACAGGGTAGCATTCTCTCAACTTCGCTATTTAACATCAAAATAAATAATATTGTACAATGTTTGGACGACAAAACAGACTGTTCATTGTTTGTTGATGATTTTTGTATATGTTACCGTTCAAAAAACATGAAAACAATTGAACGGAAGTTACAACAAAATTTAAAACGAATAGAAGAATGGACTTATAAAAATGGTTTCAAGTTCTCCAAGTCGAAAACGCAGTGTGTTCATTTTTGTAAGCTACGGAAGAAACACGACCATCCTTCCCTGTTCTAATACGGATCACAAATTCCTGTTGTTGAAGAAGCCAAATTTCTTGGGGTTATATTTGACCAAAAGTTATCTTTTATACCACATATTAAATATCTTAAAGCGAAATGCTTAAAAGCTTTGAATCTTTTGAAAGTTTTAGCTCATTCAAGTTGGGGAGCAGATCGGTATACTTTATTACATCTTTACCGGTCTTTAATAAGATCTAAATTAGATTATGGGTCTGTTGTTTATGGTTCTACTATCCATCACCAAGGCCTTCGTCTGGCTATGGGAGCCTTCCGTACTTCTCCCGTATTAAGCCTTTATGTAGAAGCAGGTGAACCATCTTTAACTTCGCGTAGAGAGAAACTTTCTCTTCAGTATGCTATTAGACTTGCTGCAAATCCATCTAACCCGGCATCCAAAATTTCATTTCCACCTCAATTTGTAGATAAGTATGAAACAAAACCCACAGCAATCAAACCTTTTGGATTGCGTATTTTACCACTGCTAGAAAATTCAGGTATCGACCTTAAAAATATTCAAAAACATGAAACGGCCGAAGTTCCATCTTGGTGTATTAAAAAACCTTCTATTCTGTTCGACTTACATGATGGCAAAAAATCCGAATCAAATCCAATACTTCTCAAACAAAACTTTCAGGTACTGCAGTCACGTTACAATGATTACCAGCAAGTCTATACTGATGGTTCCAAAGAAGGAGATAAAGTTGGTTGTGCGTATGTTTCTAAAGATACGCACAAAACCATGCGCCTTCCAGATGGTTCATCTATTTTTACAGCTGAAGCCAAAGCAATAGACCTAGCTTTAGATTTTATCAGTTCTTCAAAAATTCAAAAAGCAATTATATTTTCTGATTCACTTTCTGTGCTTAAGGCTTTAGACCATTCATCATCTAAAATATCCTCAAATTCAAAAATTGATCGAAAAACATCATGAAATTTCTAAAACACACCAAATCTTGTTTTGTTGGCTTCCGAGCCATATTGGCATTGTCGGCAATGAATATGCTGACAAGAAAGCAAAGGAATCGCCCAATCTTGATCCATCTGTTTTTAAAATTCCTTTTAATAATTTTAAACCATTTATCAACAGATACATCTTGTCGGAATGGCAAGGCGAATGGGACCGTGCAATAAATAACAAACTCCATGCCATTAAACCTGTCCTTAGTACAAAATGTTCTCCATCACAGTTTTCCAGAAAAGAGGACGTAGTATTAACACGACTGTGCATCGGCCATACTAGAGTTACTCATTCTTATATTTTTAATGGTGATGATCAGCCTTCTTGTGTAGGTTGTGATCAGCCATTCACTGTGAAACATATCTTAATTGACTGTGTTGACTTTTCACCCTCACGTATTTTATATTTCAAAGCTGACACTTTGCAAAAACTGTTTCGAGATGTATCTGTTGATAACATTATTTTATTCTTAAAAGAAATTGGTCTTTTTCATAAGATTTAACTGTTTCAGATTTTTATACATTATCATTCTGACTTGTTACTTTTAATATCGTCATAATTATTCATGCCGTTTAACCATTAACCGACTGACGCTTATGACCCACCAAGAGGGTTGACGCGTCGTTAAACACGAAATCATCATCATCATAAAAATGTTCCTTAAGCAATCTCCTATCTGCATTATGATTTTAGGTCTACTTCTCATTTTCATTGGTTGCCATTGAAACCAACATGAAAACAAAAGTAGAAAAACAACTTGAAAATTCATATCCTCAGAAACCATATGTGCTATGAGGCTGAGACTATATGAACTGGAAAATGTGTTTGTGAAACACTATGCCCCAAACCATATGCTTGCCACTAATTGACATATATTAAAAAAAAACATAATTAAACAAGGTTTTCCCATAGCCACAATACATACGTCCGAAAAGGGGCATAACTCCATTATATATTTTCGGAATTTCATCAAATGTTAATCAGGTCATTTATACCTGAGACCCAAAGTGTTTACTAAATATCGTAAGCCTAGCTGAAACAGTTTGCCAGATATTTTGCTCAAAAGGTTTCCCCATTGCCACTATGCATAAGTCCGAAAAGGGTGGTTACTCCATTAAATATTTTCGGAATTTCATCAAAAGTTAATCAGGTCATCTGCACATTACACCCAGCCTCTCTACTAAATATCATGAGCCTAGCTCAAGCGGTTCTTCAGATAATTTTTTCACAGTTTTTCCCAAGCCACAATGCATAAGTCCGAAAAAGGGGCGTTACTCCGTTAAATATTTTCGGAATTTTGTCAAAAGTTAATCAGGTCATCTACACCTTAAACCCAAATGTGTTTACTAAATATCATGAGCTTATCTCAAGTGGTTCTCCAGATATCTTGCTCACAAGGTTTCCCCATAGCCACAGTGCATAAGTCCGAAAAGCGGCCTAACTCCGCAAAGACAAGTCCTGCGAAAAAAAAAAAAAAAAAAAATACGTGTCCGCTTATTGTTCATGAACATTCCATATATGAAATTTCGAGATCCTATTTCAAACCATTCTTGGGTTTCCTACAGGGTGAAAGCGTAACGGACAGACAGACAGACAGACGGACGAGACAGAACCAATATGCCCCATCAACTTCTTCGAAGTTGGGGGGCTTAAAAATTCCACCAAATTTGCTTGAACAGTTTTTTTATGAAATTCGGCGCCTTAGTTTGGTTGCTATGGCAATTTGGAGTTTCCATTGACTTAATGGGGACAACTGAAAATTGGCATTAACTGCCAAGCCTTTGCAGATATTTATGAAAAAACTTTCAAAGAAATATTTTTAGCTCACCAGAGCCGAAGGCTCCGGGGAGAGCTTATAGGATAGGCAGTTGTCTGGCGTCGTCTCGCGCAAACATTTTCAAACGACATGTCCTCTGAAGCCACTGGGTCGATTAAGCCAAAATTTTCTGATGTAGCATCTTCGGGCTGAGGGATTAAAAGTTTTTGTTTTTGTTTTTTTTTCATGAAAATCAGCTTTTTAGTTTGGTTGTTATAGCAACTAAGAGTTTGCAAAGACTTATAATGGGGACAATTGGAAAATGGCATTTACTGCCAAGAAGAAGTAAAACAAAGATCAGGAATCGATACAATTAACTTACTCCATCCATCAAAGACACCAAAGGGACAGAAACACAAACATGAAGCGACCAGACCATAATTGAGACCTAAATAAAGGAAGGCCATAAGGACAGTTACTTTCCCACAAAATGGCCAAATTGCCATCCAAAATAAAAAGACACAAGTGATACTCACAGTAAGTAACAAACAACAACATAAATTAACCGCAACAGAAGAACCACCTTGGAACGGTCAGTGGAAAGAATTCCACTGGGGGGCTTAAATCGATTTTACATAGCCATAATCCTCGCCCTTACCTCTGTCGCGGTATACACTAATTTTGTTTAGTCCGCATTAAGGCTTCCTAACTCATCAATGTAACATCTCCGAGAACATACACATCAAAACACTACAGAGATGAAACAAGGTTGCGGATTCGACAGCATACAACAATAGAATTGCTGGAGCAAAAGAAAACCAACAGTTAGACTCCAAGGGGCCCGACCAATGACGGAGCATCAGGCGCCAACCAACATAACGAATACTTAAATAAAATAAAATTTCATTTATGTTTTTACGCTGGAACCGTCATATAATCTTAAGCCCGACCCACCGGTGAGCAATCAAAGAGGGAAGCAAAGTTGCCAACCGTGATTGGGTAAACCACCATGCATGCAGTCTGTTTTATAACATTTATGGTGTACCCAATCTTTATATATCGACGAACGATTTTACGAAATTTTACGAAATTTGGTACTTAAGCCATTACAGGCATGTATTTTTCTAAAATGTACTAAGTCCCATAGAATTCGGGTTCCGATAGGCCTTGTTGCAGAAGTATTTTAAGTCCAACATTGAATTTTGAAACCAAATCAGAATGACGTCTATAAAACTTAGAAAAGGCTTTACGTAGTTTATGATACCGATACCCCTGATTTAGAAGTTTAGCGGTTAATAATTTATTACGAGTGTTGAAGTCGGATACATGACTTGACACTTTAGCGAATCGAATTAACTGCGAAATTTAAACCCCGTACGATGTCGCACGAGGAACATCACCGTCCAAAAAAGGAAAATTTACAATCTCGAAATCAAAATCATCACGTTTTTCATAAATTTTGCAACAAACAAATCCACAATAGATAAATGTAAATCCAAAAAGGGGACCTCGGTATCATAGGAATTAGCCTTGTTTAATTGAAGTTCTAGGGGATAAATCTGACTGACCAAACCATCAAAGTAAGTATTGTCAATATTTAATAAATCATCTAAATATCTAGAAGTAGAACTAAAAACTTCAATAATTTCAGATCGGTTATCAATGGTAAGCGACAACATGAAGTCTCTTTTATAACAATACAAGAACAGATCAGCCACAAGAGGTGCGCAATTCGTACCCAGCGGAATACCACAATTTGTCTAAATAACTTAGTACCGAATCTAATATAAATATTGTCAAGTAGAAAGGTGAGGGCATCACACACTTTCTGACATGACGAAAGTGTATAATTCTTATGCTCTTTAGAAGTGAAAATGCATTTCTGACATTTCATGCAAGACAGAGAGAATCTTCTCTGTGAAAAGCCCATTCAATTAAATCATTAAGCTTTTCTTAAATAAGATTATGAGGAAGTGTAGTGTAAAGAGTGGAAAAATCGTAAGTAGACAGACTTGAAGCACGAAAACGTCTGGATTTCAATTTATTTAAAACCTCATTCGATTTTATAGACCAAAAAAGATTTCTTCCTGATCTTTCAAAGACTTTATTACAATATTTAATCACATGCGTTTTAATAGCAGTAAGACAGGAAGTTAAATATTTAGAAAGTTCAGTGGTAGTGGCTGCAAGAACTATAATTTGCAATGCTTTGTAACGTCTTTTTATGAAGTTGTGGTAACCAGTATAGCGTAGGAAGCTTGTCTTGGCCTTCTATAACACACACATCAAACTTGGTGGCTGAATGACAAATATGTTCATCTACTATAACTCCCTCTTCAGCTAAAGGCTGAAGTTCATAGGCCTTAGTACCACCAAGCTCCTGCTTAAGCGTGTTAACATAGTGGAGTCGTCACACAACGACAACGTTGTAAGCGGCTTTGTCTGCAGGGGCCAAAACAAGCTTCCACGGCTCTTCCGTGGCATTTTATTTATGTTGTTGTTTGTTACTTACTGTGTATATCACTTGTGTCTTTTAATTTTGGATGGCCATATGGCCATTTTGTGGGAAAGTAACTGTCCATATGGCCTTCCTTTGTTTAGGTTTCCTTTATGGTCTGGTCGCTTAATGTTTGTATTTCTGTCCCTTTGGTGTCTTTTATGGATGGAGTAAGTTAATTGTATCAATTCCTGATCTTTGTTTTACTTCTACTTCTTATGAAATTCTTGAATACCTAGTTTAAGATGACGTAAAGACGTCTTAGGCTTAGGAGGGTAATAAGTTAGTATTGTGAGAATAGCAAGAAATGCGTTTATTCACTAGTTTTAAAATGCTAAGTTTCCAGTCCTTAAGGGCTTTATGCTCAACATACTCTCGCTTACACCATCGACTACCGAATTCATTCAATGCAGCAGCGATTTCATCTCTACATTTACTGAAATCAATTTTAGAAGGAAACCGATATTTCGGTCCTTTAGAAATTATATTCCTTATCCTAGAATCAGGTATAATTTTCAAATTGCCAGTAATAACATGACCAGCAGCAGGATAGCAATACACTGGTTTTTTACAATCACATGAATCAGGAGTATTAGTATCAATATCAAGATCTGAAACAAGTTGATTGAAATTAAAAATGATAGATCTAACAGGTTTGTTATATTTATAGCAAATTATAGCTGTTATAGTATTCTGAAAATAAGCAGAAATGGAAGAAAGCACCGAGCTCTCTCGAAAAATACTGGGCACATCTATTAGTTATTGCAGATATTTTGACAGAACTTTCATATAAATGTTTCTTGAGTAAACTTCCCTCGACCATATGCTTTTTTGCCAACCTGAGGTCCCCCATGTTGTTCCCGGGCCATGCTCATCCCATGCTTAATAAAAGGCCATATATCTTAGAAACCATTCAGATCCCCCCTCAACTATGTATAGTCTTATTCCTTATGATAGGGCGAATTCAGTGACACTAATCCTGGGGTCCCCTTGGATGCGCCGGGGCAATACCCCACCCCCTCCAATACATAAACGGCCCAATATCTCAGAAACCTTACAGAGCCCAACATCTAAACCATATATATTCTTATTCCTTATGATAAGACACATTAAGTGAAACGAACCTAGGAGACTGCCGGGTTCATGTCCCAACCCTCCACTTCACAAAAGGCCTTATATCTGCGAAACTGTTCAGAGCCCATCACCAAACCATATATATTCATGTTCCATATGATAGGTTACACCAACAAGGGGGTCCCCCGGGATTCCCGGGTCTTGCGCCACCCTTTCACTTCATAAAAGCCATATATTTCGGAAACAGTTCAGGTCCCGACCCCTAAACCATACATACATTATACATGTAGTTTTGTTCCTTATGATAAGATACATTCAGTGATAGCATCCTAGGGGTCTAACAGGTTTTGTCCGGGCTATGCCCCACCGCTTCACTGCACAAAATGCCAAATGTCTCAGAAACTGTTCAGAGCCCCACCCCTCAACCATTTATATTCAAGTTACTTATAATAAGACACATTCAGTGACACCAACCTGGAAGTTTCCAGGGGTGCCCCGGGTCATGCATAACCCATCCCTTTCATAAAAAAAACATATATCACTGAAAACGTTCAGATCCCCATCCCTAAACCATTATATTATTGACTTTATGATAAGACAGTGACAACAGTTTTGGGCTCTCCCATGGGCCTCTTGTTTATGAAGTGGATGGGTGGGGCATGACCCGGGACATGACCCGGGCCACCCCGGGGACCCCCAGTCTGGTGTCACTAAATGCGTTTTATCATGAGGAACAAGAATACATATGGTATAGGCGTGGAGCCCGGGACAGTTCCTAAGGTATTTGGCCTTTTGTGAAGTGGAGGGTCTGGGCATGGACCGGGCGCAAACTGGAAAATAAATAGGTTGGTATCACTGAATGTGTCTTAGCAATCATAAGGAACAAGAATATACATGTATATGGTTTAGGGTTGGGATCTGAACGGTTTCTGAGATACTGGACCTTTTAGGAAGTGAAGAGGGCGGGGCATGGTCGCATCACACCCAGGGGACCCCCAGATTAAAGTCACTGAATGCGTATATATGGCCTCAATGAAGGGGTTGGGGCATGGCCCAGGAACACCCTTGAGAACCCCCAGGTTGGCATAAAAGCAAATGCCATTTTTTTGCTTTCTCCCAATATAGGTCTATGGAAACTCTAAGATGGCATAGCAACCAAATGAACAAGTCGTTTTTCATTAAATTACAAACTGCCAATCCCCCAGCCCAAGGATGCTACGGATGAAAAATTGAGTTAAATCGGCCTAGCGGCTTCAGACAAGATGTCGTTTGAATGCGTTGACGTCACAAGACAAATGACGATGACGACGACAATGACAACCGACAACTGCCTATCCTATAAGATCCCCCGGACCCATCATCTCTGGTCAGCTAAAACACCACCTTTAATCCTTTGGAACCATATAAGAATACATTTTAATGTATAACTTATAAATAAACGTTTCTGGGAAACAGCGATTGCCTTTGCTGCCATTATTCCGTGTTGATTAACAATAAAATCACAGACCTCATGACAACATACCGGCTATATTACCTCTTTGCGAGGAAAATAAAAATGGAAGAACATTTCTTTGAAAGATTTTTTTTTAAATAGATGCAAAGGCTTGGCAGCAATAATCTTTCAAATTCCTCCATTATAAGTGAATGGTCGCCATAGCAACCAAACAAAGGAGCAGAATTTCATAAACAAAAGGACCAAATGGCCCTATATCGCTCACCTGTGTACCAGAAAATCATTAATGATGTTTTAAGAATGCCCATCGGGGCTTGAAGAAATAGACCGGGCTACATGGTGCTTCTATGCAGAGTTGGAACCGACCACATTTAAGTACTGGTAAACAGATTCTAAGCCTGCACAGGATATGTGGTGCCAGTTGGACCATCCATGCATAATGACCCTATTTTTTTCATTGGGTAGAAAGGGCTTAAGATGTAATTTCATCTCGATGCCTGGCAAAAGTCCCACAAAACTAGAAGCAACGTCTCCAAAATGACCTACACTGTGCTGACAGGGATGTTAAACCTCAAATAAAAAGGGCAGGTAACTCCCAAGTTGTTTGTCTCATGCAGCCGAAATTCGAACTCTATGTAGTCTGTATGCCCCTCCTGTTATCTGCAAGTTTGAAGAAAATCAGATCAGAAATGGCGGATAAAAGTTGGTAACGTCGGTTTTCCATTGTAAGTCTATGGGAAAATTGTTCGCACTCTAAGGGCTGTAACTGCAAAACGGAATGTCAGATCCAAGCCAAATTCAAACTCATCTGAAGTTTAATGCTTGTTCTCTTCTACTGAAAGTTTCAAAAAGATGAGATTAGAAACGGCTGAGAAAAGGTGGAGACACTACTTTTCACTAATATTTATGCTCAAGGGCAGGAAATTCGAAAGCCTTTTGTCTCATGCGCCCAAATTCGATCTAAACATAGACTGTTAGCTCCTTCTGGTTATCTGGAAGTTTGATGAAGGTCGGGTTAGAATTAGCCAAGCAAAGTTGGAGACATCGTTTTCCCATTGTAAGTCTATGGGATTTTTTTTTTACCCTCAATGGATGTAACTGGAAATCCGGTGGTCAGATCCAAGCCATAATCGAACTCATTAGAGATTTTATGCTTATCCTCGTTTACCAAAAGTAACAAAAAGATCAGATCAAAAACAGTTGCGGAAAGCTGGATACACCATTTTTCGCTAATATTTATGCTCAAGGGCATGTAACTCATAAGTCATTTGACCAGCATGGCCCAAATTCAAACTCGACATAGACTGTATGCCCCTCCAGGTTATCTGCAAGTTTGATGACGATCTGATTTGAAATGGTCGAGAAAGGCTGGAGACGTCGTTTTCCTATTGTAAGTCTATCGGAAAATCTTTCACACTTAAGGAGATGTAATTGGTAAACCACTGGTAAGATTCAAGTCAACTTTGAACTCGCTCACGATTTTATGCTTGTCCTCTTTACCAAAAGTTACAAAATGATCCAATCAAAAACGGCTGAGAAAAGCTGGAGACACCATTTTTCACTTACATTTATGCTCAATGGCAGGTAACAGCCCAAATTTGAACTCAACATGAATTGTAAGCCCCTCCTGGTTATCTGCAAGTTTGATGAAAATCGGATCAGAAGTGGCGGAGAAAAATTGCAGTCGTTTTTCCCGTAATAAGTCTATGGGAAAATCTTTTCACGGTCAAGGGGATGTAACTAAAAAAAACGCTTGTCAGATGCAAGCAAAAGTCGAACTTGTCCCAGATTTTATGCTTGTTCTCGTTTATGAGAAGTAACAAAAAGATCAGATCATAAACGCTGAGAAAAGCTGGAGACACCATTTTTTACTTATATTTATGCTCAAGGGCAGGCAACTCCAAAGCTGTTTTCCCCATGCATCCCAAATATGAACTCGACGTAGACTGTAAGCCCCTCCTGAATATCTGCAGGTTTGATGAAGATCAGATCAGAAATGGCAAAAAAAAGTGGAGACGTCGTTTTCCCCATTATATGTCTATGGGAAAATTTTTCACACATAAGGGGATGTAACTGGAAAACCGCTTGTCAGGTTCAAACCAAATTCGAACTCGTCCGAGATTTTATGCTTGGTCTCGTTTATGAAAAGTAACAAAAAGATCAGAACATAAACGGCTGAGAAAAGCTGGTGACACCGTTTTTCACTTATATTTATGCTCAAGGGCAGGTAACTTCAAAGCTGTTTGTCCCGTGCAGCCCAAATTCGAACTTTAAGCCCCTCCTGGTTATCTGCAAGTTTGATGAAGATCGGATCAGAAATGGCCGAGAAAAAGTGGAGATGTCGTTTTCCCCATTATAAATCTATGGAACCATTTTGTTTCCATGGCAACCACAGTTCTGATCAAAACTGGTCCAAAACCTATTGCAGTCAATCCCCTAACCCGGTGATGCCGCAAAAAAAAATTGATTGGGATTGACCAGCTAGTCACTTATATATTCAAGTTCAAAGGTGTGGACGACGGACGGCAGACGGACACCGGATGCCTGCCTATACTATAAGCTCACCTTGTGAGCCTTCGGCTCAGGTGAGCTAAAAAGATCAGATCATAAATGGCTGAGAAAAGCTGGAGACACCATTTTCACTTATATTTATGCTCAAGGGTAGGTAACTCCAAAGCTATTTGTCCCGTGCAGCCCTAATTCGAACTCGATGTAGACTGCAAGCCTCTCCTTGTTATCTGTAAGTTTGATGAAGATAGGATCAGAAGTGGCTTAGAAAAGTGGAGACGTCGTTTCCGCCATTATAAGTCTGTGGGAAAATTGTTCACGCTCAAGGGGATGTAACTTGAAATTCGCTTGTCAGATTCAAACCGAATTCGAACTCTTCCGAGATTTTATGAGTGTTCTCGTTTATGAAAAGTTACAAAAAGATCAGAACAAAAACGGTTGAGAAAAGCTGGAGACACCATTTTTTCACTTATATTTATGCTCAAGGGCAGGTAACTCCAAAGCTGTTTGTCCCGTGCAGCCCAAATTCGAATTCGACGTAGACTGTAAGCCCATTCTGGTTAATATCTGTAAGTTTGATGAAGCACGGATCAGAAATGACATAGAAAAAGTGGAGATGTCGTTTTCCCCATTATAAGACTATGGGAAACGCTTTCATGTCAAGGGTAAGTAACTGGAAAACCGCTGGTCAGATTCAAATCAAATTCGAACTCGTCCGAGATTTTATGTTTGTCCTCGTTTATGAAAAGTTACAAAAAAGATCATATCATAAATGGCTGAGAAAAGCTGGAGACGCCGTTTTGTCACTTGTTTTTATGCTCAAGGGCAGGTTACTCCAAAGCTGTTTGTCCCGTGCAGCCCAAATTCGAACCGACGTAGACTGTAAGCGCATTCTTGTTATCTGCAAGTTTGATGAAGATCGGATCAGAAATGGTCGAGAAACAGTGGAGACGTCGTTTTCCCAATTATAAGTCTATGGGAAACGTTTTCACGTCAAGGGGATGTAACTGGAAAACCGCTAGCCAGATTCAAACCAAATTCGAACTCGTCCGAAAATTTATGTTTGTCCTCGTTTATGGAAAGTTACAAAAAAGATCAGATCATAAATGGCTCAGACAAGCTGGAGACACCGATTTTTCACTTGTATTTATGCTCAAGGGCAGGTTACTCCAAAGCTGTTTGTCCCGTGCAGCCGTAATTTGAACCCGACGTAGACTGCAAGCCCCTTCTGATTATCTGCAAGTTTAATGAAGATCGGATCAGAAATGGTCGAGAAAAAGTGGAAGTGGAGACGTCGTTTTCCCCATTATAAGTCTATGGAAGTTTTTGTTTCCATGGCAACCAGAATTCCAACCTGATCAGCCCAAAAATCTTATGGAGCCTTCCCCCTACCTGATGATGCTTCTCATGAATTTTGATAAAGATTGGCTGTTGGGTATTAGAGATATACTTATTTGAAATTGTTTACGGACGCACGCACGCAGGACGGACGACGGACAAAATGTGATCACAAGAGCTCACCTTGTCACTACATAAACCATATGGCACATATGGTGAATATTTTCATAAAGTCTCAGCCGAACAGAGCATATGGTTTCTTAGGAGAATTTTTTAAGTATCTTTATTTTTATTTATTTTTATTTTTTGCATTTTTGGTTTCCATGGCAACCAATGAACAAGAGGGCCATGATGGCCCTGGATCGCTCACTTAATCCAGAGAGTAACAAGGGGGTCCCGGGGAGGGCCATTATTGAGCATAATGTTGAGGGAGGTCTAAATAGGTGAAGCTTTATACCAAATATCAGCAACGGCTATAATTTGAACAATCTTGACATGGGTCCACTAGATGAAGCTAAACACCAAATATCAATAACCTGGGCCTTGCAGTTTCCGAGAAGAAGATTTTTTTAAAGATATTCCCTACATAAGCATATGTGAAACCAAATGGCCCCGGGGCTAGGGTGTTTTTGGCGCAGGGCATATAATTTAAACAATCTTGAAAGAGTTCCACTAGATGAAGCTTCACACCAAGTATCAAAGACCTGGGCTTTGCAGTTTCAATGAAAAAGATTTTCAAAGATTATCTCTGTATAAGTCTATGTAAAACCAAAGGGCCCCGGGGCGGGGACATTTGTGGCCCGAGGGCTATAATTTGAACAATCGTTGTAAAGGTCCATTAGATGAAGCTCCATACCAAACATCAAAGACATGGGCCTGACAGTTTCAGAGAAAAAGATTTTTCAAGATTTTCCCTATATAAGTCTATGTGAAACCAACTGGCCCGGAGGGGAGGGTGTGGGGGCACTTTTGTACACAGGGCTATAATTTAAACAATCTTGGTAGAGGTCCACAAATAATGCTTCATACCAAATATCAAAGACCTGGGCCTTGCGGTTTCAGAGAAGAAGATTTTTTTAAGATTTTCCCTATATAAGTTTATGTAAAAGCAAAAGGCCCCGGTGCGGGGGCATTTTTAGCCCCAGCGCTTTAGTTTGAACAATCTTGGTAGGGGTCCACTAGGTGAAGCTTCATACAAAATAGCAAATACCTGGGCCTTGCAGTTTCAGAGAAGAGGATTTATAAGCCCATGCAAAACCAAAGGGCCCGGGGGTGGGGGCATTTTTGGCCCCAGCACTATAATTTGAACAACCTTGGTAGGGGTCCACTAGATAAAGCTTCATATCAAATATCAAATACCTGGGCCATGCAGTTTCAGAGCCGAAGATTTTTAAAGACTCTGAGTTTAAAAGGGCCTTGGGGCGGGGACATTTTTGGCCCAAGCACTATAATTTGAACAACCTTTGGAAGGGGTTAACTAGATGAAGCTTCATACCAAATATCAAAGACCTAGGCCTTGTCGTTTCAGAGAAGAAGATTTTTATAGATTTTCCCTATATAAGCCCATGTAAAATCAAAGGGCCCCTGGGCGGGGGCAATTTTGGCCCCAACACTATAATTTGAACAATCTTGGTAGGGTCCACTAGATGAAGCCTCATACCAAATATCAAAGACCTTGGCCTTGCTGTTTCAGATGAGAAGAATTTTAAAGATTTTCCCTACATAATCCTATGTAAAACCAAAGGGTCTCGGTGCGGGGCCTTTTTGCCCCCATCGCTATAATTTGAACAATCTTGGTAGGGTCCACTAGAATAAGCTTCATTCCAAATATCAAAGACCTATGCCTTGTGGTTTCAGAGAAGAAAATTTTTTAAGTTTTCGGTAAAAAAAAAATCTATTTTTGGCTCCTGTGACCTAGATGTGCAACAGACCGGAACCATTTGAACAACTTTGAAAGGGGACCACCTAAGGATCATTGCTGTGAAGTTTGGTCAAAGTCCGATCAGTGGTTTAGGAGGAGATGTCGTTTGAAGACATTGTTTGCGCACACACGCACTCACGCACACACGCACTGACGACGGACGACGGACGAAAAGTGATCACAAAAGCTTACCTTGTCACTACGTGACAGGTGAGCTAAAAAGCAGTAGACATAAACTGGTATGGCAGATATAATTTCTACGAAAGCTTTACCAAAATATCTGCAAAAACTTTGCAGTAAATGTAATTTTTCAGTTTACCCCATTATTAGTCAATGGATACTCTAAGCTGCCATAGCAACCAAACTAAAGAACTAAAGAACCTAATTTCATATAACACAAAACCTTTTAAGGTAAAAATGGTGAATATTTTCACAAATATGGGGAATATTTTCATAAAGTCTCAGCCTCACATGGCATATGGTTTCTGAAGAGATGATTTTTTTAAATATTTTAGTTTTATTTTTTTGCAGTTTAGTTTCCATGGTAATCGAAAAACAGAACAATAGGCCTAAAATCATATGGGAGATCGTCGATTGCATAAGCAACATTTCTGAGTTTTGTTAAAATATCTACAAAGGCTTGGCAATAAATGCAATTTTTCATTTTCCCAATTATAAGGCAATGGAAAGTCTGAGTTCCTCATAGCAACCAAACTAAAGAGCTAAATTTCGGAAAAAAAAAACACAACAACTGTTGAGGAGAATATGGTGAATATTTCTCATAAAGTCTCAGCCTCAAAGGTCGTGTGATTTCTGAGGAAATGATTTTTCAAGTATTTTTTTTTTTTTTTTTGCATTTTAGTTTTCATCGCAACCAATAAAAATGAGCAGTAGGCCTGAAATCGTATCGGGGATGGTAGATTGCTTAAAGAACATTCCAAAGAATCGCCCCGGTCGCTTCAGAGTAGATTTCGTTTGATTGTGCTGACGGACGCAGACCACGACGGATAACTGCCTATCCTATAAGTTCCCCCAGAGCCTTTTGCTCTGGTGAGCTTAAAGTATACAACGTCGTTTTGTTTTCCCCGTAAGCCTAGGCCGAACGCTGAGTTGCATAATTATGCATTCATCAAATAAACGAGTGATAAATAAAACGAAACATCGAATGAAAAGTAAAAACAAAAGCCTCAAAAATTAAAATTATTTAGAATAAACTTTACTTTTGCTTTTGGCCACACATTTATTAATCCGCCATGGACAGTATTATTACGTCACAAAATGCTGGACTAAGTTCTAGCACGGTGTTCAACCTCATGATCAGCAAAAACTGTATCAAAGAAAGAGGACGTTAATGAGTTTTATGCCATAACAGGACCCAGAAAAATAACTTCCCACTGATTCCTGCTACAACCTAATAAAAATAAAGGAATCCTCAAAGTGCCCAATTCGGGTCTGAGAGTCACCATTTAGACAAGCGAAACATGAACTCAAAGCCCTCAGGTCATGAGCACAAATCTTGTTACATAGAACTGGAATTTCATTTTTAATCATAATTCTAACACAGCGCGCCTTTATAGGCAATGGAAAATAACTGTGTTTTATTCTGCAACAAATCACAGCTCGGAGGAGCGTGACGAGTGACGTCATTCAAAGCTGCAAATTTATGACGTCACTAGTCGATTCCTTGACGTTAGACGGTGTAACGTTATTTTATCGCATCGAAAACGTAAGAAAATGATATAAATGCATGTGTTTCAGTCGATAATTTTAGCGGGATTTCTTCTAACAATGGCGCAAAGTTGTGAGATTTTGAAGGAAACAACAGCATTATTGCCGATTTTTAGCCTGTTAGAATCGAAATAGATCGGCTCTAGTCTGTGATTTGTTGAGTAATAAATCACAGTTTGTCGGTCAGTTGTAAGTAGACAAATCACGCGCGCTACGCGCTTGTGATTTGTCTACTGTACAACTGACCTCCAAACTGTGATTTATTACTCAACAAATCACAGTTAGAGCTGATCTATTTCTTAAGTAAAGCGAAGCGTATCCACAATCCTCCGGAATACTGTAGATGGACATATTTCCTTCTCATAATTCTTAACTTTGTATTGTCTTTCGCTTTTCCTCCGAAATCATTAGTCTGTCTCGTATAAAACGTGAAGCACGAACTGGACACAGAAGTGTGACAGAGGGACCTTTATCACGAGAAAGAGGTGGAATTTCAATAGAAAACCCTGCTACTGAAAGAACCTGATCTGTAGCCAAAATACCGGAAAATGCGGTTTAACCGGGCTTTTGTCTGCTGAAAAACTGACAGATTGGGACAAAAGTTGATCGTATGTAAGTACAGTCAAGGCTCAGCATCATGACTGAGCATTTTGCCCGAATAACCTGGACTCGTGGAATATTAAACTTAAGACTGTGGCTTTAGGAAAAGATATACGACGTCGTATGGGTTTCCACGTAAGCCCAGGTGTTCCATTGCATTGCATAAAACGAAACCTGGAAAGAAAATAAGTAAAAATAAAAAAAACGCTAAAAATATTTAAATAAACTTCACTTTCGCTTTAGCACGGTGTTCAACCTCATGCTCCAGGAACTGTATTAAACTAGAAAATGTGTTTGTGAAACACTATGCCCTCAACCATATGCTTGCCACTAATAGACACATAATTAAAAAAAAAACATAATTAAAAAAATGCCTCTGTCGTGAAAGAACTGTCGGTTGGTACAATATTCATAAAATGTGCTCAAAGTTTATGTAGAGTACCCAAGCTGTATACGAAATATCATGAGCCTTGCTCAAGCGGTTCTCCAGCAAAGTTTCCCTATAACCACAATGCATAATCCTGAAAAAGGCATACATAGGTTACATGTTTTCGGAATTTCGTCAAAATTTTATCAAGTCATCTACACTTTAGATCCATACTATATACCAAATATCAGACCCCTAGCTCAAGCCATTCTCCAGATAATTTGTTCACAAGGTTTCCCTATAGCCAAGCATACGTCCGAAAAGGGGCGTAACTCCATAATTATATATTTTCGGAATTTCGTCCGAAGTTAATGAGATCATCAACACCTTAGACTCAAACTGCATACCAAATATCATGAACCTAGCTCAAGCAGTTCTCCAGATATTTGGTTCACAAGGTTACCACATAGCCAAACTGCATAAGTCCAAAAAGGGGCATAATTCTGTTAAATATTTTCGGAATTTCGTCAATAGATAATCAGGTCATCTACACCTTAGACCCAATCTGTATACTAAATATCATAAGCCTAGCTAAGGCGGTTCTTCAGATATTTTGTACACAAGGTCTCCCCATAGCCACAATGCGTAAGTCCGAAGAGGGGCGTAACTCCGTTAAATATTTTCGGAATTTCATTAAAAGTTCATTAGGTCATCTAGACCTTAGACCCAAACTGTATCCTAAATATCATGAGCCTAGCTTAAGCGGTTCTCCGGATATTTTGTTCACAAGGTTTCCCTATCGCCGCAATGCATAAGTCCGAAAAGGGGCATAACTCTGCAAAGACAAGTCCGACGGAAAAGAAAAAAATACGAGTTTGCTTAATTTTCATGCTCATTCCATATAGCTCAAGCATTTCTCCAGATATTTTGTTCACAAGGTTTCCCCATAGCCACAATGCATAAGTCAAAAAGGGGGATAACTCTATTAAATATTTTCAGAATTTCGTCAAAAGTTAATCAGGTCATCTACACCTTAGACCTAATCTGTATACTAGATATCATAAGCCTAGCTCAAGCGGTTCTCCAGATATTTTGTTCACAAGGTTTCCCCATAGCCGCAATGCATTAGTCCGAAAAGGGGCATTACTCCGTTAAATATTTTCGGAATTTCGTCGAAAGTTAATCAGGTCATCTACACCTTAGACCCAAACATTTTACTAAATATCATGAGCCAAGCTCAAGTGGGTTTCCAGATATCTTGCTCACAAGGTTTCCCAATAGTCACAATGCATAAGTCCGAAAGGGGGCGAACCTCTGCAAAGACAAGTCCGGCGAAAAGTTCTGAGCCTGACCAAGATCCAATGGTTTGTCCATGCTGAAAGTGCCTTATTTTCCAACATAGTCTCTCTTCCTGTCCACACACTTCCTCCAGCGATGCTTGAGTCCTTGGATCCCAGTGGTATAGAAGGTGTCATCTTGGTCCCTGAAAAACTCCTCAACACAGCTATCACCTCCTCGTCTGACCGATAATGCTGCCCAGCCAAGTGCTTTTTCGTGTTTGGAAACAGGAAATAATCTGACGGAGCTAGATCAGGTGAATACCGAGGGTGATCGACAAGTGTAGAGCCATAGTCATGCACAGCAGCCATTGCGACAACCGATTTCTGAGCAGGCGCATTGTCCTAATGGAACAAGACCCCTTTTGTCAATTTTCCGGTCGTATAGCCTTAATTGCTTTTCGCAGTTGTTTTAGCAGATCTGCATAATACTCCCCATTAACTGATCTGCCCTTTTGAAGGTAATCTATGAATATTATATCCTTGGCATCCCAGAACACTGATGCCATCACCTTCCCTGCAGAGGAGACGACCTTTGCCTTCTTTGGAGGGGTGAGCCAGGGTGCTTCCATTGCATGGATTGTCTTTTGGTCTCTGGCTCAAAGTGATGAACCCAACACTCATCCTGAGTGAACAAACGGTCAAGAAAACCATCTTGGTCTGCTTCAAAAATAGCCAAGTTGGCTTGTGACAGGTTTAGTCTGGTCAGGTGTCAAAAGCCGTGCTACCCATCTGGCGGAAACCTTCGACATTCCTAACTCACTGTGTAGAATGTTCTCTACTCGTTCACTGGAGATGCCAACAGTGTTAGCTAACTGATTCACAGTTAAACGCCTGTCATCCATCACGACCCTGTGCACTTGGCTGATGGTTTCCTCCGTTGTTGCCGTTGTGGGTCATCCACACCGGTCTTCATCTTCAAGGCTGTCCTTGCCCATCTCAAAATTTGCTGCCCACCTTTTCACGGTTGCATACGAAGGAACATCATCCCCTAATGTAGCAACAATATCAGCATGAATGTCATAAGGAGCTAACCCCTTTTTATGGAGGTACTTGATGACACCACGATGCGAGATTTTGTCCATTTTCTCAAAAACGTGCTAGTATCAATTTTCAAAGTCTAGAATTTCGACGTTATTGCAGATAAACTTGAACTCATTTGAGTCAAATCAAGTAATAAAGGTTTGGATTTAATGAATACAAAATTTCATGGCTGTTCGATGCCTGCTTCTTGGTCAGGCTCAGAACTTTTCAGCCTGCCCTCGTAAAATACGTGTCCGCTTATTTTTCATGCACATTCCATATATGAAATTTCGAGATCCTAGCTCGAACCATTCTTGAGTTTCCTACAGGGTGAAAGCGTAACGGACAGACTGACAGACAGACAGACGGACAAGACAGAATCAATATGCTCCATTAACTTCTTCGAAGTTGGGGGCATAACAAAGAGGAAGTTAAGGTATGTGATGCCACAACCGGACCCAGAGAAAATAACTTCCCACTGCTTCATGCTATATGCCTTGGACACAACCTAATGAAGGAATCCTCATAGCGCCCAAACGCGGCTTTGAGAACATCATCCACAATGCATCCTCCCGAATTCTGTAGAATGACTTAACATAGGATTGTCTTTCTCTCTTCCATAAGATTTCCTGCTACTGAAAGAACCTGATGTGTAGCCAAAAATCCGGGAAAATGCGGTTCAGCCGGGTTTTGTCTGCTGAAAAATTTACAGAACCGAAAGAGGCAGATCCTGCATGAATTTCCCCGAGGCTCCGACCTGATGCCTGTTTTCGGAGTCATGTATTTGAGTAAACAAGAATACATCGGCTTAAAGGGAGACGCATTAAAATGTTGGCCAATCTTAACCCTTATCTTGCTGTTCACGACAATCCCTATCTTTGCAAACAGTGTAGATCCAGATCAGATGGCTTCTGAAGAAGCCATCTGATCAGGATCTGCACTGTTTGGCATTCAGTTTATGAATTTGCAGCAATAAATTACATCAAGTAATTTGATTGGTTGATAGACAGAAATGGGTGTGGCTTAAATGAATATTCAGCAAGAGAAGGGTTAAACAATGGAAAGAGAAACCTGCTAACAACTGGGTCTTTCCAATTCCATATTCTTTATGATATCAGAGAGAACAAATCGGAAGAAAAATCGACTGAAAACAAATGTTTCAACGTGGATGAAATGGATGACCTGTACCCTTTGACACTATTAAGGGTAAATTTCTTGCCTTCATTAGACAGCGCAGGCTGGAAGTGTTCTTGAGGTCATAGGCATAGGTGGGGCCATCACGAAAACAAGTTCGTTGGAGAAATACGCCTCTAAACCCCACTTTATATAGAGAAATTTGGGCTTAACAGTGGTAAACATTATTTATTTTATTTCTGCTCCAAGACACAAGTTGTGGGTACTCATTAGGACCGCCTCGTTGGATCGGTTATAACGAACATCCACAACCTACGTTTGCAGTATAAATAAATAAAAACATCACGGATTTTCATCAGAAACGTAGCAATTTTAGAGATGTGAAAAAATACACAATGTCGTACGGGTGTGTTATCGTAATGCATTGCTGAATACACCTTCAGACCTTTATCGTCAAACCAACTTTAAACCAAACCCATCATATGGTTTGGGAATTATGAGGTCTTAAAAGATTTATCATAAAATTTTTACGACCGTGACAATGACCTTGAGGTTGTGGGTATGGGCGGGGTATGGCTGAAATATCTTTGGGCCTGTATTTAACATCCTACCAAATATGAACCAAATCCGTCATTTGCTTTGGTAAAATGAGCTGTCAAATTACTTAAAAGTAAATTTTAAGTATGTTACCTTCACCCTGAGGTCATAGGCCTGGGTGGGGTTATTGTTGATTCAAACTTTAGGCCTATATATATCATCATACAAAATATGAACCAAATCCATCATATGGTTTGGAAAATATGAGCTGTCGAAAAGTTTTACATACAATATAATATGATCATGACCTTGGCCTTGCGGTCATGGGCTTTGACGGGCATATTGCTGAAAAATTTTGGACCTATATCTATCATTATACCAAATACAAACCAAATCTATCATATATTTTGGAAATTAATAAGCTCAAGAATTTTAACGCCACTATGTACGCTCACGCCAACGCCAAGGTTGTCGCCGACGCCGGTGGAAGTGCAATAGCTCTTCTTAGACTCCGCACAGGCGAGCTAAAATGGACTAAAATGGATCAGCGTGAATATTCTGAGAAATTAGAAATAAATTATTGGTTTAGACTCATATTCTAAACAGGTGTTTAATTATTTGTACCTAGTTTTGATTTATATCAGTCTTTGAATCGACTGCCTACTCGAAATTCGCAAAATTGCAGTATGTTTCCTCCGGCTTTCTTTGCCGGATCATTACAGGGTCATTGATAAGGCTTTATAAGCCGAAACAACGTAGTATGACCCATCTTCTTTCTTATGAATGTTTTCATTGCTCTTAAAGGAACTAATTTTTGATTTTTATTTGTCCCGGTGAGCTTCAAAAAGGAAAATGGAAGATAATGAAGTCTGCCAAACCATTACAAATGGTTAGATTGGATGGATCTAAAATTTGAAAGACCAATCCATCCAAGCGTTCCGACGGTAGTTGTAGATTGACTTAATGGTAGTTTTTTTAGCGGCACAGACTCTCTCAGTGGATCTTTCAGGAATCCTGCCTTCTCGACACTCGCATAACCAAGCGTGCAGATTGAATATTTCGGGTTTCGGGTGAATATGGTGAGAATGAAGTTTTATTAGAAGATATCGCCGATAAGGAAGTTTGATTGCTGGAGCATACAGCAGAGACGACAAAATAGAAGTGAAGTCAATGATTAGGAATCGATGCTATTACCTCACAATTACCCAAATCGGGACAAACCCCAGGCTCAAGACCGTTCGCACTAACTTCTCCCGGTGTTGGAGTGACAGGGACTAGGAGGCTGAAGGTTGGAGACGTTCGTGCAAATGCATGCAAATGCAGTTCCCAGTGATGATATGCTTCACTACCATTTTCATATTTCTAGTGAAAACGGGAGGACTGGGGAGAGTCCAAACGTTAGGGCTCGAAATTGAATATTCGCCCAATAAAATGGTAACTTAGATACCTTCTGGACTTGCGGTGGATAAGAATGGGGAAGTATGCATCCTTTAAGGCTTCTCATATGACCCAGTCGTTCTTCCGTAATGCAAGAGGTATTGAGTCTTAAGTTTCGATTTTGAAATCAGGTGTAAGGATGAACTGGTTTAGCCGGAAAGAACGATCACTGGTCTCCATTATCTGGACTTTTTCTGAACCAGAAATAATCGGCTGTAATAACCTTCATTCGTATTGTGTAACCAAACTGGTTCAATGAGACGCTTTTTCAGCATGAATTCTATCTCTTCTTGAAGAAGTCGAATCTTCTCTGGATCTGCTCGGGGTTTCTGACAAAAAATGAGGAAATACTCTGGTAAATTTTTGACAGACACGAAATTGAATCCAAAACCCACTTCGTATCACAGACTGTCAGCTGGTCTGTGGTAACCTTCTGCTGGACCTGACGAAAGTGATGCAGCCTGCAACTGGTGGGTCTATCTGGTTTGGGCAATCTGTATTTGATTGAGCCCGATGAGCACTCCAGCTCCAGCCAGGCCCAAGCAGACAGTGAATAAAGCAGCAGCCTACAGCGAGGGAGAGACCACTCAAGGAAACAGTGCTTCCAAGGCCTATGACACTCGAGGTTCCACCATCGACAATCACCAGATCATCTCCGACAGCCAGTGCCGAACCCGCGCCAGCGCCCGCGCCAAAACTGCATCGACCAACGCCTTCGTCTGCACCAGCGCCGTCCTCGCCAGAGCCTCCTCAACCTACACCCCCGGAGCCACCGACGACGCAAAGACCCCAGACTTCGCCGCCTTAGCGAGCCTACAATCCGCTCGCGCCAGACATAGACTTCGTAATGATCGACCAGCTTTTCCGGGTACAAGACCACTACGACTGTAAAGCTGTCCTCTGCTATGGTGACCACCACCTCTACGTGCTTAGCATGGAGCCCTTCAGATCGAACCTACCCGTACAATACAGAGTGCTACGCTTTCCAACATTTAAGAAAAGCATTCTGTACGTGCCGAGGTCTGGGTCGTTACTCACTCATCCTTCCTGCCGGTTGGGAATACGACATGCGATCCATCTTCTTCCTGGACCGCTAGCCCCGCGTTTGCTTGTATGGAAACTTGCATAGGCATACTTCATTTGCGGCCTAAGTCCGATGGCCAGAATCGCGCGGCCCCAAGATAGCACCGTTGACCTAGTTTCTGCTATCGAACACGGTAGAAAAATCGCGATCGGCAGCCGAATTGGCACTGATTACTCTACATTTTTGGCTCAATTTAGAACAGCCTTCAAAATCTCTAAAAGTGGCAGTGCTTCCCTTTCCTCGGTTTGGCACAGGCAGTCTCTTGTGGGACAAACTGCCGCGATTCGCAACCCAGAAGCATATAACAAATGTCTCGCTATGGAGCTAAGGAGTTGGACCCTGGCAGACGTAAAATGCCTATTGTAAACCGAACGAACGGAAGAACGAACGAACAAAAGAGTTCAAACAGACCTGTAAAAAGTGGACACCCTATTTGTATCTTTGTTCTTCTTCCCCTTAGGTTTTCTGAAATAGAAGTGAAGGCAATGACCAGGAATCAATACAATTAACCCACAGCTCCCATCAGAGACACCAAAGGGAAAGAAACACAATCATGAATAACTAGATCCTAATGGCAACATCAATAGCGGAATGCCAAAAGGACAGTTACTTTCCCACAAAATGTCCAGTTGGCTATCCAAAATAACTAAAGCGGTACACACACGCAAAGACAAATCACAACGAAATTAAACTACGACACAAGAACCGCCTTGCAACGGTCAGTGAAACAAATTCCACTTATGGCGGGGGATGGGGGTTAAATTGACTTTACGCGGCCGCAATCCTCGTCCTTACTTCCGTCTGAACTAGAAGTGAAGGCACTGATCAGGAATGGATACAATTAACCTACAGCTCAAATCAAAGACATAAAAGGGACAGAAACACAAAAATGAAATAACTAGACCCTAATGGAAATACCAGTAGCGGAAAGACCAAAGGAACGGTCCGTGAAACGAATTCCACATGGGTTGTGGGTGGGGGGATAGCTACCTTGGAACGGTCAGTGAAACGAATTCCACATGGGTTGGGGGGGGGGGGGGCGGTAAATCGATTTTACGCGGCCGCAATCCTCGCACCTGTTGGGATGGGCTTTTTGGTAGGGTTTCTTAACATGCTGGGTTGGGTGCTAAACCTTGTTCTGGAGCTTGAGCTGAAGACGTCGGTTTGGAAATACCCTGACACATTTTTCTTCTTATGGGGAAGCTGAGGTACCGCTGCATTCTCCTTGTCAAGTCATCTTTATAATATTTCGTCACTTCTGGAATCTTGGAATCAAAACACGTTGAAGACTCCAAAGTCTGAACTCTATGTGACGCTTTCATTGAAGAGTCTAAGGCACGTTTGTCCAGATACGCATCACGTCTGGAAAGCAATGTTCCAACAGCAAGTCTAACCAATACAGCAAACAGGTGAATATGTGACTGTGCTAGCGCTTTCAAATAGCTACGTATTTCATCTAGGTCTGACTGAGAAGGCGTTTTGCTCTTTAACGTCGAACAATTCCATAAAGAAACATAACTATATGGGAAGTAATATGGATACCTTCTCTGCTCCAAAGTTTTCAAGTGTGACAGCTGGATATTGTGAGAGGTAGGAAATGAAGCTCCTTGTCTAAGAACTTCTCTGAAAGATTGATCTACTGGAGGGATTCTCATTTGTAAATTAGAATCAGAAATTCTATACGAATCCTGTCCAGACATTAAACTGTGAAACCTCTTGGTCCCCATGCGCTTAGGATAACTGTCCGATGAATATCCTTGAACTGGAATGGATTCTTGGATCTTAGCACTAATTTTAGAGATTTACTCCAAAATTAAACGAATCTGAGAAAGGACTGGCTCGACAGTTTCCGTTGATTTCTTGCTAAAGAAGTCTAAAGCAGACGCACCTGACTGGGGTCCAGGTTGAAGGTTGAGTCACTTCACTGCTGGGTTGGGGACCTAGCCTGCTGCGTAGAGAGTCCAATGTCTCAACTTATGATAACTGAGAAGTTAATAAAGGCTGTACCAAATTGCCAGACTCCTCATTTTCTTGATCACCCGATTCATCACCCGTTTCATCGCGAGAATCATCAATTTTCTCTTCGGGTGTCGGTCTGAGCATGATTGCCGGTTCCTGAATGACAAAGGAGACATTATCAGTGGACTCTGTAACCACTGGGTTGTGAACCCTTCGGTCTCAATCCAACCCTAAATACTATACAATTTGCAAGCCGACTGAGAGCCTTTGTCTGCATTTCAAGGATTGCTGTATATGAAGAGACTCAATAAAACCGAGTCTCCGAGTTTCGTTCTTTTATATGTTATTTGTTTCCAAAGGAAACCTTTCTGTATGCCTAGGATCATGCGAACGGGGGTAAGTACTTCCAGAAGGTAACGATATGACCGCCTCGAACGAGAACCAGGCTGTGGCACACTCAGAAAATAGAGCAACAAGGTTTGTACCAGCGGTCAAAGCAAGGAAGAAGGATCCTTCTACATCGCTTACCGGGGGCCGCCATCCAAGCTTTAATACCCAGCATACATACACGTAAAATTTCAGGAAGACCTCGATCAAAACTAAAGAACATATCAGAATCAGAATCATATATGTTTCTGGTGACACGTCAAATGACATTCATACGCCAGGACCTATGATATGGAAAATCAATCCCCAGCTCTGACCAAAGAGGTAAATTTAGCTTTACTATCCTCAGCACCTTCAGCCGTGGAGAAGATCGAATCGGGAAGGGGATTCCTGTCACTGATTGTCCGAGAAAAGAAAGATTGTTCTTGCTGTAGTGGTTTGAAACGCCAATGAATGGTGATTTCTACAGCGCCTATCTATGTCGGAGAAGTCGGAGAACAAGGTCATCTGTTTTAATGCTGGCAGCAGCCTTTATACCTACGTATAATAGAATGAGCCTACTGTCTCTTCTCCTTTTCTTGAGAGACACTTTCCCTAGTATACCAGATACACTCCGAATTTCAAAGCAGTAATTCCTTGTTACAAATCTAGTAGCCATATTCTGAAGTTTTTCGATTTCTTCATTGAGGACCACTGCTTTGGGTCCCAGATACAACTACTATATTCAAAGATACAAGTCTTTTATTCACTGCCCTTTTACATACTGAGGGCACTGATAAAGATTCCGCCTCAGGAAACCGAGTGTCCTATTTGTTTACATATTGATAATGTTTGGATTCGATCTCAAATCGTGTGTGATTGTCTTACCAAGGTATTTAATGGAATCAACATTCTCAAGGACCGTTCCCTCTAAGGTGTATGAAGACTCAATTTTGTTGGTTCTCTTCCTAGTCTTCTGTATAATATTGCATTTAATGGGCTGAAATCCAATGCTCCATTGTCGTGTCCAACATCCTAGTCTGTCTAATTCATTCTGAACTTTCAGCGAGTCATTTGTATATCTAATTTCCCGGTAGCAGACACAGTCGCCTGTGAACTGTCTTGTTGCAGAGTCAATACCGATGGATATATCATAAATATACAGGGAGGATAAGAGTTGGCCAAGGACAGACACTTGTGAGACCCCAGATAAAAAGGAAGTCCACTCATAAGATTCAACATTAGTAAAAACTCGCTGCTTTCTGTAGCAAAGAAAGGAATCTATTCATTTCAGTCTTCCCCACGATGCCGTAAAAAAATAATATGGATTTCAAACGTTCACGAGGGCTGTGTCGAAAGCCTTTTTAAGTCCAGAATAAACGTGACCACCTATTCCCCTTGACCAAGAATTGTACCCAATCATTAATAACAGTGCTCAAATGAGTTTTACAACTATGCCTTTTTCTATATGCATGTTGTCTGTCCAACAAAAGTTTGTGTTCATCCAAGTGGGTCATGCTGTTTAAGTAGACCATGTGCTCAAGCAATTTATATGGACCACAGAGCAGGGATACAGGGCGATAATTACGAGCAAGAACCCTATCTCCTTTCTTAAAGATTGGACAACCGTTCGCTAGAAGCCATTCGTTTGGAATTTCAACTTTATCAAGAGATTGTAACAGTATCAAGAGATGGTTGTAAAAGATTTGCAAAAAATGGACCTGGCTCATTTGCTAGTTCCTTCAGGACTCTAGGATGGAGCTCATCAAGTCACAAAGACTTATGGTGGTGACAATGCTAGAAATAGGCCTTATGCCAAATGGACATAACTGTATAATGAATAAGCCGATCTTGCCAGTTTTAATTCGTCCGATCTTTTATCCACAGTTTACTTTTATGGAACTTTCAGAATGATCCGATCATAACGTAGGGAATTGTGCTGATAACAAGGCCAAATTAGGCATTTCAGCATCCAAATATGACTAATAGGGTGACTTTGCCACTTTCCGAATAAACCCAAGCTATTGTCTATCCTACTTATTAGTAAATTTTAGTAAGATCCGATCAAAACTGAATGCCCTATGTTGAGAATAAGCATTCCACAGTGTACTTCTATTATGATTGTAGTTGCCATAGCAATCAAAGCTAACATTCAGTTTCCAAAAATATTTATCATTCGCCCTGCAGAGGAATACTAGAGATGAGACATGATAGAGCTCAGCCTGCAGTCTGCAAGGATAACTGGAAAAAGGTGTAGATGAACGACGGATGGACGAACGGCGTGTCGCCTACCATCATTAGAAGCGACCATATGTAAGCTAAAATATCATACGTTTCATCAGAGAATTCTCAGTTATTTCGGACTATGAAATAATGAATCACGTCAAATATACGTTTTATCCTAATGAACCCACCACAGACCTATTTACTGCATGTATCACGTGACGTCGTGCGGGAGAATTTATTACTGTGAAAATCCGTTATTTCCTTTAACTCTTGAAACAAATATTTAGTCACACCTTTTTCTGACTGTCAAACAATCAAATTACATCAATATGTTCAGTTAACAAACAGAACGGCATACAGTATGGATCAGATGGTTCTGATCTGTATCTTCACTGTTTGCAAAGGTATGGGTTGTTGTTGTTGCAGGATATGGCTTAAAACCGGCTGAAATTGATACATTTTTTAAAACGCTATCGAAAGGGTTCAATAATGCTTTCTTTGATGTTTTTTTTTTTTTCTAGAAACAGACCATGATACCGTGTATCTTACGTCACCGGGGCGTCCAACGGATTTGGCTTTAGGATGTACACACGACATACGAAGAGATATCGCTTAGTCATGCCCATTAATGAGTGCATACGACGCGATATCCGATGAGGGTCAATACTGTTTGTGAGTGAGTGTTTGAGTTTTACGTCCCACCAACAACTAAGGTCATATGTAGACGGGACCTCGGTTTAAAGACGCATCCGAAAGTCTGGGGAAGCCCTAGATCGATCCTGCGATCCCTGGTTTACAAGGCGAGTAGCGTAACCACTACACCACGGAGGCTTCTCCATACTGTTAGTATACAGTACAAGAAGTAATGGGCGAAACGGAAGAGTTAAGCTTCAGTACATGACTATTTTCTCAGTCTACACTCAGAGACAATCGACCCACTAGAAGATTTGTACTCTCAGTGCTTTAATTAAATATTGTCGATTCGAAATCGTATTTTATCGATGTAAAATTATTTTAATATTACTGATTCTGCTGCATGCCGAAATTGTACTTGATAGCGTCATCGCATCAATTGAGTTATGTTAATAGAAAAACGAGGCCTACAAAATAGCTGTGTTTCCCCTAACCCGACAGACCCTGCTTCAGATCCCTCGACTCTACTATTTTTGTTAGTAAAAGTACAAAATAAAAATTAAAACACCGACCCTACCATTTTCAATTTCCGAACCTACCTAGTGTCGTCTTTGCATTTTCCCATAGTAGTTTCGCGTTTTAAGTTGATTTTTGTAGTTTTGGGCATTTAGTACCTTCAAATTACAGAGCTGACTTTTTTGAGCATCTAAAATGAAATTAGGATATACAGTGGAAGTCTCAACATGACAATTTTATTAACAAAAACATATGCAAAAATACAGGCCCGACCTCTTCTTTGGGGGGGGGGGGGGCAATAATAAAAAACAGTTTCTATAACCTACCGACCAGTGTTTTGTTCAGCATGTTAGTAGAAATACAGCTATTTTTACGCCTGATAGGAGAACCGTAAAACCCCACCCACCATACGAGAGTTAATGTGCATATTATTATACTGAATCCTCTCAAATATACCAATAATGTGTTATGCATACTTATTACACGAATAACTACATGAAAGAAAGCCCACAGCATTTGTTTGTCGCTCTACAGTAATCTTCAGAATTAAACATTCTTTTTAGACTTGACAAATACTTTCTCCCCATACGGATCTGTGATTCGATAGCATGACCTTTACTCAAACAATACTTACTTTCAGCCTTTTTATACGTCAGTTTGAATCCTCTATCATTTATGAAACTGTTTGTAATGAACACTACTGTCAACTTGTTCGCTGTGCTTTCTTGAGCCGACCGACTCTTATCTTCGCAGAAAAGAAGTTTTATAAATTCATCTGAAACCTGAAAAACAGGATGTTCTCAGAAGAAGAATTCTTGCGCACCTGATAAGGAAATCCGTAGTTGTACCCAGGGATAAACTTCTGTTCTAAATTTTGCGGTCAAACCCAGACACAGGGTAACAATCCAATATCCCCACATGTTTGATATGCAATGGTTGAATAAGAACGTTGCCTGATGTCACTAAACATCACACCATTGTCATCACAATATTGCAGACGACTTGCAACTCAATAAACATCCAGAAATGAAAGGTATGCAAGAAAAGAATCTTACATAGGTGGGAGGGGTGGATGGCAAATCCGTTTCACAGGATCACAGCACGGTATCACTCGGCAAGCCTCGTGATGCTCGAAATGGATTTTTCTATCCACCCGTTACACCCATATAAGATTCTTTTATCATACTTAGTACCAAGTATAATTCAAACAGCTCAACGCATTATCATATTTCTAAAATTCAAACAATAAAAGGTACAATTTATCACCCGATAATGTGCCTAAAATAGCTGGACAAGTGGCAAACATTGTAGAGCCTGATGAGACGCCACGTCTCATCTAGGTCTACACTGTTTGTGCACTGTTTTTTCGAATGCATACGGTAAATAAGATACGGGTATAAACGGAAAATCTCATAAAAACGGTCACGTATCGGGTAGGCGGCCAGCATAGGCTCAGACGGGCCTGCGCAACAGCAGTCATACCAAAGGTTAGCTGCTAAAAAACTCACATGATAGACACAAATAAAGCAAATACTAGTATTTCTAAACCTACTTATTACCTAAATCTTAAAAGTAAACCAAAGACGCATACCGATGTCTTTTTTTGTATTATAGGTCTGCATTCCCGCGAATATCAATTCAAAACTTATACCATCTATCACATGCAAGGTTTTGCGGAACTATTCAAATCACCATTATCGTATAACATTTAAACTATTTAGACGGACGAATAGACAGCGGTACCGAAGGACTGAGGGACGGCTACGTGTTAATTTATAGTTTCCCTTCCGTGTAACATTTTTCGAAGACAAAAAGACACAGCAACAGAATCCGTGTATAAAATTCCACGAAGTTTTAACAAATTTTCAGTTTACATGTTAGATCTATCAAGCATTCAAAACTGAGCTTTCTTTTTTCAATCACTTCACCATTGTATCGAGATGAAAATTTCACTAGCTTTTGTTTTCAAGTAAGCATTTACTTTGTTTTGACAGTCCATTATAATAGGTAATATGACACGCAATAAAACCATGCTTCACGGTGTCTGGTTTTTGCGAAAACATCTAACCATATTATATCGAGTGGTAGTTTAGTTATTTGTGCAGGCGAGACTAAGGATTGCCTTTTTTGGACCCTGGATTTTTTTCAGCAAAAATGGCTATTTTGTTGACAATTTTCATTGAATCAACATAAATTAAGGTTGGAAGATACTTTGGGCCGCGTGCTAGCGGTAACTTGGCATTTTAAAGAAAAAACGTGTTTTTTCAGGTATTTCAAGTAAGGTAGTTTGTTTAGAAGGTATTGGTAATTAAAGGTACCTGAAACTTGTTCACCTCGTAATTCCTGTGCTGGAAGATTGGTATTACTATAAAAAGAGGGATTTTCTCAGTGCAGTCGAGGAGAACAGGAAAAGCACTAAGCGTAAATTTAGGGTGTCTGAATTCTCAGGAAAGCCGATTATGTTAAAGCCAATACGAAAACACGCCTATACAAATACATTGTAAACTTTAACGCCGAAAACACGACAATTTTAAGATGAAAAATTGTGATATATTTCTTTTTTCTGTTCAGAATATAGATTGTGGGTACTCGTTAGAACCTCCTCGTCGAGGCGGTTCCAATGAGTACCCAACTATTTATATTTTAGAGCAGAAATAAGAAAAATAAGGTTTACCTCTGTAAACCCCAGTTTTACTATATAAAAATGGTGTTCAAGGGGGTCATAATTATATAGGCGTGTTTTCGTGACGCGAGTATGTGTTAAAATCAATTACTAATTATTTCCTAGAATATGCTTTTTTCATGATAAATTTAAGTTTTGTGCAACCACAAGACGCAGTTGATTTGCGCATTTGTTGCTCCTATGGGCCGACCATGCTCATTCTGTTATGATGAGCGTACGCATTTGCCTTGGGTTATGGTCCGAAGCGGAGAGATAATGAAAACCATAGACAGTTATCTCTTGTTTAAATGAAACATATCTAGAGGTATCCATTTCCATTGAGGGGGGATGGTTACACTAGATTATATAACGGCTTAAGGCGTGTTCATATGAATAATTGGGATTAACATGTATGTTTTATAAATCAAAAGTTCAAGTGAGTTCAAGGCTATATAATCGCTTGGTGTATGACTGTAATATAAACTTGCTAATTTCTTGGTGAGCTTGATCGTATGTGTTGGTCACTTGGTAAAAAATTGTTCCGAAATGCATTATGATCATCGTGATAAAGCATAGGTTCGTTGTATTTGCTGTCGCCAGACAATACAATTTCTTTCTACCTGGCAAGAGCTATTTTTACCTACGTATTTGTGAGCAGCCTCTGCAGTATGGCCGGAAAACCACACACCCTACAAATTCTGGGTCGTTTCCAGGTTTCTAGCTATTTGGCCATTTTGTTGTAAAGTAACTGCCCTTATGGCCTTCCTTTGTTTAGGTTTCCATTATGGTCTGGTCGCTTCATGTTTGTGTTTCTTTCCCTTTGGTGTCTTTGATGGGTGAAGTAAGTTAATTGTATCGATTCCTAATCTTTGTTTTACTTCTACTTTCTCCAAGCTTTCAGAGGTGTCTCTAAGCCGAGGCCTCGTCTCCGTATGACCTTAGCTGTTGATAGGGACGCTGTTTACGCAAACACACTCACTCTATTTCATACATGTTTTTATACCAAACACTGCATTAAGTAATTATCCGGTGTTTAAAAATAGATTCTAATGACTGTAGTACTTAAGTTCCGCCATTGACTTTTTCACTGTAGCATATGAAGGGACATCGTTCCCTAGGGTTGATCATTATGGATATCCTTAGATATTAAACCTTTTTTATGCAAATATTAGATCACTGCTCTTTTACCGATTTTGTCCATTTGCAAAAGCTGCCTGTCTTGTTTACTTCAGAGTGATACCTCGGCGATATAAACTGACCAAATGAGACCAGTCCTTGGGTACACGACCCTATATAGTCAGAGAATAGTAGGACTAAAACGAACATCCCTGTGCATCACCTTCAATACGAGGCTCACAACATATCAATTAAACTCCATGATATTGTTATGACTGACCGACGAATCACAGAAAGATAAATAGCCAGTGTAGAGTTGGCATTTCACAGGAAAGAGTACATTTCATTCTGACAGAGGATCTTGCAATGAGAAAGCTTTCGGCCCGATGGGTACCAAGATTTCTGACAGTTGATCAGAAGCACACCACGTGCACATTATCGCGTGCTAATCTTAACCTTTTTGAGGAAGACCCTGCCAAATTTCATCAGCGATTTGTCACTATGGATGAAACGTGGGTCCATCAGAGGCGAAACAATAATCGAAACCTTAGAAGGACCCTGGCCCACCCCCGCCAAAGAAGGCAAAGACGGTTCCATCGGATGGGAAGCTTATGGCCTCGTTTCTCGGGGATGCAGATGGTGTGCTGCTGAAAGAGTATCTCCAAAAGGGACAAACGTTAATGGCACATACTATGCTTCTAACGCATTTACGGGAAAATATTAAACTTAAGCACCGCGAAAGCTCACTAAAGATGTGTTGTTCCATTAGGACAATGCTCCTGTTCACAAGTCTGTCATTGCTTTGGCTGCCATTCACGACTGTGGCTTTAAAATGACTGAGCAGCCGCCTTATTCAACTGATCTCTCTCCATCAGACTGGCTTTAGTTGATTATCAGATTTGACGTTCAGCCACCAAGTTTGCTGTATGTGTTACAGAAGGCCAAGACAAGGTTCTTTCGTTATATTGGTTGCCTAAACTTCATAAAAGACCATGCAAAGCCCGGTGTATTGCAAATTCAAGCTCTTGTACCACAACTGATTTTTCCAAATTACAAACTGCATGTTTTACTGCCATCAAAAAACATGTATTTAAATATTGCGACAAAGTTTTTGAAAGATAAGGGAAAAAATTCTAATGAAGTTTTTAATAAATTTAAATCCAGACGTTTTCGTGCTTCAAGTCTATCTACTTATGATTTTCCACCCTTTACACTACACTACCTCACTATCTTATAAAAGACCAGAAATTCAACTTCGGTGAAATTGATGTCGCAACTGCTCCCCACCTGCCCAGCAAAAAACTAAAGTTTATTTAAGTCAGAAGAAATGAATATAGGGCTTTGAGAAGAATCCATAGCCTATATATGTGAGGTAAAAACTGACAAAGTTCAAAAAGTGATAAATGAACTAAAATGATCCAAGAATAATATCCAAAAGTATATGCACATCCTCATATCATGCTGAAACACAAGCTAAGTTTCAAAATGATTCGTATAAAACTGTAAGAGGAGTTGCGATGACGAGGTACCTATCATATATCAACTGCAGGTTAACAATGACTAAGTTCACAATGTGGAAAAATTGACAAAAATTAATCCGAAGATAAGTCCAAACCACATTCAGAGCCTCATGCCTTGGCATAAACACATGCAAAGTTTCAAAATGATTAGTGTAAAACTGTAAGAGGAGTTGCGGTGACAAAGAGGTACCTCCTGTATATCAATTGAAGTTTAAAAATGACTAGATTCAATATGTGCAAAAAGTGGAATAAAATATTCCGAGAATTATGTCAAAATCACATGCACATCTTCATTCCATGGTGAAAGCACATGCAAAGTTTCAAAATGATTGGTATAAAACTGTAAGAGAAGTTGTGACGACGATAGGTACCTATGGTATATCAATTGAAGCTGCAAAAAAACAAATATTCTGAGAATTATGTCGAAATCCCATGCACATCCTCATACCATGGCAAAAGCACATGCAAAGTTTCGAAATGATTGGTATAAAACTGTAAGAGGAGTTGCGATGACAAGAGGTACCTATCACATATCAATTGAAGGTTAGAAATGACTAAGTTCACAATGTGGAAAAAGTGATAAAAATTGATCCGAAGACAATGTCCAAACCACATGGACATCCTCATACCATAGCAAAAAAAAAAAAAAAAAAAAACACACATAGTTTCAAAATGATCGATATAAAACTGTAAGAGGAGTTTCGATGACAAGAGGTAACTATTGTATATCAACTGAAGCCTAAAAATGGCTAAGTTCACAATGTGCAAAAAGTGAAAAAAAAATTCTGAGAATTATGTCGAAACCACAAGCACATCCTCAAACCATAGCAAAATCACGCGCAAAGTTTCAAAATGATCGGTATAAAACTGCGATGAGTTGCGATGACAAGAGGTACCTATCATACATCAATTGAAAGTTAAAAATGACTAAGTTCACAATGTGGAAAAAGTGACAAAATTTGATCGGACGATAAAGTCCAAACCACATGCGCATCCTCATTCCATGACAAAACACAAGCAAAGTTTCAAATTAATTGGTATGAAACTGTAAGAGGAGTTGCGATGACAAGACACACAGTGTAAAATGTTGACGGAAAGACGGACGGACAACCAAATGGACGGACGGACAACCAAATGGACGGACGGACAACCAGACGGACGGACGGAAACTTGCGTGCCTATGTCTTCCTGCTAAAGCAGGTGCGACAAAAACTCAATGATTAAGTTAAATGGACATTTCATAGGTAACACTCCCTCTATCTTGCGTGTAATGTAAATAATGTTTTTTTCACTTCTGAAGACCATAAAAATAATACTTTATGGTCATGTCAGAAAGTGTGTGAAGCTCTCACCGTTCTACTTGACAATATCTACATAAGATTTGATACTAAGTTATTTAGACAAGTTGTGGGTAATCCGATGGGTACAAATTTCGCACCCCTTGTGGCTGATATGTTCTTGTTTTGTTATGAAAGAGACTCCAATCTGAAATCATTGAAGCATTCAGCTCGGCTTTTAGATATTTGGATGGTATATTAAATATTGACAATACCTATTTCGATGGTTTGATCATTAGAATTTATCCCCAGAACTTCAGTTGAATTAAGCATATTCTTCTGATACCGAGGCCCGGTTTTGGGATTTACATCTATCTATTGTAGCTGGGTTTGTTTCTTTTATCCCAGGGCTATAATTTGAATAATCTTGATAGAGGTCCACTAGATAAAGTTTCATACCAAATATCAAAGACCTGAACCTTCTGGTTTCAGACGAGAAGATTTTAAAGATTTTCCCTATATAAGTCAATGTAAAACCAAAGGGCCCCGGGCTATAATTTGAACAATCTTGGCAAAGGTCCACTAGATAAAGCTACACACCAAATATCAAAGACCTGGGCCTTGCGGTATCAGAGAAGAAGATTTTTAAAGATTTTCCCTACATAAGCCTATGTTAAACCAAAGGGCACCAGGACGGTGCATTTTTGGCCCTAGGGCTATAATTTAAACAATCTTGATACAGGTCCACTAGATGTAGCTTCACACCAAATGTCAAAGACCTGGACCTTGCGGTCTCAGAGAAGAACATTTTAAGGATATTCCCTACATAAGCCTATGTTAAACCAAAGGGCACCAGGGCGGTGCATTTTTGGCCCTAGGGCTATAATTTAAACAATCTTGATACAGGGACACTAGATGAAGCTTCACACCAAATATCAAAGACCTTGGCCTTGCGGTTTCAGAGAAGAAGATTTTAAAGATTTTCCCTATATAAGCCTATGTAAAAACAAAGGCCCCGGAGCGGGAGCATTTTCGACCCTAGGGCTATAATTTGAACAATCTTGGTAGAGGTCCACTAGATGAAGCTTCATACCAAATATCATCACCCTTGGCCTTGTGGTTTTCGAGAAGAAAATTTTTAAAGATTTTCCCTATATAGGCCGATGTAAAACCACAGGGCCCCGGAGCGGGGGCATTTTGGCCCCAGGGCTATAATTTGAACAACCTTGAAAGAGGTCCACTAGATTTATACCAAATATCAAAGACCTGGGCCTTGCAGTTTCAGAGAAGAAGATTTTAAAGATTTTCCCTATATAAGTATATGTAAAACCAAAGGGCCCCAGCAGAGGGACATTTTTGTTCACAGGGCTATAATTTGAACAATCTTGGTAGAGGTCCACTAGATGAAGCTTCATACCAAATATCAAAGACCTGGGCCTTGTGGTTTCAGAGAAGAAGATTTTTGAAGATTTTCCCTATATAAGTATATGTAAAACCAAAGGACCCCAGCACAGGGACACTTGTCCACTGGGCTTTAATTTGAACAATCTTGGTAGAGGTCCACTAGATGAAGTTTCGTACCAAATATCAAATACCTGGGTCTGGCGGTTTCAGAGAAGAAGATTTTTTAAAGATTTTCCCTATATAAGTTCTATAAAAGGGTTATCCTTTGGAAGCAAGGAATGCACCACAGAACTGAAAAAAATATGGGGTGTATATATTTTCTGGGCCAGACTAGCTAGTTTCGGCCAGTTAGGCGTCATCAATGATCCTCAGATATTTTCAAAATTCCACAATGGAATCAATGATCCCAAAGGACAAGACAATATAATCTACACTATGATGTAGGGCAGGGAGACGTTTTACCACCGCCACACATTCCCACACACCAGCTGTAGTGAAGTTAAATATGTTCTATAAAAGGGTTATCCTTTGGAAGCAAGGAATGCACCACAGAACTGCAAAATGTGGAGTGTATATGTTTTCTGGGCAAGACTAGCTAGTTTCGGCCAATTAGGCCTCATTAGCCTATGTAAAACAAAAGAGCCCCGGGATGGATGCTGTTTTGGCCCAACGGCTATAATTTGTACAATCCTGGCAAAGGTCCACTAGATGAAGCTACACACCAAATATCAAAGATCTGGGCCTTGTGGTTTCAGAGAAGAAGATTTTTTAAAGATATTCCCTACATAAGCCTATGTTAAACCAAAGGGCACCAGGGCGGGGGTACTTTTGGCCTAAGGGCTATAATTTGTACAATCTTGGCAAAGGTTCACTATATGAAGCTTCACAACAAATATCAAAGACCTGGGCCTTGCGGTTTCAGAGGAGAATATTTATAAAGATTTTCCCTATATAAAAATAGAAGTGGAGGCAATAATCAGGAATCGATACAATCAACCCACAGCTCCCATCAGAGACCCCGAAGGGAAAGAAATACAAACATGAAGCAACAGACCCCAACGGAAACACCAACAGTGGAAAGCCAAAAGATACTTTCCCACACAATAGCCAATAGGCTATCCAAAATAAAATTAGATAAGCGACACAAAAACCAAAAGAAAAAGCATAACAAAAATAAACAGCGACATACAAACCGCCTTGGAACGGTCAGCAGAAACGAATTCCACTGGGGGGCCTATTTAAAACCAACGGGCTCCGGAGTGGGGCATTTATGGCCCCAGGGCTATAATTGGAACACTCTACTAGACGAAGCTTCAGACCAAATATCACAGAACTGGGCCTTGCGGTTTCAGAGAAGAAGATCTTTAAAGAGTTTCCCTATATAAGTCTATGTAAAACCAAACGGCGCCGGGGGGGGGGGCATTTGTGGCCCCAGGGATATAATATGAACAATCTTGATAGAGGTCCACTAGATGAAGCTTCAAACCAAATATCAGACACCTGGGCCTTCTGGTTTCAGAGAATAAGATTTTTAAAGGGTTTCCCTATATACAAAAAGAAATGGAGGCAGTGATCAGGAATCGATACAATCAACCCACAGCTCCCATCAGAGTCGCCAAAGGGAAAGATGCACAAACATGAAACAACAGACCCTAATGGAAACACCAACAGCGGAAAGCCAAAAGGACAGTTACTTTCCCACAAAATGGCCAATAGGCTATCCAAAATAAAATAACACAAGCGACACAAACACCCAAAGACAAACCCTTACTAAAGTAAACCACATCAGAAGAACCGCCTTGGAACGGTCAGCGGAAACGAATTCCACTGGGGGTGGGGGGGGGGGGGAAGGGGCTTAAATCGATTTTACGTGGCCACAATCCTCGCCCTAACTTCCATCGCGATTTAGCCAAATAATTTGTTCAGTCCTTATAAAGACCTCATAACTCATCAGTGCAACATCTCCGTGAACACAAATAATCAAACAACCACGGGTATAAAACACAGGTGAGGTCTTGACAGCAAGAAACCAATGAAATGCTCGGGCAAAAGAAAACCAAATGATAGACTCCTATGGGCCCGACCACAGACACCAACCAGCATTACCTTTACTAAGATCTCGCTAATTCTCAATAAGCCTTTACGTTGGAACCGTCATAGAATCTGAGGCCTGACACATCGGCGTGCAATTAAAGAGGGAAGCAAAGTTGTCCACCGTGATCGGGTTAATTACCATGCATGCAGTCTGTCATATAACATTAAGGTTGTACCCAATCTTTTTATATCGAAGAACGATTTTACGAAATTGGATGCTGAAGTCAATGTGGTTATATATTTTTTCTGATTTTTTATACTAAGGCACAAAAAAAATCGGGTTCCGATAAACCTTGTTGCAGAAGAGATTTAAATCCAATACTGAATTTTGAAATTAAATCAGAATGGCGTCTACAAACTTTTGAAAAGGCTTTGCGTAGTTAATCGTACCGATAACCCTGATTAAGAAGTTTAGCCGTTAAAAAGTTTATGTAAAACTGGTAGGCCAGGCATCTGGTGGGGTGGAGGGGGGGGGGGGCATTTTTGGCCACAGGGCTATAATTTGAACAATCTTGGTAGAGTAGAAGTAAAACAAAGATCAGGAATCGATACAATTAACTTACTCCAACCATCAAAGTCTAACTGTTGATTTAAACAATCTTGATAGAGGTCCACTAGATGAAGCTTCACACCAAATATCAAAGACCGGGCCTTGCGGTTTCAGAGAAGAAGTTTTTCTAAAGATTTTCCCTATATAAGCCTATGCTAAACCAAAGCGCCCCGGGGCGGGTCATTTTTGGCCCCAGGGCTATTATTTAAACAACCTTGGTAGACGTCCACTAGGTGAAGCTTCATACCAAATATCAAAGACCTTGGCCTTGCGGTTTCAGAGAAGAAGATGTTTTAAGACTTTCCCTATATAAGTTTTAGCAAGGGTTATCCTTTGGAAGCAAGGAATACAATCACAGAACTGGAAAATATGGAGTGCATATGTTTTCTTGGTCAGACTATAAGCCTATGTAAAACCAAAGGGCCCCGGGACCTGGGCATTTTTGGCCCCAGGGATATAATTTGAACAGAGGTCCACTAGATGAGCTTCACACCACATATAAAACACCTGGGCCTTCTGGTTTCAGAGAAGAAGATTTTTAAGGGTTTTCCTATATAAGTCTATGTAAAACTGGTGGGTCCCGGCGCGGGGGCATTTTGCCCCAGTGCTATAGTTTGAACAATCTTGGTAGAGGTCCTCTAGATGAAGCTTCATACCAAATATCAAAGACCTGGGCCTTGTAAATTTCAGAGAATAAGTTTTTTTAAAGATTTTACCTATATAAGCCTATGTCAAACCAAAGGGCCCCGGCGGGGGCATGTTTGGCTCCAGGTCTTTAATTTGAACAATCTTAGTAGAGGTCCAATAGATAAAGCTTCATACCAAATATCAAAGATCTGGGCCTTGCGGTTTCAGAGAAGAAGACTTTTAAAGATTTTCCCTATACAATCCTATGTAAAACCAAAGGGACCCCGGCGGGGGCATTTTTGGCCCCATGGATATAATTTGAACAATCTTGATAGAGGTCCACTGGATGAAGCTTCACACCAAATATCAAACACCTTGGCCTTCTGTTTTCAGAGAAGAAGATTTTTAAAGGGTTTCCCTATATAAGTCTATGTAAAACTAATGGGCCCCGGTACGGGGGCATTTTTGGCCCCAGGGCTATAATTTAAATAATCTTGGTAAAGGTCTACTAGATAAAGCTTCATACCAAATATCGAAGACCTGGGCCTTGCGGTTTCAGAGAAGAAGATGTTTTAAGTTTCCATTTAAAAAATCTATTTTAGCTCCTGTGACCTAGATATGCAACAGAGTGGAACCATTTGAACAACTTTGAAAGGGGACCACCTAAGGATCATTCTTGTGAATTTTCGTTAAAATCCGAACAGTGGTTTAGGAGGAGGTGTCATTTGAAGAATTGTTTTCGGACGCACGCATAGACGACGGACGAAAAGTGATCCCAAAAGCTCATCTTGTCACTACGTGGCAGGTGAGCTAAAGAAAACACCGACAATCTATGTTTTATAGACTTTGGGTGCTCCTTAAGACCGGCTCACTAAAGCGGTTTTAACGAGTACCCACAATTTATGTTTTTGAGCAAAGTAAGGAAAATAATCTAAATAGTCTCCTGTAAACACAACGTTTATCTTTATCATATAAAGTGTGGTTTATAGCAGTTGTCATTTCACGGACTTGCTAAAGTGATGTGATGACATGATAAAATATGTCATACACCATATTTGCATTAATTGCTGGATCCCAGCTTTCACATTGTCAATATTGGAAAAACAGGTAACCAGACCCCCCTGACCTTTCAAGGTCAGGGGGGGGGTCTGGTTACCTGTTTTTCCAACACTGACAACTTTCAGACTAGGAACCAGCCGATAATGCAAATAAGGTGAATATTACAAAAATTACCAACAGATAATCCTTTGTACATCCGTCTGAGTATTGCACGCTTAGATAGAGTAGCTGGAAAAGCACAACAAACTCTTCTCCATACTGCACAGTCCATGAACAGTTCAGATTATGATCATACAAGCCATCATTATCCAAGTCCGGAGAAACAATTGAACCGACCTTATCTATCAACGTAGTGTGAATAGTCCTCCTTGGAGCTGAATAAAAATACGTGTGTATCACAATAGCACTGAGCATAGACTAAAAAAAGAACAGCTATTTCATACGGAACCCGGGAAGGGACATGATTTTTTTTATTTTATAAATTGTACGTACAAGATAATATCTTGTGCGGACAAGCTATTATCTTGTTCGAACAGCATATTATCTTGTGCGCACAACATATTATCTTGTGCGCGCAACGTATTATCTTGTCCGCACAAGATATTATGTTGTGCAAACAAGATATTATCTTGTCAGCACAAGAAAATATCATGTCTGCACAACATAGATCTTGTCCAGACAAGATATTATCTTGTTCCAACAACTTAATATCTTGTGCACAGAAGATATTATCTTGTCCACACAAGATACTATCTTGTGCGCACAAGATAATATGTTGTGCGAACAAGATAATATCTTTTCCACACAAGATAATATCTTTTTCGCACAACTTCCCAAGATCTATGTTGTGAAAACAAGTTAATATGTTGTGCAAACAAGATATTATCTTGTGCGCACAAGATAATAAGTTGTCCGCACAAGATAAATTATGTTGTCAGCACAATATCATATCTGGTCCGCACAACGTAATATCTTGTTCGCACAACATATTAAAAAAAATAGTGTCCCTTCCCGGGTTCCGCAATTTCATATACAATGTAGAAAAACTACGGAACCAGGGGAAGGGACATGATTTTTTTTAATGTTGTGCGAACAAGATGTCAAGTTATGCGCACAACATATTACCTTGTGCGGACAACATAATTTATCTTGAGCAAACAAGATAAAATAATATCTTGTTCTCAAAATTTAATATCTTGTGCGCACAAGATATTATCTTATTCGCACAACATATTATCTTGTTTGCATAACATAGATCTTGGGAAGTTGTGCGCACAAGATATTATCTTGTGTGGACAAGATAATATCTTCTTCGCACAACTTAATATCTTGTGCGCACAAGATAATATGTTGGGTGAACAAGATATTAAGTTGTGTGAACAAGATAATATCTTGTCCGCAGAAGATAATACCTTGACGAAACAATATAATATCTTGTGGGGACAACATATTAAAAAAGAAAATTTATGTCCCTTCTCGGGTTCCGTAGAAAACAGTTATTTGTTTCTTTCTATACAAATGTTCGATCTACTCGTAGAAGAATTTTACATGTATTCCATCCTGATTTGTAGATGATAGCCTACAAAGTAATCATGCGGTTCTGGTAGGGACCTTTAGCCTTCACATGGACTGGCTCTCCATACACAGGGGGACCCAAGCCTCAAGCGTAAGGCAAAATCAGAAGGGCGACATCAATATGGTATTAATCTCTGCAAATGATGCCAACGCAGCCCGTTCGGTCACCGAAATTACATCGCCTCTTTCTGTATTCGAACCGGGAAATTTCGAATATCTGAGGTAAGTGTACTAACAAATGAGCTATCAAGTTCCGTATAGTGGGTTGGATTATTTTTTTTTTTTTTTTTTTTTTGGTTTGGGTTTTACGGCCCTTTCAAGATTATTTCACTCATATCGAGCCGATCGTTAATCAAAGGTGGGCGAAAACCGGAGTACCCGGAGAAAAACCACCTGACCTTCCGTTGCAGAACTTGGCGTCTCACACGTGGCCCGAGCGAGGCTCGAACCTACGGCGGTGAGAGACCTAATGACTAAGAGTCAGCGCTCTTATCCACTAGGCCACGGAGGCCCGTATAATGGGTTGGATTATAAGAATCTTATATGGGTGTGGGGGTTGGATGGAAAAGTCCGTCCCGAGGGTCACTGTCCGGCATCACGAGGCTTGCCGAGTGATGCCGGACAGTGATCCCTCGGGTCGGATTTTTCTATCCACCCCTCACACCCATATAGGATTCTTTTTCTTGTACACCTTCCATTTCTTAGCTCGGATTTTAATGCTGCAGTCACTTCGGTTACCGACGTCCACCATATTGTGATGCCACTACAGGATTGTTTAGTGACGTCACGTAACGTGCATGACGTCAGCCTTAACGACGGTGCATATGCGGTCGTATTCAACCAGTACATGTATCAAACACGCGATAATATTCGATTTTGTGTCGAACACCAGGGTCAGAACATAAATTTCTATCCCAGGGTAAAATCACGGTTTCCTTGTCTGGTGTGCAAGAAATCAAGTTCCATAGAGTGGGTATGATCATATGTTGTTGTTAAAGATCTATGGGATTTTGTACATTTGTGCATTTGTGCAAGTTTATTAGAGGTTTTCTGTATTAACACTATGTAACCAATAATAACCTGAGGTCAAGTGATGTTAAGCTAGGGTCGATTATCAATAATCGTTTTTTTTCAATTGTGTCAATTAATAAAGTTGTAATTAATCAAGTAAATTCGTATTGGCCCAGCTACAGGTCCTTGGTCAGCTTATCTGCTTCGGCCTTCGGCCTCGGGCTAATACAGCATACATCATAACTGTAACTGGGCCAGTACGAAATTATTTGATTGATAGCATTATAGTATTGTCTCTGTGCGTGTCATTTCGGGGATATTGTTTTACTTGTGCTTTCCTGGGCCACACTTTCCTCTGTGTTCCTTTACTTGTGAAGCATGCTAGATTTCGACTAATTGCCTCTTTCATGTATTGTTTTGGAATATACATGTAATTTAACCCATTCAGTACCAGAAACCCCTAAAGGGGTACCTTGACAAACAGTGCAGGCCCAGATCAGACGCCGCAGAATGCGGCGTCTGATTCTGCGCATCTGATCAGGGCCTCCACTGTTTGCAAATTTATCAGCCAGTTTCCGAATAGTTTTTGAAGAAACACAACCTGGCACCCCTGAATTTTGAAATAGACTCCTGGTGTATTTAAGGTGGAAGATTCCCTTTGGTACAAAAATGGTTAAAGGAAAGAAAAAGGAAAACTGTGTAGTTCATAATGCTATCGGAGTAGAATGTTACATATAATGCGTTATGGAATTTGATTGGCTTGTTACAGCAATGGCTGAACTACCACAAAATTGCCTTTTTATATAGCATTCATTGAAGAATTGCGACAGTATGGCAAAAGTAAGTTTAGTATAACATCTTCCGCGATGATTAACTTTTTCCTTGAACCTGTGCTGTTCATAGTTCAATGAGTGAAGTGGAGTGTTTGAGTTTTACGTCCCACCAGCAGCTAAGGTCATACGGAGACGGGACCTCGGTTTAAAGACTCATCCGAAAGTCTGGAGAAGCCCGGGATCGATCCTGCGATCCCTGGTTTACAATGCGAGTAGCGTAGCCACTTCACCACGGAGGCTTCTTACATATATGTACTTCAATGAAAGGGATTCTCTTGAACTTTGGTCGTGACCCGTTATTGTTGTTAGTTAAATACCCTCATTTCTAAAATAAAACCTTAGGACGAAGTCAGACATTATGATAGGAAAATGAAAATGGAGCAATAAACCTAAAATCACTCTCTTTTAAGACATTTCTATAATAAACAAAAGTAAATGAGCCGGGGCACAGAATTTCCTGCACTTTACATGTACGCCCAGCGAAGAGTCAGATCATTCTGTGCATCCATATAGTTTGACCAGGAATCTCTCTCGCTGCATGAAAGAGCCTTGGGCCTTTAGCTATCCTTACAGCGCACAACGAAGACTCTGATCAGTCTGCGCGGATGCACAGGCTTATCTGCGTCTTCGCTGGACACACATGTAAATTGTAGGAAAGGCTGTACTTCGGTTTAAATAGTATGTTATTTCTGATTTTTGATTTAAGATATAGCTTGTGGTTACTCGCTATAACATCATCAGTGAGAACCCGTCAGGAACATGCCAAAAACATTATTTTGATACAAATCCATCTTAAAGCTAAGAAGGGTAACACATACCTTTTGATTGACTGAAAATATGAAAGAAACCGGTGTATTGCACCATGCCATCCGAGAAGAACATTACATATACTTTGTTTGTCATTGATTGGCCGGTTATAACAGCGGTTGAACTGCCACAAAATTGCCAACTATTAGGTGCGAACATCGACGTGCCTCCTTCATATATCTGAAATGTATGACGATCAAAGCACTCATTTCGATAACACACTCGTGCGACAAAGTGCATTTTTCACATCTCCAAAATGGCTACTTTTCTGATGAAAATCCGTGATATTTTTCTAATCTATACTGCAAACATAGGTTGTGGGTGCTTGTTAGAACCGCCTCATTGAGGCGGTTCTAACGAGTATCCTAAACCTATGTCTTGGAGCAGAAATAAGAAAAATAATGTACACCCCCGTAAAAACAAGATTTCTCTTTATAAAGTTGGGTGTAGAGGGGTGTACATTTCACCGACTTGGTCACGTGATGGACGTACTTTTGTGTCGATAGTATCTGAGTGTAGGCTCAGAAATTAGTTTTGGACTGAGACTTCAACTGATTTGTTTAACCCTTAAATTCCAACTTTAAGCAAAAGTATAGAAAATAAAAGTGATGGCAATTATCAGTTAGCGATGCAATTACCTCCCACTTACCCCGGCCAAGACAACAAAGGGAAAGAAACGCAAACATAAAACAACCTCGCAATAAAGAAATAGTTACAAGCGGAAGACACAAGGACAGTTGCTTTTCCTCAAAATGGCCAAACGGCTATCCAAAATAAAATTATATTGGCAAAACATACGTGCAAAAAGAAATTATAACATTATCGATTCTCGCCTTATTCTGCCGTTGATTAGACAAATAATTTGTTTAGTTCGTGTGAAGGATTTCTATCTCATTTATTCAACATCCCCAAGAACACACACACAAAAACACACACAAAAAAACACAATCGAATACCAAAAAATAAAAAACAACGGTGATGAGTCGACAGCATAAAATAGCTGAATTGCTGGAGCAAAAGAAGGCCAGCAATTAGACTTCGGAGGGCTCGACAAGAGGCAGATCATCAGGCACCAACCAACATAATTTAAGTGTAAGTAAACTAGAAGTGACGGCAACAATCAAGAATCGAAACACATACCGAACAGCCCCCATCCAAGACATTAAAGGAAAGGAAACACGACGCGGAAAGACAAAAAGACAGTCACTTTCCCACAGAATGGCCTAGCGGCTATCAAAAATAAATAAATATAAGCAATAATGACATGCAAAGACAAACTATATTAGCAATAAAACACGAAAGAAGAACCACCATGGAACGGTCAGTAAAACTACTTTACTTGTGTGTGTGTGGATGGGTGGGTGTAAATTTATTATGCGTGACCACGTTTCCCGCTTTTGGCGCCGTCTTTGTTTGTTTGTTCAGCCCGCATGAGGGAGTGTTACTCATCAGTACAATATCTTCGAGAACATAACAACCAAAGAGCTATAGGGATGAAACAGCTATGATGACTCGACCGGATGTACTAACTGAAATGCGGAAGCCAAAGAAAACAAACAGTTAGACTCTGGCTGGCGGGACCAGACATTTAGCTGGAGCCGTCATAAAGTCTGAGGCCCAACCCGCCCATATGTTGTGGCGTCTTATTCGTGTCTACACTGTTGGCAAAACCCAACCCAAGAATTCAGTCTAGCTTCTATAGAAACATGTATTCCGCTAACCTCACATCGATAAGATACATTCTATAGATACATGTATTCCGTTGACCTCATAGCGATAAGAATAGCCGCTAAGAGTAGCGCGGCAGTTTTCTTTAATTAATCACTGAGAAACTTGATATCAATTGACACGGATCGGGTGTTCTGTTTATCTCCTTGTACACTCTTTGAATATGCAATTTCCGATTCAGTGTCTAAATTCAATGTTGAACTTATATCTCTTCTACAACAAGGCCTATCGGATCCAGAATTTTATAGTGACTTAGAATATAAATTCAGAAAAATATATGTCTGCATGACTTCAGTATCCAGTTTCGAAAAATATTTCTTTGAATAAATCAGTGGTGTCAATGAATATGTCTTATCATAAAGAACAAGAGTAATTATTGTTTATGGGTTGGGGATCTATAAATTTTCCGAGATATTGGGCCTTTTATGAAGTGAAGGGGTGGGGTATTGCCCCGGCGCATCCCGGGGCCCAAGACTGATGTCACTGAATGCGTCTTATCATAAGGAATAAAATATATATGGTATAGGGGTGGGGATCTGAATGGTTTCTGATATATATGGCCATTTATGAAGTGCAGGTGGTGGGACATGGCCCCGGTACAACCTGGGGGCCATCAGTTTGACATAAAAGCATATGGCTGGAGAAGTTTACTCATGAAACAGTTCTATAAAAGTTTTGTCAAAATATCTGCAATAACTTGCAAATAAAATGCTATTATAAGTCTATGTAAACTCTAAGTTGCCATAGCAACCACACTGTAAGCCGATTGTCATAAAAACATAAACTTTCAATCACCTAGCCAAAGGATGCTACAGATGAAATTTGGGTTCAATCGACCTAGTGGCTTCAGAGGAGATGTTGTTTGAAAATGTTGACGCTAGACGACGCAAAACGCCAGACGTCATACGCCAGACGACGACGACGACGACGACGACGGACAACTGCATATCCTATAAGCTCCCCCGGAGCCTTCGGCCCTGGTGAGCTAAACCTCTTAAACTGTCTGAAGGAGTCTTGTTTCTAGTTCTGTTTTCTTTCAATGAAAATAATACACGTTTTGTTTTAATGAAGAAATACGCTATTTTGTGTTTCGCGGATAAAGTGTTAAACTCCTGAGTTTCCTTACTGGTAACTAAAGCCTGAAGACATTTTTTGTTTGGTTTTGGTACTACGGCCCTTTCAAGATTATTTCTCTCATATCGAGCCGATCGTTAATCAGAGGTGGGCGAAAACTGGAGTACCCTGAGACAAACCATCTGACCTTCCGGTCCAGAACTTGGCGTCTCACATTTGACCCGAGCGAGGCTCGAACCACAGATGTGAGAGACCTAATGATCAAGAGTCAGCGCTCTTAACCACTAGGCCACACAGGCCCGTAAGCCTGAAGACATAGAGGATCTTAAATGAGTGCTCATGTATTAGTGAATAATACATGAGCACGAATGCAAGATTCTATTTATCATATGGTATTTAAAACGCAATTTATTCACGATTGTTTACAAAAAAGTCAATATTCCGCCATTAGTAAACGCGACGTCGTTAAGGACGTCGTACATGTAACGTTACGGGATGTATCTCGCTAATTTGCATATTTAATCCACTAGTGGATTATCGAAAATATTACATGGCGTTATTACACTCTCAGACGTGACGTCATACGATAAAATAGATATGAAGATGAAAATTTTCAATTTATCACTAAGAGTTATTTGTCAACGCACTAACATAACTAAGTACAAAATTTACTACCAATACCTATAGGAAAAAGATATTAGCTTCTAAATATCAAATGTTACTATCCTGAGTTTAAACGATACTATACAAAAGAAGACTCACATTCTGTAATGGAAATCGATATTGCTAAAGCACATAGACAACACACAACGTAATGTAGCATCTAAGTCAAAGGTTTAAACCAACTTATAGATGCTAAAAGCATCCGACATATAACTGGTGCTGAAGGAATTGACAATTCCCCTCTATTTAGTGCACCTGAATTTCAGCCAAGTGATGTGGCTTTCAGTATTACTATGCCCGCAACTTCGAAGACGCTTTTTACTGCATAGCATAACTTTTGAACCATGTATGCTAGGTTTTTGACATTTCATATATGGATTCCTTATATAACAATAATTAAACCGTGTTTTGTTTTCATCAGGATTATGCCCCTTTCTTGGATTATGGCCCTTTGCAAAAAATGCTATGAAATCTTGTAAGCAAGATATCTAAAAAACCATTAGAGCTATTGCGCTGAAACTTTACAAATAATGCGTAACTATACGTAATTTAGTGACACAGAGGCCTTTCTGATATTTAATCTTCATCAGTGTGTCTCAACCCCAAAGTTCTGAAACCGAAACGGATGATGGACAAGACCCGGCAAACACAGCACATCCCTCTCCGAGCACACACCGACCAACGTAGCTCGCGAGACAGGTCAACAGGAGGCATCAGGCAAGAGACGCCCACCCGCGGACTTACAGGCGTCCCCCACCGAGCCAACATCAGCAAACATGGCTCACGCTCCACGGAAGTCACGGGCATCAGGAAGGAGATGTCCAATGTAGTGAGACTTGCTAAATTTAAAATATTACAAAAAGTGCCAACCAAATCCGCTAAGATACATGTCTCACCTGACAAGTCAGTCTTAGTTTTAGAAAAATTAGAATTTTATACTGCAAAAATTAAAGATATAATATAGTTATTTAGATCAGTACCTGAGTACTGACGTCAACACCGTCCGAAAGATCAACCTCAGCACTCAGGAACTGATACTGAGCTGATGATACCCTCGGGGACGAACGAATCATCCACCAGCAGAGATACCGACCCAGTGGTTGCAATTAATGCGTAACTATAACTAATTTAGTGACACAGAGGCCTTTCTGATATTTAATCTTCATCAGTGTGTCTCAACCCCAAAATGATTGTGGATGATTAGAAGATAAACTGATTACCTATTGAAAAAAACTTTATTTTTTCTTCAGTTATGGCCCTTTGGAACTTTGGGAATTGTAAGCAAGATATTTCAAAAACCATTACACCTATTGCCCTGAAACTTTACAGACTGATTGGGGACGATGAGAAGATGAACTGATGCACGTTTGAGAAAAATCCGATTTTTTCTTGAGTTATGGCCCTTAGGAATTTTGGGCTTGTACGCAAGATACCACAAAAACATTTGAACAATTGCCCTGAAACTTTAAAGGCTATTTGGGAATGATGAGAAGATGAGTTGATTGACTTTTTGAAACTGACGTTGTTTTTTTTTTTTTTTTAGTTATGGCCTTTTTGGAATTTTGGGCATCTTAAGCTTGCAAGCAAGCTATCTCAACAAACATTACAGCTATTGTACTGAACTTTTACAGAATGATTGGGGATGATGAGCAGATGAACTGATTAACATTTGGGAAAAAATCCGAATTTTGTATCATGGGTTATGGCCCTTTGAAACTTTGGACGTTTTAAGCGTGCAGGATTTATCTTAAACTGTTTAGTTTATACTGATTGGTTTTAGTTCGATTGCGATGAAAGCTTCATGCTTTTTGAATCGCTCTGGAACACTCATTCCGGGTGTTTTTACGCGCAGGCGAGAGAGGGTCAGTAGCTTTTACACCACTGCTACCTATTTAAACCGTTTGAGCTATTGTCCTGAAACTTTACAAACTGATGGGGGAAGGTGAGTAGAAGAACTGATCAGCTTTTGAAAAAAAAAAAAACGGGATATTTTTTCTTGAGTTATGGTTCTTTGAAACCCTGGGCGTTTCAAGCTTGTAAGCAAGATATCTCTAAAAGTATTTAAACTATTGCCATGACACTCTACAGACTGGTTGGTGATTATGAGTAGATGAACTTGTTAACTTTTGAAGAAGAAATACGTTTTTTTTTCTCGAGTTATGACCCTATAAAACTTTGGGCGTTTTAAGCTTGTAAGCAAGATATCTCAACAACTATTTGAGCTATTGAAACTTTACAGACTGATGGGGAATGGTTAATAGGTGGAATGATTAAGTTTTGAAAGAAATCTTTTTTTTTATTGAGTGATGGCCCTTTGAAACTTTAGGCATTTTAAGCTTGTAAGCAAGATATCTCAAAAACTATTAGAGCTATTGCCCTGAAACTTTACATACTGGTTTGGGATGATGGTAGATGAACTGATTAACTTTTTGAAAAAAAATCCAAACTTTTTGTTGGAGTTATGGCCCCTTGAAACTTTGGGCGTTTTAAATTTGTGAGCAAGATATGAGAACCGCTAAGGCTAGGCTAATAAAACTTTGCAAGCTGTTTGGAACTAATGTGAAGATGGTCTGATTAAAGTTTGGTGTAATTTTATTAACAATTGTTCAAATTATGCCCCTTTGTAGACCAAGGCATTTTGGCAAAGGGAAAGCTTATAAGCAAAATATATCAAGAGTCGTTTTAGCTAGTCTCACGAAATTTTAAAGGGTGTTTGGAACCAATTTGAAGATGATCTGATCAAATTGTGGTATAATTTTATTAAAAATGACCAGATTATGCCCCTTTGTGGACATAGGCATTGTGGCATAGAAAAAGCTTGTAAGCAAGATATCTCAAGGACCGCTCAGGCTAACTTATCAAGCTGTTTGAACTAATGTGAAGATGGTCTGATTAAATTATGGTGTAAACTTATTGACAATTGACGAAATTATGCCCCTTTGATGACCCATGCATGTTGACAAAGGCAAAGCTTGTAAGCAAAATATCCCAAAAGCCACTTGAGCTAGTCTCTTCAAATGTTGCATGCTGTTTGCAACTAATCGGAAGATGATCTGATTAAATTTTGGTATAATTTTATTAAGAACTGACCAGATTATGCCCCTTTGTGGACATAGGCATTTTGGCCATTTGAAAATTTGGGCATTCAAAATATCTCTAAATTTGTGTGAGCTATTGTCCTGTAACTTCAAACGCTGATATGGAATGATAAGTAGCTGACCTGATTAACTTTTGTTTTTCGTGTGACTGTCATTGTGCTTTGAAATTTCAGCATTGTATCCAAGTAAAACTACTGTTAGAGGCAAGCAGTGTTAGAGTCAAGCAGTGTTAGGGTCAAGAAGTTTGGGGCATAGTGTTGGGCTCTAGTTACAATTGCGCCGATAATGATACACTCTTATACATTTAAATATTTTAATTCATGCAGTCCAAAGGTTTCAAATCATCAACTTTGCTAAGCAAGGGGGAAACACACACCGTTTTGTAAACAAAATTGAATCTATGCTGAAAATTTAGTTACGAAAAAGAACATATCAAACAACAAGAGGACCGTAATGGACTTACATTTAAGAGATTTGCATACTTAATATTGAAGTTTCACAAGAAAGATTGCTTTACGACTTTAGTCCCAGGGCTATTATTTGACATTCTTGGTAAAGGTCGACTAGATGTAGGGTTGCACTAAATAGCACGGGCCCTGGCTTTCTGGTTATAGAAAAGGATTTTTTTTAAGTTTTCTCTATGTTATTGGTCAATGTAAAATGAATGACCCCTTTGGCAGGACCATATCTGACCCCAGAAGTATAATGTGAACAATATTGGTAGAGGTTCTCTGTACGAAACTACGAGCCAAATACCAAATTCCAGGGCCTTCTGGTTTTACAATAGAAGGATTTAAGGTTTCCCAAATATAAATATGTTCTATAAAAGGGTTATCCTTTGGAAGCAAGGAATACACCACAGTACTGAAAAATATGGGGTGTGCATGTTTTCTGGCCCAGACTAGCTAGTTTCGGCCAACTAGGCCTCATCAGTGACCCTCTAATATTTTCAAAATTCCACAATGGATTCACTGATCCCAATGGACAAGTAAATATAAACTACACTATGATGTAAGACTCTGTAAAATAACTGGGCCCAAGGCGATGCCATTTTTTGACCTAAGAGCTATGATTTAATTAATAATCTTGGTAGAAATCCCCAGATGAAGTTATGTACAATATATAAAAGGCCATGGCTTACTGGTTTAAGACAAGAAGCTTTTTTAAAATATGTTTCCTACATAAGTATTTGTGTATTATCTAAATCAAATGTACGCTGCGATTAGACAATGTTTGGTCCCATCACTATAAATTGAAAATCTTGGCTGAGGTCTACTAGTCGAAGTTACATGTTATATATCAAATTCGTGAGCCTTCTGGTTTCAGGCTAGCAAATTTTCAAAGGTTTTCCCTATTTTTGTAGTAAAAAAACAAGTGGGCCTCTTGTGGCTGTGCCATTTTTGCCTCATTGCTATAATTTGAACAATCTCGGCAGAAGTCTACTAGATGAAGGTATGTACCAACAATCAAAGCTCTTCTGGTTTTAGACAAGAAGATTCTAGAGGTTTTCCTATATATGTCTATGTTAAATATGCGGGCCTCGGAGCGGAGACATTTTTGGCCCCATGGCTATAATCTAAACACTCTTGGCAGAAGTCTACTAGAGAAAGGTGTGTACCAAATATCAAAGACCTGGGCCTTCTGGTTATAGAGGAGAATTTTTAAGGATTCACCTAAATAAACAGATGGAAAACATGTCGGTCCCTTGGCCGGGGCATATCCTGCCCCAGGGCTACAATTTGAACATCCTCGGCAGAGAGCTCCTAGACGAAGCTGTGTACTAAAATCAAATACCGACCATTTCTTGCTACAGACAAGAACTATTTTAAAGGCTTTTCCCGTATAAGTGTATGTCAATCATGTGGACTCCGTGAAGGGGCACCGGGGCTAAACTTTGAACAATATTGGAAGATCTCCCAACAGACGAGGTTGTGTTCCAAATATCAAAAGTCTGTACCTTCTAGTTTTAGACAAGAAGTTGTTTCTTATACAGGTCTACGGAAAACAAGTGGGCCACTAGGCGCGGCTAATTTTAGTCCCCAGGTCCAACATTTGAACAAGCTTAGCAGAGGTCAACTAGACAAAGCAGCCTACCAAAGTGGCCCCGTCAAGCGATTTTGGTGCTTATCGCCTATGCGAGCAGTGAATCAAGAGGAACCTTCAGACAGAAAGCCGTATCCCTGGCCCCTCTGAATGGCCGGGCATGTGCAGTTAAAATTTGTCATGACGGAATGCTCGAAAACCCAAATTCGCTTGGCGGGGCTCAAATAGCAATGGCCTTGGTATCTGGTCTCAGACAAGAAGATTTTTAAATCAAACTAGAGCTGTCAGAGGATCTGACTATAGCCCCGCTTCAGCGCTGTCAGAGAAGAAAGTTATTTAAGCTGCAGAGAAAACAGTTATGAACAAGAAATAACTGTTGAAAAGTTTACATTATCTGGAAAAACTCTAAGAGTTGTGAGCCCTTGTCCCTCATTTCAATGAGCATGATACATTACCAGAATGTCCATGTTTATACTAAATTTCATCTTCCATTTTTCAATGTTCAAAGGGTAATAACTCCTAAAGTAGGCAAATCAGAGTCAGGGTTCCTGCGCTCTGCACATTGTCTCATGGTGCTTTACACTTGTGTGAAGTGTCATGAAAATATCTCAAATGGTTTGTGAGTTATGGAACCGACACAGTCAAAATTGCCTTTTTAAATGTTCAAAGGGCAATAACTCCTAAAGTAGGCAAACCAGAGTTATGGTTCCTGCGCTCTGCACATCATCTCAAGGTGCTTTTCATTAATTTGAAGTTTCATGAAAATATCAGAAACGGTTATGGAGCGGACATAGTTAAAATTGCCATTTTTTAATATTCAAAAGCCTATAACTGAAAAAGTAGACAATCCAGAGTTTGGGTTCCTGCGCTCTGCTAACGTAATATGGTGCTTTACATTTTTGTGAAGTTTCATAAAATTATATCAAACGGTTTTTGAGTTATCGAGCAAAGACGGCTAAAATTGATATTTTTCAATATTCAAAGGGAAATAACTCAAAAATTAGGCAATCCAGAGTTATGGTTCCTGCACTCTGCACACCATCTCATGGTGTTTAATGTTTGTGTGAAGTTTCTTGAAAATATGTGAATGGGTTTTAAAGTTATGGAGCGGACACGAAAATTGTTAACAGACACAGACAGACACACAGACAGACACACAGAAAATACGAAAACCAGAGTTATGGTTCTTGCGCTCTGCACATTGTCTCATAGTGCTTAACATTTGTGTGAAGTTTCATGAAATTATCTCAAACGGTTTTCGAGTTATGAAGCGGACACTGTAAAAATTGCCATTTTTCAATGTTCAAAGGGCAATAACTCCAAAAATAAGCAATGCAGAGTTATGGTTCCTGCGCTCTGCATATCGTCTCATAGTGCTTAACATTTGTGTGAAGTTTCCTAAAAATATCTCAAACGGTTTTCGAGTTATGAAGCGGACACAATTAAAATTGCCATTTTTCAATGTTCAAAGGGCAATAACTCCAAAAGTAGGCAATCCACAGTTATAATTCCTTCGCTCTGCACATTGTCTTATGGTGTTTAACATTTGTGTGAAGTTTCATGAAAATATGTTAAGCAGATACAAAGTTATGGAGCCAACACAAATTAACGGAATCACGGAATTACGGAATTACGGAATTACGGAAAATGTTCAAAGGGCAATAACTCCAAAAGTAGGCAATCCACAGTTATAATTCCTTCGCTCTGCACATTGTCTTATGGTGTTTAACATTTGTGTGAAGTTTCATGAAAATATGTTAAGCAGATACAAAGTTATGGAGCCAGCACAAATTAACGGAATCACGGAATTACGGAATGACAGAAGGACATGGCAAATCCAATATAGCCCCACTTTTTCAAAGCGGGGCTATAATAATAAAAATAATCGACCTTAATTATAGATGGTAACACATATAGTACAAGTACTTATCTTCCATGTGGCCTTCTTGTTCTGGGTAGGAACCAGTACTGAGCAATGTGGATAAATAAAAATCAAAAATTAGTTCCTTTAAGAGCAATGAAAACATTCATAAGAAAGAAGATGGGTCATACTACGTACATGTAGTTTCGGCTAATAAAGCCTCACCATTGACCCTGTAATGATCCGGCAAAGAAAACCAGAGGAAACATACTGCAATTTTGCGAATTTCGAATAGGCAGTCGATTCAAAGACTGATATAAATCAAAATGGGGTCAAAATGATTAAAACCTGTCTAGAATATGAGTACGGGGAGAAGTTTTACGGCCGCCACTCTCTTGCTCAAGGAAATAACACTTGACGATTTCGGGGATCGAACCGGCTACCCCTCGATCTTAAATCCGATGCTTACTCACTGCACCAAAGCGCTTAATATCTTTTCACTATACAGGTGTATGTTAAACAAGTAGGCCCCGGGCTATTTTGGGCAAAGGGCTACAGTTTTAACAATTTTCGAAGTTTGTAGATGTTCACTAGATATAGCTCGTATATCAAATATCAAAGACATGGGCCTTCAGGTTTCAGACAAGAAGATTATTAAAGGGTTCTCTTATTTTCTAATTTTCGTAGTCCTGGACAACAGACTTCTGTACGGAATGGAATTCTTTGCACATTTTAGGAGGCCTTAATGCGGAATGAATAAACTAGGGCGAGGATTGGGGTCGCGTTAAATCGATTTAAGACCCCCAGTGGAATTTGTTTCACTGACCGTTCCAATGCGGCTCTATTGCCGCGGTTTATTTTTGTTGTGGTGTGTCTTTGAGTGTGTATATCGCTAATACTGTTTTGCTTTGGATAGCCAATTGTCCATTCTGTGGGAAAGTAACTGTCCTTTTGGCTTTTCGCTATTGCTGTTTCCATAAGAGTCGCAGTTATATCATATTTTTATTTCTTTCCCTTTGGTGTCTTAGATGGGATTCCGCGCTTTTCTTTCTCGTAAGTGTTCTATTCAACTTAATTTTCTCTTTGGGCTCTTTGTGTTGTGCATATGGGAAATGGGTCTCAAGCGCTGGATCTGTTGCTTCCGATGCTCACCGTTCATTGTTAGGGGCAGATAACAGTGTTACAATTTCTGTACCGTTCATTGTAGGGGGAGATAACCGCGTGCCGATTAATATACCGTGAATGACGGCGTTTGTTCATGAGCACGCACGCAGGGCATGCACGCAAGCACGCATTGTTAGTAATGTAATTAATGTAGATTTTGATTAGGCGCAGTTTAAGGTCACAAATAGCATTCGTTATTGGGCGTTTTATTGTATTGAGGGTCCTGATCAGACGCAGCATTGAATTATGCAGTAATGATGGTATTTTACATTTATTTTTTCATTAAAGACTCTGATAAGATGCAACGATAGGTAATAAAGAAATATTGCTAATATACACTTTGATGTGTGAAGACCCTGATCAGACGTCACGTGCGTCTTTATACACTATGTTCTATCGATCATGTTTTTCAGTTATTGATTTGAGGGAGTATCGGTCCAGCATGTAGGACTTGGGCGATTACACTGTACTCGCTCTTGGTTGTCAAAGGCAAGGGAAATGAGAATCCAGCATGAAGGACAAGGGCGATTACACTGTACTCGCTGTTGGTTGTCAAAATTGTACCTTTTACCCGTCATCGGTTGGCAAGGTGATGAGAATCAAGCATGTAGGACTGGGGCGATTACACTGTTCTCGCTGTTGGTTTTCAAAATTGTACCCTTTACTCGTCATCGGTTGGCATGGTGATGAGAATCCAGCATGTAGGACTGGGGCGATTACACTGTACTCGCTGTTGATTGTCAAAAGTTTACCCTTTACTCGTCATCGGTTGGCAAGGTGATGAGAATCCAGCATGTAGGACTGGGGCTATTTCACTGTACTCGCTGTTGGTTTTCAAAATTGTACCCTTTACTCGTCATCGGTTGGCAAGGTGATGAGAATCCAGCATGTAGGACTGGGGAGATTACACTGTACTCGCTGTTGGTTGTCAAAAGTTTACCCTTTACTCGTCATCGGTTGGCAAGGTGATGAGAATCCAGCATGTAGGACTGGGGCTATTACACTGTACTCGCTGTTGGTTGTCAAAATTGTACCCTGTACTCGTCATCGGTTGGCAAGGTGATGAGAATCTAGCATACGCTGCTGGTTGTCAGTTCGTCGAATGAGGCGATGTATTTGTGTCAGAGTACCCTCGAGCGACTCGTTGTTGCTGTGATATTTGCATGACGACAATGCACTTATTTGTTCTGGTTTCTGCTTTGGAGTGCAGATGTGGGTACTCGTTAGAACGGCTTCACACACTGACACGGTTCTAAAGTGTAGGCGCGGTCGGTGCTTTTGGCAGAAGTAGGAAACAATATAAAACCTTTCCACCGTCATTTATAGCCATGTGTTTCGTTAGAAAACATTATAACTGTGGAAGCGCATTTTTAGTTTGCGCACTGGCGGTACTAATAGATGATTTCAATGGTTTAGAAGTAAAATGTTTCCGTATTTATTTGTGTATGTAAACGTCTATGTCTTATATGTCGTAAGCTTATGTCTTAAATGTTGTAAGCTTTTTGGTGCACTGACGAGGTTATATCGGTCCAACCATATTTATTCGACTGCAACATCTTGACGTCTAATGTACGTTGACGTCATAACCGTTGACGTCAAATATACATTGATAAAACGCTCGCTTGCACCACTCCTAGTGATTTGTGTACGGAGGTTTTCTGTGCAATTAGGGGTGGCTTTCATCTTTGTTGTTTGCCAAAGGACAAAACATAATGATTAGATGAAGGCTACACACAACACGCCCAGTTGCGCGGACATGGTATCAAACATCAGAGAGGGAGGTGTGCAGGGATAATTATGAAATACTTGTTATTTTAATACAGCTATATCGTCCTACACCTCATAGGGTAGCTGTAGACAGCTATTACGCCCAACACCCTAAAGGGTAGAGAAAACTAATGCGTTGAGCAGAAGCGAATGCGTTGAGATGGTGACATAACAACGCCTTATACGCATGTGGCATACGTCGACAAAGAAGACTACACGCCAGTGATTTGAACTTATTATGTCCTTGAATAAGAAGGCCTTTCTTGAATGCATATCTGAGAAGTTAACTTCTACGCGATATAACGCGAATAAAGGCTCCATAAGAATCTACGTAATAAGATGACGTCATAATATTAAACTGTTTTGTATCTGTGTACGAGTGTGTGTGTTTTGTTGTTTTGTTTTTTTGTAATTGTTTAAATACCGTTTCGTTGAAATACATACGTATTTACGTATACTTGGGCCTTGTACTTTCTTGCTTAGACCACCCTCGTCTATCCTGACGCACGCTGCCTTTGGCTGTGTGTGAAGCTGAACTTGGCTGTGTGCGAGTTCAACTTCCCGTGCACCGGCAGTCACGGGACGACAAATATTACTCTTACCCGTAATCCGTCTCTTGTGCAGTTACTTGACAATTCTATACTGATGTACTTTATTTCAAAACTGACAATAAAGCCCCTTTGAGCATCTATCCTCCACCAAACATCGAGGTAAGGATCATACAATCCACTGCCATCCTTGTCGGGGGATGATATGCTACCAGTCTGATTGGAAATAGTAATTATTTCTTCTGTAAAACCTAAAACATTTAAACACTGAAAGCACCAAGCTCGAATCTACAGATACAAATTAACCCTTTTTGTACCATATGGAATATTTCACCTTGTATCTATATAGCAGGAGTCCATTTCAAAATTTAGCTGTGCCAGTTTGTGTTTTCTTCAAAACTGATTTGGAAAATGACTGAACTTCTAGCAAACAGTGGAGGCCCTGATCAGACGACGCGTTCTGCGGCGTCTGATCTTGGTCTATACTATTTGCCAGGGTACCCGTTTTGGAGTTTCCGGTACAAAATGGGTTAAAGCATTCGATGGTCCTTTTAGGTAATTGCAGCCACGTATAATCGATTTAATACATTTGTTGACCGTTCCAAGGCGGTTCTTCTGTTGCGGTTTATTTTTGTTATAGTTTGTCTTTGAATGTGTGTATTGCTTAAATCTTTTTTGTTTTGATAGCCAATTGGCCATTTTGTTGGTAGTAGCTGACCTTTTGGCTTTCCACTATCGATGTGTCCGTCAGGGTCTAGTTATTTCATGTTTCTTTCTCTGTGGTGTCTATGGCGGGGGTAGGGGTTAATAGTATCGATTTCATAGCCTTCACTTCTGGTTTGAAAACAAGAGGATACGTGTAACAGGACATCTACCAAAGTACTTGTTTTAGTTTTAAGTGACGATGTAGTTGAACAGTATGAGGTCACAAGAAAGTGGTAGGTGGCGCGCGAGGTACACAAGGTAATGACAGGCCACTCCCAAACAGACTCTTAAGAGACAATGAAGTTGAGCAGTATCAAGGCACGATTAGATGCGCGGATTAGAGGTTTATCTAATTTACAACTACTATGTTGGCATTTACAAGACAGCTGAAGTTCAACGTCTGGCAGTTGAATGTAATGAGATAAAACAAAACAGGTGGAGGTTTATTCACAGGGGAAATTGATTTAACGACTATGAAGTTAAAACCCCTAATGAAGAGTCGGACTAGGGCTGACAATATGGTCTGAATAGTTAGATTCCCTGGAAGCAAAGAACACACCAAATATACGAAAATAGCAGACTCGGTTTTATTGAGTCTGTTCATGACCAATACTGAAATGTGTTACACCGACCACGCCCTCTAGCTCAGGCAGAACTCTATTTTCTAAATGTTTTGAAATGAACTCATCGATCCCAAAGTTGCACTAATAAGTTAATAAAAGATGCGGTTGTCGTATATTATAAGCAGCACACTTAAAATTGACTTTCAGATAAGTAAATCAGAAAGGGTGAATATGTACTTATAACCTAAGACGTCGCTACGTCTTTTTAAAACTAGTGAATAAACGCATTTCTTTCTATTCTCAAAATACTAACTTATTACCTCTTAAGCCCAAGACGTCGTTACGTCATCTTAAACCAGGTATTCAAGAATTTCATAAGAAGTTTGTTTTGGCCCCTGCAGACAAGGTCGCTAACAACGTTGTCGTTGTGTGACGGCTCCACTATGTTAACACGCTTAAGCAGGAGCTTGGTGGTACTAAGGCCTATGAACTTCAGCCTTTAGCTGAAGAGAGAGCTATAGTAGATAAACATGTTTGTCATTCAGCCACCAAGTTTGCAGTGTGTGTTACCGAAGGCCGAGACAGATTCCTACGCTCTACTGGTTACCAAAACTTCATAAAAGACACTACAAAGCACGGTTTATTGCAAATTCTAGCTCTTGCACTACCATTGAACTTTCTAAATTATTAACTTCCTTTCTTACTGCTATTAAAACGCATGTGATTAAATATTGTGATAAAGTCTTTGAAAGATTAGGAAGAAAGCTGTTTTGGTCTATAAAACATTCGAATGAGGTTTTAAATAAATTGAAATTCAGACATTTTCGTGCTTCAAGTCTGTCTACTTACGATTTTTCCACTCTTTACACTACACTTCCTCATAATCTTGTAAAAGAAAAGCTAAATGATTTAATTGAATGGGCTTTTCACAGAGAAGATTCTCTCTATCTTGCATGTAATGTCAGAAATCCATTTTTCACTTCTAAAGAGCATAAGAATTATACACTTTGGTCATGTCAGAAAGTGTGTGATGCCCTCGCCTTTCTACTTGACAATATTTATATTAGATTCGGTACTAAGTTATTTAGACAAATTGTGGGTATTCCGATGGGTACGAATTGCGCACCTCTTGTGGCTGATCTGTTCTTGTATTGTTATGAAAGAGACTTCATGTTGTCGCTTTCCATTGATAACCAATCTGAAATTATTTTAGCTCCACTTCTAGATATTTGGCTGATTTACTAAATATTGATAATACATATTTAAATGGTTTGATCAGTCAGATTTACCCCCCAGAACTTCAGTTAAATAAAGCAAATTCTTCTGATACCGAGGCCCCGTTTTTGGATTTACATCTATCTATTGTAGATGGGTTGGTTTCGTGCAAAATTTATGATAAACGCGATGACTTTGATTTCGAGATTGTAAATTTTCCTTTTTTTGGATGGTGATGTTCCTCGTGCGCCATCCTATGGCGTCAATATTTCGCAATTAATTCGAGTGTGTAGTCATGTAACTGACTTCAACACTCGTAATAAATTATTAACGGCTAAACTTCTTAGTCAGGGTTATCGGTACCATCAACTACGCAAAGCCTTTTCAAAATTTTATAGACCGTCATTCTGTTTTATTTTCAAAATTCAATATTGGACTTAAATCTCTTCTGCAACAAGGTCTATCGGAACCCGAATTTTAAGGTTACTTAGTATATAAATTCAGAAAAATAAATAACCCCAATGACTTCAGCACCCAATTTCGTAAAATCATTTTTCGATATAAAAAGATTGGGTACAACATGAATATTATACGACAGACTGCATGCGTGGTAGTTAACCCAATCACGGTTGACAACTTTGCTTCCCTCTTTAATTGCACGCCGGAGGGTCAGGCCGTAGATTCTATGACAGTTCCAGCGCAAAGGCTTATGTTGATTGGTACCCGATACTCTGTCTCTGGTCGGGCCCATCGGAGTCTAAATGTTGGTTTTCTTTTGCTCCAGCATTTCAGTGGTTTCTTGCTGTCGAGTCCTCACCGTTGATTCATCCCTGTGGTTGGTTATTTTTTGTGTTCACGGAGATGCTGCACTGATGAGTTAGGAGGCCTTCATGCGGACTGAACATGTGGGTACCTGATACTCTGTCTCAGGTTGGGCCCATCAGAGTCTAAATGTTGGTTTTCTTTTGCTCCAGCGTTTCAGTGGTTTCTTGCTGTCGAGTCCTCATCGTTGTTTCATCTTTGTGGTTGATGCATTTTTGTGTTCACGGAGATGTTGCACTGATGAGTTAGGAGACCTTCATGCGGACCGAACAAACTGTTTGTCTTAATCGCGTCGGAAGTAAGGGCGAGGATTGTGGCCACGTTAAAATCGATTTAAGCCCCCCCCCCCACCACCCACCTAATGGAATTCCCGCTGACCGTTCCAAGGCGGTTCTTCTGTGGCGGTATATTTTTGTTATGCTTTGTCTTTGGGTGTTTGTGTCACTTATATTATTTTATTTCGGATAGCCTATTGATCATTTTGTGGGAAAGTAACAGTCCTTTTGGCTTTCCGCTATTGATGTTTCCATTAGGGTCTGTTGTTTCACAGGGAGCTGTGGGTTAATTGTATCGATTCCTGATCATTGCCTCCACTTACATAATGTACTATGTGCTTAACACGTTTATCCTATTTATTAAATAAGGGGCACGTGTTTCAAAATCTTTAAGAGACCCTTAAGAGGAAAGTCGTATGAACAACGCAGGTAGCTTATACATTCTTATTCGATTTACCACTAGCACCAAACTATGATAAATTATTGTAAAACCATTCGATATACTCAAAAGATTTACTGTCAATCTCCAGGTAATATTGTTTTGACTTATCCAAAAACTATTCAAATGACATTTTTAGGTTCCTTAATACAGTTATTTCACTACATTAGACGTACTGAAAAAAAAAAAACATATTTTCAAATAATAACCCTAAGAGATTTCTCATCAGATGGTAGTGCATGTAAATGTAAGAATATGAAAGCAAACAATTTTTATTCGAAAGTCACTGTTTCAGTAGTTTATTGCATTTTTCCTCGGTTTAGCAAAAAAGATATCTTAATCCACAGAACCAGAATCCGGGAAATACTATCATAGGAATGAGGCTCAAGGTTGCCTTGATGTACTGCAACAGATGAATTGTTTCAAGTAAAATACATAAATAGCATTGAAAATTAATGATTCCCAAAAATTACAAAATGTAATTATCTCCCCTGGTACTATTTTTAAATTTAGTGTGTGGTAGCAAAAAAATGATCAGTTCTGCCAATTTGGCAACAAGCTCATTGATTGGTGAGGTCTTAAAATCTTTTGTATTTAGCTTGTAAATGATTGCCCTTCTTCGGTGCTTTTTTCCATACTAAATTACATCATTCAATTTCATTCATACAATTGATAACAATTTATGAAATCACTGCACCAAAGTTTCACTTCGTTAGTCATTGTGCTAACAGGATGGGTGTTTTGATGCTGGAATTAAAACAGACACAAAACAAATGAAATTAAGATGAAAACAGTTGATTCCGAGATTTAAACTGAAAGGCTGAAAGAAGCCTGTTCAGCGCCATAAACTTTGTCCAAAAGGCTTCTGATCTCTTTCCATAACTGCACTGGCATATAAATGATTTATGATGCAATATAAAAATTATTAATTAGTCTGCAGTCTGTTTGACCCAGTCACGATCAGATATTATGCTTTCGCATTGCTGGGTCGAGGTTCAGCGTTTATATATATTTCACAATTAATTCGATTTGCCAGAGTGTGTAGTCATGTAACTGACTTCAACACTTGTAATAAATTGTTAACGGCTAAACTTCTTAATCAGGGTTATCGGTACCATAAACTACGCAAAGCCTTTTCAAAATTTTATGGACGGCATTCTGATTTAATTTCAAAATTCAATACTGGGCTTAAATTTGTCTTCTGTAACTTCAGTTAATCTCAAAGGAGCAGGCAATACCAATGTTTTGGGGAGTAGTCTTCGTATAAGACTATCTCCTCCCAACTCGCCCATCCTTCGAAAATATACTAATCCGTGGAAAAGAAGTGGAATGTATCCTAGTATTTCTAAGTGCAATGCCAAGAGGTGCAGATGTTGTTCGCATTTAAGCACTGCGTCTACCGTTACTTCATCTGTAAACGGTAGACGCTTCTCTGTAGTTAACATGTCTGATTTGACATGACAGTCTACAGATTTAATTTATCTAATTACTTGACGTGCTGCAAACTGTAATATGCAGTACGTCGGTCAAACTAACCGCATGCTTAAAACTAGATTGAACGAGCATTATCGTAGAATGAGTAAGCCTTAGAAAACTGACACTTTCTTGTACTGTCACTTTCGACGTACATGTCATTCTGTAAATAACATTATTATACAACCAGTGGAAAAACTTTATTACGATGCAAATTCTACATCTAGATTCAAAATAATCAAAAGACATGAAGCTGAACTGAAATGGATAAAATTTTTACAGACCCCTTTTCCACTGGGATTTAATGACAACATTTATCATGAGGGTAATATTTCCAGAATGCCGGACTTTGATATTTTCTCACTCCTGGAATGTCGAAAACGCTGAACTAGATCTCACGGCACCAGGAAAAATGGTAACTTTAAACGTAAATCACGTGCGTTTAAACGAAACAATACTAGACTGAAGTGACTGTCAATTATATTATTAAATCATGGACGCCACTCTATGCTTTCATTTTTAAGTTCATTACCCGTTTCTGTTTTACGTCATCTGGACACCGAGGCGAATAAATTCTACGATAGTTCTCATCAGTTATATGATGCGGCTCTCTTAACTAGAGGCTATACTCAGCATACTCTCCGTCCTTACATTGATTCTGAAATTAATCATAAACGTCATTTCTTCAAAATATCCTTCATTAATAAGGGTATGGATTTTATAGATTTGCCCAGTATCTTCCACTGAGAGATCGGTGCTTTCATCCATTCCTGCTAATTTTCAAAATACTGAAACACCTATAATTTGCTATAAATATAACAAACCTGTTAGATCTATCATTTTTAATTTCAATAAACTTGTTTCAGATCTTGATATTGATACTAATACTCCTGATTCATGTGATTGTAAAAACTCAAAGTATTGCTATCCTGCTGCTGGTCATGTAATTACTGGCAATTTGAAAATTATTCCTGATTCTAGGATAAGGAATATAATTTCTAAAGGACCGAAATATCGGTTTCCTTCTAAAATTGATTTCAGTAAATGTAGAGATGAAATCGCTGCTTCCTTGAATGAATTCGGTAATCGATGGTGTAAGCGAGAGTATGTTGAGTATAAAGCCCTAAAGGACTGGAAACTTAGCATTTTAAGACTAGTGAATAAACGCATTTCTTTCTATTCTCAAAATACTAACTTATTACCTCCTAAGCCCAAGACGTCTTTACGTCATCTTAAACTAGGTATTCAAGAATTTCATAAGAAGTTTGTTTTGGCCCCTGCAGACAAGGCCGCTATCAACGTCGTCGTTGTGTGACGGCTCCACTATGTTAACACGCTTAAGCAGGAGCTTGGTGGTACTAAGGCCTATGAACTTCAGCCTTTGGCTGAAGAGAGAGCTATAGTAGATAAACATGTTTGTCTTTCAGCCACCAAGTTTGCTGTTTGTGTTAACGAAGGCCAAGACAAGCTTCCTACGCTATACTGGTTACCAAAACTTCATAAAAAACATTACAAAGCACGGTTTATTGCAAATTCAAGTTCTTGCACTACCACTGAACTTTCTAAATTATTAACTTCCTGTCTTACTGCTATTAAAACGCATGTTATTAAATATTGTGATAAAGTCTTTGAAAGATCAGGAAGAAATCTGTTTTGGTCTATAAAAAATTCGAATGAGGTTTTAAATAAATTGAAATCTAGACAGTTTCGTGCTTCTAGTCTGTCTACCTACGATTTTTCCACTCTTTACACTACACTTCCTCATAATCTTATAAAAGAAAAGCTTAATGATTTAATTGAATGAACTTTTCACAGAGAAGATTCTCTCTATCTTGCATGTAATGTCAGAAATGCATTTTTCACTTCTAAAGAGCATAAGAATTATACACTTTGGTCATGTCAGAAAGTGTGTGATGCCCTCACCTTTCTACTTGACAATATTTATTTTAGATTCGGTACTAAGTTATTTAGACAAATTGTGGGTATTCCGATGGGTACTAATTGCGCACCTCTTGTGGCTGATCTGTTCTTGTATTGTTATGAAAGAGACTTCATTTTGTCGCTTTCCATTGATAACCAATCTGAAATTATTGAAGCTTTTAGCTCTACTTCTAGATATTTAGATGATTTATTAAATATTGATAATACCTATTTTGATGGTTTGATCAGTCAGATTTACCCCCTAGAACTTCAGTTAAATAAAGCAAATTCTTCTGATACCGAGGCCCCGTTTTTGGATTTACATCTATCTATTGTAGATGGATTTGTTTCGTGCAAAATTTATAATAAACGCGATGACTTTGATTTTGAGATTGTAAATTTTCCTTTTTTGGATGGTGTATTCCTCGTGCGCCATCCTATGGCGTTTATATTTCGCAATTAATTCGATTTGCTAGAGTGTTTAGTCATGTAACTGACTTCAACACTCGTAATAAATTATTAACGGCTAAACTTCTTAATCAGGGTTATCGGTACCATAAACTACGCAAAGCCTTTTCAAAATTTTATAGACGCCATTCTGATTTAATTTCAAAATCCAATATTGGACTTAAATCTCTTCTGCAACAAGGTCTATCGGAACCCGAATTTTATGGTGACTTAGTATATAAATTCAGAAAAATATATAACCGCAATGACTTCAGCACCCAATTTCGTAAAATCATTCTTCGATATAAAAAGATTGGGTACAACATGGATATTATACGACAGACTGCATGCATGGTAGTTAACCCAATCACGGTTGGCAACTTTGCTTCCCTCTTTAATTGCACGCCGGTGGGTCAGGCCTCAGATTCTATGACGGCTCCAACGTAAAGGCTTATTGAAAATTAAAGAGATAATGTTGGTTGGTGCCTGATGCTCTGTCTCTGGTCGGGCTCATCGGAGTCTAACTGTTGGTTTTCTTTTGCTCCAGCATTTCAGTGGTTTCTTGCTGTCGAGTCCTCACCGTTGTCTCACCTCTGTGGTTCTTTGATTTCTGTGTTCACGGAGATGTTGCACTGATGAGTTAGGAGGCCTTCATGCGGACTGAACAAATTATTTGTCTAAATCGCGACGGAAGTAAGGGCGAGGATTGTGGCCACGTAAAATCGATTTAAGCCCCCAAGTGGAAATCTTCCACTGACCGTTCCAAGGCGGCTCTTCTGTGGCGATTTATTTATGTTGTTGTTCGTTACTTACTGTGTGTATCACTTGTGTCTTTTAATTTTGGATGGCCATATGGCCATTTTGTGGGAAAGTAACTGTCCATATGGCCTTCCTTTGTTTAGGTTTCCATTATGGTCTGGTCGCTTTATGTTTGTATTTCTTTCCCTTTGGTGTCTTTTATGGATGGAGTAAGTTAATTGTATCAATTCCTGATCTTTGTTTTACTTCTACTTTTTAAATCTCTTTTGCAACATGGTCCATCGGAACCCGAATTTTATGGTGACTAAGTATATAAATTTAGAATAATCTATAACCACAATGACTTCAGCACACAATTTCGTAAAATCATTCTTCGATATAAAAAGAGTGGGTACAACATAAATGTTATACGACAGACTGCATGCATGGTAGTTGACCCAATCGCGGTTGACAACTTTGCTTCCCTCTTTAATTACACGCCGGTGGGTCAGTAAGATTGGCAAAAAAGCGGGAACTACTCATATTACCCTGGACGGCGGGAAAGACAAGGAATTCCCGGAAAAGACAGGGAACTCCCGGGAAATACTGGGAAATATATATTTACATAGGTAGTACCACTTGAAACTGCTTGGTATACCCCAACTACCTAGCTATTCGAAAGCAAAATTATTTCAAGTTCAGGTAGGGCTTAAAAATTCCACTTGTCTGATTGCAATAACAAAAAAATGACTAGTAAAAAGTTTTTCTAGTCCTTGCGGCATTTACCAAAGTTACATGCACTTAGTGATGTCGGACAGGTGAAATTTTGAAGAATTTTCCAGCCCTTTGTATATTGAATAACTTGATATAGAATATATATTATTTCTCTTCCAATGTGGTACTAAAATATTAGTTTTTAACTTCTATCTATTTCCCTATTGACTTGTAAATACATGTACATGTAGTTTTAATACTTAGGTGAGTATCTGTAGATGATTAAAGAAACCTTCTATGCTTAAATTCACTATGTTCTTTTAATACCTGTATTAAACAAACAATTAAATAATCAAACCTTTTAGCTTTAGGAGTATCTTGCAAATAAACCTTTTCAAGTGTAAACAACCTTAAAATTCAAAAATCCAAAGAGCTGTTGAAAATCTAAAAAATAATGAGCATACAAAACATGAACAATGTAGTTCCAATGGCAAACTCTATTAAAGGAGCTAACTGATTCTGATCTGGGTCTGCACTGTTTGCCCGGACATGTCTGTCCCAAATATTAGGATCATTATGATATTCTATCTTCTAAAGCATATGAGTGATTTTAAATAACACTACACCCTATATTATGACAGATCACTTTATAGTTATGCTTGTGTTTGGTTGAGTAAAAGCAGACTTATGACATGTATTTATGGGGAGGCATATTGCAAAATAGCTAACTGTTAATTATTTCAAATAAATTACACAAATATTAAATGTTTTTCTATTAAATAATAAAACACAAATCATATTTCCCAGTATTTCCCACTTTTGGTGAAATTTGGAGTATTTCCCAGGACGGTAATTGCCGGTAAATACCAGTGGGAATTCCCACCACCGGTATTTACCAACCTTGTCCGTCAGGCGTCAGATTCTATGACGATTCCAACGTAAAGGCTTATGTTAGTTGGTACCTGGTGCTCTGTCTCTGGTCGGGCCCATTGGAGTCTAACTGTTGGTTTTCGTTTGCTGCAGCATTTCTGTTGTTTCTTGCTGACGAGTCCTCACCGTTGTTTCATCTCTGTGGTTGTTTGATTTTTGTGTTCACGGAGGTGTTGCACTGGTGAGTTGGGAGGCCCTCATGTGGACTGAACAAATTATTTGTCTTAATCGCGTCGGAAGTAATGGCGATGATTGTGGCCACGTAAAATCGATTTAGGCCCCCCCCCACCCCCCAGTGGAATTCGTTTCCGCTAACCGTTCAAAGGCGGTTCTTCTGTCGCGGTTTATTTTTGTTATGGTTTGTCTTTGGGTGTTTGTGTCGCTTATATTATTTTAATTTGGATAGCCTTTTGGTCATTTTGTTGGAAAGTTACTGTCATTTTGGCTTTCCGTTGTTGGTGTTTCCGTTGGGGTCTGTTCATGTTTGTTTTTCTTTCCCTTTGGTGTCTCTGATGGGAGCTGTGGGTTAATTGTATCGATTCCTGATCATTGCCTCCACTTCTATATATGATGACTAACTCTGGCTTAAAGCTAGAATAAGTTTGTCGGAGCCGGAACTTTATCTCTTGCTTTGTCCAACTGGCTGCAACTGTTGATATTCTTTTGCGACAGTGTTCCTGTGGTGATGTGTGCAGCACCGGATGTCTCAACGCATTTTACTGTCGAGTCCTCATCTTTTGGTCAACTTGGCATTAATTGTGACTTCATGGCCAACCCAATTGATTCACTGAGTTAGGAATCCTTCGCAGAGAACGAAAAAATACATGTTTGAACCATAGTGAAAGTGAGGGTGAGGGTTAGGATTCCGTAAAGTATACTTAAGGCCACCAGTAATTTTACTGACCGTTCCAAGTCGGTGCATTCTCTGTGGTTCCTTCCTGTTTTTATTGGAGCTCTGATACTTTCCCTTATTATGAATTTTGTTCTGTTGGTGATTCTGATTCTTCCCCTTTTCAGTTGTTTATCTTAGTTAAGCTTGTCCTTCCTGTTAACTGTTAGTTATGTTGGTGATTCTGATTCTACAACCCCCACCCCTCCCATTATATAGTAGAAGCCGGTGGCTCGAACCCCTTTGGGACCATGGCAATTTGTTCGAGACAGCGGTAGTTCGAGCCAATGTTGCATACTTCCAAAAAACATAACGGAGGTACTTTTGGACATTTTTTCGGTGTTATGTAACACAAATGTATGCTGTGTGTGCTCATTAGAATTGCCTCAATGAGGCGATTCTAATGAGTACACACAGCATACATTTTCAAGATAACAGTCAAAAATCTCCTTAATTATCCCACACTTTTTCTTATGCAGAGGAATTCCCTAGGGACCCAACCATGGTAAACGAGCAATCGGTGTTCGAGCCATCGAAGTTCGACTGTATATGTTGTTCTATTTAATTACATTTGTATGGACATCTCATGTTACCAGAAAGCCTGAGGAACGTTTACCAAAGAAAATTCTCTATGGAGAACTAGACATGGGCAAACGCTCCCAAGGCGATCAGAAGAAGCGCTACAAGGACACCCACAAAGCCTCGCTCAGGGACTTCAACATTCCAACAGAGTCTTTGGAACTTATTGCACAGGACAGAGCAAAGTGGCGGGGTCTCATCAGAAGGGGTGCCAATGAATGCATTTTATAATAGTTCACTCATTTTTACCATTGGACACATTATGCCGTTTCTTGCGACTAGTCTCCCTTTGCATCAATTGTTAAAAACAGTTTCAGGAAAAAAAAAAAAAAAAGAAAAAATATCATCAATATGTCGTCTGCTGAATTCTGCAATGTGGTAACTGTTAGAATAAGAAAAGCCGTGTCTCATTTTAGCAAACAATGATGGGTACGTCTCATGAGAAAGTAGTTAGAGATCGAGCAATACTGGCACAGCATCGTGACAATAAGGCCGTGAACTGAACATCCCTCTAACCCCCACCACCAACTTTATATGAAGAAAACTGAAATTTACTTGGAGGTTATACATTATTTTTCTTATTTCTGCTCATTGACATATATTGCAGGTACTCGTTAGAACCGCCTCAATGAGGCGGTTCTAACGAGCACCCACAATCTATGTTTATAGGTAGTATTAATAAGTAAACATATCTCAAATGGCATTGGAAAAGTAGCCATTTTTTAGATATGAAAGAACGTACTATGTCACACGGGTATGTTGAAATGGATTTTTCGTTTTCATCTTCGAATTGACATACCTTGGCATATACTATGAGTGCACCAATCAAATACAACCAGCGGGTCTGTTGTGAAGCATCCGGGCTTTGTGTATCTTGCTTCAGTTAAATGAAAATTTCGACAGTAATTTTTGGCTTTGCTGGCACTTTCGTCATCGGGAAAATCTTCTCTTTGATCATGTCTATGGGGAAACTGATCAATCCAAGCTTGGCAGGTTTTTCCATGATTTGTAACAGAAACTTTTCCTTGGTATAAACTATTCTGAAGTGCATCTATACAGTCAAGTTTAACTGTTAACAAGAATGTGACAGCCATTACGATAACTCACCTATACAAACACATCATAAATTTTACCGCCGAAACAAAGAAAATTTTAAGATGAAAAATTGTGAATTTTTTCTTACTTCTGCTCTAAATATAAATTATGGGTACACGTTAGAACCGACTCGATAAGGCGGTTCTAACGAGTACCGACAATCTATATTTTACAGCAGAAATTAGAAAAATAAGGTTTACCCCTTTATACCCCAGTTTTACTATATAAAAGTGGGGTTTAATGGGGACAGAATTATATAGGTATATTTTCGTGATGAATACAAGGACAAGGCCTGATATACTTGCAGAATATGCGGGATGTGGTGCTGTCAGTTTTAATGACCGATTGCACGAGTTTTCTTGCTTTGTTCCGGCTTTGACTCATTTCTCTGAAATATGAGTCCACGAAAAAAATTAGTCCAGCTAGTTTTCAGTTTGGTGTGCAGTTTCGCTCAAACCAGACAATTAGATAAATTTTATCGCGCATATTTTATACATGTATTGGTTTAAGTTTGAGCGCGTGAGTGTTTTGAGATTTACGTCTCACCAACAGCTAAGTTCATACGGAGACGGGACCTCGGTTTAAAAACTCACTGAAAGTCTGGAGAAGCCCGGGATCGATCCTGCGACTGATTTAAGTTTGCATATACCTTTAATAATCATTAGACGTTTGACTCCTGACTCTTTTAGCTAAAATAACGGCTGTATTAATTCTGATAGGAGTTTTTGATCAGTTTAAGTTCATTGACATGATGGCAAACAGTGTATATGTAGCCTGGTAAGCTACCCGTTACGTGCCGTCTCAGCTGGATTTGCAAGGTTTGCACCGGTCGACAGGGTTGAAAGGGGTTAATTATTGTCAATAAGATTTGGCTAACAACACTTTACTGACGGACAACGAAAAAAAAAAGTATTCCAACCGCCTTGGCGAGGTCTAATTTCAGAATATGTAAGTTGTCTAGTTTATTCTCATTACGAAAACACGCCAATACAAATACATTGGAACCTTTGTCGTTGAAAAAGTGAAAATTTTTAGATGAATAATTGTGATAATTTTCTTATTTCTGCTCCAAATATAGATTGTGGGTACTCGTTAGAATCGCCCAATTGAGGCGGTTCTAACGAATACCCACAATGTCTATTTCAGAGCAGAAATAAGAAAACTAAGGTTTACCCCTGCAAACCCCAGTTTTACTATATAAAAATTGGGTTCAATGGGGTCAAATTTATATAGGCACGTTTTTCGTGATGTGTAACTTGTGAGCTTTAAATCAAGTTCCGTACCTTAAGCAAACAGTGAAGACACCCACCACGCGGCACTCTCTAGCCTTTGGTCAGAGTCTTTCAAAAAACATTAAACCTTCCAAATGTCACAGAAATGAGACGATTGACATAAATGGGTACTATGTTTAATTCAATACCAGGAAGGCTTCCCCAGTCTTTGAAGTTAAAAATAAACTATTTAAAGACGCTATCTGTTAATTGTGTTTGAGTAATCCCGAAATTTGGTTTAAACATGTTTATATCTGATCAATCGATTGACACGCATATGATATTTACCTACAGTGGCACATTAGATGGGATTGGAATGGAAGCATCATCTTACCTGATATCGAAGTGTAAAGTATACAACATTGGCAGTTCTAGTGGTAACTGAATGTATGCTGGTTGGGTAGGGGTGTCGGGGTTGTACTGAGGCGGAGCCTGATGTGCATACAATTCTATCACGTTTCGTCTCCCCGGAAGATTAATTAATTGTGCTTATGTGTATGAATGTATGAATGCTCATAGTGAATGCGAAGATGCGAAGATTACTACATGATATGATTTCCTGTTGATGAAGTTATATATATATATATATATATATATATATATATATATATATATATATATATATATATATATATATATATATATATATATATATATATATATATATATATATATATATATATATATATATATATATATATATATATATATATATTATATATATATATATGTATAATATATATATGTATACGGTACTGATATATCGAATTTCTTGTCATTGTGTTTGGGAGAAAAAGAAAAAGAAAGTAGTGTTAACAGCAGGAAACAATTAAGCACATAATCATTTAAATCTTTTAGATTCTCGAATGAACATTTGCACTTGTGAGGCTATTCTGCTGTTCGCATCATTTGATAGGGAAAAGTCACCAAATAGCAGCACATCTACTGATACGTGGCATATTTGGGAGATATTATTTAGCATTTCGGTTCGTTGAAGGTGATACCTACGGCACTGCAAAAATTAATGCTCAGCTGTTTCGATATCGCCGCATGCACAAAGTGGTGAATCTATAAGTTAGATATGATTGTTGAGATAACTGCATTTAGTACGAAGGCCAGTGTGCTGACTATATCCGAAATAATAGTACTTCGGTATGCTAGCGCTGTGTTGGTTTATCTGTGCTTTGAAAGATAGAAGAGTAGTCGAGTTTCTCTGTGGTTTGGGAAGGGTGTTTCATTTTCTAATTGTGGATGGTAGAAAAAAATTGTAGCATTGGGTAGTTCTTGTGTTAATTGTTATGATGGTGTTTGCATTTCTAAGGTTGTAGCGAGTAGTTTCAGTAGTCGAGGGAATAAGGATTGGTAGATAGAGTGGCGTCAAATGATTTACCATTTTGTAGTAGAGATGTAGATTTCTTTTCTTCTAGTTTCTAATGTCTTTCAACCTATTTTGCTGTACAGATTTTCTACTGAAACTAATTTTGTCGTCCCAGTTGCTATTCTGGCCGCTTCGAATTAAAACATTTCCATTTCATCATTTTCATACCGGGTACAGTTATCCCAAATCTCATTGCCATCTTCAAGTATCGGTCTATTGAAAACCGTATGTATTTCAAGTGATTTTCTATCTAGCTGAAACTTAGGTTTACGCATTTAATAAATCCGTTTCCATGCTTTTTCTTTAATATAAGTTACCTATGTTGGCCATGAGCCGTCATTACTAATTTAAAAGTAAAGTCCAAGGTGTTTATGGTTTTCAACTTCCTAGATTGGTTGATTTAACATGTGTAGTGGTAGATGTACTGGTGTTATTAGTTGCGAGATATTAAAAGAGTTTCTGTCTTAATAGGATTGAAGATGACTAGCCAGTTTTCAGACCATTTAGTGATTTTTTCAAGGTCTGATTTATGAGTTTGCACTGCTGGTTCAGGGTTTTCAACTACAATAAAATACACTTGTGTCATCAGCAAAAAGTCTTATATTTGATTGAATATCTTTAACTATGTCATTAATATATAAAAGAACTAAAAGCGAACTGAGTATGGATCCATGTGGCACTCCCGCGTGAATGTAGTTCCAGTTCGACTGTGTGCCAGGAAGGATTACCCACTGTCTTTTGTCGGTTAAATAACTTTGAAACCAGGATAGGAGACTACCAGAGATAACTGCTGTTCTTAGTTTACAAAGAAGGCCTTTATTCCAGACACGGTCGAATGCCTTGCTAAATTCACAAAATACTACATATATTTCTTTACCTGAATCGATAGGTTGACACAACTTATCATAGAGGAAGGTAAATTGGTTTGTAGTTGAGTCAGATTGCAGGGGTGTGCAGACACCATTACTATTTAAGTGGTTGTACAGATATTTGAAGATTATACGTTCTGGAACTTTCTCCAAGCAACTTAAGAGAGAGATAGGTAGGCAGTATGTAACAGAAGCTGGATCTCCACCCTTGAATATTTGAAGATTATAAGAGTGAATGAGTGTTTCACTTTTACGTCCCACCAACAGCTAAGGTCATACGGAGACGGGACCTCGGTTTAAAGACTCATCCGAAGTCTGGAGAAGCCCGGGATCGAACCTGCGACCCCTGGTTTACTAGGCGAGTAGCGTAACCACTCGACCACGGGGGCTTCTAGAAGTTTATAAGAATCTTATATGGGTGTGAGGGGTGGATGGAAACATACGTCGCAAAGGTCACTGTCCGGCATCACGAGGCCTGCGGAGTAATGCCGGACAGTGATTACGAAGGATGGATTTTCTATCCACCCCTAACACCCATGTAGGATTCTTTTTCTTGCATACCTTCCAGCTCTTAGCGCGGATTTTTAATGCTGCAGTCATTTCGGGTATCGACGGCCGCCATATTGCGATGACTCTACAGGAATGTTTAGTGACGTCACGTAATTTTCAATGACGTCAACCTTAGCGACGGTGCATATGAGGTTGTATTCAACCAGTGCATTTATCAAACTCTCGAGAATATTCGATTTTGGGTAAGAACAGCAGGGTTAGAACAGAATTTCTATCCCAAACTAAAACTATGGATTTCCTTATCCAGTGTGCAAGAAATGAGCGTCTTTCCATGTATCGGGAAATATCCAAAGTCGTATGGATTGGTTAATCATAGAATATGGGGGAATGATAAGTAGTGTGCAATCTCTCGTAACGTACGATTGTTAATGACATCCGATCCAACAGGTCTATCAAGAGGAAGAGACTTTAAGACGGATTCTGCCTCAAGGGGCATAATTATAAGAGTGGACAAAAATCTATTGACATAACACGCAATATTTGGTACACGGGCATTCTCTTCATTTTCCATTTGTCAAGGGCTCTAAAACGCATGTCCACTTCTCCGTCTCTTCCAAATGTCTATACAAGAAGCCAATCAAATGACATTACGTTGCATCAACGTTGGCAATTTAAATAGGGATGGTTTATACTAAAACTGTTTCACGGTTAGCTAGACGGTAATAGTTGTGAACTGTCCTACTTATATCAAATGAAGGAGGACAATGACCATGGAAACTATTTCATTATTAATGTCCAACATTACGAAAACACGCCTATACAAATACAGTGTAAACTTTACCACAGAAAAAAAACTAAATTTTTAAGATGAAAAATTGTGATATTTTTTTATTTCTGCTCAATATATAGATTGTGGGTTGCACTCACAATATATATTTTAGAGCAGAAATAAGAAAAATAAGGTTTACCCCTGTAAACCCCAGTTTTACTATATAAATGTTGGGGCCCATCGGAGTCTAACTGTTGGTTTTCTTTTGCTCCAGCATTTCAGTGGTTTCTTGCTGTCGAGTCCTCACCGTTGTCTCACCTCTGTGGTTCTTTGATTATTTGTGCTCACGGAGATGTTGCACTGATGAGTTAGGAGGCCTTCATGCGGACTGAACAAATTATTTGTCTAAATCGCGACGGAAGTAAGGGCGAGGATTGTGGCCACGTAAAATCGATTTAAGCCCCCAGTGGAAATCTTTCACCCGACCGTTCCAAGGCGGTTCTTCTGTGGCGGTTTATTAATGTTGTTGTTTGTTACTTACTGTGTTTATCACTTCTGTCTTTTTATTTCGGATGGCCATATGGCCATTTTGTGGCAAAGTAACTGTCCTTAAGGCCTTCCTTAGTTTAGGTTTTTATTATGGTCTGGTCGCTTCATGTTTGTGTTTCTTTCCCTTTGGTGTCTTTGATGGGTGGAGTAAGTTAATTGTATCGATTCCTGATCTTTGTTTTACTTCTACTTTTCAAGGCGGTCAAAATTATATAGGTATTTCCTGATGAGGACGAATGTTGCGGTCCAGTCGAGGAGCGCATCCGCAACCACAGTTCGCACATGTATCTGACTATATGGAGTCTGAAAAAATATACACTTTGCGTCATGAAATTATATCTAACCACTTATAGTAACAAGGGCCTTTGGAAATTCAAGATTAATATTCCAGGACAATTTGTCAGAAAAGACAGTACCAAGGGATAGGATGCTTTAAAATTGTTCGTAGGACGCGAAAAATAGTAATTTCAGAGATTAAAAAATAACACGTTTTGTAGCTTGGAAGCGACTTCTCTGGTCTAGTGGGTGGATACGAGCGCTGACTTTTAGATATGAAACCTCTCATTGCCCTGAGTTGGAAACAAGTGTAACGATGAATATATGCTAATCACCTCTACCCGGCCGAGGATCGAACCCAGTCCGCCGGTGTGACAGGCCAACCCTCTTCGTTATGCCGGCTCTTTAATTGCACGCCGGTGGGAGAGGCCTCAGATTCTATGGCGGTTCCAGCTTAAAGGCTTATGTTGGTTGGTACCCCATGCTCTGTCTCTGGTCGGGTCCATCGGAGTCTAACGGTTGGTTTTCTTTTGCTCAAGCATTTCAGTGGTTTCTTGCTGTCGAGTCCACACCGTTGTTTCATCTCTGTGGTTTTTGATTTTTGTGTTCACGGAAATGTTGCACTGATGAGTTAGTAAGCCTTCATGCGGACTGAACAAATTATTTGTCTTAATCGTGACGGAACGTAAAATCGATTTTAGCTACCCCCCCCCCCCCCCGCCCCCTCCCCTCAGTGGAACTCGTTTCCGCTGACCGTTCCAAAGCGGTTCTTCTGTCGTGGTTTATTTTTGTTATGGTTTGCCTTTGGGTGTTTGTGTCGCTTATATTATTTATTTTGATAGCCTATTGCCCATTTTGTGGGAAAGTACTGTTCTTTTGTCTTTCTGCTATTGATGTTTCCATTAGGGTCTGTTGTTTCATGTGTTTCTTTCCTTCTGTTGTCTCTGACCGGAGCTTTGGGTTAATTGTATCGGTGACTGGCTCTGAGCCATCTTATCGGGATATATGCTTCTAACCGTTCAGCTAGATCCCCTATTTAGTAGAATGGACGTGCCCAACTTCAGTGATGGAAGAGTGCATTCCAGAAACTCAATGGTGAATGGGTTTGAGGGTAAATAAATCAAAGCACTGACAACACTGGCCTATTGTCATGAACGAGGACTTGGACTGTTTCGATTAAGTTCTTGTACCATATGCAAACAGTGGCGACCCTTATCAGATGCCGTGCTCTGTGGCGTGTGATCTGGGTCTTTATTATATACCCAGAAAATGTCCCGTTTACTTTCTACAGAAGTTACCGGTCAATATTTTTCCATTTTGCCCGTAGTCAAGTTCATACTGCCGGTAGATAAGCAGTCTCGTGCATAATAGAACTACTTTCAAATTTGTCCATTTCGATACTAAAAATCGGCAGCCATCTTGTCGTGCGTATCGACTGATAGAACGTAAAACAAAACGAATATAGGTTCATACAAAGTGCATAGACCGCATTTTATGCTGCCAGATATTACCTACCTGCAATCTGTTTAGATTTTCAATACTTTCTTCTAAGAAATCAGGAGCATTTTGAAAGAAATATAATCGTCGCTTCGGAAAAAATGGCGTCTTGTGTTGGGAAACGTCAATGTTTTTAATGACGTCACATCCACCAACATTAACGTCGTCTTCACTTTGGCGGCGTTGGGCGTGGGTTTTCAACGTGAAGGGAGGCACTTAACGACCTTCATTATTTTCCATTTCAAACCACTTAAAGGTGTATAATTTGATTTTACGTTCAGAAATTCATACCAGGCAATCCTGAATTCTAGCCGACATTTTGAATTTTGGGTATATAATAAAAAGGTTATTGACTTTATAATGTGAAATATTCGGCACTCGTTCATATTGCGAAGACGCACTCGCAAGCTCGTGCGGCCTTCACCATATGAACTCGTGCCGAATATTTCACAATATAAAGTCAATAACCTATAAACACTATTTGCCAAACCCAACACATGATTTCAGTCTTCATGTACGCAACACCCTGACCTCATAGTGGAACAAACAAAACGGCTATTTTTGGTCGATTGTTTGTCAGTTACTGAGCAGAAAAGCCCGTCAGTGCTTAAGTCCGCGTGTCTATCACTGACTTGTCGGAATAACTCTTTTGATAGAAAATTGCCGCAGTGACTGAGAACACAGTGTTGCGTAAGAGGGTTAGCTTAGACTCATAGGTTGGGCTTAGAAAACAGTGTAGACCGCGACCGGCCACAGAACGCGGCGTCTGATCACCATCTACACTATTTGCTTAAAAACTGGAATTATAGGGTTATTTGTTTTTACTGGAGTTTAACGTCGCAGTCAAGACTATTTAAGCGACATATTTGAGCCGGTCAATTTACCTATACTTACTTTCCCTGGTCAGGCTTATCTGTAAACGGTTAACCGTACAGTGCATATTCTTTAGCCAGAAACTGACAACTGCCCTTCTTGAATCAGCGGAAGGGAGAGAATAAACATAGAAAAAGATTTCATGAACAATCTCCACGAAATAATGTTGCCGACCCCGGCAGGTATCGAACCCGCGTACTCCTGATCACCAATCAGTCGCGCATCCGACTGAGCTACCGAAGCCGACTAATTCTAGAGTTAAATGAAAAAGTTAAAATCACAGTCCGGGGCTATTTGTCCGACCTACACGCAGAGACAATCGACCCACCAGTGCTCTCAGTGCTTTTATTTTAAAAAGAAATGAATCGGAAACCTTTTCATAAGGGCCTTGGTATTCACGAATTTCTCATAGAATCTGTCATTTTAGTGTCTTTTGGCGCTTTCATTAGAGTTTGTCCTCAAACTATTCTTTATTTCATATTTGGGTCGACTGCTTTAGCAGTTGACCCAAAAGGTTATTAAGCAAACAACTGAAATCGTACTGTTGTCCACGTGACCACTTTTGGGAAATCAAGATTACGGTTATTAATAGTCCTGTACTATTTTTATCGATGTAAGGTCAGTTGGTATATCAAAAGCGCGTTACGAAATCCAATAATGCGCTTTCTGGGGCGATGGCCCCAGAGTGATTAGAGGCGAGTGAAATTTTCTTACTGCAAAATGCCTATTTTTGTACAGGAAACCCAAAACGGGTAATTGGCAAACAGTGCAGATCCAGATTAAATGCCGCCGTCTTCGGCTTGTGATCTGGGCCTACGCTGTTTGCAAATGATTTACTATTTTCAAAATGAAAATTGAAAAAAAAAAAAAAAAACGCAACCTGGTTTCCTAAATTTTAAAATGATCTTGTGCTCATATAACGTAGCAGATTCCAGTCAGTATAAAATGGGTTAAAAGTACTCAGTTATAGAAAATATGGCCGAGTTAAATTATATTCGTTAGGCCAATCTAGAAATAGCGGGTGATGGTAAAACAGTGCAGGTGAGATCAAATGCCGCCTTCTATGGCGTCCGATCAGGGTCTTCGCTGTTTGCAATCAGTTTAACTATTTTCCAAATAGATTTTGAAAAAAAAAAAAACTTGACATCCTTAAATTTTGAAATGATCTCGTGCTTCTTTAGGTAGCAGATTCCATTCAGTATGAAATGGGTATTAGAAAGTATAGCAGAGTTCAATTATATTCGCCCAGATTAAGAATATACATATGCCATTTTGGGGGATCAATATAGTTATTTTTGTTATAGAAAATATCTTATCGCATTTCTATGACGACATACAACTGGCTTGTGCTTTTAACAGCATGCACAATCGAACGAGTAGGATTTAAATGAGAGACCAATCTAATAATAGCGGGTGAGGGTAAAACTGGTGACTACCGTGGTAATAGGACGTTTCGTGCTGGAGACGTTTTGCCAAAACTGTCAGCAATTGTTCCTTCCGCAATTATTCTACCTGTAGGCCAAGCATTGAAAAAAAGACAGTTAAGTGGTCAAAATGTTTTAACACGAAAAAGAAAACCTTTCCAGCACATTACGGGAACACGCCTATACAATTTTGACACCCTCATACTCCACTTTTATATAGTAAAACTGGGGTTAAAGGGGTATACATTATTTTTCTTATTTCTGCTTAAAACATAGATTGTGGGTACTCGATAGAACCGCCTCATCGAGGCGGTTCTATCGAGTCCCAGCAATCTATATTTTGAGCAGAAATAAGAAAAATATCATAATTTTTCATCTTAAAATTTCTAACTTTTTGGCCAAAAATTGGCAATATATTTGTATAGGCGTGTTTTCGTAATAAAAGCTTGTTTTGCATTAGCGCTTGAGCACGATCAATGGAATATTGTACATGCAGTAAGATGAATCTGTTATGTTGCTCCTACTTAGTACATACAAGTATACAGAAGGGCACACGATGAAGATGAAAAAAATGAGCTAGGTCAAGAAAGTAAATAAATAAATTCATATAAAATAAAAGGTAAAAAAAAGGGAGAACCCCCAAACTGCCATCAGTGCAAAAACGACTCCTGACTGGAGAATTAGTAAACCGTGATTAGATACATAAACATATGCCACACAACGCCACATAACGCGGCGTCTGATCAGGCCTACAAGTAAAAATAGTGGAATTTAAGGGTTGAACGAAAAGTCTAAGTTCAGGTCTATTTTCTCGGCCTACACTCAGAGACAGTCGACCCACCAGTACTTTCAGTGCTTGATTTCCTGATGCCCCGACCCTTGGGAGACGAGTCGAACTGGCGGTTGATTGAGGACTCGTTCGTTGGCCTATCGGTCGTTGTCAGTTACTGTCGGGGTGCTATTTAACACCGCTTAGATTATCCACATGATTTGCACTGACAAATGCATAAAACATAATAGGAGCGTAATAAAAATAGAGGGTTTTACATGAGTTCCATGTATTATTGAATTTACTAAACGAGTTGAGGATAAGGGATACAATGCGAGGATTTGCCAAGCATTTTATCCTTTTTCCTCAACGAGTTTAATAAAGCCAATAATACATGAGCACGAATGCAAGATTCTTTTCATCATATGACATTTAAGAAGCATTTGATTCACGATATTTGTACAAAAATGCCAATATTCTGCCATTAGTAAACGCGACGTCGTTAAAGACGTCATACTTGTAACGTTACAAGGCGTATCTAACAAATTTGCATATTTAATCGACAAGTGGATTATCGAATATATTACATGGCGTTATTTTATTCTCAGACGCGAAGTCATATGATAATGTCAGATATTAATTTGCTTTACCCGAACAGGCCTAACGGGAAAATGGGACATTACCAAACGGTGTCGACCTAGTTGATACGCCGCAAAGCTCGGCTTCTGGTGAGGATCTACATTGTTTTCTTTAGTAAAGAAATTTGTGCTTAAACGAAGCAGCTGACTGCCAGATTCCGGATCATTTATCAGCCTACACTCAATCGACTGACCCGTGTTATCAGTGCTTTGATAACTTACGTTCCTTTGTTTCATACGAAACGTTGAATCCCAGTGCTGAGGAGATGCCGTTGGAAACGAACAGTAAACGCATATCTGTAGTTCTCGACATTACGGCCTCTGCATTTTTATACTGACCACAAAATGTATTTAAGGTCTCATACCCGTCCGATACCTAATCAATAAAATAGAAAACGAAAACAAAATTAAACAACAGCAACCAGCATTATGTTCATTATGGCGTTATATAAATGTTGAAAGTGAGGAAATACGAAATGAAATACAAGAAAACAATCATGAGACGACTAGATAATCAGAGCTGAAATGATAAAAGATTATTAGTCCTGCCATTGCGATCGATAATCGATTAGTAATCACTGCAGTGTTGTGATAATTTTACATTTCTGGCTTTGACTCTTACCACATGTTAAACATTATCGTATGTACTAAACAAGACAGGCCTGAGTTAACAGTGTAGAACTAGATGGGACGCCGCAGAACGTGGCGGCTCACTAGGGCCTGCAATGTTTGCTGTTCATCCAACTAGTTTAGACATAACATTGGGCAGTAACTTAAATTGATCAAATAATTGATTACTACCAAATCAGTAATGATAATAACCTTAGAGGGATCTATCGATCGATAAATCCAATTAATTGTGTCAGTCTTACATGCTGATACCCCTTGTTATTATATACCTACACGAAATACTGTTGTCAACTACAAACTTTCCGACACAAAAATACAGAATCCCGTATCATACTATTTGCGTTGTTCGATTCCATATTACCATCTCTGCTGGCTCTAAGCCCCGGCATTTGTTGCGACTACAGAAAACAATCGTGTGTAACGCGGAACCAGGCGTATAAAATTATGGCGTCACTTACACGCAGGGTGGATGCGCAGGCTGATATGAGTCTTCGTTTGGTGCACATGTAAACTGTAGGAAATGCTGTGCCCCTGCTCAAATATATGCGGTTTTAAGACATATGTCTGCCTCAGGTTGTCACTTACAACTGAATGGGATTGGGATATACTAGGATTAATGATTTGTCCAGAATAGCCACTCCTTTGGCATGGTCCAATTATATTATGACAGTTGCTTGTCACTTCTAAGATTTCTCCTTCAAATGACATGGATTCCAACGTGCACATCCGGAATGGGAATGAGTCATTTCATTCGTTATCCTTAATCTGTACCTGTTAGTTTTATTTTTTCGATCTATCATATAGAGCTTTTCTATTTTATTTTTACTAAGTTATTGGTGCCCTGTAGTAACTACATAATACTACACAAAAATGGAATATTATCGGTATTCAGTGTCCGTTCGCGTCCAACAAGTTTCTTTTTGCACTTGTAGAGTATTTCCTGGTGTCAGTATACATTAACATCTTTCGGGCGCGAATTAGTCTCTTAGAAGATGCAAGGGCTCCAAACGCTTCAATAATTTTGCGTTCATTACATTTTTTACCTATTTTACTTGAACAAACTGGTGACATTGAAAAGAATCATGGACCAGAGGATATGGCATCTCCTTCTCCCGCATTCCAAGGCAATTTTTCTATAGTTCATTATAACGTACGAAGCTTGCTGAACAAAAATGATATAATTGAACCGGAGTCTATAAATGTCGACGTGATTTCTCTCACGGAAATCTGATTGAATAATTCTGTTCCTATTGATGACATACTTTTTTGATGACGTTTAAATACATTTAAGGCGAGACCGAATATGATTTTGTCACGACGGCATCGTTGTGTTCGTAACAAAATGTCATCCATACGATTTGGAATTAATAGATATGTCCTTGGGTTGAGATAAAGATAAAACTATCTAAGTCGGAACTTTGTAGACCACCTAACTATACTCCTCTAGTCCATGCAAACATAGACAATTTAAGTGGCTTGCACTCGACACTGGTATTTCAGATAAAAGTATATTAGGCGATTTTAATCTCAACATGCTTAGTACACAGGCGGGAAGGACAATCACAGATATCTGTAAAGAATACAAACTAACCCAATTTATAGATGAGCCTACCAAGTATTCAGAATATGGCTCTTCTATCGCCGATTTAATATTTATCGGTAACGTGTATTCAGTTGCAATCGTTGGTTGGGTGGACCGTATTTAATGTAAGACATCAGGTACCGCTGTCCGCATATTTAAGTTTAAGAAACAAACTAGTAAACCATTTACTCGGCAAATTTGGATATATGAAGACGGAACTTATGATGATCTTCGCCAGGAAGTATCCGACTTCGATTGGAACTCCACGTTTAATGAAAACACAAACGTATATGCCGAGCATTTTACTGCAAAAAATGTCTCAGTCTAATTGCTAATCATATCCCGTATAACTGGCCGATTTTTCTATCCTTCCTGACTCCAAAGTTCGTGATGGACTTTCATTGCATAACATACATTTATCCCAAGTGCGAGCCAAGGTGTTCTTGAAACTCTACAATTAGGTGCATCCACAGGACCAGACAACAAGGGAACTACTAAATAAGTATCCACAGAACTGCTGTATAAAGAAAAGGGCTGGGAAACTTTTGAACAACGGCGGCTGGTCACAAACTTTATTTATTTTCCTAAATATCAACAACTTAAATTCATTAATTCCGCCTGTTGTTGACAATACAGCCCCTATAATCTACGGGACGCAAATAATGTAAGACCCCTATGACCAGGACACATCTATATTACAACTCCTTTCTTCCTGCTTGTATAAGGCTATAAAATGATACATCTACTAATATTAGAGAATGTACTTCAGTTTCACGTCTTAAATACAGTCTCTGTAAAAATAAAAATAGAACGTCTAATTATTACCATACAGGCAAAAGGAGTTTACAGATACAGCATACTAGACTCAGAACGAATTACTGATGACCCACACTAGGTTAGCGGAGCCATTGAAACAACCAAACATTTGTTGTAATGCAAACGTTTCAAAGACGAAATAATTCTCTTGCTGAATATAGGCTAAAATAGAAGTGAAGGCAATGACAATGAATCGATACAATTAACCCCATCTTCCATGAGAGACACCATGGGAAAGAAACACAAATATTAAATAAATAGACCCTAATGATCGTTTTTACGCGACCGCAATCCTCGCCCTTACTTCCGTCGCGATTTAGACACACAAAAGAACATATTTATTAATGATTAATTCAGCAAAATTATACAATATACTACCAATTTTGACCTGTTTACCCATACTTTGTATATGCTTTTGGAACCGAAAAAAACTTCAGACATCGGAATGCACTTAAATGTAAAGTAATAATGTTGACAGAACTTGTTCCCCAACCCAATTGCAAACATGTATATTTCATTAAATGTTGCAATAAAATATGTTTATATTACTATTGAAACATCTGCAAATATTTTATAATAGAAATTGAAGTACAATATTTATTTTAAATGTTGAAACATTTTTATAAAGGTCTTTTTCTCAGAATCTTTCATTTCAGTGCAGTTGGCACTTTGATTAAATTACAAGCTCGCCTGAATTGAAAATAAAATGTCTTTCAGACTCGGACGCACGTTCACCTTTAAATAGTCACCGATACATCGACCGAACTTGTCAAGTGTCTCATCAATATCTATAAACGTAGGCAGAAGTGTAACAAAGTTCCCTGGCAGTGCTTCAATAGTCCATTGGCAATACAGGTTGAAATCATAAAGACCGTCTCCGTCGCTGTCTGGGGAAGTAATCCAGCCAGATCTTGCAATGAGTGTTTGAGAAAAATCGTGGTGGACTGGGGCTAAAATAAAGAACAAAATGCCATAGACAAATAAAATAGAGGATCTTACATGAGTGTTCATGTATTATTGAATTTATTAAACGAGTTGAGGAAAAGGGATAAAATGCGAGTTTAATAAATTCAATAATACATGAGCACGAATGCAAGATTCTATTTATCATATGACATTTAAAACGAATTTTATTCACGACTGTTTACAAAAATGCCAATATTCCGCCATTAGTAAACGCGACGTCGTTAAGGAGGCTGTACATGTAACGTTACGGAACGTAAGTAGCTAATTTGCATATTTAATCCACTAGTGGATTATCGAAAATATTACATGACGCTATTACACTCTCAGACGCGACGTCATATGATAAACTTTATATTACTATAGTTCGAATAAAAATTGACCTGAGACTGGTGAACTCTATTAACATAATTTCTCACCCGACTGAATGTATATATTTATCTTCGCCGTCTCCCGAAAATGGTGATATTGATATTCAATATATAGAGGTCGGTAAATGGGTCGCAATTCACGAGATGCCGAAAATTCACGTGAAGTTTACAAAAGCCGACGTATTAGGCGATAATTTTGACTTTTTTTTCCTTGCATAAAGATCAGTCAGTCTCATGTCACATTGTTTGAACTATACGTTTTGGTTGTCGATTATTTATCAATCAGCCAAACGGTGCTAATTACAGAAGACACGAAAACACGCCTATATAATTCTTACCCCCTTGAACCTCACTTTAATTGTCTTATTTCTGCTCTAAAATACAGATTGTGGGTATTCGTTAAAACCGCCTCGATGAGGCGGTCCTAACGAGTATCCACAATCTACATTTTGAGCAGAAATAAGAAAAATATCACGAGTTGTCGACCTAAAATATTCGTTTTTTGGGCGGTAAGGTTTACAATGTATTTGTATAGGCACGTGCGTCATAATGTGTGCAAATGAATTCGCTAACAATTTACAACATAAAGCTTCCGGCTTTGGCGTCGATTGTTTACCAGTCGACCAAATGTTGTAAGTCCAAAACCTCTATAAGTGCTGCAGTCCACGTGACTATCACTGATTTATAGGAAATCATGTAATTCATTTATAGAATTTTATCGCAGTGAGGTCAGCGTGTTACCATTAAGGGTTATCTGTAGAATCTGGACTGGAATCATGAGTTGGGCTTGGAAAACAGGCTAGACCCAGACTAGACCTCCCGGATCAGGTAAGATCCAGAGTAAGGTTATTCGTAGATGACACAGCCATGTTCCTTGCATTCGATTCTCAGAAAGACTCCGAGATCCTCCTGGACGACCTTGAGAAACTCGAAATATGGGAAAAACTCGGGGATATGAGTTTTAACCCCTTTAAGTGTCAGGTCATTCATGCGACCCGACGTAAAACTTCCCTTCAGACCAACCATTCTCTTCATGGCTGTGTACTTGAAAGTGTAACCTCCGCCAAATATCTTGGGGTCACCATTTCAGAAGACCTAAGATGGACAGACCATGTAAATAACATAAGTAACAAAAGCCAACCAGACCCTAGGCTTCCTAAAACGAAATATTCGGGTTCACAATAGGGACCTGAAGGTCACAGCATATAAAACCCTGGTTCGCCCACAGCTAGAGTATGCCTCTACTGTGTGGTCCCCCTACACAGCATCAGACTCCTACCAACAGAAGGGTTGCTAGATGGGTAACCAGAGACTACCGATATACATCTTGTGTCTCAGCAATGCTTCAGGATCTCAACTGGCGTACCCTTGACTAACGGCGCATATACAGTCGTTTGGTCCTTCTATACAAGGTCACATATGACCTTGTTGCGATATCTGCTGCTGACTACCTGATTCGGAACACCCGTCCTTCTACCAGAAATCATCCCCTTGCATACAAACAGATCACGACTCTAAAAGACTACTACAAGTTCACTTTCTTTCCCCGCACTATCATCTACTGGAATGCCCTGCCAGCCCACATACCAATTCTTCCGACCGTGGCACAGTTCAGCACACCTGTCTGCCAGGTAGTCCACTCAGCACTTTAAATGCCAGTATCTATTTTTATCTTTTAACTATACTAACACTCTCGATCGCACTGTATTCACCCACTTTTCTATCCCCCCTTTTCCATCAACTAACCCCCTTTAGCACTTGGTTTTACCGGAACACAATCTGAAGTCCTCTGCGGAGGTTAAGATATCATGGAAGATAGATAGATAGACTCCATCAGGCGCCGAAAAAACGCAGCGTCCGATCAGGGTCTACAGGGTTTCCTTACAGAACAGGAATTTAACGGTTAAACGAAACAGTCTATTAAACTCCCCGTTCCCACCAGTACCGTTAAGGTTTTGTACATTATGAAAACACGCCTATGCAAATACATTGCAAATTTTATCACCGAAAAATGAAAATTTTCAGATGAAAAATTTCGTTTTGTTTTTTCTTATTTCTGCTTAAAACATAGAACGCTGATTCTCGTTAGAACCGCCTCGACGAGGCGGTTCTATCGAGTCCCACAATCTACGTTTTGGAGCAGAAATAAGAAAAATAATATTTCCCCCTGCAAACCCCTGTTTTACTATATAAAAGTGGGGTTTAAGCGGGGGAAATTTATAAAGGCGTGTTTCCGTGATGAGCAGAACTATTCTGCTCCCTGTGAAGTAAGAGCGCTGTGTATAGTGTAAAATCTGGACTGGGCTCATTTACTGCGACAATTGAGAAGGCGAAGTCTGATCAGGGTTTAGACTGTATAAATCAAAACTTATAATAATAATATTATTATTAATAATAATCATAATAATATGATAATAATTATAATAATGATAACAATAATAACTAGAAATGCTGTTGGTAAAACATAATGCCCACAACCATATTATTGCCCCTAAATGCCCATATTTTTAAAGGGCCATAACCAAAGAAAATTTTTCAAAGGGTTTTCATCACCAGGAATCTATTCACCAACTTTCAAGGCTTTAGCTCTAATAGTGTCTTAGATATTTTGCCGATAAGATTTTATCCCAAAATAAAATCAAAGGACAATAATTCTTAAAAGGGGCAAATTCCGGATGAGAAAAATAATATGTGTTAGCTAGTTTTCACGGAGGAATTGTCATATGGAATTTAAAAACGCTGGCATACTCGGTTCTAATGTTATGCTATGCATCACAAAGCATACAATATACAAATAACCAGAGTGACAAAGGGCCATAACTCACGAAGTATTTGTTTTTGGAATTTAGTCGAAAGTTAATCAGTACATCTACTTATCACCGCCTATCCATTATCCAACTTTCAAGGCTCTGGCTCCAAAAGTTTTTGAGATGTCTTATCAAAATATTTTCAAAGGGCAAAAACTCTTGAAAGGGGCACAAACCTGACTAGCGATTTTCCATGGGGAATTCATATATGAAATTTCAAAACTCTAGCATATATGATTCTAAAGTTATGCTATGCATCACAAAGCATACAATGAAAATACCCGAACCGACAAAGGGCCATGACTCACGCAATATTTTTCGAAATTTAGTCAAAGGTAAATCAGATCATCCACTTATCACCACCAATCCATTTAACAATTTTCAAGGCTCTAGCTCCAATAATTATTGCGATATTTTGTTGACAAAGGACAATAACTCTTGTAAGAGGCACAATCCGGATAAGATAAAACAAATACACATCAGCTATTTTTTCATGAGGAATTAATATATAAAATTTCAAAACCATAGCATATACGGTTCTAAAGTTATGCTATGGGTATGCATCACAGAGTATACAATGTACAAATACCCGAAGTGACAAAGGGCCACAATTCGCGAAGTAATTTTTCGGAATTTAGTCCAAAATTAATCAGGTCATCTACTCATCACCTACAATCTATTCACCAACTTTCAAGGCTCTAGATCCAATACTTATTGAGATATCTTGATGACAAAATTGTATCATTTTTTTTTTCAAAGGGCAATAAGTCTCGCGAAGGGCATAACCCGGATGAAAAAATGTAGGCATCAGCTATTTTTCAAGGAATAATTCAGATATAAAATTTCAAAACCCTCGCATACACGGTTCTTAAGTTATGCTATGCATCACAAAGCATACAATGTACAAACACCATAAGTGACAACTCACGGCATATTTTTCGGAATTTAGACAAAAGTTAATCAGGTCATCTTTTCATAGTCACCAATTCATTCTATGACTTTCCAGGCTTTAGCTCCAATAGTTTTTGAAATATTTTGCTGACAAGATTTTATCAAATGTTTTCCAAAGGGCAATTACTCTTGAAAGGGGCACAACCCGGACTACAAAAATTACGTGTCAGCTAGTTTTCCAACAGGAATTCATGTACGAAATTTCAAAACCCTAGCATACACGGTTCTAAAGTTACGCTATGCATCGCATAGCATGCAATGTACCAATACTCAAAGTGACAAAGGGCTATAACACACAAAGTACGGACGGACGGACGAACGGACAAACGGGCGAACGACCCAGATATGAAGTTGTGCGGGGGGCGTACTAGTAATAATAATAACGTCTTGTAGATTGTGCACGCGACCACAAGTTTGCTAAAAATGCCGGAATTTAACGATTAAACAAAACAGTTTTGTTTGTTTCATTTGAGGTTAGCATCCCCGTCAACACTGTAAATGTCATTTTGGAGACGTTGCTTCAAATTTTTGACGTTGAGATGAAATGACATCTCAAGCCCTGTCGTCCAATGAAACCAATAGGGTTTATAAGCATGGACGGTCCGACTCGCACCCCATATATTTCTTCAAGCCCCGATGGGCGGGGGCCACCAAACAAAACAGTTTAAGAGCTCGTTCAGGGCAATGGTTCCAATCGTAACTCAGAGACTATCGATCCACTAGCGCTGCCTGTGTTTTGAAAACACTGGTGACCATCACGAAAACACGCCCATATGACTTTGACCCCCTTTAGCCCTGCTTTCATATAGTAAAACTGGGGTTTCCAGGGGTAAACATTATTTTTCATATTTCTTTAAAAACCATAGATTGTGGGTACTCGGTAAAACCGCCTCGTCAATGCGGTTCTATCGAGTCCCTGCAATCTATGTTTTGAGCAGAAATAAGAAAAATATCAGAATTTTTATCAGAAAAATTTCATTTTTTGTGATATATTTGTATAGACGTGTTTTCGTAATGCTCAGCATGAGCCAGATCAGATAAAAATATGTATTGATCAAGTTACTGCAGTAGTAATGTGTATTTATCATATGACGTCGAGTCTGAGAATGTAATAACGCCATCCAATAAATTCGTTAATCCACCAGTGGATTTAATGTGCAAATTAATTAGATACGCCCCGTAACGTTACATTTACGGCGGAATATTGATATTTAATGTTACATGTACGACGTCCTTAACGACGTCGCGCTTACTTATGGCAGAAAACTGAGATTTTGAAAAAAAGTTGAACAAAATGCATTGAGGAAAAGGGATAAAATGCTCGGCATTTTATATCTTTTCTCCAACACGTTTAATAAATTCAATACTAAATGAACACTCATGTAAGATCCTCTATTTATTACATATATGTACAACAAAGACAATAATCTACTAGTTTTCCCATTTTTTCGCCCACTTCCGATCAACGATCGGCTCAAAACGATACGATAACACACCCGTGCGACATAGTGCATTCTTTCATATTTCCAAAATGGCTACTTTACCTATGAATTTGTTATAATTTTCTTATTTGTACTTCAAACATAGGTTGTGGGTGCTTGTTAGAACCGCCGCATTGAGGCGGTTCTAACGAGTACCCACAACCTATGTCTAGGAGCAGAAATTAGCAAAACATAATGTAGAACCCTGTAAACCCCAGTTTTCTCTAAACAAAGTGGGGTTTAGGGGTTAATTTCACGGAGTTGTTCAAGTGATGTAAGATAAATAACCTTGACAGGACCGTAACCCCCCCCCCCCCCTCTCTCACACACAAATAAAATAATTATAGCACAACAGTGTAACTTAAATACATTCTATTTGGGGGAAAGTAACTGTCCTTTTGGATTTCCGCTAATGATGTGTTTTCCATTATTGACTCGTTATTTAATGTTTGTGTATCTTTCCCTTTGGTGTCTCTGCTGGGAGGTGTGGGTTTATTGTATCGATTCCTGATCATAGCCATCGCTTCTAGTTTTCAAATTTTCCAAAACTGTTATTTTTCTGATGAGAATTTGTGATAGTGTTCAAACTTATACTCCATATATAGGTTGTAGGTGCACGTTAGAACCACCCCGTTAAGGCAGTTCTTAAGAGTACCCACAAGCTATGCTCCAAACATAGCTTTTAGGTACGTGTTAGAACCGCCTCATTGGGCGGGTTCTAATGAGTACGGTTACCCACAGCCTATTTTCTTCGTGCAAAAATAAGCCCCCATCACGAAAACACTTATATAAGTCTGACCCAATTAAATACACTTTTGAGTTGCAGAACTGGGGTTTACAGTTGTAAACTTTGCTTTCTTATTTAAATATAGATTGTGGGTACTCGTCAGAATCGCCTTCATGAGGCGGTTCTAACGCGTACCAACAATCTATATTTTTAGCAGAAATAAGAAAAATATCACAATGTTTATCTTAAAATGCCCGTATTAAGTTAAATTTACAATGTTACCTTGATGTGTATACTCGTCTTCTTTACGTGGGGTTGACAGGGGTTTTCATTATTTCTGAGTGATACTGTTGATTAATGTCTGGGCCTCGAACCTGACTCAGGTCACATGGGAGGCGCCATTTTTGTGTGTGTGGGGTGGGGGGGGGGGGGTAACGGCCCTTTCAAGATTATTTCTCTCTCATATCGAGCTGATTGTTAATCAGAGATGTACAAAAACCGGGATATCCGGAGAAATCCATCTGACCTTCCGTTGCAGAACTTTGCGTCTCACATGTGACCCGAGCCAGGCTGGAATACACAGCGATGAGAGACCTAATGAACGCACTCTTATCCACTAGGCCGTGGAGGGCTGATTTTCTTCGGACACCCCGGTTGTCGCACACCTCTGATAAATGATCGGCTCGAAATAAGAAAACCAAAATAAAATAAATGAAAAAAAAAAAAAATAAATAAAAAGGATAATTCTAACACAGCGCGCCTATATAGGCAATGGAAAATAACTGTGTTTTATTCTACAACAAATCACGGAAAGGAAGAGCGTGACGAGTGATGTCATTAAAACTGCAAATTTATGACGTCACTAGTCGATTTCCTTGACGTTGGACGGTGTAACGTCATTTTCTCGCATCGAAAACGTTTGAAAAGGATATAAATGCATGTGTTTCAGTCGATAATTTAAGCGGGATTTCTTCTAATAATGGCGAAAAGTTGTGAGAATTTGAAGGCAACAACAGCATTATGGCCGAATTTCAGCGTGTTAGAATCGAAATAGATCACGCGCTCGTGATTTGTCTACTTTACAACTGACCTCCAAACTGTGATTATTACTCAACAAATCACAGCTAGAGCTGATCTATTTCTTAAATAAATTTATGGAGAGGCAACTCTTTTGAAAATATTATAACTCAAGCCTTTAATAAGGACAGTTCATATTTTTAAATTGGGAACATTTTGTCAGCCCTTTTCTAAAAAGGAAACAATTTCGGGACTTAATGTTCGCATCTCAGTAAACTCAGCCCTGCTGAAAATGTTTCTACTCTTAAAAGCAAGAATTCGCTCCAGATTCTTGCCTTTAAGAGTAGACCCCTGTTGGCATTTGGGACAAAATGCTTTTGCACGAATTCGGAGTTACCTCCCCTTATGACGCACTAATTCCTCAAAGAGTAAAATTGATTTTTTACGAAGTCAGAGGCTTTGTGTTGTGTAGTATTTATTTGGATCGCTTTATTGAGGTGATTCGAATGAGTACACTCGGGGATGTTCTCGCGAAGGAATGAATGGGCCAGAATTGCCTCCTTTGCCTCTTTGTACCCGGCAATGTAGGGAGAAGCCCTTAGGACCCACAAGCCAATATTTGAACTTTCTTTCTTTCTATTTATACTGCAAGCGGTCACATTTGACCATTACTCGCAGGTGTACATTACATACACTCGAAAGCCTGCACAGTAACCATGTACTTTAACCTGCACAGGGGGCCTCCAGTAAACGTCCCGATCCGAAGGACGGTGCACTTTTTGGCATTCATCCATGCAAACGATGCCATGGAGCGTGTTCGGACACCAAAATAATCACCGCCTCCGGGGATCGAACCTGGGGCCTCTAGCATCAGAGGCAAGTGCACTAACCACTGAGCTATCACGCTGCTTGAGCTAGTTAGTAACGTCCCGTTGTATATGAAAAGGGTAAATACTTTTTATGTCAAACCAAGTGCTGGCTCTCACCTTGACCCATATTGACACTGGACCTTGTTTACATGCCATTGCACATGCGCAAAATTACTTTTCCTTTTGATAACGATCTTTCTGGTTGGCAAAAAGCCCCTGGTTCCACATAAAGAAACATTGATTGCGGGCATATTTTAGGTGACTGTCACAGAAAATCGATCGAATTACCCTTTAAACGACAGAAGCCTCCGTGCTGTAGTGGTCACGCTATTCGCCTTGTAAAACAAGGGTCGCAGGATCGATCCCGGACTTCTTCAGACCTTCGGATGAGTCTTTAAACCGAGGTCCCGTCTCCGTATGACCTTAGCTGTTGGTGGGACGTAAAACTCAAACACTCACTCACTCACACTTTAAATGAGTAGATAAATATATTTTAGAGTTCATTCATGCATCTTCCGCGTTTAGTCATTCGTTTTGCGCATTTTAATTACAAATAATTAAGACCATCCCGCCTCGTTACCTGCATAAGTTTAATTGGTAATTTAATCATCAAAACATCCTCAAATCTTCTAGAAAACAATAAGTACTAGCTAAAACATGTCTATTATAAAAGTCTAAAAGTCAATTTTGTCGTTTCGATTCCAAACAAAGTTTAGAGAAAATAACATCGCATTTACAATGGTGATAAACGGCCATAGACATTTTTTGCCAACCATCGGTAAGTGGCGGCAAATAGTATTATCGAGTGTACTTGAATCAGATACAAAACTTATGTTACTAAAAACTACGGAACCCGGAAAGGGACATGATTTTTTTTAATATCTTGTGCGAACCAGATATTAACTTGTGCGAACAAGATAATATCTTGTGTGGACAAGATACTATCTTTTGCGTACAAGATATTATCTTGTCCAAACAAGATCTGTGTTGTGCAGACAAGATATTATCTTGTGCGGACAAGATAATTTGTTTGCACAACTTAATATCTTGTGCACACAATATAATAGGTTGTGGGAACAAGATAATATATTATCCGCACAAATATCTTGTGCGCACAAGATAATACATAGTCTGAACAAGATAATATCTTGTCCGCACAAGATATTATCTTGTGCGCAAAACTTATATATATATAAAATATCATGTCCCTAAAAGGTAAAACATGCAAAGCGTATCCATTCAACCTACATAATTATTATGCGACCCCCAACCATAGGGGCTTTGAAAAAATAGATTTGGCTGTATGGTGCTTTCAGGCAGAACTAAAACTGGCCCCACATGAGTACTGGTACATGTAAACAGTGAAGACGTTCTAAGCCTGTCAAGGCAAAGCGATGTGATTGAGACCATCCATGCATATAAACCCTATTGGCTTCATTGGGCGGCAGGGCTTGAGAAGCCATTTCGTCACAGTGTAGGGTAAAAGTTCCATAAAATTGGAAATAACGTACCCAAAATGACCTAGATAGTGTTGAAGGGGGACGTTAAATCTCAAATCAGTCAAAGAAAATCAACTTCAATGTTACTCACCTGGAACATGCCGAAATGTTATATTGAAGGCTGTTTTCACCAAGTTTTTGTCGAAATAAAAGTGTATATACACGACGTTAGAGCTCGACTGGCCGCTGGTAGATTTGTCTCGGAACTCACATAGATTTTTAATGTCCTCTGATGCTCCCCTCTCGAATAATCCCTACAACGAAATTTTGTAATAGCATGCCTGTTAAAGTTGCTAAAGGGGGGGGGGTCATTTTATTGAACATTATAAAACAAGACTTCCGTGAGTTTCAGGAAATTATATGAATGACCACAAATGTTAGATTTTAGCAAATGGCTTGGTCAAAGCATAAACGGATGGCGCCACCACAATACAGTCCAACCTGTATTAACCAAGCACCTAAGGGATAACCAGAATGTGCTTGCTTAAGACAGGCGCTTGCTTAATACAGGGGAAATTTAACATATTTGCCTTTTGTTGTGAACAGAATGCCTGCTTGCTTAATACAGATTGCTTGCTTAATAGAGGTGGCCGCTAAGACAGGTTTTACTGTATATATACAGTCAAACTTAAATAACTCGAACACCTCATGAGAATTTATTCGAGAAAAGGGTAGTTCGAATTACTGAGGTTTTCCCAGAGTGTCAGGTCATATGGCATAAAGGGGATCGCTTTAGGATATCTTTACAATCTTCTATAAAATATAGGTATGTTGTGTGTACTCGTTAGAATCGCCTCATTGAGGCGATTCTAATGAGTACACACAGTATACCTGAACAAATATCCATGTATCGTCATAAATATACTTAGTCAAAAAAAGTAACTATACCAACTTCCGGGTGGAACTCACTAGATGTCTGGCAGCTATTGAGCTAAATTTGGCTGTAGACATGTAAACCGGACGATTAGCTATGGAATGCTGAAACTTGCATTTGCCCATACCTTTCTGCTCCAGAGTTGTCTTGCTATATGTGCCAAAAAGATTTTGGTAGAAAATGGACATTGCGCATGCGCAGAAATATCTTTTTGTCTAAGATTGAATATCCTCTGAACATCAGATAACACTTTACTTTTACAATATCTCATGATCTCGCATTATAAGCGAGGTTTTAATTTGTTAAATTCTCAAATTATCTCCCTTGCAATTGAAATATAGGAACTGCTCTGTATGTTGTTTTTTTCCTGTCAATTAATGTTTGCCATTTTTTCATAAAACGCTTTGTTTCTACCATTGCTTTTCATCATGATGGTACAAAATACAGAAAAAATCATGTAGCATATAGCGCTATCGATTGCGATTTTCTATGGAGTTCCCATTGAGAGCAACATTTGCACACAACTTCTAAGATTGGAGGTCAATATGTGATAGCATGTTTTTCGTAGCTGATGGAACTTAAGTTCCAAATCTTTTGTGAATAGACGCAAATGGTTTTTAAAGAAATGTAACATCTATCAAATTTTAGAAATGTACGGTACAGGAAAATTTTGTTATGTTAAATCATAGCATGTTTTAATGATTGTCTCTGCGAAAGTGACACAGTGATCCCTTGGGTGTTGAAAGCAATAGTCTACGATGATATGTTTACGAAAAGCAAAAAAGAATGTGGCTTTTGCATGGAAAAATGAGGCTTCTTACAAAAACATAACAAACTTTGTGTAGTTTTATCTGTAGTAGCTATAGTAACGGATGTTGATTTAGGCATCACGAAAACACACCTATAAAATTTTGAGCCCCTCGAACCCCACTTTTATATAGTAAAACTGGAGTTTGCAGGGGTAAAACTTATTATTTTTTTTTCTGCTCTTAAATATAGATTGTGGGTACTCGTTAGAACCGCCTCGATGAGGTCTATATTTTGAGCAGAAATAAGAAAAAATATCGTAATTTTCATCTTAAAATCTTCATTTTTTTCGGCGATAAGGTGGCAATGTATTTGTATAGGCGTGTTTTCGTAATGGTATAGGAACTTTTTTTTGATAATGGTATCTATAGCTTTGGGACATTTTCTCAAGGGACTCCAGAACTAGTTCGAATTGGCCAAAGTAAACGAACTATCCGTGTTGGAGTTATCGAGGTTTCACTGTATGTGCCAATAACCAAGTGGTAAAGATAATAAGTCTATGTAATGAACATCTCTGTTATATAGAGAATAAGGGGTTTGTGGGGGTATTAACTATATCCTTATTGTACCCAAACTCATAGCGTCGCGGTGCTCCTAAAATAATGCGGTTTTAACGTGTACATGGACCATCAATCCATATTAGACCAAAAAGAAGGAAATTTTCGAACATTTTTGACTGAAAAAATACTAGTTGTAGGGATATTAGATATGCACTGTTTCAGCATGCGGATGTGTTGTGGTAACGTCATCATACGCTTTAAGAACATTACGCCTCGCCCCTGATAGACGGCGAGAAACAATATTAAGGGTTTATAGTAGTCGCAGATAAAATTGACTAGGCGGGGCTATCGTTAGAACCTGCCCTTGGACTGTTCTATTAACAAAAATGTAAACCAAGTCACCCAATTATGTGAATTCAGCTGTCACACAAACGAAGCTGTGGCGTATATGGCCATTTGGTCCGCTGGAAGGAAGCATGCGAAAGGCACTCTACCAAATCTTCAGGTGGACTCAGCGAATTTGACATATATTGACAACACATTTAGGCTTGGATTGGGACGACGAGCTAACCGAACCGCTAACCAATTCGGCACGTGCTTGGTTGGAGAACTGAGCGAATTAAAGCACATACGGATTCCAAGATGTCTATTGAAGAACGGTATGGTAGCTGACACCATTTCGTTGCATATGTTTGTAGACGCATCTGAAAGTACATATGGGGTTGTTGTCTATGCAATGTGCCAGTATGAAGATGGTTCAGTTTCAACTAACATCGTTGCAGCCAAGCGAATGTGTCGCCGAACATCGCTGCTAGCAGTCCCAGGCTAGAATTTATGAGCGCGGTGGTGGGAGTTCGACTTACCACGAGAATAGCGGAGGTACTCGGGATACAAATGACCAAATCAACATTCTGGTGTAACAGCGTGAACGTGCTATGGTGGGTTCGAGATCGAAGCCGTAATTTCAAGCCCTTTGTTGCTCACAGAGTGGGTGAGATACAAACACAGATGGATCCAAACCAGTGGCGCTATGTACCCACTAAAGTCAACCCGGCGGGCATGTTGAGCAGAGGAATGCCCGCCAACGATCTGGCCAAGTGTATTTCATGGTGGAGACGACCCGCGTTTCTTAGTCAGACGGAAGATATGTGGCCCAGGAACAAAATATATTAACAACCAGTCGGACACAATGAAATCAGACGTTCTTCAAGAGTGGAATCTAGAACCCAAGAACCAAAGGTTGATGATAAAACCTATCATGTCAGGACCTTTGTAGCGGTAGACGAAGGCGTAGCATCTCTATTGGCACCACACAAATACTCAAGCTGGTTGAAATTAAAACGTATTCAGGCTTGGATCAATCGGTTTGTTGGAAACTGCCAAAGAAAAGTCACTGACAGGATATCTAGGGAGTTGACGGTTGATAAGCTTCAGCAAGCAGAGATACAGCTCATTAAGCAAACACAGCGGGCAGAATTTCCAGAGGAGCGGAACGTCCGCTTCTAGCAAGCTTCTTGGACTGAAACACGCACGCGTGGCAATCAGAGAATGGGAACGAGAGTGTGCCGAGTGCCGCCGTCGGAAGACTAGAGCAGCGCAACAGATCATGGCACCGCTGCCCTTGGCTAGGCTACAGACGTCACTGAAAGCTATTACAAGAACAGCTGTAGACTTCGGTGGACCATTCATCACAATACAGGGTAGAGGCAAACGGCGAGAAAAACGGTACTTGTGGCTGTTCACATTCCTCGCCATCAGAGCAGTGCATTTAGAAAAAGCTTTCGGTCTCGACACAGACTCATTTTTAAATGCTTTCTACAGAATGACCAGTAGAAGAGGTCTTCCTGAGGAGATGTTTTCGGATAATGGTACCAACTTTAAAGGAGCTGATCGAGAACTCAAGACGCTACTGTCAGAGCTGGACGAAACAAAAATCATCATCTCTGTTGCGAACAAGGGGGTAAAGTGGCATTTTAATCCTCCACTGGCTCCACATTTCGGTGGGGCGCACGAGTCAATGATAAAGTCGGCAAAGAGGGCAATCAACGCTATACTGGGACAGGCTGATATCTTCGATGAAGAGTTGATGACGGCAATCATTGGTGCCGAGGGTTTGATCAACTCCCGGCCTCTAACATACCAGTCTGCGAACCAAGAGGACGACGTTCCACTGACGCCAAACCACTTTCTGTACGGCCAGTTTGCACCATCTACGTAGATGAAACACAGTTCAGCCCGCGAAAACGGTGGCGCCGGATCCAGGAGCCAGTTCGTCACTTTTGGCAGAAATGGCTGAGATAATGGCTGCCGGGACTCAGCATACGGAAGAAGTGGCATCGGGAGCGGAGGGACGTACACGTTGGCGAGGTCGTCCTAGTCATCTCGCCGGATACGCCGCGCGGGAATTGGCCCCTGGGCAGAGTCCTAAAAGTCTACCCCGGGGACAACGGACGTTTCATACTGAAGAAAATACAAATGACTACTTTTAATTTTAACATGGAACCATAATTTATTAACGTTCTGATTGTGTCGTATTTGTTTAATTTAAATGTTTAAATTTATTATAAAGTTTCCATAGTCAGAATGTAGCCATAATTTAATCAAACGTAAGACAGTTCGGGAGGGGAAGAATGGATTTGAGGTTTCTCTACAGAACGCGCAACTTCCAGGAGACGTAATTATAAAGTTAGTTGCCAAGCAGTTTGTTTAGTAAGTTGTCGCCATCTTAGGATCGTTAAGGCAAATTTATTGTGCAGGGACTTTTTGTTGAAAAAAAAATCGTATAACTCACTTTCGGAGTTTCGTTTATTTTGTTGCTAATCCATAAACGGGATAAACCACAGCAACAGTCATTGCTTTTGCACTTTCCTACCCCTTTAGTCCCAATCACTCCTTTCGAGGGTTGTTTTGTGGAAACTTTTGACAATTCTAGTATTGAACTCTTCAAGGAGGATGACTTTATCTGCCCGGATGTAGCAGAAAATACAGAATCCAGATCATCATAGGATTTGTCTTTGACAGTATCTGGGTTGGTGATAGTATGTGTATAGGCACTAGCAATAGCTGCATACCACTTACCTTGTAAGGGAAGCATAGGCGTCACCAGGCGGTTATTTGTGCCTTTTATGAGTCATGAAAGCTTGCTGACAATGTGTGATTTGATGGCAAAACGTACCCCTGCTCCACGCCGCTCTCAATCCAGAAGAAAGTGCTGCCAACACCAATTTCTTTTACTAGTCCTTCATCTGCAAGGCTTATCACACTCAGAGCTGCAATCTCGGCCTTGAACCGATGAAGTTAATGATTAAATTGAATGGGTTCCATAGGGAAGATTCACTCGTTTTGCATGTAATGTAAGAAATACCGTTTGTCAATTCTGAAGAGCACGAAATAACACATTGTGATTATGCCAGAAAGTGTGTTAAGCTTTCACCTTTCACCTTGACAATATTTATATAATATTCGGTGCTTAGTTATTTATATCAATTGTGGGAATTCCGATGTGTGGAAATTGAGCACCCCTTGTTGCTGATTTGTTATTGTTTTGTTATGAAAGAGACTGAATAATATCCCTTTCCGTTGAAAACCAATCATTTAAGTTTTTCCCTTTTTGTACCATATCTAGATATTTAGATGATTTATTAAATATTGACAATACCAACGTCGATGGTTTGATCAGTCATATTCCACCCCCACCACACACACACATCGAAATTTAGTTGAATAAAGCAATTCTTCTGATAACGAAGACCCGTTTTTGGATTTATAATTATCTATTTATAGCTGGGCTTGTTTCCTGCAAAATTATGATACACACGATGACTTTGATTGTGATCAGCACGTGAACAAGTCCGTGAAATGAGCACCCCATCCCCTAAACCCCACTTTATGTAGCGAAAACTGAGGTTTACAGGCGTATAAATTATTTTTCGTTGGTTCTGCGCAAATACATGGGTTGCAAACTATGTTTGCAGTATGACTAAGAAAAATATCTCGAATTTTCATTAGAAAAGTAGCCATTTTGGAGATGTGAAAAATGCACTATGTCGCACGGGTGTGTTATTGTAATGATGCTGTGAATTTTCCTTTCTTGGATGGTGAAGTGCCTCGTGTGACATCCTATATATTTCGCAATTAATTCGATTTGCCAGAGTTTCTAGTCATGTATCTGACTTCAACACCCGTAATAAATTGTTAACTTCTAAACTTCTTTATCAGGGTTATTGGTTTCATAAATAGAAGAAAAGGCAATGATCAGGAATCGATACAATTAACCCACAGCTCCCACAAGAGACACCAAATGGAAAGAAATACAAACATAAAGTAACAGACCCCAACGGAAATACCAACAGCGGAAAGCTAAAAGGACAGTTACTTTCCCAAAAAAATGGCCAAACGGCTATCCAAAATAAAATAATATAAGCGACACAAACACCCAAAGAAAAACCGCAACAAAAATAAACCGCGACAGAAGAACCGCGTTGGAACGGTCAGCGGAAACGAATTCCACTGGGGGGGGGGCTTAAATCGATTTTACGTGGCCACAATCCTCGCCCTTACTTCCGTCGCGATTAGGACAAATAGTTTGTTCAGTCCGAATGAAGGCATCCTAGCTCATCCATAAAATGTAGGTCAAGATCAAATATGGATGCTTGCATTAAAGTTGCCATCCCCAGATACAATTGTGTACCAAGTATCATTAATGAAGCTCTTATATTTCGTGAGAAATAAACTTGAACCTTAGGGTGAACGCTAGGGTGGTCGCAAATATTGACGTCTTGACGAACGGACGAACGGACGGAAACCGGGCGCCTATATCGCGCCATGCTAATAGCAGACGCGACAAAAATCAAACAATCACGGAGATGAAACAACCGTGAGGACTCGACAGTAAGAAACAACAGAACTGCTGGAGCAAAAGAAAACCAACAGCTAGACTCCGATGCGCCCCAACAGACACAAAGCATCACGTACTAAACAAAATAAGCCTTTTCGTTGGAACCGTCATAGAATCTGAGACCTGGACCACCGGCGTGCAATTAAAGAGGGAAGCAAAGTTGTCAACCGTGATTGGGTTAACTACCATGCATGCAGTCTGTCGTATAACATTTATGATGTACCCAACTTTTTATATCGAATAATGATTTTACGAAATTGGGTACTGAAGTCATAGCGGTTTTAAATTTAATTTGCGAAAAAGGTATTATCAGTATTTAATAAAGCATCCAAATATCTAGATGGAGCTAAAAGCTTCAATGAATTCAAACTGGTTATCAGCAGAACGGGACATCATGAAGTTTATCTCATACCAAAACAAAAACAGATCAGTCACAAGTGGTGCGCAATTGGTACCCAACGGAATACATAAACAACGAAAAACCTTTTCTAAGTTTCATAGACGTCATTCGGGTGGCTTTCTCTAGCACTAATCTCCGCTCATCGCGGGTAACAAGCCAGAGATCGAAGCAGGCAAATATTTAGTGGACACTTTCAGCTCCATCCCTAAGCTAAGGGGTTGAGCAGTTCGATCCCCATAATGTCTGCTTTGTAACTCCGTTCTGCTGCCGAATAATCCATTTTGCTTTATTCCTGTAGATAGAACCAGGGCGCCTGTGCTACAGTTTCCAGTGTTTCCTCACTTGCTGCTTTTCCGTTCGCGCATGGTCTTTTGATTGGTTTGCATATGTGTGTTTACTGTGGCTGTGTGCATATGAATAACATGCCATGTACTGTTAATTTAGAAGGATAAGAGTTACATATACGGCTCTATCTGACGGTTAGGTGACTTACCAGTATCATCAAATTGCTCAAAGGGCCACACTCAAATGTATCTGATGTACGCAAATATACTAGCTTATATCGAATACTATGATGTTCTGACGCTTGTAATGTCCACAAACAATCCATATTTACATCGTTTATATTATTTAACTCATCTAGTGTGCTTCCATTTGCGCTAATGGAGCCTGTCTCGCTTTCAATCAGGCCACCACAGGGAATCGAGATACCTGAAAAGAAATCAGCGGCCATTTCAGTTTCATATATTGGCGTATCACTGTATGTATCCCAGCAAACAAAGAATATCTGACCACTGTTTTCAATTCTTATTTTTGTTTAACCCATACGAAATTCAAAAATTTGATCGCGTTTCGAAGATTGTTGTTATTCGTTAGATGAGTGTCTTCCAGCGCGCATATACAAACTTTATTTGCAAATAAACTGGACAATGTTTACCATATTCACACAGAACAAAATGAATGTAATCAAAAGTTTCCACAAAACAATTCAGAGCAACAAACATTAGTCCTACATATATTTTCAATCAATTCTAACACAGCGCGGTTATTAAGGTAATTGAAAGGAACAGTGAATTATACTGAAAAGTTTATGAACGTTTCAAAAGCACATACATATGTTTGTTATAGTTAATGTTGTTCGCGGGATTTCTTCAACGGAGAAAGGTGAAAACAGGTTATAGTTATAGTATGTATCAAAACAGACATTTTCTGTTTCCATTTGCGAAGTAGGCGGAGATAGAGGGACTTGTTATCGTGATGTTTACTGCTGAAATGGGTCGTCCGTTTACACAACTTTATGTCAAAGGTGATACAGTTTTGCTAAATGTTCAGCTAAACTAATGTTTTCATCAGTCCAGTTTCCGTTTGAATGGGATAAAATAACTTCCGAAATTTGCAACTTATTGTACAATGTAGGGTTCCGCCTTTCACAGTTATACTGGTTTCTAATCTCCGCATTACGAAAACACGCCTATACAACTACGTTGTAAACTTTACCGCCTAAAAACTAAAATTTTATGATGAAAAATTACGATATGTTTCTTATTTCTGCTCTAAAATATAGATTGTGGGTACTCGTTAGAACCGCCCCGTTTTTGTTATTTCAACCCACAATATAGATCGTGGGAACTCTTTAGAACCGACTCATCGAGGCGGTTCTAACGAGTATCCACAATCTATATTTTAGAGCAGAAATAAGAATAAACCGCTTACAAGGACTAAATAGAAGTGGAGGCAATGATCAGGAGTCGATACAATCAACGCACAGCTCCTATCAGAGACACAAAAGGGATAGACACACAAACATGAAACAACAGACCCTAATGGAAACACCAACAGCGGAAAGCCAAAAGGACAGTAATTTTCCTACAAAATGGCCAATAGGCTATCCAAAATAAAATAACATAAACGACACAAACACACAAATACAAACAACAACTTAAATTAACCGCGACAGAAGAACCGCCATTGAACGGTCAGTGGAAACTAATTCCACTGGGGCACTTAAATCGATTTTACTTCGCCACAATCCTCGCCCTTCCGTCGCGATTTAAACAAATTATTGGTTCATTCCGCAGGAAGGCCTCCTAGCTCATCAGTGCAACATCTCAGTGAACACAAATAATCAAACACCCACAGAGATGAGACAACGGTGGGAACTCGACAGCAAGAAACCACTGAAATGCTGGAGCAAAAGAAAAACAACCGTTAGACTCCGATGGGCCCCACCAGAGAAAGAGCATTAGGCACCGACCAACAATAACTTGAATTAGGTCTCTCTAATTCTCAATAATCCTTTACGTTGGAACCGTCATAGAATCTGAGGCCTGACCCACCGGCTTGCAATTAAGGAGGGAAGCAAAGTTGTCAACCGTGATTGGGTTAACTACCATGCATGCAGTCTGTTTTTTCGTTGCTCTTAAAGGAACTCATTTTTGATTTTTATTTGCCTTCACTGCAGCTGGTGTTGTGCCGTGTGGCGGCCGTAAAACGTCTCCCCGCACATCAACCATAGTGCAGTTTATATTTTACTTTTGGTCCGTTGAGATCAGCGTGAATATTCTGAGAAATCAGAAATAAATTATTGGTTTAGACTCATATTCTAGACAGGTTTTTAATTATTTGGACCCCATTTTGATTATATTAGTCTTTGAATTGACTGCCTATTCGAAATTCGTAAAATTGCAGTATGTTTCCTCTGGCTTTCTTCGCCGGATCATTACAGGGTCACTGATGAGGCTTTATTAGCCGAAACTACGTAGTATGACCCATCATCTTTCTTATGAATTTTTTCGTTGCTCTTAAAGGAACTCATTTTTGATTTTTATTGTAACATTTATGTTGTACCCAATCTTTTTATATCGAAGAATGATTTTACGAAATTGGATGCTGAAGTCTTTGCGGTTATATATTTTTCTGAATTTATATACTGAGTCACCATAAAATTCGGGTAGGCGATAGACCTTGTTGCAGAAGAGATTTAAGTCAAATATTGAATTTTGAAATTAAATCAGAATAACGTCTATAAATTTTTGAAAAGGCTTTGCGTAGTTTATGGTACCGATAACCCTGATTAAGAAGTTTAGCCGTCTATAATTTATTACGAGTGTTGAAGTCAGTTACATGACTACATACTCTAGCAAATCGAATTAATTGCGAAATATAAACGCCATAGGATGGCGCACGAAAAAAGTAAAATTTACAATCTCAAAATCAAAATCATCGCGTTTATCATAAATTATGCACCAAACAAACCCATCTACAATAGACAGATGTAAATCCTAAAACAGGACTTCGGTATCAGAAGAATTTGCTTTATTCAACTGAAGTTCTGGGGTGTCAATCTGACTGATCAAACCATCGAAATATGTATTATCAATATTTAATAAATCGTCCAATATCTAGAAGTGGAGCCTGAAAGCTACAATGATTTCAGACGGGTTTTCAGCAGAAAGGGACATCATGAAGTCTCTCTCATAACAAAACAAAAACAAATCAGCCACAAGTGGTGCCCAATTAGTACCCATCAACTTATCTAAATAACTTAGTACCATCTCTTATGAAAATACTGTCAAGTAGAAAGGTGAGAGCTTCACACACGTTCTCACATGAGCATAAAGTATAAGTTTTATGCTCTTCAGAAGTGAAAAAAAAAAACATTTCTTACACTACATTCAAGATAGAGGGAGTCTTCCCTATGAAATGCCAATTCAATTAAATCATTAGGTTTTTCTTTTATAAGAGTATGAGAAAGTGTAGTGTAAAGGGTGGAAAAATCATAAGTAGACAGACTTGAAGCACGAAAACGCCTGGATTTCAATTTATTTAAAACTTCATTAGAATTTTTATAGACCAAAACAGATTTCTACCTGATCTTTCGAAGACTTTGTCGCAATATTTTATAATATGTTTTTTATGGCAGTAAAACATGAAGTTAATCATTTGGAGAGTTCAGTGGTGGTACAAGGGCTTGAATTTGCAATAAACTGCGCATTATATGGTCTTTTATAAAGTTTAGGTAACCAATATAAAGTAGGTGGCTGAATGACAAATGTGGTCATCAACTAAAGCCCTCTCTACAGCTAAAGGCTGAAGTTCATAGGCCTTTGTATCACCAAGTTCTTGCTGAAGAGTGTTAAGACTGCGCACGCAAAGTAAAATGAGTCTAATGCAGATATGCCTTTCGGTTTCATTTGGGTGGCATGGCTTGAGATGTCATTTATTCTCGATGTCGGGTAAAAGTCCCACAAAGTTGGAAGCAACGTCTCCAAAATGACCCAAATAGTGTCGACGGGGACGTTAAACCTCAATTAAACAAAACAACAACATCTGTTTATTGTAACCACCTAGCGTAGACATTAACGACAAGGAAAATAATCCTAAACGAAGTAGAACTCGCAAGCTACCTACTTTTGACTTTTTGAACAGAAGATACTAGAACAGAATATACCACACTCCAAATAGCTATGTTTCTGATGTTTTGACAAGACGACAGTGTAGGTCATATAACTTTCCAACAAATGTTTCTGTATACTAACCTTGACATATAGTAAATGCGCAGTATCCAAATCGAATATCTGGATCAGTAGTAAAGCACCAAGGCCTGCCTTCTGTACCGTCGAAATCACGGCAGTAATTTTTGGCGTCTGTCACAGACCCATCGAAAGGAAATAATTCATCCCTATTGTACTCGTGGCTGTGTGGAGTTTGACTTGACCAGTCTTGACAAATATGTCCGTTATTTGTGATTGACGTTGTGCCGTTGTAACGTATGGCCATCAGGTTATCTAAGCAGTTCCTATCGTCTGATTTAGAATCTGATAGATATCGACAAAAAAAATAAAAATAGAATATAAACTCCACTTTTGCAGCCATCATCGATTACTGAGTCGGATGCACGTCTGATCGGTGACCAGCGGGATCGCGTGTTCAATACGAGGGCAAGTCAATAAGTAACCAGTCTATCCTATTTCCAATTACCCGAGAAAACCAAGATTTTTATGCTTTGTTTCAATACATGTTTTAGGTATTAGGGCAAAATAGCATCCTTATCATAAGATACTGAACGTCAAACATGACTAGCGATGCAAAAGCAAGTTTTTCGTCAAAAGTTGAGTACCGTGCTGCAATTCAGTGCTTGTATTTGAAATGAAAAACAGGTCAGATAATATATTGCCAGTTGACCAATGTTTACGGGTCTTCTGCACCATCGTATGCACAAATTAAACTCGAGGTTGAGGAATTTAAACGCGGTAGAACGTTTTCAGAAGACGAAATCAGGTCTGGACGGCCATCAAATGCCACCGATGAAGAAATGTGTAACAAAGTATGCGAACTGGCAAATTAAGGTGAAAGAAATAGTGAATGCATTACGCATTTCACATGGTAGCGTTGCAACTATTCTACATGATCGCTTGGGTATGCGCAAGCTAACAGCCCGTTGGTTCCCAAAATCAATTAGCGACGTACAATTGGCAACATGGTTACGGAATGCAGCGCATTGTTGAAGCGGTTTAGTTCAAAGGAGGATGACTTTCTTTCACGCCCGGTGACTGTAGATGAGACCTGGGTCCAGTATTATGAGCCAGAGAATAAAACTCAAAGTCGCCAGTGGGGGTCTCCGAGGCAAAAGAAGTACAAAACACACTCCTCTGCCGGCAATTTGATGGCAACTGTACATTGGGACGCACGAGGCCTAAATATGTTTGACTTTCTAGCAAAAAAAAGTACAATAAAAGGTGCGTATTATGCTAATGTACTCGATCAACTGAGAACTGCGATCTGTGAAAAACGCCGAGGTAAACTCTCCTAAGGGATTCTGCTCCAACAGGACAATGCAAGAGTCCAGATTTGCAAAACTGCAATGGATGCTCTTGAGTGGAATGGGCACTAGCTAACACCGCACCCCGCCTATTCTCCGGACTCAGCTCCCAGTGACTATTTCCTATTCCCAAACTTGAAAAAGGATATCCGTGGACATCATTTCTGGTCCAACAAAGTAGTCGGGCGGCAGTTGAGGAGTAGGTCAGCGACAATAACCCTGGCTTATTCAGTTCTGGGCTAATGGCACTGGAACAGCGCCAAGTGTATCATTCTATCATTTTATCATTCTCTTCGATCGATCTCACCCAGAAAGAAGTAAGGTTGTTTTTTTATTCACTCGCCCCTCGTTCTTGCGGGTTCTGCGTTATTCTTTCGTGGAAATTGATCATGAAATCAGTTCCGTGATCATTTTCCCTTCGCCAGCTGTCAATTATGTGTGAGGTACCAATTATTCGCTTATGGACAGGCCTACTAGGAAAGGTGTGGCCAAAACACTGTTTGGTTTTGCTTTAACGACCCTTTCAAAATTATTTTACTTATTTAGAGCCGATTTTTTAAAGTTTGGCGTAAACAGGACTTCATGGAGAAAAAAAAAAAAAACACCTGACCTTACGTTGCAGAACATGCGGCCCGAGCAGGACTCGAACCACAGCGATGAGAGACCTAATGATTCAGAGTCAGTATTCTAACCAATTAGGCCAATGAGGTCCTAAATATGTTGACTGAGTCATTACATCAAAACAAACAAACAATTGCAATTATAGTGCGCTGTGTTGCAGTGGTAAAGCATCGGACATCTCGATCTCCACCGACATCAAGTGTTGTTGCCTTGAGCAAGAAAATGAAATCCGTCCATTAATTCCATTGTGGAACCTTAAAATTATTTGAGGGTCACCGATAAGGCCTAATGGGCCAAAACTGGCTAGTCTGGCCCCAAAAACTGCACACTTCATACTTTTAAGTTCTGTGGTGTGTTCTTTGCTTCCAAAGTATAAATCTTCTAAAGGATACATTTACCGTTACTGCAGCTGTTGTTAAGTGAATGTGTGGCGGCCGTAAAAAGTCTCCCTGTGCTTCATCATAGTGTAGTTGATATTTTCTTGTCCTTTGGGATCATTGATTCCATTGTGGAGTCTTGAAAATATGTGATGGTCACTGATGAGGCTTAATTTGCCGCAACTAGCTAATCTGGCCCAGGAAACTGTACACTTCTTACTTTTAACTTTTAAGTTATGTGGTGCATTCATTGCTTCAAAATGGTAACCCTTTCAAAGAACATATTTAACGTCACTGCAGCTGTTGTTAAGGGCTGTGTGGCGGCCGTAAAAAGTCTCCCTAGGGATCAATTATGAGACCTAACTGGCTGAACCTAGCTAGTCTTGCGTAGAAATATGTTAGCTTCATACTTTTATGTTTTGTTGTGTATTATTTGCTTCCAAAGGATAACCCTTTAAAGGTACATGTACATTTTCATCTGAATTGTTTAGTACTGGTTTCTACCTAGGAAAAATAGGGTCACGTGAAATATTAGTACTAGTTAACTGAATGTATTACCCTCTATAAATAGGTTCTATAAAGGGATATCCTTTGGATTAAAACTATATTATCTGACACAGAAAACCATCTCAGATTTTATATGAACCAGTCTGTGTAATGAATACTCTTGTTACTAGTACTTGGTGATGAGCAATAGTATGATGCAAAAAATATTCTCTATTCTTCTTGTCTTTGCTAACGGCCTCAGTAGCTCATTTGGGCGCGCGTCTGACTGGTGGACGCGGGTTCGATACCTGCCGGAATCGGTAACATTCTTCGTGGAGATTGATCATGAAATCTTTTCTACGGTCATTCTCTCTCTTCCGCTGATTCAAGAAGGGCAGATGTCTGTTCCTGGCGAAAGAATGTGAACTGTACTGGTTAACCGCCTACGTATAAGCCTGCCCAGGAAAGAGTGGATAGGTAAACTGACAGGCTCAAAAATTACCTAAAATAGTGTTGACTGGGCCGTTAAACTCCAAAACAATATTGTCTTTGCTCGACAACATTGATTGTGAAAACTCGCTAGAAATACCTCAGCGGTAAAACTAACGCAAACAAATCAGATTGTCTTGCAGATATAAAACACTTAAATGAGTACCATCAAAGAAGAAACCAATTGCAGTAGCATGGAAATAAGTGCTGACAGAGGAGTTCTGAAAGAAGCTTACGATGTATAAACGTGAATTTTACGTCTTTGTGTCCCGAAATAATTGTGTACGACCTTGCCTACACAGATGCTCATTTAATCGGCTCCATGTATACAACTGTCTTGAAATGCTGAGTTACTGAAATGAACACTTCTAATTTACACTTAAACATTCCCAGTTTTGTAAATAACATTTCCGAAAAGCTTTAAAATTAACCGTCTGCCAAATTCTCCTGCAAGTCATATGCCTCTGGGATATTAAAGAAAGGAATTAATTTTATGGAGAAAATTGCATATTTAAAAATCGTTCAGAGACAAGACATTCGACAGGTAAGACACATGCATTTAGAGGTACTCATGTTAACACCAAGGCCCGGTTGTCCAATTCATGGCAAACCATCGCCAGATATCGCTTTAATTCCTCGTGAAGAAACAAACGACACACGCATACTGGAAACGGTTGGGTTTCAATATTCAACAGGTTTGACGAGTCATTCAAACTCCAATACCATTTTTATTGCCTACACTCACAGACAGTCGACCAACCATTGCTGTCAGTGCTTTGATTTATATAGTTGGTGGGCAATCTCGATTATGTAGCCACTACAGACGCCAGACTTTGTCAACCCAGCAATTTCAGAGAAGAAGAGAAATGGCTGATAGTCGGATGCCGACGATGATTAAAAGGACATCTTCTCTCTTAAACACTGACCCTTTTTGAATGAATGGCGTGTAATAATTATTTATCTATTTTTAAATGTGTCATATAAATGTGAGGTGCAAAGGTCTGAAACGGAAAGTATAATGATTTTTCTCTATGTACTCTGGGCCAGTCTCTGATAAATTTGCTAGAAATACATGAGGTAACCTTGAAAGAGTCACAAAACCATAACAAAACAGCGAGTCGCGTGGATCTGAATATTTATCATTTTACCTAACAGTCAGTCGCGGTTGTATGTCTCTCTTTTATAATTTAATCAAAACAAACGGTGTTTCCGGATATAACAGAGATAAGCAAAACGCTGGAGAATATGGCGGATGGCTAGTGCTAAAATTTTACCTTAGTAGTGTGAGAAACAATATTGGTATCAAGAGCAAGCATCGAAAACAGCAAATGATTCAGAATTTACAAACGGAAATGTCTTTTATAAACATTATAGCAAACATTGTAGAGCCAAGTGAGACTGATCGTCGTGTACCATATCAGTATCTAGAAGGTAGAAAGAGTTAATGATCGAAAAGGACATTTCTGGTCGGATTTACAAATTTACATTGGCTCATATTCATCAACACACCTTCCGAACTGTTTTGGAAGTCCCGAGTGACAAACCTTACCAGACCATTCACAAACAAAGCTGCGATGAGAAAAGTGTCGATATATATAAATTTCTAAATTGCAGGTATTCGGGAGGTTGTAATGGCATCAGCTTTACTAATTTTATGTTGCTGAAAACAAATTTGAAGTAGGTAAGGATTTGGAACGGATTATGTACACTTACATATAAGACGCCATCAGCATTGCATAAACTAAAGTTTGTAACAGTTTGTATCTAATGATTTCATGTCGGTATTTGTTGTTATCTTTTAAACTAAAGTTAATATGAACTGTGGATAAGATGGGAACATTACGCAAACACGCCTATACAAATACATTGCCATATTTATCGCCGAAAAAAATAAAAAATTTAAGATGAAAAATTGTGATATTTTTTCTTATTTCTGCTCAAAATATAAATTGTTGGTACTCGTTAGAACCGCCTCATCGAGGCGGTTCTAACGAGTACCCATAATCTATATTTTAGAGCAGAAATAAGACAAATAATGTATACCCCTGTAAACCCCAGTTTTACTATATAAAAGTGAAGTTCAAGGGGGTCAAAATTATATTGGCGTGTTTTCGTGATGAACCGGGTTATTCTTTAATATGTACTTTAAATTTTATTCTGTGATTTTTAAATAAGATTATGTTCCATCTTGGATCTGACTGACAGAGAATTTCCTTTCAAAATTAGTAAATGTTTATCGAACATGCTGGTCTGTCATTTTTTCTTCACTGTGCCATTTCCAGAAGGGTATGTACATTGTGCAGCCTGGTCCTATTGATGGAATCCTGATATGCCACTTAATATTGATAATTATTTCTAAGACAAATTGTTTGGTAATTCGGTCTTTTGGTACGTTGTTCACTAGCTGTCCAAGATTCGAACGCGAATTACCGTGTTAGATGCATTATTGTTTATGTAGATGATCAGCTTTGTATCAAGTATGAATTCACTTCGATGCCAAATTTCCATGCAGTCGATTGGCTTTAGCAATTCTGGCATTGTCATCATCTACCATCGGTGTGCACAACTTGTGGTGATATGTTTCTTTTAATTTAGGTGGACTTATCTACTAATGTGTGGTCTTTCACTTTGGAAGCTGATTATAATAAATAGAAAATAGAATTGAAGGCAATGATCAGGAATCGATACCATTAACACACACCTCCGATCAGAGACGCCAAAGCGAAAGAAACCAACACATTAAATAAGTCTTTCTGATGGTGACTTTGAGCTCTGTTCTAACAAGTAAATCCGTTCACTCGATAGACGCGATTTTGGCATCGGCTTTATTGGAGCACCAACAAACCTCTATGTCAAAACCAAACACGGGAGCAGAAGCCTGACATGAGAAACAAATTAGGAGCTACGGAGAGAAGCGAGCTATGAGAGATGAATAAAGTTCATACTTATCACATTTATCAGCAATAACCTTTAATAGTACGAGGGCAAGTTAATAACTAAGCAACGTATCCCATTTCCAATTATCCGAGACAACCGGGTTTTTAATACATTGTTTCAATACATGCTTTAGACTTGAGTGCAAAATTGCATCCTTATCGAGTCACTCACTCATAAGAAATTGAACGTCAAACATGGCTAGCGATGCAAAAGCAAACATTTCGTCAAAAGTTGAATGCCGTGCTGTAATTCGGTGCTTATATTTGAAAGGGTAAACATGCCAAGAAATACATTCGGAGTTGATCAATGTCTATTGGTCTATGGGTCTTCTGCGCCATCGTAGTCACAAGTTTAGTTGTGGATTGGGGAATTCAAACGCGTAGGAACGTCTTAAGAAGCCGAAACCAGGACTGGACGCCCATCAGATGCCACCGATAAAGAAGTGTGAAAAACTAGGAGATCTTGTAAACTCTGATAGGCGAATTAAGGTGGAAGAAATAATCAATGCATTACACATTTCATTTCAACAATTTTTTATGATCACGTGGGTGTGCGCAAGCTAACAGCCTGTTTGGTTCCAAAATATCTTAGGGACAACGAATGGCAACCAGAGTATCAGTATGCAGCGCATTGTTGAAGCGGTTTAGGTTAGCTGATTATACTGGCATCGTGCTAGTTCTCAGATGAGCGATCGTTGCCCGATGGGCGACTTTTTTTTTATTTGCACACCTTTTCATTTCTGACCCTGGGTGTTCAATAGAGTCATTATTTCGATTACCGGAGTTGTTGTATAGTTAGTATACTGTGACTTAAGGTGACATCAACCTTCAACAAGTGCGCATCAAACATGAGCTTATATTCGACTGTTGTCATATCCCGGGGCATTTCGACATCGATAGGATATCATTTTGTATTCCAGGTAAACACGCGAATTGCTTAGAAGTATAAGAATGCTTAATTTTACATTGGTATGTTGCTTTAAAAGACCAAACTTACTTGTATGAGCTTGGTACGTTATATTGAAACCTTGTCCACTAATAATATCGTCAGTTTCAAATCTAACATACAGTGAGTTTGAAACGGTCCTCATTTGATCCATCGTATTGTTTGACCAACCACACACCTCGGCAATCCCACCGACATCGTCGTGGATCTAAATTGTAACAAATTAATTAATAAATAAAACGTACCTGTGTAACACCTGTTTCATTTTTTTCCTTTTATCAGATAACAGCATATAATTTTCAACCTATGTCTCATATTCCTGACATCGGCAAGATGCCGGGCGCTTATTGTGTTCGTGCGTACATGTTGAACGCGCACATACATCCGGGAATATTTTAAATCAGGTAAATGTGACTGCAATGTAACAAACATATACAACACACTACATTTCGGGTGATAGCTGTGTATTCGGACATGTGAATTTTCTAGTTTAAACATTTAGATACAAATGGTCACCTAGATAATACAGGATCCGAGTATATCCATAGCGAATGCACAAACTTCCATTTTGGTGTCTTTGGAAATGGAATTCTGCTCTAGAGCTTGTTTAATGGAAAAGACACCCGTGCTACTTATAGCACTACATTGGAAGAGTAAATACAATTCATTTATTTAAATATAGCTCACCAGAGCCGAAGGCTCCAGGGAGAAGCTTAAAGGATCCACTGTAGTCCACCATCTGTCGTCGACTTCTGTTGTCCATCATCCATCATCGGCACCGTCAACATTTCTGATAAATATCTTCTCTAAAACCTCTAAAACAGTTGAAACCAAATACGATGTGGAAGATGTGGAACCTCACGTAGGGACAAACGTTTCATTGTATTGTCTGGTTCACATAAACAAGACGGCCGCTGTGCGCGTTTTCGGTAAAAAACTTTTGAAAATCTTTTGCTCAGGCGGCATAAAAGACTCGGGCTCTGCCGAGTGTATTGAAGACCTTGAAACAACCAAAAATAAGGGTTTTGTTGAAAAAAGGCAAAACAGGCTGAAGGTGATTTATTGACCTTGTTCCTGAATACTACTGATTTAGCTACTTTATCTTCGCCACCACTGAAACTACTGGGCTGATTGAACGAAATATAATAGAGCCCAGGGGATTTGGAAATGAATGTGGTACATTAGAGCTGAATGTCATGATCAAGACGACCACCATGTCCATATGAAACTTGTTATGCTGCATTGCGAAACTGTAGCCTATCAAATCTGTTGACACGAGGTTTACCTTGCCTTATAACACGTCAAGATCAAATTTACTTTAATGAGAAAGTGGCAAAACCGTGTATTTTTCAGAGATTACTTTTCCGAAAAAAGCCGTTTCATTTGCACTTCATTGCATCATTCTAAAGTGTCGTTTGGTGGTGATCGAACAAGTCCAATTGCTTCATCATAATGCATAATATATTTCTGTTTCAAATGAACAAACTGAAACAATTTTGATGTCTTTAAAACAAACTAAACACTGCTCGAATAATCGCCATAGAGCGTAAGCAGTCCTGCGATGAAAGTGATGCTCTTTAAGAGTCTCATTAAAGTCTGTGTCTTTTTTTACCAGTTTTTCAAGCCACTTTTCTAAACAAAAAAGCAGATCTAGTCCCAACTAATTAATGTTATTCACCATTAATACATATGCTATGAGTTATCTTTATAGTTTAGTTATTTTCAGCTATTCTACACTCAACGGACCGCATTGTTCATACAAAATGTTCCATTAAAAATTAAAAAAATAAAATAAAATAAAAAATAAATAAATAAAAAAGAAGTTGGCCCAAAAAACATGTACACTCCATATTTTTCAGTTCTGTGGTGTATTCCTTGTTTCCAAAGGATAACCCTTTTATAGAACATATTGAACAGCTGTTATGTTTATTGATAAACCATGAGTATCAAATGCTAGGCGGGCCGTTTCAGCTTTTTTAAAAACTTCCCTTGTATGGAGGTATCGTTTTACACTTCTGACGGCTGATAGTGAGGGATTTCACCCGCTTCCGGTGCGATTGAAGAATCATCTCACGCTGCAACGGCCCGTTCAAGTTAAGTTTATTTATAAATCAGAGGTGGTCGAAAACCGGAATTCCAGGAGAAAAAAAAACTGACCGTCCGTTGTCATTTTCCCATCAATATGCAATACTTACTCTCAGTATATCCTTCACGCAGCCCTCTGTCCATTCAATGTCAAGGAAGACTACCTGGAACTGTATGTAATGATTGACATCCGCATCAACAATCAACACACAGTTAACGTTAAAATCACAAAGGCCATCGTTATCGTCATCAGGGGAGCTAAGCATGCCCTGTGGTTGATGAAATACCACATCACAGTCTTTATTTGGCGCTGAAAAGAAATTATGACACATTTGCAGGTTGAATAGTTGAGTTGAAGATGTCACCATTCAAGCTGTAATTATAATTACAGCTTGAATGGTGACATATTATTACAGCTTGAATGGTGACATATTGAACTCAAATATTCTACCTCCTGCATTTTGGATTTAATCTGATGTTAATATATATCGTCAAATAAAGTTTGCAGTTTACGTTTATTCCCAGTCCATCGAAGCATGAAGGCATCCTAACTCATCTGTGCGACATCTCCGAGAACACAAAAAACAAACAACCACAGAGTTAGGACAATGTTGAGGACTCGACAGCAAGAAACGACTGACATTCTGGAGCAAACGAAAACCAACATTTAGACTCCAGCCTTCATGCGGACTGAATAATTGTTTGTTTAAATCGCGACGGAATCAAGGGCGAGGATTGCGGCCGCGTAAAATCGATTTAAACCCACCCTCCCAACCACCTAGTTGCCCAAATCCCCAGTAAAAATCTTTTCAATGACCGTTCCAAGGCGGTTTATTTTTCATGGTATGTCATCCTTTAGTTTTAGATAGCCAGTTGGCCATTTTGTGGTGAAGTGACCGTCCTTTCGGTTTTCCACTATTGATGTTTCCATTAGGGTCTTTTTATTTAATGTTTGTGTTTCCGTTCCTTAAGTGTCTCCGGTGGGAAGTATGGGTTAATTGTATCGATTCCTGATCATTTCCTTCACTTCTATTTTCTCTCTTTAGCTTTTGCGACCAATTTGTACAGCGGAGCGGAATAATTTAGGCAATTTTGGTAGACGGGTCTTCGGTGGACTATTCCTGTAAAATTATTTTAAATCTGTTCACCAATTTAGAAGGAGATGTCTGTTAATGAAATTGTTGACAGACGAGGTGTTTAAAGGTACTTTTTCTATTTTTGTTTTTGCTCTGCCTATTAAATTATTTTGAAACTGTGCCTGTGTCCAAGGGGATGGTGATTTATTTTTTTTATTTCTTTTTTCAGCTCTGGCTTCAATCTTGTTCAGCGGAACGGAACCATTAAGGCAATATCAAAAGAGGCTGTCTGTAAAATTATTTAAACAATCCGTTCACCGGTTAGGCGGACACGTCTTTTAAGTAAGTTGTTGACAGACGCACGACGCACGATACACCGGACGGCGGACTCCGAGCGGTCACAAAAGCTCGACATGACCCTTTGGCAATGCTGACACGATTAATCGTATAATCGATTAATTGATCGATAAATTCCACAAAAATGATTATCATTTATGATTTGCTTTTAATCGATTACTTGATAGGTACAATTTACTACCCAAAGTTATGCCTAAAATAGATGGATGAGTGGCAAACAGTGCAGACCCTGATGAGACGCCGCATTATGCGGCGTCTCATCTGGGTCTACACTGTTTGCTCAGGTCTGTCTGTTCAAATATACATATAGTAAAGTGCAACATATGGAAAGAGTCATGCTCAGACAGAAAGCCAGACAGGTAAAATAATGACAAAAACCTTAGCGATTACTCATCGCTTATCGATCGCAATGACAGGACTGATAATCGATTTTCTTTTCAGCTCCGATTAGCCAGCCCTACCCTTTGGCCCAGATGAGCTGACAAACAGATGGCAACGAATATAAATATCCCGCAAGTCCCCAGAAGCGTCCTTCGGTGTTTACATGTTGCATTTAGTTCGATTTGCTAGAGTGCCTAGTAAGGTAACTGACTTCAAACCTTCTAATAAATTTTAAACTGCTTAACTTTTAAATAGTGTTATTGGTATCATAAACTAAGAAAAGTCGTTTCTAAGTTTCATAGACGTCATTCCGATTTAAGTTCAAAATTCATTGTTGGACTTTAAGACATATGCAGGCAATTCGCCACTTTTGTTTGATCATCAAAAAAGAAAGTTTTGCCAGAGCCAGTGTTTTACCGTTGCTGGGCGAGTAAATGGTTGCAATTCGTGGAGCAGGTATTGTTTTCGGTTCATTTTATTATTAACCATGTTCAGCTTGGTTATAAACTTCACGCAAACAGCAACTTTGCAATTTTAATAACTTTTAATTTTTCGACATTTACTCAAGATGTGATCGACCGAAATAGTTACAGACCTCTACTGTTTTTAGCTCACCTGTCACGTAGTGACAAGGTGAGCTTTTGTGATCACTTTTTGTCCGTCGTCCGTCGTGCGTGCGTCCGTGCGTGCGTGCGTCCGTGCGTCCGTAAACAATTTCAAATAAGTATATCTCTAATACCCAACGGTCAATCTTGATCAAATTTCATGAGAAGCATCATCAGGTAGGGGAAAAGGCTGCATAAGGTTTTTGGGCTGATCAGATTGGAATTCTGGTTGCCATGGCAACATATAGCTCCCATAGACTTACAATGGGAAAAAATTAAAATATCTTCTTCTCTGAAACCACAGGGCCCAGAGCTTAGATATTTAGCGTGTATTAACGGCCAGTGGTCACCTACATAATTCCTGCCATTCATGCCCCTGGGGTCCAAATTGGCCACGCCCGGGGGCCCCTTCGCTCCCATAGACTCATAACGGAACAAAAAGCTTCAAAAATCTTCTTCTCGGAAACCACAGGGTCCAGAGCTTAGATATTTAGCATGTAGCAATGGCAAGTGGTCACCTATATAATTCCTGCCAATCATGCCCCTAGGGTCCAAATGGGCTACACCCCTGGGCCCTTTAGCTCCTATAGACTCATAATGGAAAAAAAGCTTCAAAAATCTTCTTCTCTGAAACCACAGGGCCCAGAGCGGAGATATTTGGCATGTAGCAACGGTCAGTGGTCCTCTACATAATTCCTGCCAATCATGCCCCTGGGGTCCATTTTTGGCCACGCCCCGGGGCCCCTTCGCTCCCATAGACTCATAACGGAACAAAAAGCTCCAAAAATCTTCTTCTCCGAAACCACAGGGCCCAGAGCTTAGATATTTAGCATGTAGCAACGGCAAGTGGTCACCTACATAATTCCTGCCAATCATGCCCCTGGGGTCGAAATGGGCCACGCCCCGGGGCCCTGAAGCTCCTATAGTCTCATAATGGAATAAAGCTTCAAAAATCTTCTTCTCTGAAACCACAGGGCCCAGTGCTGAGATATTTGGCATGTTGCAACGGGAAGTGGTCACCTACATAATTCCTGCCAACCTGGGATCCAAATTGGCCACACCCAAGTCCCTTAGCTTCCATAGACTCATAATGGAAAAAAAAAAGCTTCAAAAATCTTCTTCTCTGAAACCGCAGGGCCCAGAGCTAAGATATTTAGCATGTAGCAACGGCAAGTGGTCACCTACATAATTCCTGCCAATCATGCCATTGGGTTCCAAATGGGCGACGCCCAGGGGCCCCTTCACTCCCATAGACTCATAATGGAACAAAAAGCTTCAAAAATCTTCTTCTTGGAAACCACAGGGTCCAGAGCTTAGATATTTATCATGTAGCAATGGCAAGTGGTCACCTACATAATTCCTGCCAATCATGCCCCTGGGGTCCAAACGGGCCACACCCCGGGGCCCTTTAGCTCCTATAGACTCATAATGGAAAAAAGCTTCAAAAAATCTTCTTCTTGGAAACCACAGGGTCCAGAGCTTAGATATTTATCATGTAGCAATGGCAAGTGGTCACCTACATAATTCCTGCCAATCATGCCCCTGGGGTCCAAACGGGCCACACCCCGGGGCCCTTTAGCTCCTATAGACTCATAATGGAAAAAAGCTTCAAAAAATCTTATTCTCTGAAACCACAGGGCCCAGAGCTGATATATTTAGCATGTAGCAACGGAAAGTGGTCACCTACATAATTCCTGCCAATCATGCCCCTGGGGTCCAAATTGGCCACACCGAAGTCCCTTAGCTTCCATAGACTCATATTGGAAAAAAAAGCTTCAAAAAGCTTCTTCTCTGAAACCACAGGGCCCAGAGCTAAGATATTTAGCATGTAGCAACGGCAAGTGGTCACCTACATAATTCCTGCCAATCATGCCTCTGGGTTCCAAATGGGCGACGCCCAAGGGCCCCTTCACTCTCATAGACTCATAATGGAACAAAAAGCTTCAAAAATCCTCTTCTTGGAAACCACAGGGTCCAGAGCTTAGATATTTAGCATGTAGCAATGGCAAGTGGTCACCTACATAATTCCTGCCAATCATGCCCCTGGGGTCCAAACAGGCCACACCCCGGGGCCCTTTAGCTCCTATAGACTCATAATGGAAAAAAAGCTTCAAAAATCTTATTCTCTGAAACCACAGGGCCCAGAGCTGATATATTTAGCATGTAGCAACGGAAAGTGGTCACCTACATAATTCCTGCCAATCATGCCCCTGGGATCCAAATTGGCCACACCCCGGGGCCCCTTAGCTCCCAAAGACTCATAATGAAAAAAAAAGCTTCAAAAATCTTCTTCTCTGAAACCACAGGGCCCAGAGCTTAGATATTTAGCATGTAGCAACAGCCAGTGGTCACCTACATAATTCCTGCCAATCATGCCCCTGGGTTCCAAATGGGCGACGCCCGGGGCCCCTTCGCTCCCATAGACTCATAATGGAAAAAAGCTTCAAAAATCTTCTTCTCAGAAACCACAGGGCCCAGAGATTAGATATTTACCATGCTGCAAGGGCAAGTGGTCAAATACATAAATCCTGCCAATCATGCCCCTGGGGTCCAAATTGGCCACGCCCCGGTGCCCCTTCGCTCCCATAGATCCATAATGGAACAAAAAGCTTAAAAATCTTCTTCTCCGAAATCACAGGGCCCAGAGCTAAAATATTTAGCATGTAGCAACGGCCAGTGGTCGCCTATATAAGTCCTGCCAATCATGCCCCTGGGGTCCAAACGGGCCACGCCCCGGGACCCTTTAGTTCCAATAGACTCATATTGGGAAAAAGCTTCAAAAATCTTTTTCTCTGAAACCACAGGGCCCAGAGCTGAGGTATTTGGCATGTAGCAACGGCAAGTGGTCACCTACATAAATCCTGCCAATCATGCCCCAAGAGTCCAAATGGGCCAAGCCCCAGGGCCCCTCAGCTCACAAAGACTCATAATGGAAAAAAAAGCTTCAAAAATCTTCTTCTCAGAAACCACAGGGCCCAGAGCTTAAATATTTAGCATGTAGCAACGGCAATTGGTCACCTACATAATTCCTGCCAATCATGCCCCTGGGTTCCAAATGGGCCATGCGCTGGGGCCCCTTTGCTCCCATAGACTCATAATGGAAAAAAGCTTAAAAATTTTCTTCTCTGAAACCACAGCGCCCAGAGCTTAGATATTTAGCACGTAGCAAGGGCAAGTGGTAGCCTACATAATTCCTGCCAATCATGCCCCTGGGGTCCAAAAGGGCCACGCCCCGGGGCCCCTTAGCTCCTATAGACTCGTAATGGAAAAAGAAGCTTCAAAAATCTTCTTCTCTGAAACCACAGGGCCACGAGCTTAGATATTTAGCATGTAGCAACTGCTAGTGGTCATCTACATTAATCATGCCAATCATGCCCGTTGGGTCCAAATGGGCCATGCCCCGGGGCCCCTTAGCTCCCATAGACTCATAATGGAAAAAAGATTCAAAAATCTTCTTCTCTGAAACCACAGGGCCTAGAGATTAGATATTTAGCATGTAGCAACGGCAAGTGGTCACCTACATAATTCCTGCCAATCATGCCCCTGGGGTCCTAACGGCCACGCCCCGGGGCCCTTTAGCTCCTATAGACTCATAATGGAAAAAGCTTCAAAAATCTTCTTCTCTGAAACCACAGGGCCCAGAGCTAGGGTATTTGGCATGTAGCAACGGCAAGTAGTCACCTTCATAAATCCTGCCAATCATGCCCCTGGGGTCCAAATGGGCCACGCCCCGGGGCCCCTTAGCTCACATAGACTCATAATGAAAAAAAAAAGCTTCAAAAATCTTCTTCTCTGAAACCACAGGGCCCAGAGTTTAGATATGTAGCATGTAGCAACGGCAAGTGGTCACCTACATAAATCCTGCCAATCATGCCCCTGGGTTCCAAATGGGCCACGCGCCAGGGCCCCTTTGCTCCCATAGACTCATATTGGAAGAAAGCTTCAAAATTCTTCTTCTCTGAAACCACAGGGCCCTGAGCTTAGATATTTTCCATCCTGCAACGGCAATTGGTCACCTACATAAATCCTGCCAATCATGCCCCTTGGGCCGGAATTGGCCACGCCCATGGCCCATTAGCTACCATGGATGGACTTAAAATGGAAAAAAAAACTTCAAAAATATTCTTCTCTGAAACCATAAGGCCCAGAGCTTTGGTATTTAGCATGTAGCAATGTGGAGTGGTTGCCTACATGAATCCTGCCTGAGTCTTGCCCCTGGGATTCAAATTGGTCAAATCCTGTGGCTTCTTAACTCCAATAAACTTATAATGAAAAAAAAAGCTTCAAAAATATTCTTCTCTGAAACCATGAAGTACGGACCTTAGATATTTAGTATATAGCAACATAAAATGGTCGCCTACATAAATCCTGCCAGCCATGCCTTTTGGGTCAAAATTGACCTATGGACTTATACTGGAAAAAAAAAACAAAAATCTTCTTCTCCAAAGCCATAATGTCCAGAGCTCAGATATTTAGTATGTAGCAATGTCAAGTGGTCTCCTACACTTTTTTTTCTGGTACACAGGTGAGCGATATAGGGCCATTGGGCCCTCTTGTTTATTTCTTGTTCTCTGATAACATCTCCTAGAGGAAAAAAATCTTGTTTTATGAACAATTCAATGTAGCATTTTTATGTATGGTCCACAATATTACAGACAATGAATTATTTTTGAAGATATTTTGGTTGATGACAAAACTTGGTTTTGCAGAACTTGTTATGAGCTTGACAGATAGGCTAAAGAGAAGCAGCTGTATCTTTTACTATATCGTTCTGACTAAACTAAATGCTTAAAAGCTAGGCAAAGGACATTTTGACATGTTATTTACTAACATGGTGGTTTTCTAATGTTTCTTGGAAAACAGCTTGGGGCGATCTCTTTAAAGTTCAGATTACTTAAAATTCAGCACAGTGACATATGGTTTTTTTTTGTCTTTTTTTACTTCAAATGTGGTAAAATAGAAGTGGAGGCAATGATCGGGAATCGATGCAATTAACCAACAGCTCCCTTCAGAGACACCAAAGGGAAAGAAACATAAACATGAAACAACAGACCCTAATGGAAACACCAACAGCGGAAAGCCAAAAGGACGGTTACTTTCCCACAAAATGGCCAATAGGCTATCCAAAATAAAATAATACAAGCGACACAAACACCCAAAGACAAAGCATAACAAAACTAAACCACGGCAGAAGAACCGCCTTGGAACAGTCAGCGAAAACGAAGTCCACTGGGGGGGGGGGGGGGTGGGCTTAAATCTATTTTACGTGGCCACAAAACTCGCCCTTACCTCCGTCTCGATTAAGACAAATAATTTGTTCAGTCCGCATGTATTTGTACTTTGTCAGCCCGTATATGAACCTGAACATATACAGACTCTGAAACAGTTTTCAGTGTGGGAAGTTTTTACCCGCATATGCCCTTAAATCTCTTTTCTGCAACAAGGCATATCAGACCCCGAATGTTTTGATGATTTAGTATATATATTCAGAAAAATATATGATTACAATGATTTCAGTACCTAATTTCGTAAAATCAATTTTCGATACAAAAATGATCGAGAACAACATAAATATAATACGTCCGACCATATGCATGGTAGTTACCTCAATCACGGTTGATAACTTTGTTTCCCTCTATAATTGCACACCGTCGGGTCAGGCCTCAGATTCTATGACGGTATAGCTTAAAGGGAAAAAAAAGGAGTATGACCCATCTTCTTTCTTATGAATGTTTCCATTGCTCTTAAAGGAACTCATTTTTGATGTTTATTTGCCTTCACTGCAGCTGGTGTTGTGCCGTATGGCGGCCATAAAACGTCTCCCCGTACATCAATCATAGTGCAGTTTATATTAAACTTTTGGTCCTTTGAGATCAGCGTAAATATTCTGAGAAATCAGAAATAAATTATTGGTTTAGACTCATATTCTAGACAGGTTTTTAATTATTTGGACCCATTTTGATGTATATCAGTCTTTGAATCGACTGTCTATTCGAAATTCGCAAAATTGCAGTATGTTTCCTCTGGCTTTCGTTGCCGGATCATTACAGGGTCACTGATGAGGCTTTATTAGCCGGAAAAAGGAGTATGACCCATCTTCTTTCTTATGAATGTTTTCATTGCTCTTAAAGGAACTCATTTTTTATTTTTATTTACTTATTTGTTAAGGTAATGTCAGTTGGTATCTGATGTTCTGTCGTTTGTCTGGCACGCCGGAGTCTTTTGGTTTTCTTTTTCTCCAGCTAATCATACAGTCGAGTCCTCACCGTTATTTTATCTTTATAGGCGTGTGATTTTTATGTTCTCGGAGGTGAAGCACTAATGGGTTAGAAAGACTGCAAGTGAACTGAACAAACCATTTGTCCTAATCACGACAGAACTAAAAGCGAGGATTGTGGCTGCGTGAAATGGATTTAAGCCCCCCTCTCCAACCCTAAGCGAAATGATTTACTCACCTTTCCAAGGCGTTTCTTCTGTCGCGGTTTGTTTTTGTTATAGTTCGCCTTTGCTGATATGTATTGTTTATATATTGTAATTTTAATTTGTAATTGTAATTGTCATTTAACCATTTGGTGGGAACTGTCCTTTTGGCTTTCCGGTAGTAATGTTTTCCTCAGGGTTTAGTGACTTCATGTTCTTTCCCTTTTGTGTCTATGCTTGCAGATGTGAGGTAATTGTATCGAATCCTAATCACTGCCTTAAGGAGAATGAAACCACCCAACAAATTGTTCCGCCATTTGTCGAATGGAGACAACTTTCGCTTTTCTACAACCCATATCACACTTAAAAATGGGTCTACTCTTAAAGGAAAGAAGCAATTTATTTGCCTTTTAGAGTTGATCCCTATTGGCATGGGAGACAAAAATACGTGTACAGGAGTTGCCTTCCCTGAAGGTGTTCCCATTCCCCTTAACTTCTGCTTTTCATTATCCATCTAGTTAACCTATATATGTATGTTATTGGTCCAAAAAAAGAGACAGTGTTAAACCAGGTCAGACAAATAAGAATTGGACGACGCCTAAAATTGCAGGTGCAGGCTTCATGTGTCTCACAGTCGCAGTAAACCCATGTCTGTTTCCAAGCAGATAATTATGACATGTTCGCGTGTCTTACTCACAGCTTACAATAAACCTCTGCAAACGCACGTGTATCCAAGGAAGCTTCGATTTTGTCCTAGAATGGATTCAACCAACATCAGTGAGGTTGTTCTTTGTAACTCGGTTGGATGGGCATCTGGATATTGATTAGGAGGTCACGGGTTGAATCCAACCAGAACCGTCAAGATTGTTAATGGTTCAAAACTATCTTCTACAGTTAGTATTATTTTTTTCTTCGGTTGATTCAAGAAGGGTAGCGAAAGTATGTGCACTGTACACATTAACCTTTTTAATACAAGAAACCCAGAAACGAGTAATTGTCAAACAGTGCAAATCCAGATCAGGGCCTACACAGTTTGACAAAAATGTTCAACTATTTTCCTCATAAATTGTGAAGAAAACACAATTTGACACCCCTAAATTTTGATAAGAACTCGGTGGGTGATTCAATCTGGTTCTAAATGGGTTAGATGCTTATCATTAAAAAAAACACGCCTATACACATACATTATAAGCATTATCGCCGAAAAAAAATGAAAATTTTAAGAGGCAAATTGGTGATAATTTTCTTATTTCTGCTCAAAATATAAGTTATGGGTACTCGTTAGAACCGCCTCATCGAGGCGGTACTAACGGGTACCCACAATCTGTATTTTATAGCAATAATATAAAAAAATAAGGCATACCCCTGTTAAACCCAGTTTTACTATATAAAAGTGGGGTTCAAGGGGGTCAAAATTATATAGGCACATTTTCCTGATCGGACAATTTTGCGACACAAAGTGTCAAGGGGCAAAACTGGCTAGCTTGACATTGCCCACACTGTGTAAATTTTGTTGACTGGGACGATACATCACGAAAACACGCCTATATAATTTTGACCCCCTTGAACCCCACTTTTATATAATAAATCTGGGGTTTTCAGTGGTAAACATTATGTTTTCGTATTTCTGCTCAAAAACATAGATTGTGGGTACTCGATAGAATTCTATCGAGTCCCCAGAATCTATATTTTGAGCAGAAATAAGATAAATATCACACTTTTTCACCTTAAAATTGTCGCTTTTTCGGCGGTTAAGTTGGCAATGTATTTGGATAGGCGTGTTTTCCTAATGAAACTTCACGTCAATGATAGGCAGTGAGCATTACGAAAACACGCCTATACAAATACAATGTAAACGTGAAAATGAAATATTAAAGATGAAAAATTGTGATATTTTTCTTTTTTCTGCTCAAAAAATAGATTTTGGGTACTTGTTAGAACCGCCCCATCGAGGCGTTCCTAACGAATGCCCACAATCTATAATTTAGAGCAGAAATAAGAAAAAAATATGTTTACCCCTGTAAAGCCTATTTTTACTATATAAAAGTGGGGTTCAAGGGGGGTCAAAAGTATATAGGCGTGTTTTCGTGATGGAGTCAGTTTCACATTACGATTACACACCCGTGTGGCAAAGTCGATTTTTCACATCGAAATTGCTACTTTTCATTACGAAAACACGCCTATATAAATACCTTGCCAATTTTTTGGGCAAAAATTAGAAATTTTAAGATGAAAAATTGTGATATTTTTCTTATTCTGCTCAAAACATAGATTGCGGGGACTCGATAGAACCGCCGCGTTTAGGCGGTTCTATCGAGTACCCACAATCTATGTTTTTGAGCAGAATTATGAAAAATAATGTATTCCCCCTTGAACCCCACTTTTACTATATAAAAATGGGGTTTGAGGGGGTCAATAATATATAGGCGTGTTCTCGTGATGTCTTATGAAAATGCGTGATATTTTTTTCTTATTTATATCCTAACATAGGTTGTTGGAAGTCGTTAGAAGAGCCTCATCAAGGTTGATCTTACGAGTAGCTACAACCTATATCTGCCGGCCTTGGTAGCTCAGTCGGATGCGCGTCTGCCTGGTGATCAGGAGGACGCGGGTTCGATTACTGCTGGGGTCGGCAATATTCTTTCGTGGAGATTGAAATCTTTTCTACAGTCATTCTGTTCCTTCCGCTGATTCAATGGGCAATTGTCAGTTTCTGGCGAAAGAATGTGCACCGTATTGGTAAACCGCTTACGTATAAGCCTGCACAGGAAAAGTGTGGATAGGTAAAATGACCTAAAGTAGTGTTGAGTGGGCTAGTAAACTCCACAACAAACAAACAAACAACCTATATCTTGGAGCAGTAATAATAAAAACAATGTATACCCCTGTAAGCCAGAGTTTTCTCTATATAAAGTGGGGCTTAGCGGGCTCATCATTTATCGACTTGTTGACTTGATGTTTGATCTCCAAAAGAGCCCCGCCAAGCGAATTTGTGTCTTCGAGAATTCCGTCATGACAAATTTTAACAGCACATGCTCAGTCATTCAAGGGGGCAAGGGATACGGCTTTCTGTCTGAAGGTTCCTCTTGATTCCCCCTTTGTATGAGCGAGCAGCGAAGGTTCTGGCGAGACTGCGCGGATGCGCAGGCTCGCCTGAACCTTCGCTGCTCGCATAGACGATAAGTACCAAAATCGCTTGACGTGGCCCAAATGATAAGTTGTGCGGACAAAATTATAAGTTGTGCAAACAAATATTGTGTTGTTCGAACAAAATAAAAAATCAAGGATTACAGTCTTACAGAACCCTTGAAGGGACATGCAATTTATTTTAATATGCTGTGCGAACAAGATAATATCTTGTGCGCACAAAACTGAACAAAATAATACATCACGATAACAAGTCCGTGAAATGACCCCCCCCCCCCACACACACACACACACTAAACCTAGATTTTTGTCAACGAATAAACACCAAAAGAAGTATTTGGTGTTCATGAGTGAACAATGAAAAACTCAAATGTTCTGTTTCTTGTATGCTTTAAACTGTAGCTGTTCAGCTATTCAAGTATTTAAAAGCGTTAGCCGACACATCAGAAAACAAACTTTTTCAATGGTGATTTCACGTTGATTAAGAGGTGATCAGCGTGTCAATGGGGTAAAATATTGGGTGAACCCCTGGGAAACATCTTGGATTGTTGCTTTATCAAATGGCTCACTTGAAATCTGCATTCAAATAATATCCACAGTGGCGGAGTCGGGTTGGCGTCGCGTGCATTATTTACGTTGCATAGGTGCTGAAAGGGAGGTCGTCAACGTCTGAATGACGTGAAAACGTGTTTGACTTAATTTCAGTCACACATGTTTAAGCTATTTGACATTTAACAGAGACTATATACTATGTTTCGCTAATACATCGAGTTCATTTTCCTTAACTCCAAAAAAGCTATTTCACTGATGAAAAGTTTTCACATTTTTTCTTATTTTTACTGTAAACATACGTTGTGTGTGCTGGGTAGAACCGACTCCTCGCGGCTATGTTTTAAAGCAGAAAAAACGATGCATCCTGGTTCTACATAAAGTGGGCTTTTGAGGGTTTCTGACATGGTTTTAAATGAAATATAGAGATTTCTCAGTGAAATCGAAAACGATATTGTCACTATTTCTAACAGTGACTGATATCAATTTTATTTTCACTGTTTGGGATTACTTTTTTTTCGCGAAATCTAATTCTGTGGTCAGTTGTTTCATTGTCAGATGATTGAAAATTAATAACAGGTATTAGAATTGACACTAAGCCGGTTCACACGATACAAGGACGTTAATGACGTCACTTACGACGCTGGCGTCACGTATTTTGTCAAGCGACGTTAGATCTGTATGCACCTTCTTTGAGAAAATAAGCTCTAAATAATTTCAGTAACCATTTATAGAAACGTCATCCGAGGCTATTTCTTAGGTGCACACTAGAAGTTTACACCCAATCTTATACCCAGTAAATACGTTGGACACCACTAAATTGACGCGAAACGAGCAGGAACGAAGTTAGTTTTCTCTGAGGGTGAGTGACGCGATTAGTGAGAAGCTAAAAATTGCCGTTTTGAAGCATGTAAGAAACGGTAAGTGTAAGATCAAATTTTATTTCACTCATGAACACCAAAACTTGTATTTCACTCGTGGCTACGCCACCCGTTAAAATATTGGTTTAAGTGTTCATTCGGTGAAACACAATTTGATTTTACACTGAAAAAATCAAGTATCCGCTATGTGTTCATTTCTCCGCCTTGTTCACGTGATGATAAAAATCGTTTGAAACAGTGCCAATATCGATTTCGATTTCACCGACAAATTTCTATATATTATTGATAAGCATGAAAAATATATTTGTTTGTTTCAGATAAGCATTGATTTCACAACTAAGTATAAAATAAATTAAAGTACCTTGTATCTTCTTGTAACTGAAGATAAAGACTGCGGAACTCGCAGAAGAATCAGAGTAGAATCGTACCAATAAATAGTTTGACGTTGTTTCGCCATCTATATGCTTTCCAGTTTGGCACTTAATGAAGTACTCGCCAATCTGTAAACAGAAGTAGCGGCCGGATTTGTCTCAGCTTTTCTAATCGATCACCGGTTTATGCGATGAGCGATGATCGATCACACTGATCAATGAAGCTACCAGAGGCCAGTTGTTCAAAATTATCAACCAGAGGACCATTGGTCTTGAATCGCTCACCTGACTTTTCTGAGGAAGTCCTCAAAGACTTTAATATGTGATCTTTGGCCAAGAGGGACCGAATGTCTGTGTAACTGGGTGGGGATCTCAACTGTTTCCGAGATATTAAGCATTCAATGCAATAAAGGGAGTTGGCCCCCAGCCCCCCCCCCCCCACTGGAACCGTAGGTCCAACGGTCCGTTACACTGAATGCGACAAGAATATATATGGTTTATGGGTGGGGATCTTAACCGTTTCCAAGATATTAAGCATTTTGTGGAAAAAAGGGGGTTAGGCATGCCCCCCCTCCCTCACCCAGGGACCCCCCGGGTCCAAAGGTCCATGTCACAATGCGCCTTATCATAAGGAACAAGATTATATATGGTTTGTGGGTGGGGATCTTTACCTTTTCCGAGATATTAAGCATTTTGAGCAAAAAAGGGGGAGGGGCATGCCCCCCCCCGGACCCCTGGTACCCCAGGGTCCAAAGAGACCATGTCACTGAATGCGCCTCATCATAAAGAACAAGAGTATATATGGTTTATGGGTGGGGATCTTAACCGTTTCCGAGATATTAAGCATTTAATGCAAAAAGGGGGTGGGGCATGCCCCCCTGGGACCCCCGGGTCCAAAGGTTCATGTCACTTAATGCGCCTTATGATCAGGAACAAGAATATATATGGTTCATGGATAGAGATCTTAACCGTTTCCGAGATATTAAGCATTTTGTGCAAAAAAAGGGGTGGGGCATGCCCCCCCCCCGGACCCCTGGTACCCCATGGTCAAAAGTCCATGTCACTGAATGGGCCTCATCATAAGGAACAAGAGTATATATGGTTTATGGGTCGGGATCTTAACCGTTTCCGAGATATTAAGCATTTTGTGCAAAATAGGGGTGGGGCATGCCCCCCCCCCCGGGGAACCCCGGTACCCAAAGGTCCAAAGGTCCATGTCACTGAATGCGCCTTATCATAAGGAACAAGAATATATATGGTTTATGGGTCGGGATCTTAGCTGTTTTGGAGATATTAAGCATTTTGTGCCAAAAAGGGGGTGGGGCATGCCCCCACGGGGGGGGGGGGCAGGGTTCCAAAATCCACGTCACTAAATGCTCCTCATCATAAGGAATAAGAATATATATGGTTTAGTGGCATTATTTGTAACAGTTTGCAAGATATCAGACATTTCTACTTTTTCCCATACAAATGCCCATGTTACCAAATTTAACCTTGGCGTAAAATAGGTCAAGGTCATCCCAGGGACACCATTTATGCAATTTATGATGGGCCCATGTCCCAGGTGCTACATGCCAAGTTTCATGCAAATCGGCCCAGTGGTTCCGGAGGAGAAGATTTTCGAAGGGTTTTTACCATATATGGGCATGGCGGCCATCTTGGTCATGTGACCTAGACCAAAAATGCAAACTTTCGTTCCCCCACCCCATGGAGCCTCCACATGAAATTTGACTACAATCGGCCCAGCGGTTCCGGAGGAGAAGACGTTTGAAAATGTGAACACACACACACACACACACAGAATTTTTGCCTGGCCATACTATCAGCTCACCAATGAGCCTTCGGCTCAGGTGAGCTAACAATGTAAGTTAACGTAATGTAAAAACTTTGATCATTTAATATAGCATATATGCCGACAGTTCTCCTGTAAAATGAGTAGCTTTTGCAAATGTAAAACTACAAATTGTTATAGCAAAATACTAGAGAAATGGCTATTAAATTTGATAAGACAGTAACTAGCACACTTACTAGCGAACTTGAAAAGCTTACGATTCTTTGAACAACTGTCCCCAGGTTTATTTTTGAAAGTTGATTTTTAAAATCAAGTTTCTTTGTCAACACATTTCTACTTCCGGTACTGGACCGCATTACTGCACTTCCGCTGTTTGTTTGCTACATAAAATAGTCCAAAGATACAAAGGAACTCTTGAAAATTATTATCCCCACGCTTTTCGAAGAAAAAGTGGGGATATTGTAATTGTCTCCGTCGTCCGTACCGGACAACTCCTCCCACACTTTTACAGCTAGAAACTTAAAACTTTGGGAACTGTTAGGTCTTTGGTCTGAGGAGTGTATGACACTTTCGGAATTTTGATCCTACCCCTAGGGGCCAGGCCAGGGCGTGGGGTGCCCTGGGGGTAAAAAATCAAAGTTTTCATAACCTGGTCGTGTGACATATCAAATCGAACGGCATAATGAGTGGAATACATAACAATCAAAATTTGACCCCTAGGGTCAGGTTTGAGGTCACCAGAGGCCAAAAACTTGGATTTTCACCCCCAAACCCCCTTTTTTAACGATTACCGGATAACTACTCCTACGCCGTCTCAGATAGAAACATGAAACTTTGAGAACTGAGAGGTCTTTGGTCTGAGGAGTGCATGACACTTTCGGAATTTTGATCTTAAGATTGGGTGGGAGTTGCAATTGAGAACTTATATAGTGGCGTATCTTTTAAAAAGCGTGGGGATATGCGATTGCGTGCCATCGACTGCGCTATTCTAGTTAAGGCATGTATTCATTCTGTATGTTTTGTCGATCTGATAAAGCGGAAGGAGAAGACATCATTTTTGTGTTACTTCATTTCTGTATAAATGCTATTTTGTACATAATATATATAATTAATTGACATTTTATATCTTTTCTTTGGGTCCTAACAGTACTATAATAGGAAACTGTGAAATACATCTGGCAACGCCCCAGGATCAGACACAATAACTGCTGACATCTACAAGACAGGCGATACTCCAGCTGAAAATAAACATACATAGTTATTTCACATTATGTGGCGAAAAGAAGCCATCGCCAAAGAATTCAATGATGCGTCAGTTATCCACCTTATTAAACGAAAAATGAATCCCTAAGGCCTATGACAATCATGTAGCATCTGTTTGTCAATTGCTGGGAACCTCCTTGCAAGATCGTTGCCTTCACTTCTATCCTACTTAAGCCGCGTAATGGAACAGTCGGTGCTTCTATCAGAAAACAAGTGTGGATTTAGGAAGAATAAAAGAACATTAATGTGATCTTAAAAGCAAGGCAGCTTCAAGAGAAGTGCCAAGGAACAACACGTTAACTTAACCTTTACATGAGCCCCGCCAAGCGAATTTGGGTCTTCGAGCATTCCGTCATGACACATTTTAACTGCGCATGCCCAGCCATTCAGAGGGGCCAGGGATATGGGCTTTCTGTCTGAAGGTTCCTCTTGATTCACTGCTTGTATGAGCGAGCAGCGAAGGTTCTGGCGAGACTGCGCGGATGCGCAGGCTCGCCTGAACATTCGCTGTTCGCATAGGCGATAAGTACCAAAATCGCTTGACGGGGCCCACATGATCCTACAAAAGCATTTGTCACAGTTGCTAGGGTCTTTATTAAATTATTATTAAGTAATCTGTTTAACTAGGTTTAAAGCTGGTGTTAAGGCAATGTATGGCGGCCTTAAAAAGTCTCCCTGCCCTTCACTATAAAGTAGTTTGTATTTTTCTTTCCTTTGGGTTCGTTGGTTCCATTGTGCAGTTTTGAAAATATTTGAGGGTCACTGATGAGGCCGAATTGGCCGAAACTAGCTAGTCTAGCCCAGTAATACGCGCCATAATATTCAGTTATAATTTGCTTCTAAAGGATACATATTTATAGCAATTTTGAGGCACTAACACGTGTTAATGCTTGGAATAGAAGTAGAACCAAGCTCAACAAAAAGGTAAATCTTTTCAGGCCCTTTGTGCCGTCGACACTATTATATACATGCCAAACGTAGACAGTTTAACAATGGCGTGACAAAAGACAGAACCATTTCTATTCAAGTTGTCTAGGAAAACTTTGAATAATTAAGATTCTAGAAGGATTCCAGACAAGGATTCCTGAAAGGCAGGTATGCAGACTAGGGCTAGCAAAGTTGAGATGGACAGGCCATGTTACCAGGATTTCTCAAGAAATTTAGCCAAAATATGCTGTATGGAGAACTATAAATGGGAAAAGTTCCGATGGTGGCTAGAGCATTAGGCAAACGCGCCTATACGAATACATTGCCACCTTTATCGCCGAAAAAAAAAAGAAAATTTTATGATGAAAAATTGTGATATTTTTCTTATTTCTGCTCCAAATATAGATTGTTGGCACTCGTTAGAATCGCCTCATCGAGGCGGTTTTAACCAGTAACCACAATCTATATTTTAGAACAGAAATAAGAAAAATAAGGTATACCCCCGGAAACCCCAGTTTTACTATATAAAAGTGGGGTTCGAGGGGGTCAAAATTGTATAGGCGTGTTTTCGTGATGGGAAGCGATAAAGGACACCCCAAACAACCCAAAATACTTTAACATACCAACAGAGGCTTGATAACAAATTACACAGGACCGAACAGAAGGATATTGGTGAATCCGTCGCTAAAAGAATCAGCGAAGCCGAGCAAAAACGTGCGTGTTCAGCGCAAAACCAGATGTAGGGAATCACATCACAGAAAGATCTTTCTTCATCAAACATATTTTGCTAAATCTACAACAGCATTTAAGAACTCGAATCAGTCTCATCAGCCAACTTAGCACACAGATAGTAAGATTTTTCGCATTTCATTCAGAATGGTCATAGTCACTAATGGAAGACGAATTATTATATATAACGAGGCAAAACTTTGCTCATGATCGATGACATGTATCTACCAATTTATCTGAACGTGTCATTATTGCATTACAAGCGCGCGTTAACCAGCAATAGGCGTTTCTAACAAGTAATAAATTCGAACACGAAACTCTAACATCAGTCTTCAGTATGGTCATTATAACCTACAGAACAAATGGGCCCTGAAAAGATCGCTCCAGGTACGATTGCAGCTCTAGACATTTCCGTATTCAAAGTGCCACAAGATAAGACCATTGGAATAAAACTTACCAAGAGGTGAAAACAATTGCAATTAATATGATTCCACTCGATAGAATGACCTTTTTTATGATAAAAAGGCGCCTAAAAATTTTAAATAAAAATACTGCGAAAATTAACATTTGGTCATCTTCAGGTCGTTTAAGAGATCCAATTTTAACTGCCAGGTCCAAAAACGGGTATATACAATGGGCATTTAAATCGCTAGAGACTGAGAAAATCATAACGAAATAGTGCAGAGCCGCAAAATACGGCAACTGGTTTTAGTATCAATGCAGTAATAGCGATCAAACATTCTAATGCATTTGCATATATAACGCGACGTCTAACTGGATTTCACCCTTTTTGTACCAAATGGAATCTTCCTCCTTATATATACATGTCGCAGCAGTTCATTTTAAAATTTAGGGGTGACAGGTTGTGTTTTCCTCAAAATTTATTTGGAAAATGTGTGAACTTCGAGCGAACAGTGGAGACCTTGATCAGACGCCGCGTTCTGTGGCGTCTGATCCTGGCCTGCCCTGTTTGCCAAGGTACCCCTTTGGATGCTTCTGATACTGAATTAATAGCCTAATAATGGTTCTGGACCTCAGAGAGTTTCTTATTCTCTATTTCTATGGTACGGTGGTGTGTGTGGAGTCGGGGGCGGGGGGGCACCCTGCCAAGCTTGACTTAACACATTCTGAATTCTTCGCACGAGACTGTCCTGTTGTAATTGTACGGTACGTGTTCCCTGCTCGTATACCTAGATGTACATGTAGATCTGTACATACATCCAGAGTTTCCTTGAATGCATATTTGCGTATCGTCTTGCATACCCTCTATATTACTATTAGACAAAATTTCGTGACAGAAAGAAAGAACACCCATATGTGAACATATAAAAAGTTGTCAAATTTAAAGTAGAGGGAGAATGAAAGATAATGCCGCAGTATGCATATATATACATGCATATTCACATATTGGGCTGCATGATGCTTTGGGCTGCATGATGCTTCCAGAAGGAGCTAACCCGCTGCACATGAATACTGGCAATCCATTTTGGAGGTCTATGCCTGCCCAGGCCAAGTGGTGCGAGTTGGACCGCCCATGCATATAAACCATGTTGGGTTCATTGGGTGGCAGGGCTTGAGATGCCACTGCAGCTAAACGTCGGGTTAGAGTCCCAAACAATTGGAGGCAACCTCTCCAAAATTACCTCAATAGTGTCGAAGGGGACGTTAATCTTCGAATCAAGCAAACAAACGGAGCTTCCACATTTTAATTTGGCAGACTCAAAGGGTCAAACGGCGCTCACATTCGAGCACTTGTACATGAAAGTATTCGGGGTTCGATCGTGACTCTTTACTATAGGTAGAAGATTTGTTTTGTTTGTTTGTTTTGGAGTTTAACGGCCCAGTCAACACTGATTTAGGTTATTTTTAACCGGACAATTTACCTATCTACAATTTTCCCGGGCAGGTTTATACATGTGTGTGTGTGTGTGTGTGTGAATTCGGGTTTAACGTCGCTTTCAACAATTTTTCAGTCATATCACGACGGTGTCTGGTTGCGACAGGGAGCTCAATGCTCACATTTATAGTGCTGCCTCACTGAAGTATCATGTCCCAGACACATTACATGATACCACACCCAGTCACATTATCCTGACACTGGATCGACCAGTCCTAGCTCTACCCCGTAAATCTGAGTGCCAAACGAGGAGCAGCTAGTTCCTTTTTTAACGACTTTGGTATGTCGCGGCCCGGGGTCGAACCCCAGACCTCCCGTTCCCCGGAGCGGACACTCTACCAACTGAGTTATCGGGGCCGGTAGGTTTATACATAAGCGGTTTACCAGTACAGTGCACATTCTTTCGCCCGAAACTGGAAACTGTCCTTCTTGAATCAGCGGAAGGGAGAAAATGACCGTAGAAAAGATTTCATGATCAATTTCCATATAGGTCTCTGTATGTTTACTGTTTATGTCATTTTTATACGAAATATTTTAGTACACATCCAGATAACACACCCATATGCATTTTTTTATACCTAAAACGATTATTTCCTGATGAAAATATGTGATAATGTTCCAATTTTACACCTTAAGTAACGTGCGGGTTCTCACTAGAATCGTCTCACTGAGACAGTTAGTAACGAGTACCCACATTCTACATGGGGCGTCTAGGAACAGATTAAGGAAAAATGTATACATGTACCTTGTAAACTCCAGTGTGTATGTGAAGTTGGGAATAGTGGGTTCTTCATTACATTGGGCTTTATTAACATGTTGATGCATCACATGTTTGCTCCAACTGGGAGTATTTATTAGTTAGGGATCGGTGAGGGTTCGGGGAAGGAGACTTGGTAGCGCAAATAATGAGTGTTCATAAATGAATGCGAATGCAAAGTAGCATTTTTTTCACGCATCTGCATGAAGCATGGCGCGATGAACATGTAGGAGTCTGGTTGTTCGTGCGTTTGTCCGCGACATAGACCTAGCCTGCGGTGGAATTATTGTGTTCCTCGAAAACTGGTCACTAACATTGCATTCAAAACACCGCTTGCTGTACCAATTTGACAGTTTTTAATCATAAATAATTGAGGCGAATCTGAGCTTTTGGTTTGTTTTTGATTGATTTGAGGTTCAACGTCCCCGTCAATACTATAAAGGTCATTTTGGAGACGTTGCTTCCAATTTAGTGGGACTTTTACCCGACACTGAGATGAAATGACATTTCAAGCCCTGCCGTCACAAGAAACCAATAGGGTTTATAGGTATGGATGGTCCGACTCACACCCCTTTGCCGCGGCAGGCTTAGATCCTCTAAGCGGTTTACCAGTACTCGTGCGCGGGTCGGTTTCAGCTCTGCGTGGAAGCATCGTGCAGCCCATCTATTACTTCAAGCCGCGATGGCGGGAGCCGCTGAACTTTTGGTTAATGTCACACATCATTACGGCGTTAATAACCTACATGTACGACTCATTAAGAAAACTCGCCTATTCAAATATATTGAAAATTTGACCACTAAAAGCGGAAAATTTTCGGATAAAAATTCTGACATTTTTTTCATATTTCTGCTCAAGATTGTGGGTACTCTTTAAAGCGACTCGGGGAGGCGGTTCTAACGAGTACCCACAATCTATGTGACCAGAAATTAGATAAAAACTGTATGCCCCTGTAAACCCCAGATAAAAGTGGGGTTTAAGGGGGTAACAAATAAATAGGCGTGTTTTTCGTGATGTAAATAAAAGTTGTCTTGAGACTTTTAAAAGACGGATTATACAATGGAGAAATAAATTAATAACTGTAATTGTGTAACATGATAAAATATTTGATTATGATTTAACAATTACTACCATTTGCCTTCGTTTACAAAAACAACGCCAAACAAACGAAGAAATAATAATGAGCCGAAAATTTGACTTTTACTTTCAGGTAAGCCCAGTTGTTGTTGTTTTTTTCTCCGTGAAACGCGGGAAATTATTTTAAATGAGAGCAATCGTTCAAATGTTCCGTGTGGCTCCGACCATAAAAGAAGAAACAAGCTACTCAAATGTGTCCAGCCCTAGTTTTATCAGTACATTCTTAATGTGCCGTAAAATAGTCCTTGTCCAGAGCAAACCAGCCTCGGTCAAAAACGTATAAACCTAGACGTAATTTGAATTTATTATTTCATCTTGCAATATAAGTATGGAGTTCGATGAATGGGGAAATGTTTTTGAACAATCTGTGTTTTTGAAAAGAGAAAAGGGAAAGCCTGTCTTTGAAGACCTTTATGCCAGTTCCACGTAATTGTCATGAAAACATGCAGCAATAATGCCGTTGAACCTTTGCGTTGTAAATTCTCCATAGCTTAAAAATCCAAAACATAGTGTTAGCCATACTGTGCACGAAACTGTTCATCAGCAAGAATGTCCTAAATGACTGTAAGCCAATCTCATAAACAGTCAATGTTCTGCTACTTAAAGGATGACTCATTAGTGAGGACACTGTCCCATTTATGTCCATAAGTCTCAGATGGGCTGCTATTGCTGTGGACATAAAAGAGGGTATTTGTCTGCATGTGGAGCCAGCTACAGACATTGCAGAAATAACAAACGCGAGAGACTTCAGCTATTTAGTTCTAATTGCTTTAAATATTGAACAGAAAAAATAAACAGACGTTATGAGGTGCAGCAATTATGTCCAATGTTTTTATACGTTTATCATTGTAATACACTTTGAACCTCCTTTTCGTAGTGTGCACACAGTTTACTTATTTGCCTAAGCAAACTGTTTAACAGTCCATTATGTGCTCCAGTGCACAAAAACAGCAACTATGGGATATAACTCGCGAAACGCCATATGATAGAGAGTTCTTCATTGTGGACAGAGGAATGGTTAGTATCTTTAATGATAAAATATAATCAGTGAGCCTATATAGAGGCAAGCTTCAGCCCGCGGCGAACCGATTATATTTTATTTAATAAATACATTTACATGTATCGACCGCAGTCCAACAAACCAAGGGGTTTGCGGTAATTAAGCATATATAACCAAATAGACAGTAGAAAGTTCGGCATGTTAAACGACATTGAGTGTCATGGCACTCGCACAAGTAGCATAACGTCACGTCAAAGAGTGTAAATATTCTATAAAAAGCTAATTCTTTGAAAGCAGGAAGCAAAGACTACAGAACAGAACTGACAACGGTAGAGTGCACACGTTGTTTCTAGGCCACACTAGCGGATTATTGTCAATTACGTCACATCATTGACCCTAAGATATTTTCAAAATTAGAAGTGGAATCAATGATCTCAAAGGGCAAGAAAGTATAAATTCATACTAACAGGAAGGACATGGAGACTTTTTACGACCGCCAAACTTTCCCTTAACACCAGTTGTGGCGAAAGGTAATATGTTCTGTTAAAAGCTAATCTTTTGGTGGAAGCAAAGACTACATCACAGACCTGACAACAGTAGAGTGTTGAAGTTGTTTCTGGACCAGAAATGCTAGTTTCACTAAACAGGGCATCATCAGAGCCCCTAAGATATTTCCCAAATTCCGCAGTGGAATTAATGTTCCAAAAGGACAAGAAAATATTAACCAACATTATGATAAAGGTTACATTTCTGACGTCGCTGCACCACAGAGACGTCAGAAACAAAATGGACGCTCGACTAAATGGTTCTCATAGCTTTATACTCTGAATGAAAATCTGCAAATAAATACTTTTTTTAGATTAGAAATAGACACAGTAGCAGCGCGCAATTATTCCAACTGATCATTAAAACCAAGAAAAAGCCCCAGAAGGTACGGAAGAAGCCGAAATTTCTGAAAATCCGTTTAAATAAATATCGCAAAGATTATAACTTGCAGTTTGGTATAAAAGGTTGCATGTTATTGTTTACATCTGAAAAGTAGGCCTGGTCTATAAACGGTTACTACACGCGTGTTAAGGCCCGTAGAAGGTATTATAGGTCACTACCGACTATAGCGTGCAGTTAATCAACCCGTTTATCAGTTTACTTGAATGCATGTTTACAAAAATGTTAACTACAGAAAAGCATCATCCGTTTACAGATGAAGAAAATGTAGCCGCAGTGCATAAATGCAAACAGCTTGTACACCTCTTAGCATTGTCCTTAGAAATAGTCGGATACATTCCGCTTCTTTCAAACGGAATGGTGTATTTTTAAAGAATGGGCTAATTGCTAGGAAACATGTTAAGGCAATGATCAGGGATCGATACAATTAACCCACAGCTCCCATAATAGACACCAAATGGAAAGAAACACATACATGAAATGACTAGTCCCTAATGGAAACCTCAGTAGCGGAAAGCCAAAAGGATAGTTACTTTCCCACAAAATGGCAATTGACTATCCAAAACCAAAACAATATATAAGCGATGCATACACTCAAAGACAAACCGCCTTGGAACGTCAGTGATGGAGTGAATTCAACTGGGGGGGGGGGCGCTTTAATTGATTTTAACCGTCCGCAATGCTCGTCCTTATTTTCGTCGCGATTTAGACATTAAACATTTGTTCAGTCGGCACGGAGGCCTCCTAACTCATCAGTGCAACATCTCTGAGAACACAAAATTCAAACAACCACAGAGATAAAACAACGACTCGACAGCAAGGAACCACTGAAATGTTGGAGCAAAAGAAAACCAACATTTAGACTCCGATGGGCCCGACCAGAGCAACAGGCACCAACCACTATTACATAAAATTCAAATCGAATTCTCAGTAAGCTTTCACGCTAGCCCGTAATTGAATCTGAGGCCGGGCCCACCGGCGTGCAATTAAAGTGGGAAGCAAAGTTGTCATCCGTGATTGGGTTAACTACCATACATGCGATCTTTTGTATATATGTCCATAATATTATTGAACCATGGACGTCGATCAATGCTCTCATTTCTTTGTTCATTATCCATTTCTGTATTACGTATTCTGGACACTGAGGGGAATAAACTCCTGATTCTAGGATTCGAAATATGATTTCTATAGGACCGAAATATCCCTTCTAAAATTGAATTCAATAAGTGTAGAGAAGAAATCGCTGCTGCTTTTAATGTATTTTGTAATCGATCGTGTAAACTAGAGTGTGTTGAGCATAAAGCCCTTAAAGAATGGAAACTTAGCATTCTGAAACTAGTGAACAAAAGCATTTCTTTCTACTCTCAAAATACTATCATCCTAACTTACATCCTTAACCTAAGACAACTTTACGTCACCTTAAACTAGGTATTCAGGAATTTCATAAGAAGTATATTTTTGCTCCAACAGACAAGACCGCTACCAATGTCGTCGTTGTTTGAGGGCTCCAATATGTTACGACTCCTCAGCAATAGCTTGGTGGTACTAAGGCCAATAAACTACAGTCTTTGGCTGTAATGAGGGTTGTAGTTGATGAACACATTTGTCATTCAGCCACCAAGTTTGCTATATGTGATACAGAAGACCAAGGCAAGCTTCCTACGTTATAATGGTTACTTTATTTTATATATTATTTTACAGCTTACAAAGCACGGTTTATTGCAAATTCAAGCTCTTAGTTTAAAGTTTATTTTATTTGTATTACAGATACACATATATTCAACATAAAAAAGCTACAAAGTCACAATGACATACAAATTGGATTCTGGAGAAAATCACTTTTTTAGAAATCTGTATCGCATCTTGCTTATAGTGAAGACAAACGTGATTTAGCCTGTACCACCGCTGAACTTTCCAAATTATTATTTTGATGTTTTACTGTCATCAAAACATGTGATTTATATTGCGACAAATTCTTTGAAAGCTCAGGGAGAAATATGTTTTGGTCTATAAACATTCGAATGATGCTTTCAATAAGTTGAGATCCAGAGGTTTTATTGCTTCAAGTCTGTCTACTTATGATTATCCACGATTTACACTACACTTAATCATAATCTTCTAAAAGAAAGACTTAATTATTTACATGACTAGACATTTCAGAGAGAAGATTCCCTCTTTCTTGCATGTTATGTAAGAAATGTTGTTTTTTTTTCACTGCTGAAGAGCAACTAAATGTATAAGTGTGTGGAGCTCTAACCTTTCTATTTGACAAAATGTACATAAGATTTGGTACTATGATATTAAAAAAATGTTGGAATTCCGAGAGTTGCGCACCCCTTCTGGCTGATATGTTCTTGTTTTGTTATGAAAGAGTGTCTACTCATATAACTGACGTCAACACTGGTGATAAATTGCCAATTGCTAAACTTGTGAATCAGGGTTATCGGTAGTTTAAACAGTTAATACGCAAAGCCTTTTTTGTTTTATTGACGTAATTCCGATTTAGTTCGGAATTAAATGTTGGACTTAAATCTCCAATGCAACGAGGTCTATAAATTCAGAAAAAATATACTTACAGTAACGTCAGTGCCCAATTTTGTATTTTTAAAGCATTCTTCGATATAAAAAAAGTTCAACATAAATGTTATACGCCAGACTGCATGCATTGTAGTTAACCCCATCATGGTTGATAACTTTGCTTTCCTCTTTAATTGTACGTCAGTGGGTCAGGCCTTAGATTCTATGGCGGTTCAAGCGTAAAGGCTTACTTAAATTAAGATTTAATTTTGTGTAATGTTGGTTGGTATCTGATGCTCTGTCTTTGAATGGGTCCTTAGAAGTCTTACTGTTGGGTTTCTCTTGATCCAGCATTTCAGTAATTTTTGCTCCCCTGAGCCAAAGGTTCCGGATGGTAAACCTTCGTCGTCCGTCGTCCACCATTTTCAAATGTCTTCTTCTCTGAAACCAATGGCCCAATTCCAATTAAATTTCATATGCAGCCTCCCGGCAATGGGGGAACGAAAGTTTGCAAGTTTGCAAGTATGATCCATGTCACGTGGCCAACATTGGCCGGCATGCCCAAATATGGTTAATATGGTACAAAATCGGGTGACTGAGTACTACCTTGACAAATTTGATGGCCCTAGGTTGACATTGACCTATTTTCTGCCAGGGTCAAATTTGGTTCCTTAGGCTTTTCAATGGGAAAAGGGTAAAACAATGCATTTTTCGGAAAATATTGTGGTCTGTGACATGAGAATAGGTAAAAAATCAACGTCTAACAATATATGAATAGGTAGAACAAGGAATGTCTATAAATGCTTAAGGTCGAGGTCATTCAGTGACCTTGGCTCAAGGTCACTTGAAATACAGGTATATTGACATCTCAAAATACATATGCTCAGCATAAATGTTCTTACAGCTTTTATCCCAGTGATTGTTATTTTCATTTGACTAGAAATTCTAAATTAGTTTTCTTCACACTTATGATGACAGTAGTACTTAAAAGACCTAATCATTTAGTCAGTCTATGCACTGATCTACGTCTGACACCCAGGTTTCTTATACAGCTTCCAAAGAAAAAAGTAAATCTAGGTCCCAAATCTGTTTCAAACTTACATTTTAGCTTGAACTTTTCACTTACTGTACTATTGTGTAATATTTGGTTGACTGCTCTGTTACTACTCCTATCTGGTGATGTGCAACCTAACCCAGGTCCAAATATGGACACAACCTCAACAACAACTTCAACCAGTGATCTTTCTGGTGCGATATCTGTAATGGACCATTTAAGTGTAGTACACTTAAACATACAGAGCTTGTACCCTAAGCTTGATATCTTAGAAGTTGAAATGCAATATTATGATATTGTAGTATTTTCTGAGACATGGCTATCCTCTAGTAAATCTAATGATGACGTCATGATACCCAACTTCGATTCACCATACAGAAAAGATCGTGAAGATCGGCCTGGAGGAGGTGTTGCTATATACATTAAAAGCGGCATATCTACACATACATTAACAAACCTCATTGAGGGTGATATTGAAGGCCTCTGTATTGAAGTCAATGTTCGCAATCATAAATTCTTACTTTGTGGTATTTATAGGCCTCCAAATACGGGAACGGAGTACTGGAATTCAATCGAACGTACATTTGAAAACTTAAATACCTCGACTATCAAAGATCTGGTTATTGTTGGTGACTTTAACTGTAATATGCAAGATATTAACATCCCAAATAGAATGCATAATCTGCTCCTTTCGTATGACATGTGTCAATTAATCGAAGAACCGACACATTTTACTGAAAACACAGCTACACTTATTGATCTTATCATCGTGAATAACCATGAAAACGTTGTATATAGTGATGTAATTTCACCGTTTATTCCCGATTTAGTCCGATTTCATTGTCCAGTTTTGATAACGCTGAAATTTCGCAAACCCAGACATAAAACCTTCATACGTCACATATGGTTATATGATAGAGGAGACTATAATCTTTATCGTACTAAATTACGTCTTATAAATTGGGAAGATATTTTTGTCTCTGGGAATATAAACGAAATCTCGGAAAATATAACTGATCAAATAATTACGACAGCTAAAGAAAGCGTACCTAATATGACTGTTACCATTAGACCAAACGAGCCGGAATGGATTAACACAAACAAAAAAGGGAATAAGACAACGAAAAAGGCTATTCAGGAAAGCTAAAAGAACCGATACTTTGCAAGCCTGGAATAAATTCAAATCCAAAAGAAACGAGGTCACTAAGCATCTGCGACAGTGTAAACGAAATTATTATGAAAAGTTAGCCAGCGACCTAAGGAATAATTCTACTAACAGTAAATCATGGTATAAAACTGCATCCAAATTCCTATTGTACGACTCTGATCAGCGGAATATACCTATACTTGAAACCGGAACCGGTCTAATTGAGGATGATATTGATAAAGTTGAAGTTTTAAATGACCACTTTGTTAAACAGGCGACTGTAGATGATTCCAATACCCAACTTCCTGAACTCGTAGAACCTAACTATAACCTCTTAACAGATATCCCTCTTAGCCAACAGGACGTTATAAATGCAATTAATGATTTGGATGCCAATAAGGCCTGTGGGCCAGATTTAGTTAGTCCACGATTGATTAAGGAAGGAAAACATGAACTAGCTGACCCATATTCAAAATTATTTAATTTATCCTTAAGTTTACATAAATTCCCCGCTTCATATAAACAGTCAAATGTAACGCCAGTATACAAAAAGGATAGTAGATCAAACCCTAACAACTATAGACCGATTTCACTCAATAGTATTCAAGGAAAAGTATTTGAAAGAGCAGTCCATAAGAAACTGAACACTTATCTGATTAATAATAATGTTATCTCACCCTATCAGTCTGGTTTCCGTCAAGGTGACTCAGCTATTAATCAACTTCTCTTCCTATACAATGATTTTGTAAAAGCTTTAGATGACAATAAAGAAATACGAATTGTATATTGTGATATAAGTAAAGCATTTGACAGGGTTTGGCATAAGGGATTACTATTTAAACTACGTAGCATTGGTCCGTCTGACAATGTCGTTGAATGGTTCAAAGACTATCTGTTGAATAGGACGCAACGAGTTTTTATTAAGGGTATTGCATCTTCCTGGAAAACCGTAACGGCTGGAGTACCACAAGGATCAATTTTAGGTCCAACATTATTTCTTATATATATAAATGATATAATCAATGGTCTAGGCTCCAATATTCGACTTTTTGCGGACGACACTACATTGTATGTTATTGTGGATAACCCAGTTAATGCAGCCAGACAGTTAAATATAGATCTCCAAACAATATACAATTGGGCCGGAACGTGGATAGTCGACTTTAATGCGAACAAAACAGAATCGCAGATTGTATCTAGGAAGCGTAACAAACCTTATCATCCCCCGCTCTTCATGGGTAACACACAAATCAAAGAAGTCAACACGCATAGACATTTAGGGCTTATATTTAGTAGTGACTGTAATTGGTCTCATCACATATCATACCTAGTGGAAAAGGCTTGGAAAAGAATAGGGTCATTACGAAGAAATAAATTCTTATTGGATAGACTCTCATTACTAAAACTTTACATGACATATATAAGGTCACTTTTAGAATATGCTAATATTATATGGGATAACTGTTCTATCGAAAATAAACGACATCTAGAAAGTATCCAACTTGAGGCAGCCCGAATTATTACTGGTGCCACCAAACTATGCAGTATTCAAAAATTATATGATAACACAAACCTACAAACGCTTGAGTCTCGGCGAAACAACCAGAGGTTATTTCAGTTATATAAAATGATAAACGGACAAACCCCACAATACTTGCAGTCACTTATCCCACAGAGAATAGCTAACACTTCCAGATACCAGCTTCGTAATAACTTCATACGCTAATTCTGTTTTGCCATCAACGATCAGAGATTGGAACACATTAGAAGTAAATGTAAGAAACTCATCATCGCTTAATGTTTTTAAGATGCATATTAATCGTATTAATAATGGTTACCCGAAGAACTTTGATACTATCCAAACCACACGCCTTGGTCAAATATACCATTCACGATTACGAATGGAATGCAGCAGTCTTAAACAACACTTGTACAATAAAAATATTACGGGTGATCCTTTGTGCTCATGTGGAGCAATCGAAACTACTTCTCATTACTTGTTGTCTTGCGTTAACTATCAAACTTTGCGAACACGTTATATAAATAGTATCCCACCCCCACTGTCGGTTTCAAAATTGTTACATGGAATCACTGAGGCATCACTTGAAGAAAACAACTACATTTTTAAACAAGTTCAACTTTATATCTTAGCCACGAAAAGATTTGATACTGTCGTCACCACATAAACAATACACATGGATGAAAACTGGTAGAACTGCACTGGATAATTATTTTTGTTGGGGGTGGAGGAGACGGGGCTTGGGGAGGAGCCAGGTGTGGACCAGAAACTTCTCAATGTTTATTATTATAATTTTATTATTATTATTATTATTATTATTATTATTATTATTATTATTATTATTATTGTTATTATTAATATAAGACTTTATTCTAGATAAATTGTGTGTCTTTATTTTCCTTCTTTCTCTGAAACCTGCTATACAAGTTCTCATAATTTGTTTAAGCATAACTGCCAAAGTATATTTGTATGATCAATGTTATTATTCAGCCGTGTTATTTCGCCACTTACTTATTCGCATAATATCCTTTGAGGAAATGGACTCTATAAGCGTTTTTGCTTCCGTCCAAATCCTGTCATATCTTGTACCTGTATATGTATGTATGTCAACTTGTTACTTCTGAATAAATATGTTTAAACCAAAATACATTTTCTCTGAAACCACTGGGCCAAGTTCAATTAAATTTTAAAGGCGGCCTAAGGATATTGAGGGAACAAACATTTTTTCGATCGGTCAATTTCACATGACCAAGATGGCCGCTAGCCCAAATATTGTAAAAACCTTAAAAGATCTTCTTCTCCAGAACCCTTAGGCTGATTGTCTTAAAGCTTGGTATGTAGCATCTGGTGACTGAGTACTACCAAATTTGCAAATATGATGACCATAGGTTGGCCCTGACCTATTTTCTGCCAAGGTCAAATTTGATATCTTAGGCTTTTCAATGGGAAAAGGGCAAAACAATGCATTTTTCGGAAAATACTGTGGTCTGTGACATGAAAATAGGTAAAAATGAACGTCTATGAATGTTAAAGGTCATGGTCATTTAGTGACCTTGGCTCTAGGGTCACTTGAATTGTAAGTCCATTGACATTTCAAAAAAACATTTTCTCTGAAACCACTGGGCCAATTTCAATTTAATTTTATATACAGCCTTAGGACAGTGAGGGAACAAAAATTTTCTCGATTGGTCAAGGTCACTTGACCAAGATGGCCGCCATGCCTTAAGATGATAAAAACCTTAAAAAAATTTTCTTATCCAGAACCACTGGGCTGATTGTCTTGAAACTTGGATGTGTAGCATCAGATGACTAAGAACTACCAAATTTGCAAATATAATGACCCTAGGTTGACCTTGACCAATTTTCTATCAAGGTCAAATTTTGTTCCGTAGGCTTTTCAAAGGGAAACGGTAAATCAATGCATTTTTATGCCCCCGCCTATTCGACGAAACAGTGGAAGGGCATTAAGTGTTACCCTTGTCCATCCGTCCGTTCGTCCGGCCCACTTCGTGTCCGGGCCATAAATCCTAAACTGTATGGAATATATATATAACTTTACAGGTGCATACATGGCATTGAGACGGTGTGTCTTGAACATGGAAGACAACTCTTGCTTTTTTGGTTTTTGAATTATCTGCCTTGACTTAGTTCCTTATAGTAAACTATGTCCGACCCATAACTCCTAAACCGTTTGGAATATATTTATGAAACTTTACAGTTCCATGCATGGCATTGAGTCGACGTGTCATGAACAAGGAAGTAAACTCTTGCTTTTTTTTTTGGTTTTTGAACTAGTCACTTATAGTAAACTATGTCCGGGTCATAACTCCTAAGCCGTATGGAATATGTTAATGAAACTTTACTTGTGCATGCATGGCATTGAGAGGATGTATAATGACTAGGAAGACAACTCTTGCTTTTTTAAGTTTTGAATTATCTGCCCTTGACTTTGTTCCTTATAGTAAACTGTTTCCGGGCCGTAAATCCTAAACCGCATGGAATATTTTTATGAAACATTACAGGTACGTGCATGGCATTGAGTCGATGTGTCATGAACACGGAAGACAACTCTTACTTTCTTAGTTTATGAATTATCTGTCCTTGACTTAGTTCCTTATAGTAAACTGTGTCTGGGCCAAACTCCTAAACCTTATGGAATATATTTATAAAACTTTAAAGTGCATGCATGGCATTGAGACGATGTGTCATGAACAAGGAAGACAACACTTGCTTTTTTGTTTTTGAAATTATCTGCCCTTGGCATAGTTCCTTATTGTAAACAGTGTCCAGGACATAACTCCTAAACCGTATGGAATGTATTTATGAAACTTTACAGGTACATGCATGGCAATGAGACAAATATGTCATGAACAAGGAAGACAATCTTGCTTGTTTTTTTTTGTTTTTTGAATTATCTACTATTGACATAGTTCCTTATAGTAAACTGTGTCCGGGCCATAACTCCTAAACTGTATGCAATGTATGTATGAAACTTTACAGGTGCTTGCATGGCATTGAGACGGTGTGTCATGAACAAGGAAGATAAGTCAAACGTTTTGGGGTTTTTGAAATATCTGCCCTTGACCTAGTTCTTTATAGTAAGCTGTGTCCGGGCCATAACTCTTAGCCCGTATGGAATATAATTATGAACTTTACAGGTGCATGGATTGCATTGAGACGATGTGTCATGAACAAGGAAGACAACTCTTGCTTTTTTGGTTTTTGAATTATCTGCACTTGACTTAGTTCCTTATAGTGAACTGTGTCCGGGCCATAACTCCTTAACCGTATGGAATATATTTATGAACTTTACAGGTACATGGATGGCATTGAGACGATGTGTCATGAACAAGGAAGACAACTCTTGTTTTTTTTGTTTTTGAATTATCTGCCCTTGACTCAGTTCCTTATAGTAAACTGTAACCGAAACATAACTCCTAAATCGTATGGAATATATTTATAAACTTTACAGGTACATGGATGGCATTGAGACGATGTGTCATGAACAAGGAAGACAACTCGTGCTTTTTTTGGTTTTTGAATTATCTGCCCTTGACTTAGTTCCTTATAGTAAACTGTTTCCGGGCCATTACTCCTAAACCGAATGGAATATATTTATGAAACTTTACAGGTGCACGCATGGCATTTAGATGATGTGTAATGAACAAGGAAGACAACTCTTGTTCTCTTGAAAATGATATCTACCTAAATAATAACGTAATGCTATACCTGTTACAATAACATATAAACCCTCTGTTCGGAATGGTTTTGTTTGTTTGATTTGAGGTTTAACGTCCCCGCCAATACTGAAAACATTATTCTGGAGACGTTGCTTCAGATTTTGTGGGACTTTTACAAGACACTGAGATGAAATGACATCTCAAGCCCTGCCGCCCAATGAAACCAATGTGTTTATAAACATAGACGGGCCGACTCGCACCGCTTTGCATGGGTAGGCTTAGATCCTCTAAGCTTTTTACCAGTACTCGTGTATGGGTCGGTTTCAGCTCTGCGTGGAAGCATCATGCAGCCCATCTATTTCTTCAAGCTCCGATGGGCGGGGGTTTTGGCGAGGACATCGGTGTCCTATGGACACTTTTTCTAGTTCGGAAAATATTGTGTTCTATGACATGAAAATAGGTATAAAATGAACGTCTATGAATGCTTAAGCTCAATGTGATTCAGTGACCTTGGCTATAGATTACAGGTTCATTGACATTTCAAAATACATTTTCTCTGAAACCACTTGGCTAATTTCAATTCAATTATATATGTAGCCTAAGGACATTTAGGGATCAAACATTTGTTTGAATGGTCTAGGTTACATGACAAAGATGGCCGCCATGTCTAAATATGGTAAAAACCTTTGAAAATCTTCTTCTCCAGAATCACTTTGCGAATTGTCTTGGATCTTGGTATGTTGCATCGGGTGACTGAGTACTATCCGATTTGCAAATAAGATGCTCATAGGTTGACCTTGACCTATTTTAATCCAAGGTCAAATTTGATTCCTTTTCAATGGGAGAAGGGTAAAACAATGCATTTTTCGGAAAATATTGTGGTCTGTGACATGAGAATAGGTAACAAATGAATGTCTCTGAATGCTCAAGGCCAAGGTCATTCAGTGACTTAGGACAGTAAAGGAAAGTAAGAATTATTCGAATGATCCAGTTCGCTTGACCAAGGTGGTCACTATGTCCAAATATGATAAAAACCTTATAAAATCTTCTTCTCCCGAACCACTTGGCTGATTGTCTTGAAACTTGGTGTGTATCATCGGGTGACTGAGTACCACCAAATTTGCAAATATGATGGCCCATATTCTGACCTTGGCCACTTTTACGCCAAGGTCAAATTTGATTTCTTAAGCTTTTCAATGGGAAAAGGCTAGAACAATTCGTTTTTCAGAAAAATATTGTGGTCTGTTGCATGAGAATATGTATAAATGAGTGTCTATGAATGCTAAAGGTCAAGGTCATTCAGTGAGCTTGGCTCAAGGCCGCTTGGATTATAGGTCAGAATACATTTTCTCTGAAATCACTGAGCAAATTTCAATTAAATTTCATATGCAGCCTCGGGACAGTGAGGGGACGAAAATTTGTTTGAATGGTCCAGGTCGCATGACCAAGGTGGCCGGCATGCCCGAATATTGTAAAATATTGTAAAAAATCTTCTTCTCAAGAACCACTCAGCCAATTATCTTGAAACTTCGTCTGTAGCATCTGGTGACTGAGAACTACGAAATATACAAATATGATGACCCTAGGTTGATCTTGACGTATTTTCTGCAAAGGTCAAATTTGGTTCCTGATGCTTTTCAAAGGGAAAAGGGTAAAACAATGCATTTTCGGAAAATATTGTGGTCTATAATATATGATATAATATGAAATAAAGGCACTGCCTTTTGAGCAAACACACTCATTTACATCCTATCTATCTTCATATACTGAATTGGTCATATTTGGCTAATCAAAAAAAAGTGTGGGGGGTCGTTGGATGAGTTCTTAAAACTATTTACAATCTGATTAGCAGAGGTATACTAAAACGCATACCTCTGAGTCCCAATCCATACTGTACGGTCTTTGAACTCCTCTGCCGGTCTTTGAACTCATCTGTGGTCTTGGTATTACCGCGGACGAGGGACGACTATTGCACTGAGGAATAGTTCTGGGGGCGGGGCGGGGGGGGGGAATGCTTAAGGGCATCACTATAGGCCTGGTACCTATGGTATTGTGTGTTATTTTCTTTTGATGCCCTTGTTTGAGTTGAAAGTGTTACAGGTGTTGAGTATTTATCTTTATCGAGAGACGCTATACCAGAGTGTATCTTATAATATAAAAAGGAGGACTTAGGTAGTTAATATTGGTGTAGAACATCCAAATTACCAGTAGTGGTAGCTCAGTGGTAAGTGCACCTGCCTCTGATGCTAGAGACCCCCGGTTCGATTCCAGGCAGTGAAATAAAGTTTGTTCCATGTTCCATTGGCATCATTTGTAGAGAATCCCACAAAGTACGTGCACCGTCCTTCGGTTCGGGACGCCTGAGCAGAAAGAATCATCCCCTCTGCTGGTTTTATTGATTGAGTTTTAGTTTTACGTCCCACCAACAGCTAAGGTCATACGGAGACGGGACCTCGGTTTAAAGACTCATCCGAAAGTCTGGAGAAGCCCGGGATCGATCCTGCGATCCCTAGTTTACAAGGCGAGTAAACTAGGGATCGCAGGATCGATCCCGGGCTTCTCCAGACTTTCGGATGAGTCTTTAAACCGAGGTCCCGTCTCCGTATTAAAGGGCCTTAACGTAAACCGTAATGTCATAATTACCATCCTGTAAATCTCAAGTGTATGTACACCTACACCTACAAGTAATAGATAGATAGATAGATAGATAGATAGATAGATAGATAGATAGATAGATAGATAGATAGATAGATAGATAGATAGATAGATAGATAGATAGATAGATAGATAGATAGATAGATAGATAGATAGATAGATAGATAGATAGATAAATAGTTAGATAGATAGATAGATAGATAGATAGATAGATAGATAGATAGATAGATAGATAGATAGATAGATAGATAGATAGATAGATAGTCCAAGACTTTGCAGGAGGAATATATGAAGGCCAACAGATATACATCGTCACTCTTGACTTTATTAAAGTGTTTGACAAATTTCCACATGAATGGTTTGAGCACTGTCAAGCTCAGACACGACACAATGCAGTAACAATCTTAATTAAGACCGCCTTTTGGACTCTTCAAAAGTGGTATTTAAGACAAAGTTTGAACAGTCCCACAGGTGCTCTCTGACGAGAGGACACTGTATGCAGAAAAGACAAAGAAAGAATAACTGTAGTTTACTAAATATGCTTTTTAAAGCAGAATAAGACTTAATTTTAGGTGGTCTCAATAGCTGAATTTTACTGTATACACCAGTTACAGTGGATTCAGATCTTCCTGACCAAAAGGGTCTAACCAGACCTGGTCATAGGCCTGATTACCACGATTGCCTCAGCTGTGTCCGGTGTCCCGGGTGCCATGCGCAGACCTTTGTTGTTCTACCCATGCATAAATGACCTGCCACAGAAAAGTAGCCCTGGAGTTCACCTCTTTGCCAATGACAGCCTTTTATATCACGAGGCCTCAAGCATGAATGACACTGCACACTTCAGAGGGTTCTTGACAGACTACAGCAATGACTATAATGGAATATGGACTGGCAAAAGTTTTCTCAATCCAACCAAATGTGCGACAGTGAGGGTAACAAAATGGAGAATATAAGTGAAGGCAATGGTCAGGAAACCAGTTCGAAGATTTGGTGCAACTAACACGTTAAAGATACACAGCCATGAACTGTCAATCTTAAAGACTTTAAAGTACCTAGGCATCATTTATTTCAGAAACATGTCATGGGAATCCATTTTGATGCAGTTGTAAGAAGGCAAACAGCAGCCTGGCGTTTCTTTGGAAGGGAGATAACCAGCTGGTATGAAGATGTTGAGGCATGATGGCAGAGACCATAATTAGACTAATCCTGGATTATGCCTATCAGTATGGGGCCCACATATAGTATCCAGCAGCTCGAGACGGTGCAACGGCGAGCAGCTTGGTTTGTCAGAGATAACTAGCACACAACCATCATTACCTCACAAGTGATACAACACATTGGCCGGCAAACGTACCATCATTGACATCGAGTTGTCAATGCTGGGTATGATCCACATGTATCTCTGGGCTAAGTGGACAGCCATGCTTGCAGGTTCTCCGATCCAAAAGCGGCGAACAGTAGGGAATACGCCCCTGAGTATATGGACCGACATCTTCTGTCAACTCTCCTTCATCGGCACGGGCATCAGAATTAAGGGCCAACTTCCACAGAATATTGTCACTTCTAGGATGTTTGCGGTCTTCATAAACGATCATACCTGAACTACATAAAAACTGTTTTTAAAAGTTTTTGATATGTTCTGTTGTGAGGCGAAGGGCAAAGGTGACGGGAGTCCAACTGATATTGACTTACAGTTGGGCTAGGCCTGCTGTCCTTGCAGCAGGTAGGTGTAGAGGGGGAGCGTTGTTACTTCTGTTTGTACACTTTTATTTTTCTCCCCCTTTCTCTCTCGCCCCCCGCCTCTCTTCTCCTCTACTACCTCCTCTATCTCCTTAGTCCTTTTCTCTGGCAGACGACTCAAAATGACCCACCAGGTTTGACGTGTCATTAAACCCAAAACAATAGTTTGAGCTTCACCGCCGCTATGCATATAACCTTAGAATGATGATGCTCCAGTGTTGGTCCTGTATGCACTTCATGGGAATAATAGAGTGACTCAGTAAGTTTGCAGCATGGACACTAAAGTATCTTGAAGCACTAGCGTTATGCTATGGATTTGGGGCTCATCATCATTTTGTAAATCTGGAGAAGATAGAAATTCACAGGTAGCCAGGTAGCTCATTGTGTCTCTTACTATTCCCGGGGCTTTATTCTACACCATTAAGTGTTTGTGAAAAGTTTTAAATGCTTGGCCAGACGAGAAGCGCTTACCTCCCAACCGAGAAGCTCCGGTAAATGCTTCGGTAAATGCTCCGGTAACTCGTGGGTCCAATCGCGGTGCTGGATTTTACCGGCTAACACTTTCCGCTTAGTGCGGTACGTTTCATTTCATAAATGCGTGCCGCAGTTTCGAAACTTTTCCGCTACCAAACTTAAGCGTTTGATGCAACGGTCTCTCGAAGGTAGAAATTCGCAGGTAGCCAAATATAACTATTTCCAGGGCTTTATTTTATACCCGAGTAATTTGTGACTTTGTGAAAAGTTTTAATTGCTTGGCCAGACGAGAAACGCTTTCCGGTAAACGCTTCGGTAAATATTCCGGTAACTCGTTGGACCAAGCGCATTGTTTGTTTTTAACCGGCTAACAAAAACGCGACATAGTTTCGAAACTTTCCCGCGATCGAACTCCCAGCGTTTGATGCAACGGTCTTCGAAAAGAGCGTTTTAAAATTATTTCGACGCTTTTTTGTGTTTCTTTTGTAATGGGACTTGACTCCTTCTGGTTTTGAGAAGCAATTTTGGGATGTGAATACAATTCTCTTGAACTCTGTAAAGATGGCTGATTATCGCGAGAAATTGAACGAGATTCCAGGAGAGATTTGGGTGCGTAAGTATGTTGTTCCAGCCTCTCTACAGTAAAGCAAACACTTCGAGTGTTTGCTATTATAATATAATAATGTCTTGAAACTTGATGTAGCATCGAGTGACTGAGTACTACCAAAGTTGCAAATATGATTACCCCAATAAGAACTTGACCGATTTTACGCCAAGTTCAAATTTGGTTCCTTAGGCTTTTAAATGGGAAGAGGGTAAAACAATGGATTTTTCGGAAAGTATTGTGGTCTGTGACATGAGAATAGGTACGAAATGAATGTCTATGAATGCTCTAGGTCAAGGCCATTCAGTGACCTCGGCCCAAGTTACATGTATTAGATGTCAATTGACATTTCAAAATACATTTTCTTTGAAACTACTGGGCCAATTATGTTCCCCACCAAAGGGGACCGGGACATTTGGTTTTTGGTTTAAAGAATATTTATTTCAATAAAGTAAGAACATGTTTGAATAACATAAATACAAATTTCATTAAAGCATTTGAAAACAAACCATAGGCTTATGTGAATCATCTCCTTATCATATTGTTTTTGGTGCGGACCCCATCGGCGGCATGACACTGTCTTGTGTGCAAGATATCTCATGAACTAGTGGGTGGATTTTAATCAAATTTGCAGGGATATAACATTAAGACAGGATGAAGAAGATATTAGATTTTTGTGACCTTGACCTTCTTTTCAAGGTCACAGCCATTCTAAATGGTTCAAATTTAGGTTGTATGCAGTATATCTAATGAACTACTGTGTTGATTTTAATCAAAATTTCACTGATATAACATTGGAACAGGATGAAGAACTGTTTAGGTTTTGGTGACCTTGACCTTACATGTATTTTCAAGGTCACAGCCATGCTAAATAGGTCAAATTTAGGCCAAATTTAGACTGTGTGCGGTATAGCTCATGAACTACTGTGTGGATTTTAATCAAATATAGGTCAAATTTAGGCCAAATTAAGGTTGTGTGCATTATATCCAGATTTTAATCAAATTTGTATGGATATAACTTTGGGACAGGATGAAGAACTGATTGTGTTTTGGTGACCGTGGCCTTATTTTCAATGAGGGCCCCATTTTATAATGACATTCACCTATTTATCCGTACCAAAGATCATAGTCACTCAGATGAGAAAAAAAGGAACCAAATAATACACGGGGTTCGGGGGAGCGATCAGGACATCATGATCCTATTGTTAGCTATCGGGCTCTCAGGTTTTTTTTTTTTTTTTTTTTTCTCTTTGGTTGTTTGATTTTCGTGTTCTCAGAGATATTGCACTGATGAGTTAGGAAGCCACCATGCGGAGTGAACAAATTATTTGTCCGAATCGCGATGGAATCAAGGGCGAGTTTTACGGCCGCGAAACATTGATTTAACCCCCCCCCCCAACACACACACACACATACACACACATCACCCAAACCCAGTGAAATACATTTCTCTTACCGATCCATCATGGCGGTTCATCTCGCGCGGTTTTGTTTGGTTATAATTCGTCTTTGAATGTGTGTATCGCTTATCGCTTCTATATAGATGATCTTACATGGGTGTTCATGTATTATTGAATTTATCAAACGAGTTGAGGAAAAGGGATAAAGTGCGAGGCTTTGCCGAACTTTTTATTCCTTTTCCGCAGCGAGTTTAATAAATTCAATAATACATGAGCACGAATGCAAGATTCTATTTATCATGTGACATTTAAAACGCATTTTATTCTCGATTGTTTACAAAAATATCAATATTCCGATATTTGTAAACGCGACGTCGTTAAGGACGTCGTTCATGTAGCGTAACGGAACGTATCTAGCTAATTTGCATATTTAATCCACTATTGGATTATTGAAAATATTACATGGCGTTATTACACTCTCAGACGTGACGTCATATGATAAATATATTTTTGATAGCCGTTTGGCCATTTTCTGGGAAAGTCACTGACATTTTGTCTTTCTGCAAGTGATGTATTTCATGTTTTTGTTTATTGCCATTTGGTGTCTTTGATGGGATGTGTGGGTTAATTGTATCGATTCCTGATCATTGTCTTCACTTCCACTTTTCATGATGTGCCTTTCCGATGAAAACCATTCTGAAATCAGTAAAGTCTGTAGCTCGATTTTAAGACATTGAGATTTATTGATCATTGACACTAGCTATTTCGATGGTTTGATCATCAGTTTTACAACCCAGATAGTCTAAGCTTAAGCTAAATTTAAATCTTACGTCTATTAATTGTAGATGGGGTTGTTTCCTGAATTTTTACGCAACGATTTCGATTTTGAGATTGTATTTTTTCTTTCTTGGATGGTGATGTTCGTCGTGCGTTATCCTATCGCGTTTATATTTCGCAATGAATTCGTTTTGCCAGAGTGTCTAGTTATGTAACAGACCTCAACACTCGTAATAAATTGTTAACTTCTGAATTTCTTAATCAAGTTTCTCGGTATCATAAACTACGCAAATACCTTTTCTAGGTTTTATAAAAGTAATTCAGATTTAGTTTCAAAATTCAATGTTGGACTAACGACACATTAATAAGAGTTAATATATTGACTAATGCATGTCAATATGCCGGCATGCAAGTAAATGGCATCCAAGACTAGATGATTTAACAACGATCAAAAAGGTAGCCGGGGCTCTATGAAATAATTGGTTCCTGAAAAACATATCTAGAACTTAAAAATAAAATCTGCGAACAGCCCCTTTAAGCAAAAGCTGTCGTTAAAAATCTTGCAGGGTCAAAACGGTCTCATCTGTCATACGAAACTAAAAGAAGATACTTCGTCAACAAAAATAATATTAGCGGATGAAATCTAAGTTAGCAGATTAAACAATTAAAGAAGAATGAAGATAAGTATGAATGCGTGCAGATAAAGATTTCAGAATTACAACCCTACATATTAAAATGAATCCGGGTCGTTTCGCCCATGGGTCGTTTCGCCATCAGTCATTTCGCCCTCATTAAGGGTCGGGTTGATTCGGCCTTTTGAAGTGAGTCGTTTCGCTCGTCAGTCGTTTCGCACGTGGGTCGTTTCGTCCCAAGTACATTTTTCTAAGGACTAGACAAACGGAATGGATGGATATACGGACGGATAGGTTAAATAGGAAATGGGATGTTGGGTAAACAGACCGAGTGGTTCATGGGTAGACAGACGGGCAGACGAACGGACGTGCCATTATATGAGATAGATAGATAGATAGATAGATAGATAGATAGATAGATAGATAGATAGATAGATAGATAGATAGATAGATAGATAGATAGATAGATAGATAAACAACACTTTTTCTGCAGAAAGAACAGCTGTTACGTGAGTAAAACATCATATGTTAACAATCCTATGCAATGAAGACCCCTAAACCGCACTTTAAACAGCAAACAGTGGGTTTTCAGGTTTACATTATTTCTCTTATTTTTGTTCTAAAACATAGTCAATGAGGCGGTTCTTACCCACGATCTATGTTTTTGGTTGAAATGAGACAAATGTCACATTTTATCTACAAATTGTCATTTTCAAAGCCATAAAATCACATAATATTGCAAAGGCGTATAAGTGTAACGTGAGCTCGCATCTCTTTCTGAAAAACTGGTAGCTCAGTTGCCTAGACCTTAAGTGGTCGTCCAGCTGCACCAAGCGAGGATATTACAATATAAAGCTCAAAGGCAAAAGATACTGAATAAACAAACCGTGGCTAAAACGAAACGCACCGACTCCACATACCCCTTGACCACTTTATATAACATGACCTACCTTAACTAAATCCCCAGGACCTGAATAAAAATATGAGCAAAACGACCCACCAAGTCTGGGCGAAACGACCAAGGGCGAAATGCCCCACGGGCGAAACGACTCGCGGGCGAAACATCTCTCGTGGTGGAAACGACCCGTTGCCCATTAAAAACACATGACATAAAGAGTCCACTGAGGTTAGCACATTAAATGCCTTCACACGAAGCGAGTTAAAAGTTTGTTCGATTGTATTCTAACGGAAAGTCACCGGTTTCTATGTCTGCAAAGCATGAAACAAAAATGACAAATATTGAGCATTAGTAAAAACATAGCTCTTCACAAGTATTTTAGGTATAACAAAGAAAATTGCATGATCAACCCTGCAAGAATAGAATTTAGCAGACACGTCAGAAGGAACGCTTAACATGGTGAGTTGGGAATACATGCTAAGTAGTTTAGGTCGTTGTACCAAAGCGTTAATCCAAAATCATTAATCCATAGACAAAAGGCAAATATCAATGTTCAGACCAACAGACATGGACTCCAGAAGAGTGTAATCAGGCGTCCTAGGATACTAAGCATTACTTGGTAAGAAAGCTTCGCCCATCATGCCTATCGACCTGAACGAAGAAAGAGAGTAAATGCCGAGAAGGGTATGTCCGAGATTTTGGAAGTCTTCCTATGGCTTTCAATTGGCAAACACATCAGAAATAATTCTGGAAATGGCCACATTGTACGGATCAACAAGATCATGGTGCCTACCATAGAACTTCTTTAGTGTTGATACCAGTTTGTTTTGATACCCCTGGCATAACAACCTAGTAGTGAGCACTTTCCCACGTTCCATAAAGTCCTGATACTTGGAACAGGCTCTAGCATAACGGATTAACTGTGAAACGTAAACTCAGACGGGTAAACAGAGGAGAAAAAGGCCATATATTAAAATAGTGTTCCTATCATCACAACGGAGGAGACGTCTGAGAAATAATGTTGACTCGGACGGTAAGCCTCAATTCAAACAAACAAACAAACAAATGTTTGAGAAAAACATATGACGATTACAAATCATGATAGTTGTGGAAATAACGGTATTGTAAAAAAAAAAACTGAGAGAAAACTGTTTGAAAACAACACGGCTTAACGGACGTGTTTTATAAAGCCGGTTTCTTTTCAAGAAAGGTTAATCAAAAGGTAAACTGTCCTTATAAGTCCGCCCTGCGACAAACCTGACGCCTGAACCTAGTTATTTTTAGGATCGGATTTGAACAAAATCGATTTAGTATACAAACCATCAGCAAGTCATCGGCTACACACTCTTTCTCCAGAAACACTGTGCGGTGTCTTATAACATCATCGCCGTCTACTTCTATAAACCAGTACAAGTCAAGGTAGAGATCATGATACCCGTCATTATCACTGTCAGGAGGTGTAATGGTACCATTTGTTTGGTTGCCGATGGGAAGTTTTGTTTCACGCACATCAGCAGTGCCTAAAAAAAATATCGAAAATTCCCCCTTAAATGTCGGCTCCTTGCATTCCAGATATGGAAATATGTTCTATAAAAGGGTTACCCTTTGGAAGCAAGGAATACACCAATGATCAATGATCCCAAAGGACAAGATAATATAATCTACACTATGATGTAGGACAGGGAGACGTTTTACCGCCGCCACATATTCCCACACACCAGCTGTAGTGAAGTTAAATATGTTCTATAAAAGGGTTATCCTTTGGAAGCAAGGAATACACCACAGAACTGAAAAATATGGAGTGTAGTTTCGGCCAATTAGGCCGGATCAGTGACCCTCAGACATTTTCGAAATTCCACATTGGAATCAATGATCCCAAGGGACAAGAAAATATAATCTACACTATGATGTTATTATTTGGACAGACGTTGTTGTGTGGGCAAGACGGACAAATCAGTCATGGGTGGTAGTCGATGCCGGAGTGTTCCCGAGGGACTGATGTTTCTATTTGCCGGACACACCAGTCCTACGATTATGTTTCTGATTGTTTACATCAGGAAAACACACCTATATAATTATTACCCCCTTGAACCCCACTATTATATAGTAAAACTGGGGTTTACAGGGGTAAATCTTATTTTTCCTATTTCCGCTCTAAATCATAGAGTGTGGGTACTCGTTCGAACCGCCTCAATTTATATTGTAATCAGAAATAAGGAAAATACCACATTTTTTCATCCTAAAATTAGAGAACACTCTATCTTGCATGTAATGTAAGAAATGCTTTTTTCACTTCTGAAGAGCATATAAATTATACTTTATGGTCATGTCAAAAAGTGTGTGAAGCTTTCACTTTTCTACTTGACAATATTTCTTTCTTTCTTTCTTCCTGTTTCGCCTTAACCCCATGAGGGGATACAGACGGTGTATATTACATACACTCCAGTTTTGCAGGTTGAAAGCCTAAACAGTAATCATGTAGTTATGGTAGGGTTCTTTAACCTGCACAGGGGATGGTTCTCCCTGCACAGGGGCCTCCAGTTAACGTCCCGATCCGAAGGAAGGTGCACTTTATGACATTCATCCCTGCAAATAATGCCAATGGAGCGTGTTCGGACAGCGAAATTTTCACACCGCTGCCGGGGATCGAACCCTGGACCTCTAGCATCAGAGGCAAGTGCACTAACCACTGAGCTATCACGCTCCATAAGATTTGGTACTTGACATAACAATATTTACATAAGATTTGGCACTAAGTTATTTAGAAAAGTTGTGGGTATTCCGGTGGGTACTAATTGCGCACCCCTTGTGGCTGAACTGTTTTTGTTTTGTTATGAGAGATACTTCACGTTGTCCCTTTCTTCTGAAAACCAATCTGAAATCATTGAAGCTTTTAGCTCGACTTCTAGATATTTTGTTGATTTATTAAATATTGACAATATCTATTTCGATGGTTTGATGTTTCAAATTTACCCCCAACCCCAGAACTTCAGTTAAAGGCATATATTCTGTAACGGTATAACACAACGTGTGTTCATAATTGTTTTATTGCCCCCTGTGATATACTGACTATAGCAGATCAAAGGCGGCCCTAAATAGGGTGATTAGTAGCTCTTGTTGTATCCCCTGACTAAGGCACTTAAGAGGAAAATCAATAATGTACACCAGTCAACAGTAAGTAATTTATTGATTTTCCCAAAGGAGGCCCCTTACCTGTTGAAGACAGGGGACGTCTCTTCAGTCAGCTCTTAGGGCTACATAATATTATGTAATGAAATGATAGTCCTCAATAATCAAGAATAAATGCCTTTAAATAAAGCGAATTCTTCTGATATCGAGGCCCCGTTTTTTATTAAAATTATTTACATTTATCTATTGTAGATGGGTTGATTTCCTGCAAAATTTATGATAAACGCGATGATTTTGATTTTGAGATTGTAAATTTTCCGTTTTTGGATGGTGATGTTCCTCGTGCGCCATCCTATGGCGTTTATATATCGCAATTAATTCGAGTTGCCAGAGTGTGTAATTATGTAACTGACTTCAACACTCGCAATAAATTGTTAACTGCTAAACTTATCAATCAGGGTTTTTGGTACCATAAACTACGCAAAGCCTCTTCAATTTTTATAGACGTCATTCTGATTTAATTTCAAAATTCAATTTTGGACTTAAAACTCTTCTGCAACAAGATCTATCGGAACCCGAATTTTATGGTGACTAAGTATATAAACTCAGAAAAAATATATAAGCGCAATGACTTCAGTACCGAATTTCGTAAAATCATTCTTCGATATGAAAAAATTGGGTACAACATAAATGTTATGCGACAGACTGCATGCATTGTAGTTAACCCAGTCACGGTTGACAACTTTGTTTCCTTCTTTAATTGCACGCCGGTGGGTCAGTCCTCAAATTCTATGACGGTTCCAGCGTAAAGGTTTACTGAGAATTAGAGAGAGTCTAATTGTATGTAATGTTGGTTGGCGCCTGATGCTCTCTCACTCTCTCTGGTCGGGTCAATCGGAGTCTAACTATTGGTTTTCTTTTGCTCCAGCATATCAGTGGTTTATTGCTGTCGAAGTCCCGCATTTGTTTCATCTCTGTGGTTGATTTTTTTTTCTCAGAGGTGTTGCACTGATGAGTTAAACGGCTTTCATGCGGATTGAACGAATTATTTGTCTAAATCGCGACGGAAATAACGGTAAGGATTGTGGCCACGTAAAATCGATTTAAGCCCCCAAGTGAAATTAGTTTCACTGACAGTTCCAAGGCGGTTCTTCTGTTGCGGTTTATTTTTGTTCTGGTTTGTCTTTGAGTGTTTGTATCGCTTATAATATTTTGATTGGATAGCCAATTGACCATTTTGGCTTTCCGCTATTGATGTTTCCATTAGGTCTGTTGTTTCATGTTTGTGTTTCTTTCCCTTAGGGGTCTCTGATGGGATTCCTGATCATTGCCTTCACTTCTATTTTACCGATGTAAACCCGAGATTTGCTATATAAAAGCTGGGTTTAAGGGGGTCCAAATTATATAAGCGTGTTTTCGTGATGTGAGTCTGTAAGCAAAGTCCCGTCTCCGTATGAACTTAGCTGTTGATGAGACGTAAAACCCAAACACTCACACTCACTATAAAAGAAAAACTTAACGATTAAATTGAATGGACACTTCATAGGGAAGATTCCCTCAATCTTGAATGTAATGTAGGAAATACTTTTCACTTCTGAAGAGTATAAAATTATACTTTATGGTCGTGTCAGAAAATGTGTGAAGCTCTCACCTTTCTACTGGACAATATTTACATAAGATTTGGTACTAAGTTATATTTAGACAGATTGTGGATATTCTGATGGGTACGAAATGCGCACCCCTTGTGGCTGATCTGTTCGTTAATTGTTATCAAAGAGACTTCATGATATCCATTTCCGTTGAAAACCAAATTGAATCTGAAATCATTGAAGCCTTTAGCTCGACTTCTAGATATTTGGATGATTTATTAAATTTTGACAATTCCCATTTCGATGGTTTGATCAGTCAAATTTACTCCAAGATCTTCAGTGAAATAAAAAAAAATTCTTCTGATACTGAGTCGACGTTTTTTTTAATTTACATCTATATTGTAGATTGTAAATTTACCTTTCTTTGATGATGATGTTCCTCGTGCAGCATCCTAGTATATAGCGTTTATATATCGCAATTCGTTCGATTTTCCAGAGTGTCTAGTTATGTAACTGACTTCAAAACTCATAATAAATTGTTAACTACTAAACTTCTTAATCAGGGTTATCCGTATCATATACTACGCGAAGCCGTTTTATTAAACTTAATAGACGTCTTTCCGATTTAATTTAAAAAATCAAAGTTTGACTTATATCTATTCTGCAACAAGGAACCCGAATTTTATGGCGATTTAGTATATAAATTCAGAAAACAATATATACCTGTAATGATTCCGGTACCAAATATTGCAAAAATCATTCTTTGAGATAAAAAAAAAAAATATTTGGAACAACATAAATATTATACGACAGACTTCATGCATGGTAGTTGACCCTAACACAGTTGATAACTTTGCTGCCCTCTTTAATTGTACGACAGTGGGTCAGGCCTCAGATTATTTAAAGGTTCCAGCGTAAAGGCTTGTTTGTATTTCTTTCCCTTTGGTGTCTTTTATGGATGGAGTAAGTTAATTGTATCAATTCCTGATCTTTGTTTTACTTCTGCTTTACTTTTGTTATGCTGGTTGATTCTTGATGCTCTAGCTCTGGTTGGGCCCATGGGAGTCTATCTGTTGGTGTACGTTTGCTACAGCAATTCATTGGTATGTTCGCTGTCGAGTCCTCGCCGTTGTTTCATCTCTGTGGTTGTTTGATTTTTGTGTTCTCGGAGATGGTGCCCTGATGAGTTAGGAAGCCTTCATGCGGAATTAACAAATTATTTATCTAAATCGCGACGAAATCAAGGGCAAAGATTACGGCCTCGTAAAATCGATTTTAGCCCCCAAGTGAAATTATTTTCACTGACCGTTACACGGCGGTTCTTCTGTAGCGGTTTATTTTGTTATGGTTTGTCTTTGAGTGTATGTATCGCTTTTATCTTTTTGTTTGGATAGCCAATTGGTCATTTTGCGGGAAAGTGACTGTGTGGTTGGCTTTCCGCTATTGATATTGGCATTAGGGTCTAGTAATGCAATGTTTGTGCTTCTTTCCCTTTGGTGTCTCTGATGGGATATGTGGGTTAATTGTATCGATTCCCGAACATTGCCTTCAGTTATCTTTTGCTATACCATGCTACATACACAGTGACGATGTTTTCTATGTGCAGTGCCTGCTGGGGTTGCAGCTAGGTTTTTAATCGTCGACAAAAATGCAAACACAAATTCGCATTTGACGTATTAAAACTACATTTATAGAACTATATGTTCCTGCTCTAAAATTAAAAGTGAAGTTGGGATACCGCTTAAGGCTTTTCATGTACAGCAAAATGTAAAAAGACAGATTGGGTCACTTAATGTCAATATTATCAATCTATGGAGCTGTGGTGTACAACAAGTTGAAATCAGCATACACATATATGACTAATCAAAGGTGCTATTAGACAAATGAAAGGACTGACAGACGGATAGCCAGGTAAATGGGAAAATAACCGACGGCCATGTTCTGGTAATTTTTGTTTTGTTTTCGTTTGGTGTTACGGTCCTGTCAAGATTATTTTATTTATTTCAAGCTGATTGTTTATCAGAGGTCGGCAGCAACCGATGTAGAGAGAGAAAGATCACATTATCTTCCGTTGAATTACTTGGTGTGTCAAACCTGACCCGAACTAGTCTCGAACAACAACGGCGAGATACCTAGTTAAAAATCAGCGCTCATATCCAGTAGACCAGAGGACCGTTCTTGCCAATTTTCTACAACCCCACTCTCCACATTCTCTGCAACTTTCATAAAGAACTGATCAAAATTAAAATCAAAGGCGCATAGCACTAAGATTATTTAACTTGTATATGCTTTTGTCTATGTCCATATTATCTGCAAGTTTCAAGATGATTCGATCAAAACTAAAGGAAAAGCGGAAAAAAACACTCTCTGTAACTCAGAGGAAATAACAATGACAACTAGGCCCACAGCCAGTTTTTGAAGTCATCCCAACTGCGTTCTGTCGTGGTTTATTTTTGTTATGGTTTGTCTTTGAGTGTGTGTATCGCTTATATTATTTTGCCTTGGATAGCCAATTGACCATTTTGTGGGAAAGTAACTGTTCTTTTGGCTTTCCGTTAGTGGTGTTTTCATTAGGGTCTGGTTGTTTCATGTTTGTGTTTCTTTCCCTTGGTGTCTCTGATGGGAGCTGTGGGTTAATTGTATCGATTCCCGATCATTGCCTTCACTTCTATTTTATCCCCTGCTCACTAATACTATGTACGTTTCGGAAAGATCTGAGCAAAACTGAAAATAGGTGGAATAAGGGAAATGACTAATAAGCCGACCTCGCAAATTGTCAAAAGCATTCGAGCATTTATTCGCGCCTCTACTTATATGTAAGTATCAGGAAGATCAGATCAACACTTAAGGCATTTTGCAAATGACAAGGACAAAATAGACATTTGCAGTGACCAATGAGAAATAACTCTATGATTTATAGGCAGGCCAGTTTTCAAGCCAGCCAAGCTTTTATCAAAGTCTGTTTTTATGTACCGTTCAGGAATATCTGATCAAAACTGGAGCTAAACTTGAAAGTAATAATTTTCAGCATTCATGTGCACATATCTCGATGATTAAAGCTTATGTCATCACCTACCCACCAGAAGAATACTATAGAAGACGAATTAAAGTGATTGAGATCGACCTGCAGTCTACAGCTGCAGATAGGTAACTGGTCACATGCATGGGCGGTTGGATGGACGATGGATGGGTTATCATCCTTTAAGCTGCCCTGGAGTATTTGGTTCAGGTGAGCTAGAATTTGGTGCTTCGTTCTGCAACCGTTTTTTCTGCCCACTTTACAGGTGAACTGTATGGTTACCCTAATTGGCTGCGGACCTCATTTAAGCCACTCCCCGTAGACTGATTAATGCCGAAAGAGGTGTAACTAAAGCGGCTGTCTCTATATAAAGATCTGAATAAAAACACTCATCCTGCAAGGGACCGAGTTCGAATCGCATTGCTCACGCAAAAAAATCGTTTTGAGCTTTTAGTCAGTGTACTAGCATGGGTCTAACGCTAATTCTGCTAGAGATGATTCCCGAGGGACATTTTTTTTCTATCCACCCCTTACACTCATGCAGAATTCTTTTTCTTGTATACCATTTCGGAGCGAGGATTTTCAATACTGCAGTCACCTCGTTTACCGACGTCCGCCATATTATGATGACACTACAGCTATGTTTATTGACGTCACGTAACGTGCTGGGACATCAGCCTTATCGGAGGCGCATATGAGATTTTGTCCAACCAGTGCATTTATTAAACACGAGAGAATATTCGATAGTTACCCTGTCTCTGGGTAAGATCACCAGGGTTAGAACAGAACTTCTATCCAAAGATAAACTATTAATTTTCCTTACCTGGTGTAAAAGAAAGACGGTTGTCAATTATCATCGAAAAATGTACACTATTCTAGTTATCCGCTTAGAAAGACTGTATCATACGGTATAGGTATATAGCACACATGTACTGCCTTGTGGTACAAGCCGGTTTTTATTACGACGCGGTAGTGCACACATGTACTGCCTTGCGGTACAAGCCGTCTTTTATAGCGACGCGGTAGTGTTGGCCTGTCACTCCGGCGGCCCAGATTCGATTCCCCACCTGGCCAAAAGTGACATTGGCGCCCACCGTAAATAACCCACTTGCGCATTAGAAATCCTTGTGAATCTAGCAGGTGATTCTAGGACTCCCAGAAATTGGAGGAGGAGAATGTCATGGAGTATAGGTATATAGCACACTTGTACTGCCATGCGGAACAAGCCGGCTTTCATAGCGACGCGGCAAAGTGTTGGCATGTCACTCCGGCGGCCCGGGTTCGATCCCCGGTCGGGTCCTGTAAATTTTTCTGGTTTTTAACAATCTAAACAACACTATTTGGGTAGTATCGATCTGGTCAGTTTACATTTATACCGCAACAAGACATTCTAGTTACCTAATAAAGGGGTCGAATAACTAAACGCTATATGCGGTAGTGACATGTAGTACCTTGTACTTACCAATAATACGTCTTGCGACCGTGCATAGACCAGACCTCCTTTAAAGGAACATAATTTGCAAGTGCTAACAACAGCATGCAAGCTTTAATACCCGGGAAAAACAACCGAACTCCAAGTTATAATCTTTGCTATATTTATGTTAATGCATTTTCAGTTATTTCAGCTGGATTCTTATCTTCTCGGGCTTTCTTGGTTTAAATGATGCACTGCAAATGCGGTTGCGTCTAAACCTCGAAAAGAATTCCAAATCTAAAACGAACAATTTATTAGCAAATTTTCATTCACAATGTAAAGCGCTGAGTTTAACGTGTCTGTGGTGGCACTGTGACGTCAGAAACTTTGTACTATTTGACGTCACGTCATGCTACGTGTGCGCGCCATGGCACTGAATAACATTCAACATGCCACAGTGTCTGCTGTCTTTTTTGGTTAAATTTTTTGGGGTGGGGAGGGTAACTGTCTTTAATAATAAAATATAATCGGTTCGCCGCGACAATGTTATAGGGGGTCGCTGAAGCTCGCCCCTATAAAATTAGACTCACCGATTATAATTAAAGATACTGACCATGTATTTACTATATTATGGATGGTAACCTCACTTTTCCTTGCCAGCTTTCTACGAGGGTCGTTCAATATTTAATTGGCCTAACCCAGTTACTGATCCGTTGCAAGTGCATACTTTTCACATATTCTTCACCAATGCCAAATACATGGTTAAACAAAATTGTATCAGTCAGTCTAGTATTTGTAGTCCGTACGGCTTCAAAAAGCAACCAGATAACATGCTAACGTTGGACCAATGTTTGGTAATCGTTGCCTTATGCGTTGACCCACCACTGATATTCAACGTTGGCTCAACGTTAATTTGCTCGTTGGGCCAACGTTATGCCAACATGTTGGCATTACGTTGGCCCAATGTATGATATCATTACATTGGCCCAACGTTAGCGTCAATTTGGTCCTACGTATGATAATTTTCATTTCAACTTGGTCTAACATTGGCATTATGTTGGCCCAACGAATGCATAACATTTAGCCAACGTTGAGGTTACGTTGGCTCAACGTATGATTATATTATTTAACAATATTGGTCCAGTATTGGCATTGTGTTGGTGTTACGTTGGACTAACTTATGATAATATTAGTTGCAACGTTTGTCCAACATTGAAATTACGTTGTCCCAATGTTAGCATAACATTTGCCCAAAGTTAGCGTGTCCAACGTTTGCGTTAAGTTAGTCCTCCGCATGATAATATTCATAACAATGTTTGTCCAACATAGTCATTTGGTTAGTGGAACAAAAACATTACATTGCAGATACCCTTTTAAATAGAAGTGAAGGCAATGATCAGGAATCGATACAATTAACCCGCAGCTCCCATCAAAGACACCAAAGGGAAAGAAACACAAATACGAAACAAAAGACCTAATGGAAAAGCACAAAGACAAAAGGACAGTTACTTTCCACAAAATGGCCAATTGCCTATCCAAACCAAAATAATATAAACGATCCAAACATTCAATTACAAACCATAACAAAAATAAAAAGCGACAGAAGAACCGCCTTGGAACGGTCAGTGAAACGAATTCTACTGGTGGACTTAAATCGATTTTCGTGGCCACAATCCTCGCCATTACTTCCGTCGCGATAAAGACAAATAATTTGATTCAGTCCGCATTAAGGTCTCCTAACCCATCAGTGCAACATCCTTGTGAACACAAAAATCAAGCAACTACAGAGATTAAACAACGGTGAGGACCTGACAGCAAGAAACCACTGAAATGCTGGAGCAAAAGAAAACCAACAGTTAGAGTCAGATGGGCTCGACCAGAGACATGGCATCAGGAACCAACACACGTTACATAAAATTAGATTCTCTCTAATTCTCAGTAAGCCTTTACGCTGGAACCGGGAAAGAATCTGAGGCCTGACCCACCCGCGTGCAATTAAAGAGGGAAACAAAGTTGTCAACCGTGATTGGGTTAACTACCATGCATGCCGTCTGTCGTATAACATTTATGTTGTACCCAATCTTCTAAACTCGAAGAATGATTTTACGAAAATGGGTACTGAAGTCATTGCGGTTAGATATTTTTCTGAATTTATATACTAAGTCACCATAAAATACGGGTTCCGATAGACCTTGTTAAAGAGATTTAAGTCCAATATTGACTTTTGAAATTAAATCAGAATGACGTCAATAAAATTTTGAAAAGGTTTTGCGTAGTTTATGGTACCGATAACCCTGATTAACAAGTTTAGCAGTTAACAATTTATTACGAGCGTTGAAGTCAGTTACATGACTACACAACCTGGCAAATCGAATAAATTGCGAAATAAAAACGCCGTAGGGTGGCACACGAGGAACATCACCATCATAAAAAGGAAAATTTACAATCTCAAAATCAAAATCATCGCGTTTATCATAAATTTTGCAAGAAGCAAACCCATCTACTATAGGTAGAAATAAATCCAAACACGGGGCCTCGGTATCAGAAGAATTTGTTTTATTTACTGAAGTGCTGGGGGTAAATTTGACTGATCAAACCATCGAAATAGGTAACCTATAGCCCTTATCCTGCTGTTCATTTGTGTTATATTTTGTTTGCATTTTTTTGTTGAAAATGTTGGCCGGCTTTATACACATAAGTGTTATCTTTGCAAATTCTTGTGTACATTGAGCCAACGTGGAAAAAGCTATCCATTTTGGTGCCATCTTTGGCCCAACGTTGTGCCAATGTTAGGCCACCAACGGACAAACATCAACCAGCGGTACAACCGGAGGTTAATCATATTCTAACGATGGTCCAACGGGATAGTAGGGGTTAGTTCTGTCGAATTTTCTTCTAAAATTGAGTTCAGAGCAGTTATAAGATACCTATTTCTTGCACACTAGACAAGAAAATCCGCGATTTTACTCTGGGATAGAAATTTATGTTCTGACCCTGGTGTTCCGACCCCAAATCGAATATAATCGCGTGTTTGATAAATGCACTGGTTGATTACAACCTCTTGCGCGGCGTCGTCATGCGTGACGTCACTAAACATTCCTGTTGTGTCAACACAAAATTGCGAACGTCGGTAACCGAAGTGACAGCAGCATTAAAAATTCGCAATAGAAATGGAAGGTATGCAAGAAAAAGAATCCTAGATGGGTGTGAGGGGAGGATAGAAAAATCCGTCCCTCGGGATCACTGTCCGGCATCACTCGGCAAAGCCTCGTAATGCCGGACATTGTCCCTCGGGATAGATTTTTCCATCCACCCCTCACACCCATATAAGATTCTTTTATTCTGAATAAGAAGACGAACAAGGAAATTTAATTTTACGGAATGACTGCTCCTGCATATTCAACTGTTAAAATTGGGTTGCTTAATTTAAATGTGGTAGGGTAACGATGGAAGACGAGCACCGTAGTGGAAACCTGTAAACGCTATTTATGACGCCACTTGTGAGTTAGTTAAGTAGGCCATGCGAATAAATGTTTTAGAAAGGGCTAGAAATTAGGAGATTTCTGAGCGTAGCGTTTTCACCATTTTACACGAACGGCTGGACATGAGGATGCTTTCACTGTGCTGCGTGCCGAACTGTGTGGTAAAGAACAATGAGCTGTCTGAGCTCGTATGATTCTGATCCGGAAGATATTCCTGAAAATATTGTTACCGGGGACGAAACTTGAATCCCTCACTATAATCCTGAGACCCAACAGCAGAGTAAGCAATGGACCATCGTTCACCGCGTCCAAAGAAATTCAGATGTAGCGTTCAGTTGGCAAGGCCATGGCAACATTATTATAGGATAACAAGTGGGCTCTGTTGGTGGACTATTTACCTCATGGTCAGACTATTCATGGGGACTATTTTGTTAATATTTTGGACCAATTCCGTGCAGGTATAGCAGAGAAAAGGCTTGAAAACATTATGAAAGGTGTGCTGTTGCAACATGAAACTGTTAAGAGTCCATACTTGCAAATTTTCTGTGGACACAATGAACCGGAACGCTTTCAAGTCCTTACCCAATCCACCCTATTTTCGTTAAATTGTGTGGACGTCTCTTCCGCTCAGATGAACATCTTAAAAGGCAGTGGTCGGAGACTCTAAAGACCCTGAAATCTACAAAAATGGACTTAAAATGGACAAAAAAATTATTAACGGCTAAACTCCTTAATCAGGGTTATCGGTACCATAAACTACGCAAAGCCTTTTCAAAATTTTATAGACGCCATTCTGATTTAATTTCAAAATTCAATATTGGACTTAAATCTCTTCTGCAACAAGGTCTATCGGAACCCGAATTTTATGGTGACTTAGTATATAAATTCAGAAAAATATATAACCGCAACGACTTCAGCACCCAATTTCGTAAAATCATTCTCGATATAAAAAGATTGGGTACAACATGGATATTATACGACAGACTGCATGCATGGTAGTTAACCCAATCACGGTTGGCAACTTTGCTTCCCTCTTTAATTGCAAGCCGGTGGGTCAGGCCTCAGATTCTATGACGGCTCCAACGTAAAGGCTTATTGAAAATTAAAGAGATAATGTTGGTTGGTGCCTGATGCTCTGTTTCTGGTTGGGCTCATCGGAGTCTAACTGTTGGTTTTCTTTTGCTCCAGCATTTCAGTGGTTTCTTGCTGTCGAGTCCTCACCGTTGTCTCGCCTCTGTGGTTCTTTGATTTCTGTGTTCACGGAGATGTTGCACTGATGAGTTAGGAGGCCTTCATGCGGACTGAACAAATTATTTGTCTAAATCGCGACGGAAGTAAGGGCGAGGATTGTGGCCACGTAAAATCGATTTAAGCTCCCCCCCCCCCCCCCCAGTTGAAATCTTCCACTGACCGTTCCAAGGCGGCTCCTCTGTGGCGATTTATTTATGTTGTTGTTTGTTACTTACTGTGTGTATCACTTGTGTCTTTTAATTTTGGATGGCCATATGGCCATTTTGTGGGAAAGTAACTGTCCATATGGCCTTCCTTTGTTTAGGTTTCCATTATGGTCTGGTCGCTTAATGTTTGCATTTCTTTCCCTTTGGTGTCTTTTATGGATGGAGTAAGTTAATTGTATCAATTCTTGATCTTTGTTTTACTTCTACTTTTCAATCTTTGAACATCGATGGATGAAGTGCATATTGTTGCGGGTTGTCTATGTTGGAAAATAATAAGCCAAGCGTGACTCTAAGTAGATAAAGCCAGATACTGATTGAACGACCCTGGTATATATTCGGTTAAGTGAAGTGCTAATTCTTTCGCAAAGCAACCTAGAATCAGCGGAAGGGAGAGAATGGCTGTAAAAAAGGAATATCATAAGCTTCCCGTCTACTTTTGTCCACTTGTCAATCGGTGACTATTTACAAAGTCCAGGTACCGGTTTTTAACATCAGTGCTAGTCTTCTCCATGCGAAGTCAGAGCGCTGATCTGGACTGAGTCCGTGTATTGGGGGTATTGGCAAACAGTTAATACCCTAATAAAACGCCGCGGAACGCGATAGTTAGTCAGGATGTCTACAGTGTTTGCTTAATTAACTGGAATTTAAAGGCTAAATAAAATGGTCTGAGTCACCCGTAAAGGTCCAGTTTCACAATTTACATCGAAAGACACTGGTACTGTCAATGAAAACATTACGAAGGCACGCCAATACAAATACATTGTAAACTTTTACCGCCGAAAAAACGAAAATTTTAAGATGACAAATTGTAATATTTTTCTTATTTCTCATCGAAATATAGATTGTGGGTACTCGTTAGAACCGCCTCATTGAGGCGGTTCTAACGAAGACCCACAATCTTTAGTTTAGAGCAGAAATAAGAAAACTAAGGTGTTCCAATGTAAATCCCAGTCTTACTATATAAAAGTGGCGTTTAAGGGGTTCGAAATTATATAGGCGTGTTTTCGCGATGAATAAATGTGAGACAACGCGCACAAAACCTACATGTACCCTCCCGAAAGGTGCCGTTGACAGCGTCAGATGAATGTTTCAAATTATTATTCACGACCCATACAACACTATTAACCTGTTTATGTTATTTTTCTTGTTATACATTGTAACCACGATTTTGACCCTTATCCCGCTGAATAATTAGTCTAGCCACACTCATTTCTGATTTTGAACCAATCAGACTACTTGATGTAATTTAGTCCCACAAATTCACAAACTGAATGTCAAACAGTGTAGATCCTGATAGAAGCTATCTCCATGCCCATAGGGGCTTGAAGAAATATATGGGCTGCATGATGCTTCCACGCAGAGCTGTCTCCGGCCCGCACACTAGTACTGGTAAACCGCTTAGAGGATCTAAGCCTGTCCAGGAACCGCGGTGCGAGGTGGACATTCCATGCTAATAAACCCTTTTGGTTTCATTGGGCGACAGGGCTTGAGATGTCATTTCATCTCAATGTCGGGTAAAAGTCCCACAAAATTGGAAGCAACATCTCCAAAATGACCTTTACGGTGTTGACGGGGACGTTAAATCTCAAATCAAACAAACAAACAAAGAAGCCATCTGATCTGGATCTACACTGTTTGCAAATGCAGGAGTTGTCATGAACAGCAGGATAAAGATTAATAAGCGAGCAACGTGTATACTGCACAATATTTCACCAGAAACCTTGAAAATTTGGAAGTCAGAGATTGACTGTAGACAATATTTCATCTCACAACGAAAATGATACGAGGACTGTTCAAATATGAATGCAACTAGAAAGTTTTCTCATGCACTAATGCGAAAATCACCTGGAAATAAATATCACAGCGTAAAAAACCATTTAACCTATACATTGATACCAAAATCGTGAAAACCGTCCACTTTAGCCATGTATATCGTTCGGTAAACAATGTCTACTCTTGTATACTAATACAAAACATGGTTGGAAGAAGGTCAGAGTACGCCGTTGAAATACAGTCCTATATTAAGAATCTTTTTATTCTTGGTATACGGTGCAAAGACATTTCTGATGGAATATGTTCGGTTTATGGGCTTAATGAAATGTCTTTTCCGACAGTTTTTCGTTGGTGTAAGACATTCAGCTGTGGGCTAGGCTCAACAGAAGATGCACCACATGATCGTCGGCCGAAAAGAGCAACATCTGCCAAGATGGTTGCTAGAGTGAAAGAAATAGTTGCTACCGATGCACGATACACCATTAGGCAAATAGCTAGTTTGGTTGGCATCTCATTAGGAGCAGCTCATACAATTCTGAAACGGGATTTGAAAATGAGAAAGATCTGTGCTAGATGGATTCCCCATCTGTTGAGAGATGAGCAGAAAAAGACACGCGTTCAGTGCGCCAAGAAGTTGCTTAAAAAGTTTCCCAATTACAATGCACGGTCTTTTGCTAATGTCGTCACAGGTGACGAGACATGGGTTCACTTTTTTGAGCCGAAACGAAAGATGCAGAACAAAATATGGGCAACAAAGTATTGCAAAAGACAATGCATTGCAAAGCGGACCATGAGGGTCAAGAAAGTAATGTATGACATATTCTTTTCAAATCAGGGCCCTGCTATTCAGGTTGATGTGCCTAAAGGCAAATTTGTAAATGCGAAGTTTTACAAGAATAAAGCTCTTCGAAAATTGAAGAAATATTTCAAAGAACGAAGACCCGCAACTGGTTTGGTCAATGTCAGATTGCAACATGACAATGCGTCATCTCACAAGGCGTTCATTGTGGAAGACTATCTGAAGCAGGAAACGGTTGTTGAACTCCTTCACCCCCTGTATTCCCCTGACCTTGCCCCGTGTGATTTTTTTGTTCCCGCGGCTGAAAAAATAACTTTCTGGTCGGAAATTTGTACAGCGCAAACACCTCGGTTCTGCAATATTCCAGTGTCTTCATAGTATACCTCGAAACGACTACCAAAATGCATTCAATGATTGGATCAGAAGACTGAAATTTTTATATCTGTTAAAGGGGAATTCTTTGAGGGGACACAATAATTTTTTCATCGAAATCTATCACGGAATCATTTTTATGTGCTTAGTTGCATTCATATTTGAACCGTCCTCGTAACGGCCAGGTCAGCGAGTAAAATTTATATCAGTAACTATACCTATGCAAATAGCAAAAGTGCAATACTCCCAATCAATAGTTGGATCATTTATCAGACACCACGGTCTACCCGGTTCATAGAAATCTCGACAGTAATTCTTGTATTTTTCCAAAGCTTCGTCGCCGTAGACATCTGCCCAAGCAAGGCAACTGTGGCCATGGTTCGTTACTGAAACTGTTCCACTGTATGTTTTGGATTTAAGTGCTTCAAGACAGAAAGTGTTCGCTGTAAAACAGATTAAACAATTGACAATTCGATAATTTATTTTCTTGCACACAAGATAAGGTATTTGCAAAAGATATAGACTTTCTTATCTCATTCCCTTATCTCTACTGGTTGTGCACTTCCTGCAACACATAGATAAAGATAAAAAACTTTATTTAGCTTCGCATATCCGTCACAAATAGCATAAGCTCTGCAGAACTTTTATCACGACAAACACAGCATCCTTTAACAAATACTTACCTGCCTTCATTTATCATTCTAGGACTATCCCTGATAATGCGAGCATCAGCCAAGGGAGTAACTACACGTAGTACCATTCTTCATGCCTTTGGTATGGCGCGGTCAGGGATCGAACCCGCGACCTCTCATTCTCAAAGCGGACGCTCTACCACTGAGCTATCGAGGCGGGTGAGAATCTTAGACTGGAAAGTGTTTAAAACACACACAAGATAAGACTATCCGGCATTTGCACATGATATAGACATTTTTATCTCTCCCCCCCCCCTTATCTCATGCTGTTGTGCATTTCTTGCAAGACATCTTAGACTAGTATAGAGGATCTTACATGAGTGTTCATGTATTATTGAATTTATTAAATGAGTTGAGGAAAAGGGATAAAATGCGAGGCTTTGCCGAGTATTTTATCCCTTTTCCTCAACGAGTTTTAATAAATTCAATAATAAATGAGCACGAACGCAAGATTCTGTTTATCATATGACATTTAAAATGCATTTTATTTACGATAGTTTTATAAAAATGTCACAATTCCACCATTAGTAAACGCGACGTCATTAAGGACGTCATACATGTAACGGTACGGGGCGTTTCTAACTAATTTGCATATTTAATCCACTAGTGGAGAATTATCGAATTTATTACATGGCGTTATTACACTCTCAGACGCGACGCCCTTTGATAAAAAGTGTTTAGAAACAGATGAGTTTTTATAAATAAGTATCATAGGATATACTTGACAGATTCTTGCAAAATCATTACGAAAACACGCCTATACAATGCATTGTAAACTTTACCGCCGCATAAACGAAAATTTCAAGATGAAGAATTGTGATATTCTCAAAATATAGATTTTGGTACTCGTTAGAACCGCCTCACCGATGCGGTTCTAACGAGTACCAACAATCTATATTTTAGAGCAGAAATAAGAAAATAAGGTTTTCCCCTCTAAACCCCAGTTTTACTAATATAACTGGTAAACCGCTTAGAGGATCTAAGCCTGTCCAGGAACCGTGGTGCGAGGCGGACCGTCCATGCTAATAAACCCTATTAGTTTCATTTGGCGACAGGGCTTGAGATGTCATTTCATCTCAATGTCGGGTAAAAGTCCCACAAAATTGGAAGCAAGGTCTCCAAAATGACCTTTACAGTGTTGACGGGGACGATAAACCTCAAATCAAACAAATTTACTAATATAAAATTGTGGTTCATGGGGGGCAAATTTTTATAGGCGTGTTTTTGTAATCTACAGCCCACAAACAGTAAGAATATATTTCCCGGATGGGATTTGGTTGCTATTTTCTAGTTGTGATAAATATTTTCCCTGTGTAGCTGCACCTTCTTTAAAACAAACAAAATCTAAAAGTTTATGAAATATGGATAAACTAGCTTATAATTCAATGCAGAAATCGTTTGGTGTTGTTTATTTCCAGTTGACACCACATATGAATTCGGCAGAGAATACAATAATAAATCTATTCGAGCAGATAAATGATAGACAACTGCATTTACTATAGCAATGAATGGGGTAACCGATTTGTGATAACTGAAGGATAGTTTTCCTTATTTCTCCATATAAACCTATGTTGTAGGTACTCATTAGAACCGCCTCATCGAGGCGGCAGATTCTAATGAATCATCACGAAAACACGCCTATATAATTTTGACCCCCTTGAATCTCACTTTTATACAGTAAAACTGGGGTTTACAGGGAAGGACCTTATTTTTCTTATTTCTGCTCTAAAATATAGATTGTGGGTACTCGTTAGAACCGCCTCGATGAGGCGGTTGTAACGTGTATCCATAATCTATATTTTGACCATAATCTATATTTTGAGCAGAAATAAGAAAAATATCACAATTTTTAATCTAAAAAAATTTTCATTTTTGAGCGATAAATGTTACAATGTATTTGTATAGGCGTGTTTTCGTAATGATTTACTTGAACGATTCTTTTAAAATAAAGTCTACAAACAGTAAGAATATATTTCCCGGATGGGGGCTGGGATACTATTTCCCAGTTCTGATAGATATTTTCCCTATGTGGCCACACCTTTAAAACAAACAAAACCTTATATCTTTATGAAATATGGATAAACTAGCTTATAATTCAATGCAGACGTTGTTTGCTGTTTCTTCTTATCATCTACTTATTTCCAGCTGACAGCACATACACTGCAGAGAATGCAATGATAAATCGTTTTGAGCAGATAAATGATATACAACTGTATTTACCATATCAATAAATAAGGTAAGTATTTTGTGATAACTAAGATATTTTCCCTTCATTTTCCATATAAACCTATGTTGTAGTTACTCATTAGAACCGGATGACCGAAGCGGGCGGTTCTAATCAATCATCACGAAAACACGCCTATATAATTTTGACCCCCTTGAACCCCACTTTTATATCGTGATCTTATTGTTCTTATTTCCGCTCTAAAATATAGATTGTGGGTACTCGTTCGAACCGCCTCGATGAGGCGGTTGTAACGTGTGTCCATAATCTATATTTTGAGCAGAAATGAGAAAAATATCACAATTTTTAATCTTAAAATTTTCATTTTTGAGTGATAAATGTTACAATGTATTTGTATAGGCGTGTTTTCGTAATGTATTTCTGTAATGATTCTTGTAAAATAAAGTCTACAAACATGAAGAATATATTTCCCGGGTTGGGGGCTTGGATACTATTTCCCAGTTCTGATAAATTTTATTCCTAAGTGGCCAAACCTTTTTTAAAACAAATAAAACCTTCTAGCTTTATGAAATATGGATAAACTAGCTTATAATTCAATGCAGACATCGTTTACTGTTTCTTCTGATCATCTGCTTATTTCCAGTTGACACCAAATAGACTGCAGAGAATGCAATTTATAATCTTTTCGAGCAGATAAATGATAGACAACTGCATTTATCATAGCAACAAATAAGGTAAGTTTTTTCAAATAACTAAAGGATGGTTTTCCTTATTTATCAATATAAACCTATGTTGTAGGTACTCATTAGAACCGCCTTTGTTAGGCAGGCGGTTCTAATTAATACCCACAACTTAGTTTTTGGTTTTTGAGAAATGACAAACACTATCCTTCAATTATCAATAAATATGCTAAGTATGTTGTGATAATTGAAGAATAGTTTTCCTTATTCCTCCATATAAAACTAAATTGTGGGTACTCATTAGAACCGCCTCGGTGAGGCGGTTCTAATGAGTACCCACAACATAGCTTTTTATGGAGAATCGACAGAAACTATCCTTCAGTTTACACGCCCCCACCACCGGCGCTTGAAGAAATATATGGGCTGCATGATGCTTCCACACAGAGCTGAAACCTATCGCACACGAGTACTTGTAAACCGCTTAAAGAATCTAAGCCTGCCCAGGCAAAGCGGTGCGAGACGGAACGTCCATGCTTATAAATCCTATTGGTTTCATTGGGCGACAGGGTTTGGGACGTCATGTCATCTCAATGTAAAAGTCCCACAAAATTGGAAGCAACGTCTCCAATATTACCTATACAGTGTTGACGGGGATGTTAAACCTCAAATCAACCGACCAACCAACCAAATCTTCAGTTGTCACAAAATACTTACCTTATCTGTTGCTATGATTTACTTCCTAAAATTCACGTTAACAGTAAACTAAGTTGTGATTTTGCTTGAATTGAAGTTTTACGCCCGCGTCAATACTATTCGGATCATTTTAGAGACATTGTTTCCAATTGCCCGGCAATGATTTGAAATGAAATCTCATCTGCACAGTCTGATAAGAACATAATTCATGATAAAATGTTCACTATGTGAATAGTACAGTACCTCGCGCTTCTATCACCGAAGCCTGAAGTCACTTGGTAGTCTCTGCAGCGTCGCACTAAAGTCGATTTCTTACCGGCTCGAAAACCTCGAGTGTATGTTTATTAGGTCATAATTATTGATTCATTATAAAATCATGCCCCACATTAACAATTCGATAAATTTTAAAACGTGTTTGTGGAACTTTATGCCACACAAGTTGAGTTGTGACAGTAAATTCTGAAGCCATTATCTCATCAGGTGAACACCAATCGTCTTCAGGTATGGCCCTCCGACCATTGTAGCGATCCATACAATTCAGAAACCATTGCAAATCTTTCTTGGCCTCCATATTTACGTTTATGTGTAACTTTTGCGTTTAACACTGCGAAGAATTTCCAGAAGTCTTGCTATAAAAAGTCTGGCAGAACGAACGCAAACCGCTATGTACGACAGCTTGCCAATTCCAGACTCCAACTTCCTTCTTGTAATAGTTTTCCTGGGTAAGACTTTTGTATTATGTTGCGTATCTCATCAAATTTGCTCTGAGGAATTGAAATTGACATGGTGTCAGAATCAAATGTTTTACCCAGAAAAACCATAGAGGTGGAAGGGGAGCTGTACTTGTCTTTAGCTACCAAAATACCAAGATCTTGCACCAACTCTACTAATGCTTCATAACCATCACTGGCTTTTGTGGGATGTTCTGCTGACCCAATGTCGTCAATGTAACTTACCCCATCAAAACCCTTGTTTCTATAAATATGCATCAATGAATTTGTAGTGCGTTGAGCTGCCATGGCCCAGTATATATAACTTCAGATTTACCACAAATATTATTTTCATGTTCATAACTGATATTCTTTGACAAATTATCAAAGTATGATGTAGAATTGTGGCTATTGTCTAGGAAACCTTGAGAGTTATTCATCTGAGCTTGTTCGTTATTTAACTGACATGCATCTAATGGACTCCAAACACTTACGGGAAAATCGTTGTTGCAATTATCGTGCAAATTCCAGACTTTTAGACAAGAATGATTAATGAAACCAATGTTATCCTCCCTATCACACTGGCTATCTTGATGATCAGTATGAGTTTCAACTTCCCCATTTTTCAAGACAGGGCATTCAGAAATATTCTCACATAAATAGGCTGTGGTATGAAAATTGTCAAAATTGGTTTGTGTAGATTTATCAGATTTTGATCCAATTGCATGCCCTAGTCATGCATAATCCTTTTTTCGAACTTATTGGGCTTAGAACCCATTTGGCAGTCTTTGGATGGATGGTGTGCCGTGACCTTTCTTTTAAACCAGCACTAACTGCAAAAAATTTTCATCTAAGACTCCTGTGCTACTTTTATAGCTGTCTTTGAATTTGCATGCGCCTTTCTGAAATAGGACGCAATACTGACGTGGGTAGTTCTGATTTAATCTCCTGGCCTTGACATTGTCAAAAGAGCTTTTCCATGAAGCTCGGCGTGATTCAATTTCATAAAGTACATCTTTGTGAAATGCCGAAATATTAGACCGCACAAATTGTTCACTCAAATACATTAACTGTGTTAAGTGGTTGGCCGATATTGTTTATGTTCATCCGGTTCAATGTGATGTATGATGTAATGTTCTCCTCTTACAAGAGCAGGGGTATTCAAATTTGCAAATTCAACATCCTCACTACCTGCATATTCATGGGGCCATGCAACATTATAAATTGCTTTGTCGCTAGCCCGTCTAGATGCCCCTGATTTTGAAGTGTTTTTTGTTTCTTTTAATTTTGAATTTATTATATTTCAGTTCAAGGCAAGCCTGACTCTCAACCACGTTCTCACCTCGACTACTTTTGTTACTAGAAGATTCCGTCTCACTCGAGCTTTCACTGTCCTCGTTTAATAAATCACCAACCAATGAGCGCTGCGTCTTGTTAACTGCTGTCTGAAGTTTCTTATTTTTCCGGAGATCTTGCAAAGATGCATAAGAAGTCTCTGAAATTTTAAGTTTCAACTCTTTGGGCCTGACATATGAGTCAGAAAGTCCTTCTTTTAGTTTATTATTTGTTATTAACAGCTGCTTCAGTTTGAGTTCATTTGCCAACAGTTCGTTCTCTTTTTCAAGGACTCTAACAGTAATATCTATTTTGTCTATGGGTGTGCGAGGGGTCGGACCAACACCATTAAATTCTGTGCAATTATCCCCACCTTCAGCACCAATCAGTGATTTCGACAGATTATTACTAAGTTCGGTATTTCTGAGCCTAGCTGGCAATCCAGCATGTCTTGTGGGCCTTCCTGATGCTTCCGTGTCTGGATGAGTGGCCATTTGAAGCTTTTAGGCCCAGTATTTAAAGAAATATGTAAGAATTTTACGTAAGTTTTACGAAGCACAACAAAATTTATTTCCCCTACAAAAAGACTAGCCAAATGTTCAGGAAAAAACCGACAAGGACACATGACGGTAAAACAATTTACCGAAACACGAGCTTCAGGGCACTAAATAATTAAACAAAATGACAGGCTACTGCCATTTTGAAACTATTAACAATTCGATCAATTTTAAAATGTGTTTCAAAGAACAAGTTGAGTTTCACATAGAAATGGACAGTTAAATACGATATAGCTTAGTAGCATTTTGTTAAACAGGATTACATTTAGCCTATCCACTGTGTATTTAAGTACAGACGCATTTCTGTGATGCCGAAAAACAGACTCATTTTTGTGATGCCGAAAAACAGACTCATTTCTGTGAAAAATAAACAAGAAAAATGCAGTTTTATCAGCAAAAAAAAAAGCTTTGAAAAAAACACACAAAAAAAAAACAACATCATAACCGTGTCTAGCGTTTGATGGGGGTTCACAAGAGGTCATCTGCGCTTTATTCTGGATTGTGTCAGACACAAGGGCTGTTCCAGATTTTTTTGGGAGTATTGGTTTTACCCTATATTTAATTTAACTACTATAATTCGTATAATCATGATTAGTTTCTGTATGCATTTGATTCATTCTTCACTGTCACTAATGGACATGTACACATTCAACGACGAAAGAGTCCAAAGTCGTCTCTAGAGCCTATGGAGTGAAAGGATATCACTTAAAATAGGCGCATAATCATTACCTATGGGTTATACAGTAATCAACCAATCAAATATTCGTGTATTCATTCACGTAATCATTTCTAAAATGTGCTGCAGGACATAAATTCAAATAAGCCATTTATTCCGAATAGCTCATGTCACTTGCACTTTTGACAGCAATTTCCTAACTAGCCACTTAGAAGTTTAAACCATCTTAGCAATTGATATGACATCCCTAAACCACTGTTTTTTTTTAGATGCCAAGCTGGGGAGGTGAGAAGTGCCAAGCACATCTTAAATGCCTTAACAGATTCTGGTATTTACAATTTTGTTCTTTCAATTCGCTCTCAATTAACTGACTTCACACCTGAATTGGGGATTTCTGTACATGAAACAGAAGTGAAGGGAATGATCTGGAATCAATAAAATTACCTCAACTCCTAACCAAGACATCAGAGCATCACGAAAACACGCCTATATAATTTTGACCCCCTTGAACCCAACTTTTATATAGTAAAACTGGGGTTTCCGGGGCTATACCTTATTTTTCTTATTTCTGCTCTAAAATATAGATTGTGAGTACTCGTTAAAACCGCATCATCGAGGCGGTTCTAACGAGTGCTCACAATCTATATTTTAGAGCAGAAATCAGAAAATTATCACAATTTTTTTATCATAAAATGTTCATTTTTTCGGTGATAAAGATGGCAATGTATTTGTAAAGGCGTGTTTGCGTAATGGGAAAATACGAACATGCATTGACATTACTATAAACCACACCCCATCCTGACCGGTTACAAACCAACCTCTGGAGTGACAACAAAATAAAATAAGAGAACCATCATGTTCCTATATCGCTCTCCTGAGCTAACAGATTCAAAGTTTCTGGACGTTCCAATCTTTACCTGGGGATTTATCCTGATGACAAGGTCAAGAACAGGTATTTTCAGCATTCAAGGGGATGTAACTCTGTAAGAAATAGGCAAACATCACCAGTTTTCTAACTCATCCGAACTGTCCTTCCCAACCTACTTACATGCTAGTTTCAATCAAAACTAAAGGACTTATGGTGAAGACAAGGTACAAAATAGTCATTTTCAGCAACGAAGAGGTCAATGAGTAATATGCAAACAACGTTAGTTTGCAAACATATTCAAGCTTTTATTCCTAACTTACTTCTATGTAAGTTTCAGGAAGATTCAAGCATACCCTACGGACATGTGATGATGACAATATCAACAAGAGCGACGACAAAGTTTTTTTAAAAATAGCCACAGTGACCCTGACCTTGAACTCAGGGTTCTGAAAGTTGAACGTGCTTAAGATATTATCATACCCAACACTTGTGTGAAGTAATATTAAAATCTATCAATAAATGTAGGCACTGGAGTGGTGTTAAAGGTTTTCTAGAAATAGCCATAGTGATCATGACCTTGACCCTGAATGTCAAACTCGCTCGAGATATTGTCATAAGGAACATTTGTTCGAAGTTATATTGAAATCAGTAAAGATATGGAGACGCTATAGCGATGGCAAAGTTTTTCTAAAAATAGCCACAGTGACATTGACCTTGAGACCATGACCTTGAAAGTCCAACTCGCTCATATAGAGCATTTGTATGCGAAGTAATATTGAAATCAGTGAAGAAATGTAGGCGCTAGAATGATGACAAAGTTTTTTTTCTAGAAATAGCCACAGTGACCATATCCTTGAGGCCACGACCTTAAAAGTCGAACTTGCTCTAGTTATTGACATACGAAACATTTGTGTGAAGTTATATTGAAATTGTTCAAGAAATGTAGGCGCTAGAGCCATGACAAAGTTTTTATTTTCTAAAAATAGCAGCAGTGACCTTGACCTTGAAGCAATAACCTTGAAAGCTGACATTGCTCGAGACGTTGTCACAATGAACATTTGTGTGAAGTTATATTGAAATCGGTCAAGACATGTATGCACTAGAGCGATGACAATGTTTTTTCTGAAAATAGTCACAGTGACATTGACTTTGAGGCCGCAACCTTTAAAGTCGAACTCGCTCGATGTATTGTCATATGGAACGCTTTTGTGAAGTAATATTGAAATCTGCGAAGAAATGTAGGCACTAGAGCGATAACATTATTTTCTAAAACAGCCTCAGTGACATTGACCTTAAGGCCACATCCTTGAAAGTCAAACTTGCTCGAGATATTGTCATAAGGAACATTTATGTGAAGTTATATTGAAATCAGTCAAGAAATGTAGGCGCTAAAGACAAGGTCACAGATTGGCATTTTCTGAAATCAAGGGGGCCATAACTCTCTGAATTATAGGCCGACCTCACCATTTTTAACTCAGCCGAGGTTTTGTCCCTTACTTACATGAAAGTTTTAAAAAAGTTCCTCTGAAAACTGAAGGGGCTATTGTGATGACAAGGTCAAAAATATGCATTTTCAGTGATCAAGGGGAAGTAACTCTAAGACATATAGGCCGACCTCACCAGTTTGTTTTCGAACTCAGGCCGAACTCACCAGTTTTCTAACTCATCCGAGCTTTTATCCCTGACTTACTTGTTTGGAAGTTTCAAGAAGATCCGATCAAAACTGAAGCGGCTACAGTGTTGACAAGGTCGAAAATAAGTATTTTCAGCAAAGAAGGGGCATAACTCCCTGGGTAATTGACCGATATCGCTATAGGCTAGTCATTTTAGCTCAAAAGGTCATTAACCTCAAACAAATTACTTCACAAAAGTTGTCACTATTTTCAAAATCAGTGACTTTACAGGAAAAAAAATCCCCACAAATATTCCCTTGTGAAATTGACCTTTTTTTAGGTAAAATGTTCAAAATTTGAATAAACTGCCAAAAAAGGAATTTAATCCTAAAAAATCATTGAATTAAATTAAAATTATTTAAATAGCCAAAATAAACTTTGTGTGTGTGTCTGTGTGAATTCGGGTTTAACGTCGCTTTCAACAATTTTTCAGTCATATCACGACGGTGTCTGGTTGCGACAGGGAGCTCAATGCTCCCTTTTATAGTGCTGCTTCACTGAACTATCATGTCCCAGACACATTACATGATACCACACCCAGTCACATTATCCTGACACTGGGTCGACCAGTCCTAGCTCTACCTCGTAAATCTGAGTGCCAAGCGAGGAGCAGCTAGAACCATTTTTAACGTCTTTGGTATGTCGCGGCCCTGGATCGAACCCGTGACCTTCCGTTCCCCGGAGCGGACACTCTACCAAACTGAGCTATCGGCGCCGGTAAATAAACTTTGTAATGTCAAGTAGCAATACACAAAAGTTTCAGCTTGATACCTATACAGAAAGCTGTCGTTTTTGGGGTAGAAACTTGGAAAGATTGACAAAAAGCATGGAAAATGGCAATAAATCTAAAAAAAAATAGTGTGGCGGATTCTTTAAAATGTTGTGATTTAAAAAGTTACAATGGGTGTATAAGTTAACTCCAGGGAAAAAAATAAAATTTTCAGATGTTTGAAAGTTTCATTTCTCGGGGTACGAAAATGCACATTTTTACATAAATATCACTCAAAATCCATTCAATTTTTGGACAAGTAGGAATTACAGTAGGTATCAGTGAAACAAAGGAACAAAAATAAACATTCAAGATGTTAATACAATTACATTTGAATATGCTCAATTTTATCCCAAAACACTGAAATCAATTTTTCTTTTGAAAAAGTAGAAATTACATAACAAAAATACATAGCATGACGCGGAGCAATATAGCCAGACATGCACTACCTACTGTCATGAATTTATTAAATGCTTCAGTCAACATCTTACCCACGCAGAATTTTGTCTTTTACAGAAAGTTTTCTGCTAAATGCTTTTGAAAACATGTTGATGTACAGCTACATCAAATAACTTCATTAAGAAACAATTATTAGTTTTTGATAAACAAACACATATTCAGGGTAAAAAGATAATATTTTTACAGTAAAAACATGTACATGTATTATGTATTTTTACCTTACCTAAGCTTAAGCTTCATAAGGAATCTCAAAGGCCACAGAGCTCCACATAAAAATATAATTTTAAATATTTACATCACGAAATCACGCCTATATAATTTTACCCTCTTAAACCCCACTTTTATATAGTAAGTCTGGGGTTTCAGGGATATATATTGTTTTCCTTATTTTCTAAAAAACATAGATTGTACTCTTTAGAACCCCCTCAGTCATAAATTATCCGGGATGGGCTAATTTGTACCACAGGTCTATAATCTGGGCAATCTTGGCAGAGGTCCAGTAGATGTAGCCATATACTAAATATCGAAGGTCAAGGTCGTCTAATTTTAGAAAAGAATCTTTTCCTTATATAAATTAATTTGAAATATTAGGTGACTCAGGGATGAGTACACTTTTAACCCCAGGGCTTTGATTTAAATGGTCTTGGTGAAGGTCAGCTAGATGAAGCTACTTCTCGAATTTAAAAAGACCTATTTGTTTTTGGGTGCGGACAAGTGGTCTTGCTTATTTTCCCATTTTTGTTGCCTTCATTGAATGTACTTTTAATAATTTGGAAAAAGTTTGATTAAAACTCATTCAGTTGCTGAGTAAATGTCCTTTAAAGAATTTCAGAACAGATGACAATACGGACTATGGACGGTGACCGGTCAAAATAATTTCTCATAAGCTTTAAACTGCTTGACCTTTACTGTTCAAATTACAGTCCCAGGGTCAAAAACGACCCCCTCTGGTGGTCACTTGTTTTACATTGACTCATATAGTGAAACTTAAAAAATCTTCTTGCCTAAAAATGGAAGACCCAGGCCTTTGATATTTGGTAAATAGTTTCACGTACGGTAGTGAACTTTTTTAAGATGGTCCAAATTACAATCCCTGGCGTCAAATTGGCTTAACCAATTTTAGTTTACATGAACACAGTGTACTGATGCTCAGCTATTGGGATCACAGTCATCGTCTGCCAGTCTGTTCACAATTTCTGTATGGTATGAATTTTAACCAATCTGTTCCCAACCCACTTCATCAGACTTATTCAGGGAAAACTATAGAAATACATGCCCTTAATATTTGTATATTGTCCATCTATGGTAGTTGATGTTTACCAAGAGTGTTCAAATCATGTTACTGGAATCAAACGTGGCCCTACCATAGGAATCACTTGTTTTACACAAACCTTTAAAAATCTTCTTGTAAAACTGGCAGGCCCATGTGAAATTGGAAGGCCCAGGCCTTCGATAAGAAACATACTGTTTTCAATGATTGCCCTGTCCTACCAACTTTTTTTTAATTTCCTACTTATTTGTAAAAATGTGATTATTACAGGTCTACCATAGTTTGCACATGCATTTATTTACCTCAATGGTGCTCATTGTCAGCTAACACTTCTGCTTGTTCTTTTGTTATTTCTGTTCTTTTTTCCTAAAATTGGTCTTTGTTATTGTCAAAAATAATAAATATGTTCTGTAAAAGGGTTATCCTTTGGAAGCAAGGAATACACCACAGAAGTGAAAAATATGGAGTGTACATGTTTTCTGGGCCAGACTAGCTAGTTTCGGTCAATTAGGTCTCATCAGTGACCCTGAAACATTTTCAAAATTCCACAATGGAATCAATGATCCCAAAGGACAAGAAAATAGTATAGAATGACTGGTCACATACAATGGATTAGTTTTCTGTAAAAAACGGAATTTCTGAAGAAACAAAATCTATCGTCTAAAAATGTATTGTATTCCTGTTAACTGATATCTCACTTTTTAAATCAAAGCACTTTGAAGAATCATTATCATTAACTTTTTTTTTTTTAAAAAAAAAATCCTATTTTCGGCAATATTTGGGGGTCAAATTGCAAATTTTCTGCCGTTCAAAAGACAAAATTCTGTGCAGGCATAAAATTGGAGGAGTTTGATAGCCACTTGACAGTAGTAAGTGCACATCTTGCTATTATGTTTGTTTGTTTTGGAGTATAATGGCCAAGTCAGTACTATTCTGGACATATTAAGCCGGTCAGTTTATCTATCCACATTTTTACTTGGGTAGGCATATGTGTTGGCGGTTAACCAGTGGAGTGCACATTCTTTTGCCAGAACTCACAACTGCCCTTCTTGAATCAGGGGAAGGGACAGAAAAGATTTCATGATCAATCGCCATGAAAAAATGTTGCAGAGCCCGGCAGGTATCGAATCATCTGGCTATAAAAATTAGTTCCACGCCATACAATTTATTTTTATATTGTAATTTTTGTTTGCCCCCAAATAATGGACTTTGTGTGTTTTCATATAAAAATGTGCATTTTCGCACCCCGAAAAATGCAAGGTTTTAAATAGCTAAAACTATACAGTTAACTTATACCCATATGTAATGTTTTACATCAAAACATTTTCAAGATTCCTAACCACAAACGTTTTCAAAATGTATGCCCGTCTTCCGTGTTTTTTTTTTTTTTTTTTTTGTCATTTTTACTAAGTTTCTACCCCGAAAAAGACAGCTCAAGCTGAAACTTTTTGTGTTGCTACTTGTCAACAGTTTGTTTATTTCGTGCTATTTAAATAATTTTATCTTAATTCAATGAAATTTTTATAATTAAATTCTTGTTTTTGGCAATTTTTATTCCAGTTTTGAACATTTTAACTAAAAAAGTCAATTTCATTAGGGAATATTTTTGGGGATTTTTTCCTGTAAGTCAGGGCACCTCACGTATTTTGAAAATATTGATAACTTTTGTGACGGAATTTGTTTGAGGTTCAGTGCTATTCTGCATGGACTACTAGTTTTCGAATTCCTTCCAGCTTTTGAAGTTGTCTCATCTTTGTGGTTGTTTGATTATTTGTGTTCACGGAGATGTTGCACTGATGAGTTAGGAGGCCTTCATGCGGACTGAACAAATTATTTGTCTAAATCGCGACGGAAGTAAGGGCGAGGATTGTGGCCACGTAAAATCGATTTAAGCCCGATTTGGCGGTTGCTTTGTCGCGGTTTATTTTTGTTATGGTTTGTCTATGGTTTATGGGTGTTTGTGTCGCTTATGTTATTTTATTTTGGATAGCCTATTGGCCGTTTTGTTGGAAAGTAACTGTCCTTTTGGCTTTTCGCTGTTGGTGTTTCCATTAGGGTCTGTTGTTTCATGTTTGTAGGTCTTTCCCTTTGGTGTTTTTGATGGGAGCTGTGGGTTGATTGTATCGTTTCCTGATCATTGCCTCCACTTCTATTTTTTAACACTGACTTACTTGTATATTAGTTTCAGGGAGATACAATCAAAACTTAAAGGGCTAAAGTGATGACGAGGTCAACAAGAGGGCCATGTTGGCCCTTGATCGCTCACTTGATCCATAGGTATCAAGTGGGCCTCTGGGAGAGCAATTATTGGCCCCGGGCTATAATATGATTAATCTTGGTAGTGGTCTAAAAGGTGAAGCTTCATACCAAATATCAAAGAACGGAGACTTCTGGTTTCAGACAAGATTTTTGAAGGTTTCCCTTATATAAGTCTACATAAACCTTGGGGTCCCCGGGGCGGGCCATTTTTGCCCCCAGGGCTATAATTTGAACCATCTTGGTAGAAATCCACAAGATGAAGCTTCATACCAAATATCAAAGACCTTGGCCTTCTGCTTTAAGACAAGAAGATTTTCAAGGTTTTCATCGCCTTGACTTCTATTTCTTAGGGCTATAATTTGAACAATTTAGATAAAGCTTCACACCAAATATCAAAGACCTGGGCCTTGCGGTTTCAGAGTAGAAGATTTTTTTTTTAAATTTCCCTATATAAGTCAATGTAAAAACGAAGGGCCCCGGGACAGGGGCATTTTTGATCCAAGGGTTGTGATTTGAACAATCGTTGCATAAGTCCACTATATGAAGCTTCACACCAAATTCCAAAGAACTGGGCCATCCAGGTTTGGAGAAGATGATTTTTAAAGATTTTCCCTGTATAAGCCTATGTAAAACCAAAGGGCCTGCAGGTGAGGGCATTTTTAGCCCTAGGCATTACGATAACACACCCGTGCGACATAGTGCATTTTTTCACATCTCCAAAATGACTACTTTTCTGATGAAAATCCGTGATATTTTTATTATTTTTACTCAAAACGTAGGTTGTGGCTGCTCGTTAGAACAGCCGCATTGAGGCGGTTCTAACGAGTACCCACAACATATGTACTGGAGCAGAAATAAGAAAAATAATGTATACCCAACTAAACCCCAGTTTTCTCTATCTAATGTGGGGTGTAAGGGGGTGTTCATTTCACGGACTTGTTAGCGTGATGCCTATAATTGGAACAATCTTGGTAGAAGTCCACTAGATGAAGCTTCACACCAAATATCAAAGAACTGGGCCTTGCGGTTTCAGAGAAGAAGATTTTTAAAGATTATCCCTCTATAAGTCTATGTAAAACCAAAGGCCCCCGGGCGGGGGCATTTTTGGACCCAGGGCTATAATTTGAATAATCTTGGTAGAGGTCTACTAGATGAAGCTTCACAACAAATATCAAAGACTTGGGCCTTGTGGTTTCAGAGAAGATTTTTAAAGATTTTCCCTATATAAGCCCATTATAATCAAAGGCCCCCCAGGCGGAGGCATTTTTGGCACCAGAGCTATAATTTGATCAATCTTAGTAGAGGTCTACTAGATGAAGCTTCATACCAAATATCAAAGACCTGGGCCTTGTGGCTTCAGAGAAGAAGATTTTTAAAGATTTTCCATATATAAGCCTATGTAAAACCAAAGGCCCTGGGGGGCAGGGGCATTTTTGGCCCCAGGGCTATAATTTGAACAATCTTGATAGAGGTCCACTAGATGAAGCTTCACACCAAATATCAAAGACTTGGACCTTGCGGTTTCAGAGAAGAAGATTTTTAAAGATTTCCCCTATATAAGCCTATGTAAAACCAAAGGTTACCGGGGCGGGGCATTTTTGGCCCCAGGGCTATTATTTGAACAATCTTGGTAGAGGTCTACTAGATGAAGCTTCATACCAAATAGCAAAGACTTGGGCCTTGCGGTTTCAGAGAAGAAGATTTTTAAAGAATTTCCCTATATAAGCCTATGTAAAACCAAAGGCCCTGGGGGCAGGGGCATTTTTGGCCCCAGGGCTATAATTTGAACAATCTTGGAAGAGGTCCACTACATGAAGCTTCACACTAAATATCAAAGACTTGGGCCTTACTGTTTCAGAGAAGAAGATTTTTAAACATTTCTATATATAAGCCTATGTTAAACCAAAGGCCCTTGGGGCAGGTGCATTTTTGGTCCCAGGGCTATAATTTGAACAAACTTGATTGAGGTCCTCTAGATGAAGTTTCACACCAAATATCAAAAACTTGGGCCTTGCGGTTTCAGAGGAGAAGATTTTTAAAGATTTTCCCTATATAAGCCTATGTAAAACCAAAGGCCCCGGGGCGGGGACATTTTTGGCCCCAGGGCCATAATTTGAACAATCTTGGTAGAGGTCCATTGGATGAAGCTTCACACCAAATATCAAAGACTTGGGCCATGCTGTTTCAAAGAAGAAGATTTTTAAGGATTTTCCCTATATAAGCCTATATAAAACCAAAGGCCACCGGGGCGGGGGCATTTTTGGCCCCAGGGCTATAATTTGAACAATCTTGGTAGAGGTCCACTAGATGAAGCTTCACACCAAATATCAAAGACCTTGGCCTTGCGGTTTCAGGGAAGAAGATTTTTAAAATTTTCAGTAAAAAATCTATTTTTAGCTCCTGTGATCTATATGTGCAACAGACCGGAACCATTTGAATAACTTTGAAAGGGGACCTCCTAAGGATCATTCCTGTGAAGGTTGGTTAAAATCCGATCAGTGGTTTAGGAGGAGATGTTGTTTGAAGAAAATGTTTACGGACGCACGCACGCACGTACGGGCGCACGACGGGCGACGGACAAAAAGTGATCCCAAAAGCTCACCTTGTCCCTACGTGACAGGTGAGCTAAAAATAGGCATTTTCAGTAATCAAGGGGAAGTAACTCTGTGACAGATAGGCCGACCTCACCAGTTTTCGAACTCATCTGAGCTTTTATCCCTGACTTACTTGTTTTCAAGAAGATCCGATCAAAACTGAAGCGGCTACAGTGATGAGAAGGCAAAAATAAACATTTTCAGCAAAGTAGGGGACCTTACTCCCTGGATAATTGACGGACAACGCTAGTGTTCGAACCCATTCTAGCTTTAAATCCTGGCTTACTTTAATATAAGTTTCAGGAAGATCCGATCAAAACTTAAGGGGCTACGGTGATGACAAGGTCAAAAATAGGCATTTTTAGCGATCAATGGGACGTAATTATATAATTAATGAACCGACCTTGCCAGTTTTCGAACTCATCCGAGCTTTCATCCCAAGTCTACTTTTATTTTAGTTTCAGAAAGATCCCATCAAAACTGAAGGTGCAAGCATTTTCCAATTGTAAGTCTATGGGACATTGTGGTTGCCATAGCAACCAAAGTTTGCATTCGATTTCGGTAAAAAGCTAATGTCATCAATGTCCCACCAGAGGCATGCTACAAATAAGAAATGATTGAGATCAGGCTGCAGAGATATAGTTGGTCGAATGTGTGGACGGACGACGGACTGACGAAGGACGACGGAGGGACTACCATCCTATAAGCTTCCCTGGAGCCTTCGGCCCAGGTTAGCTAAAAAGCACACATGTCATAATGTTTTATTCTTCTATTCAGGTATATGAAAACTACTTGTTTGATTTTTATGTTCTCTGAGATGTAGCACTGATAAGCCTTCATACGGACTGGACTGATTGAATTATTACGATTATGGCCATGTAAAATCGATTTAAGCCCTCAAGTGAAATACTTTTTCCGACCTTTCCAATGCCGTTCTTCTGTCGTGGTTTATTATATTTTATAGTTTGGCTTTGCATATACAGTCGAACTTCAATGGCTCGAACCCCTTTGGGACCATGAAAATTTGTTCGAGACAGCGATAGTTCGAGCCACTGAGGATACTGTCAGGAGGCATAGCGAGATACTTTTAGACATCTTTTCGGTGTTCTATATTGAATATGTATGCTGTGTGTACTCATTAGAATCGCCTTATCGAGGCGATTCTAATGAGTACATACAGCATACATTCACAAGATAAAAGACAAAAATCTCCTTAATTATCCCGCACTATTTCTTATGTAGAGGATTACGCTAGGGGCTCAAGAATGGGTACGACTCATCCATGGTACACGAGCCATCAGTGTTCGAGCCATCGAAGTTCTACTATATGTATATTTGGATATACGTTTGGCCAGCTTGTGGGCAAGTAACTGCCCTGCCGGCTATCCGCCTTTGATGTTTGCATTCGGGTTTAGTTACTTCATGATCGTGTCCCTTTACCTTTGGCATCTTTGATGAGAAGAGTGAGATAGTTGTATCGATTCCTGATCATTGCTTTCACTTTCATTTTACTTAATATTGTTTGCTTTTTTTTTTCATTTCTTTCATTTCTTTTATAGTGCAGTTTATATTTTACTTTTGGTCCTTTGAGATCAGTGTGAATATTCTGAGAAATCAGAAATAAATTATTGGTTTAGACTCATATTCTAGACAGGTTTTTAATTATTTGGATCCCATTTTGATTTATATCAGTCTTTGAATCGACTGCCTATTCGTAATTCGTAAAATTGCAGTAAGTTTCCTCTGGCTTTCGTTGTCGGATCATTACAGGGTTACTGATGAGGCTTTATTAGCCGAAACTACGTAGTATGACCCATCTTCTTTCTTATGATGTTTTCATTGCTCTTAAAGGAACTCATTTTTGATTTTTATTTTTTTTCTGCCTCTTTGAACCGTGTTTTGAAACTTTTATAATTTTGCGTCTTTTTAATAGTGACGGTAATACAGAACACTCCGGGAAAGTAAATACTTTCTGTATTATATTTGGCAAACTGCCAATTTTACAGTTTGGATCTAAACATGAAAAATGTGTATTTTGAGGTTACAAAATTTGTCATGTGATCATATTAAGTTTTGAACCAAATTATGTATTTGTGTATCATTTTAATTTTTTTTGGAACCCATATAAAAGTAAGAAAGAAATGCATTTTGATTACTGAAATAACTAAATAGCAAATTGCAATTCAGTTAAAAGATCCCCATTTTGTGAAACAGATGAAGCCGGAATATTAAATGTACAAAGAGCATGTTACTGCAAAATAGTAATGGCAATAGTTTTACTCAATATTATCAACAACCATAAAATGATAAGGGTAATGAAAGTGATAAAATAGTCACGGTAGTGATATATGGTTATCACTCATATAAACAACCACAACAAAATGATAACGGTAATAATAATGATTAAACTGTGATGATAATGGTGAAATGGTGTTACTCACAATAAAAACAGCAACTTCTACCATCACGTGAACAAGTCCGGGAAATGAACAACACACTAAACCCCAATTTATATAGAGAAAACTGGGGTTTACGGGGGTATACATATTTTTCTTATTTCTGTTCCAAGACATAGGTTGTGGGTACTCGTTAGAACCGGCTAAATGATGCGGTTTTAAAGACATAGGTTGTGGGTACTCGTTAGAACCGCCTCAATGAGGTGGTTCTATCGAGCACCCACGACCTATGTTTGCAGTAGAATTAAGAAAAATGTCACCGTGTTTCATTAGAAAAGTTGCCATTTTGGAGATGTGAAAAAATGCACTATGTAGCACGGGTGTGTTACCGTAATGAATGGTAATTATAAAATGTTGTCACTCATAATAACAACCAAAACAAAATGATTATTTATTTTTCGCATTAATTCTCCACCATCTCCGACGTTTCGGCTTTTGACAGCATTTATCACGAAATTGTTCTTTCAGCTATCACATATTTTTCAATTTCATCTTTCCACCATACTGAAAGAACAATTCCGTGATAATCCAATATGGTGGAAAGAAGAAATTGAAAAATATGTGATAGCTGAAAGAATAATTCCATGATAAAGGCTGTCAAAAGCCGAAACGTCGGAGATGGTGGAGAATTAATGCGAAACAAAAAAGGAATAAAACTGTTTGTGCGTCAAAGAAAATGATCATTGTCATAATATCATAATAATGAAAGATAGTAAAAGTGAAGATAATAAAAAAGATAATAATAACGGTAGTGATAATGAATAACATTACGAAAACACGCCTATACAAATACATTGTTAACTTTACCGCTAAAAATAAAAAAAAAAAAAAAAAAAAAACAAGATGAAAAAGTGCGATTTTTATCCTTATTGCTGCTCAAAATATAGATTGTGTATCTATATTTTTGTTTTTAGCAGAAATAAGAAAAATAATGTTCACCCGTGTAAACCCAGTTTTACTATATTAAAGTAGGGTTCAAGTGGATCGAAATTATATAGGCGTGTTTCCGTGATGATTATTTTGGTAATGGTCAAATTATGTCACCCATACTAACAACAAAATGACAATGCAAATAATAATGTACCATTATAGTACTAGTGATGGTGAATTGTATCATTGATAATGACAACCACAATTAAATGGTAATGGCAATACTAATAATAATAGAAATAGTTTCTATTTCTTCCGCGACGGAAGTAAGGGCGAGGATTGTGGCCACGTAAAATCGATTTACCCCCCCCCCTCCCCAAGTGGAATTCGTTTCCGCTGACCGTTCCAAGGCGGTTCTTCTGTTGCGGTTTATTTTTGTTATGGTTTGTCTGTGGGTGTTTGTGTCGCTTGTATTATTTTATTTTGGATAGCCTATTGGTTATTTGGTGGGAAAGTAACTGTCCTTTTGGCTTTCCGCTATTGATGTTTTCATTAGGTCTGTTGTTTCATGTTTGTATTTCTTTCCCTTTGGTGTCTCTGATGGGAGCTGTGGGTTGATTGTCATTACGAAAACACGCCTATACAAATAGATTGTAACCTTTATCGCAGAAAAAAAAATAAGTTTTGAGATGAAAAAATTGTAATCCTTTTCTTACTTCTGCTCAAAACATAGATTGTGGGTGCTCGTTAGAACCGCCTCAACGAGGCGGTTCTAACAAGTACCCGTAATCTATATTTAAGAGCGGAAATAAGAAAAATAAGGTTTACCCCTGTATACCCAAGTTTTTCTATATAAAAGTTGGGTTCAAGGGGTCAAATTATATGGGCTTGTTTTCGTGATGTCGATTCCTGATCATTGCCACCACTTCTATTTCGTAATGGAAATGGTTTCACTCATACTAACAACAACAATAAAATGATAAGGATAATGATAATAATAAAATATTATTGGTAATGATAAAATAGTATCACTCATATTTGATTACAGCAAAATGGTAACGGCAATGAGTTTGTTTGTTTGAATTGGGGTTTAAATTCACCGTAAACACCGTTTAGGGGACGCTGCTTCCAATTTTGTGCCACGTTTACCCGACATTGAGGTGAAATGACAGCTCAAGCCCTGGCGCCCAATGGAACCAGAAGGCTTATATGCACTAGACGATCTGACTCGCACCGCTTCTCTGGGCAGGCTTAGACCTTCTTAGCGGTTTACCAGTACTACTGTTCTGTCAGCCGTATCTTATTTCTCCAAGCCCTGATGGGCGGGTGCGAACTGATAATAATAAAAATTATAATGGTAATTATAAGATAATATCACTCATAATAACAACCAGAACAAATGACTTTAATGATAATGATAAACAGTAATAGTAATGTTGGTCGTTATAAAATGTTATCAATTATAATAACAACCACAACAAATAATAACAGAAGTGATAATGAAATAATTGTGATGGTTAAATGATATTCCTCATAGTAACAACAACGACATAATTATAGTAACGGCAATGAAAAAATAGTAATGATAAAACGGTATCACTCATTATTAATGACAACAACATGATAATGAAAATTGTATTTTTAAAAGAAGTAATAGTAATGGTAATGGTAAACTGGTATCAGCCGCAGCATTATTAAGTAGTAATGATGGTAAGAACTTCAACAGTAACGATAATGATGGTGTAAATGTGTCAATCATAATAATCGACTAGATAAACGTATTAGTAGCAAAACAAGAACAACAATATAAAATGTAGGTGCAATGGTTCCATTACGCAAACAAGCCTATACAAATACATTGCCACCTTTACCGCCGAAAAAATGAAAATTTTAAGATGAAAAATGGAGATATTTTTCTTATCTCTGCTCAAAATATAGATTGTGGGCACTCGTTAGAACCGCCTCATCGCGGCGGTTCTAACGAGTGCCGACAATCTATACTTTAGAGCAGAAATAAGAAAAATAAAGTATAGACCCGGAAACCCCAGTTTTACTTTATAAAAGTGGTGTTCAAGGGGGTCAAAATTATATAGGCGTGTTTTCGTGATGCACGTTGATGAAATCAAATGTTTTTATTGTAATATTTACCTTCTTCAACGACAAAAGCTTGAGTATATTGATTTAAACTGTATTTTATTTGTATGATAACATATATAACATGTAAAGATTACAAACAATATATCAATACAAATGGGATTCAGAATTTGGTTGGTTGGTTGATTTGAGGTTTAACGTCCCCGTCAACACTGTAAAGGTCATTTTGGAGACGTTGCTTCCAATTTTGCGGGACTTTTACCCGACATTGAGATGAAATGACTTCTCAAGCCCTGTCGCCCAATGAAACCAATAGGGTTTATTAGCATGGACGGTCCGCCTCGCACCGCGGTTCCTGGACAGGCTTAGTTCCTCTAACCTGTTTACCAGTACTAGTATGCGGGCCAGATTCAGCTCTGCGTGGAAGCATCATGCAGCCCATATATTTCTTCAAGCCCCTATGGGCGGGGACCGGGGATTCAGAATTGCGAATATTCATTATCCAAATGGTCATGAGCTGGGAAATGCTACTCAATAAAGCATTGGTGTATGTCGTATATCATGCTTTTCATTTTGCATCACAAAACAACCTCTGTGATATAGAACACATGACAAAATAAAACAGCACAATTATTATACTGTTTTCAATACGAAAACACGCCTATACAAATACATTGTAAATTTTACCACCTAAAAAATGAACATTTTCAGATGAAAAATGTGATATTTTACTTATTTCTGCTCAAAACATAGATTGTGGATACTTGTTATAACCGCCTCCACGGGGCGGTTCTAACGAGTATCCACAATATATGTTTTTGAGCAGAAATAAGAAAAAAAAAATATACCCCTGCAAACCCCAATTTTTCAATATAAAAGTGGGGTTTAAGGTGGTCAAAATTATATAGGCATGTTTTCGTGATGATAATTCTATCCGGGAACCCCTTACCACCCAAATTACAGGCATAACAATACTAACAATTAATGATGATAATTATAATAAACTTCTACTGATAAAGATAATCATAATAACAATGAACAATGAATAAATATGTAAATAAGTATTTTAGCACTAACAAGATAGAAAACATTTTGTTACCTGAGACCAGATTCGAGGAATACAACAACAGCAGGACAAAAGTTATCATGGTCCTCATCAATTCTTCCCTGGCTTCCCAGCAAGGTTATACCTTTAACGCTAATCACGTAGCAACATACTATATTTTAAATATGAATGAAAATTTCTTCTGTTCCAACTTTCTTTGATGCTTAAAGAATTATAGATTTATTCATCACGAAAACACGTCTATATACTTTTGACCCTCTTGAATCCCACTTTTATATAATAAAACTGGGGTTTACCGTGGTAAAACTTATTTTTCGTATTTCTGCTCTAAGCAGAAATAAGAAAAAACATCATAATTTTCGTTGTTTTTTTTCGGCGGTAAAGTAAACAATGTATAGGCGTGTTTTCGTAATGGACCCTTGCTACAACAAACATGTCGCAATAATCCGTTTGCCAGGAAATTTATAACTACTGCATGATATAAGAACATTTGCAAACACTGATACGTCTAAAATATAGCGCTGTTAGATAAGCCAGGCTGAGCTCCGATTTCCTATTGCATCTTGTATTGAATATATATGAAAGGACGGTGGGTGTGGCGAAAGTGTCTTGCACCTTATGTCACCGGGGCGGGGCGTCCAGCAGATATACTTACAGTTTGCCATGCCTGCACTCCTGTAGAAAAGAAGTGTAGAGGGATAAGTGTTTTTAATTTTCTTTTTATTTATTTTTTTTCGTTTTTTTTTTTATTCACTTTCATTCCTTTTCCTCTTCTTTTTCACTGTCCCTTTCTTTCAGGTCCTCCATTATTTCGTCCATCACTTTATACCTCCCTTCTCTAGAAGATGACACACAATAGCTCACAAGGTTTGATGTGACCTTATATTACCATCCGCCCATAGGGGCTTGAAGAAATATATGGGCTGCATGATGCTTCCACGCAGAGCTGAATCCGGCCCGCACACTAGTACTGGTAAATCGCTTAGAGGATCTAAGCCTGTCCAGGAACCGCGGTTCGAGGCGGACCGTCCATGCTAATAAACCCTATTGGTTTCATTGGGCGACAGGGCTTGAGAGGTCATTTCATCTCAATGTCGGGTAAAAGTCCCACAAAATTGGAAGCAACGTCTCCAAAATGACCTTTACAGTGTTGACGGGGACGTTAAACCTCAAATCAAACAAAAAACCTTATATTACCAATCGACACGCAAGGCTAGAAAATTATATTGTATAATAAAGCTGGTCAGCAAACTCTGTGATCAGCCTGCGCGGAGCAGTTCATCTTAACCTTAGTTGATCGCTTGAAGCATCAATGTAGCATGTGAATTCTTTTGTTACTACGGGTGTCTTTGTTTACTTATTCATTAAGTGCTGGAAAATAGAAGTGGAGGCAATGACCTGGAATCGATACAATAAACCCACAGCTCCCATCAGAGGCACCAAAGGGAAAGAACAGACCCTAATGGAAACCAATAGGACAGTTTCCCACAAAATGGCCAAAAGGCTATCCAAAATAAAATAGTATAAGCGACAGAAACACCCAAAGACAAACCATAACAAAAAAAAAAAAAAAAAAGGAAAAGAGTGCCACATGGAAGATTAGTACCAGTACTAAATGTGTTACCCTTTGTAAATAAGTTCGATTATTATTATTATTATCAATATTATTATTATTATTATAAAACAAACCGCGACAGAAGAACCGCCCTGGAACGGTCAGCGGAAACAAATTCCACTGGAAGCCTCCGTGGTGTAGTGGTCATAATATTCGCCTTGTAAACCAGGGGTCCCTCGATCGATCCCGGGCTTCTCCAGACTTTCGGACGAGTCTTTAAACCTAGGTCCCGTCTCCGTATGACCTTAGCTGTTGATGAGAAGTTAAAACTCAAAAACTCAGCTCAGCTCATTTGCTGTTACAATTAGTTCAGCTGTTATTGCAACTACCTGTTGTTGAGAAGTCTCTTCCTTATCGCCGATCTCATTCAGTTCACTACAATCTGCATTTGTATTGGAGATTGGAGCAAATTTATCAGTATTCCTTACATACACAAGAGAGACCAAACGGCTTCAATACTTAAAAGTGAACTTCCTTAAAAATATCGCCGGTCTCATTCAGTTCACTACAATCTGCATTTGTATTGGAGATTGGAGCAAATTTATCAGTATTCTTACATACACAAGAGAGACCAAACGGCGTCAATACTTAAAAGTGAACTTCCTTAAAAATATTGGTATGATTTTCCTGGGCTTGAATGTTTTCAGCTGCATTAAGAATTTCGGGTTATATATAAACGAAATGCATTCAATACCATGCATGTTTTGTGCAATCATATGATAATAGCATTGGAAATACTGTCCATTTCTGTCCAACGTTCTTGAGTATCGTCTCAGTTGACTCTTATTATCTCCGCGCTGCTCAGTTTCTTATGGTGTGCATAGAAATAGAGAATACCAGGTTCGTGTCTTTAGATGTCAAGATTATCAGGCAAGGCTTCGGGAACGCTTGTAGAATCGCGAGGCTTGCCGAGCGATTCTACATGCGTTCTCGAAGCCGAGCCGAGCCTGATAAACTTGATATCAAATGACAAATCTGGTATTCTATTTATCAGTTTAACCCCTTGTAAACCCTTTAAATTGGCAATTTTCGATCACTTACCGACTGTCCTCAGTGCGCCTCAAAATTCCGGTGCGAAATATAATCGACTAGTTTATTTACTATCATCTGACCGTTATTTTTCTTTTGATAATTTTCAATGTTTTTTTTTTTTTTATATATTTCCCTAGTAATAATAATATTTTGGCCATTAATCCAGTTTTCCAGTTCATTCAAAAAGTGCATTGTCACTTTTACGTGATAAAGCTCACTTGTTCTGAGATAGCATATCTGTATCAGGTCAATGTGTTACAATGCACTAAACATTGGGAGTAACTGATAATATACGTTAAACTTGTTCAAAGAATGGATTTTCTACGATTTCGAGATTTGGTCGATGAAGTATGCTTTTGAAAGCTTTTTTTTCTTTAATAGTTAATCAGGTGTTTCAAAACTCACGTTTGTTTGTATCCGTCGCTTCATCCGATGATACATCATGAATGACTTCACGGGAAACCTTACACGAAGGAATGGAATTCCACACATAGGCGATTTTGTTTGGTTGTTTGTTTGTTTTGGTGTTTATCGACCCAGTAAACACTATTGTAGGTATTTTTTTAGCCAGTCAGTTTATCTATCCACACGTTTCCTGGACAGGCTTTTTGTAAGCGGTTAAGCAGTACAGTGCATATTCTTTCACCAGAAAATCTTGAATCAGCGGAAGGGACAGAATGACCGTAGAAAAGACTCCTGATCTTTGCTTTACTTCTACTTTTCATGATCAATCTCCGCGACAGAATGTTGCCGACCCCGGCAGGTATCGAACCCGCGTCCTCCTGATCATCAGTCAGACGCGCATCCGACTGAGATACCAAGGCCGGGAACACATAGGGGTAATTGCTATATGGTACACAGATTCGTGAGCAATCGCTGTAGGTTCATATACTTCGGATTGAAGCCCAGGGAAACACAACTACTGGTTCTGATGTATGCTGATTTATTTACAATGATGATTGAAGAACGGCAACAGGACCACCAACTGTAAATATAATATGATATCCACATAAATATCATACATGTGGAACATGCTAAACATGTAACATTGCTAACTCTAAAACACCTAGCCTTCAACTGAGATCTTAAGGCACATATATCTAAATCTTAAATACATGGACAGTCTTATTATTTCAACATAAAAACATATCTTAGGTGTAAGCTTAATGAATGAATGTACGTATGAATAAATGAAAGAATGAATGAATTTCTCAGTGCTTAATATATTTGCCTGTTTTGGAGCTCAACGGCCCAGACAACACTATTTAGACCATGTTTGAGACGCTATCGATGAAACGGAGCTGCCCGAGAGAGAAGGAGATATGTTTTATTGCGTTGTTGTGGATGCAGGAGACTCTGCCTTCGACCTTCGAGATAACCTGCATGAGCAGGTGGGAATCGTAGCCTCTGAGGTTGTGGAACACCACGGGAATGACGGTGGTCTTTGGGCTTAGCCTCAGCTCAAGAGTACAGGCGTTGTGAGCTGCCCCTCGATATTTACCTGTGATATGACAGTGGTCGCGGACAGAGTCACCGTCTAGCGGTTTTCGCTTATATAGCAATTCGTGGCATTGTTATGGGCCCGACAGTCATTTCGTGTCATCCTTACGTTTTTTTGGGTTGGCTAGCACGATCTTAATCTCGCACTCCTCCTCCTGGAGTGATTTTAAGAAGTGCTCTGCTGAATTCGGACCGCGCTTCGACAGGCGGCTTTGTTGTTCCATCACACCGCACCACGATATAGCAGTAGCTGCAAGCCTCATGTTGTTGTGTTCTTTGGGTGTTGCTTTTTGTAGGATCTTGTTCGGGTCCCTCGATCTTGGTGGTGAGGGCCTCAAAATCCGGATAGATGACGATGGGGGTTGGTTGTTGCTTGTGGTAATTCTGGAAGGTGAGCTTGTCCTAACCCTCTGCTGGCATCTCCTACGGGACAGCCGTCTGGCTGATGCCTTCGCACTCGAGCTTGTGGGCCCCCTGTAGGTCTTGTCTCTTGTAACCATGAAGACAGCGCTCACAGAAAAACTTGCGCTCACGGTGCTTGCTTTGGTTGTAGAGGAGGCGGTTGAAGTTCTTTATCCAGGTGTAGTGGAAGCGATTTTCATTCGCACTTATCAGCAGCATATTGATCCATGGTATCTCTTGTGGTTGTGTGCTTTGACGAAGGACGGTGATGTCCTTTTTCCAGCCAAAGACATTGATGGCTAGGTTGTTCTGCCGCTCCACTTTATAGATCTGAGAGATGGGTGTGGGACTATCAATCCCTTCGAAGTACAGACCATCATTGGTAGGATACCAACTTGGTTTCTCTGGGTGATGTGGTGGTGGCGGATTTGCCAGAGCCGCTCGGAGCGTCCATCGAAAGCAGTCTTGGTCCTTGTTCTTTATGTTAACCAGTGCCTTCTTATATCTTAATTCTGCTGGAAGTGGAATGTAGGACCTACCCCGAAGAGGCTGATATCTGGCAATGTCCAGCCAAAGGGTCTGTACCTGATCTACACCCCAACCAGACCCTCTCTGTGTCCACTTTTCGAGTGTTTCCTGGATCTGTGGGAAGGTTTTATCGAGAGCCCCCTTGATTTCACTGGCCTGGAGAAGGGCCTCCTATTTGTGGCGCAGCACGGGGGTTGTGTACTCCTCACTACCGTCTGGTTTGTCCTTCCGAAGCCGAATCTTGAGAGCCAACTGGAATTTCACACCACCCAGCGCCTCGACCTCTTCCTCGAGCTTGCTACTGATCTGGGGCACTACAGCCTCGAGGAAAGTCCTGGGTCTGCACTATGAGGATAATTGACAGGCACGTCCATCTGCCAGCCCCTCAAGAAGTCGCAAATGACCCATGGGGTCTGATTGAAGACTAGCTGTTGCTCAGCAGTTGTAAACAAGTCCAGGATCTCATTCTGATACTCCTTCACGGATGGCAGGGCTTTCTCGCGGGAGATAGGGTCAAATTCCGCTTCGATGGCTTTTCTCTTGGTGGCCTTCTTTTTGCGTGGTGGTGGGGTAGGTCGATATTTTTCAGGCTGTCAGGGCTTTAACAAGCGCCCTTTGACAAAATCTTGGATAGGCTCATCCAAGATGATGTGAACCACATGATGGAGAGTTGCATTATTATCAGGTATTTCTGCCAGTAACTGCTCAATGTATTCTTCCATAGTAGCCATGTTACTGCATCTTTAACTTTACTAATATACTTACAATTCTCTAATAGGAAATACAGTAGAAAATCTTTCCGCATTTTCTTTGACTTTACCTATATATTAACAATTCTCTAATAGGAAATACAGTAGAAAATCTTTCAGCATTTTTGTTGGACTTTACCTATATACTTACAATTCTCTAATAGGAAATAAATTAGAATATAACCATCTAAACTCTTTTTAAGCATACTAGACAAAAATGGCAGATAGTTGTCTAAACTCTTTTTGAGTCCTTCGATTCCTGTTTATGTAATTTATGGTAATAACTGATTTAACACCACATTGCATACAAAGCAGATGGTGTGTTTTCACCGACACTCCAAAGATTGTGCATAGTAGTCGTTTTGTTCTTCCTACCCTCTTACTGACACTATTGTGTCGCCCACAGAATTCTCCGCGGCAATTATTGTTGCAGGGTTCTCTCTTCCCGACAGGAATCTAAGGACACTTGTTCATTTTTGTGCTGTATGTCTTAAGTACTATATTTCTCTAATACAAACACGCTGTTGGAGAGCGCAGGCTGGTCACGTGTTGGCCATCCGATATGGCAGGCAAACAAATATTTTATTTTATTGCATCCCTTCTCGGTGGGGCCGACACGGGGGTGGGTGGGGGTGAGCACCACAGTAATGCGGGGATGAAACAAATGTCCTCGGCATCTCCACTCGGTGGGGCCGACCCGAGGGGGTGCCCCCCACCGAAGTGTGGAGGTGGGGGTTGTCCCAGAACCCCCTTGTGTATACTACTAAGCGGAATCCGCTCGACGAATCCTGTTTCGGCTGTCGCCACTCGATCGCCGACCGGTTTCCTGTAGGCGTCACACTGATTGACGCTCGACTATGTAAGGGCCCGATCTCCGATGCGTGCCAGTTTTTTTAGCAGATCAGTAGTGATAAGAGGTATCTATTTTCGCTTTTCTTTGAAGAAAGGTTTCTTCGATGTCAACAATTGATGGTTGTTCACCCACCAACCGAGCTGACGCATTTGTTGTACAGACAGGAGAAGATGCAGTTTGTAAACCCCTGGATACTGGACCATTCCCGGTGGTATAAAACCGTCCCTCGCCAGGCGACGGGCCATGCCCGGCTTGGAACTGGGCGGACATCTGCGGAACATCGAACGATGCTCGGCCGGCTAGTTACAATCGCCAGGTATACGGCCGGCGTACGGCCGACGTACGGCCGATAACCTGCAGTGCATCGACCGATTTCCGCCCGGCGTATATGCCGATGCTTCCCCGCAAAAATCTGGTAAACACCGCCCGATTCCCGGCGGATGTCCCTCAAGGCCCCGTACGGCATAATTTTTGCTAAAACCGAGCCAGACACCTGTTTCCGACTCTTCTCGACTTGGACAGCTCTGTCGACCACCATGTCTACTATAGCTCGGCCGGGGTACGCCGAATGTGTGACCGATGTTACTAAGAATTAGAGAGAAACTAATTTTATGTAATGTTGGTTGTTGCCTGATGCTTTGTCTCTGGTTGGGCCCATCCGAGACAAACTGTTGGTTTTCGTTTGCTCAAGCATACCAGTGGTTTCTTGCTGTCGAGTCCTCACCATTGTTTCACCTCTGTGTTGATTGATTTTTGTGTCCACGGAGATGATGCACTGATGAGTTGGGAGGCCTTCATGCGGACTGAACAAATCATTTGTCTAAATTGCGACGGAAGTAAGGGCGAGGATTGTGGCCAGGTAAAATCGATTTAACCCACTCCCCCCAACCCCGACCCCACCCCCCACGGTGGGATTCGTCTTGGTTAATTTTTTGTTATGGCTTGTCTTTGAGCTTATATAATTTTGCTTTGGATATCCAATTGGCCATTTTATGAGAAAGAAACTGTCCTCTTGGCTTTCCGCTTGTGATTTTTCCATTACGGTCTAGTTATTTCATGTTTGTGTTTCTTTCCCTTGGTGTCTCTGATGGGACCTGTGGGTTAATTGTATCGATTCTTGGCCATTTCCTTCACTTCTATTTAAATACTCTAAATGGTTAACCAGTACTCGTTAGCGGTCGGTTTAAGTTCTGCGTGGAAGCATCATGCAGCCCATCTGTTTCTTCAAGCCCGGATGGGCGGTGGTCGAAGGTAGTTATTAAGAGCGGAAATTGTACTTCATAGTACTATGTTAACGTCGGCAAACATTGCATAGCTGACGTTTTGTAGTATGTTTTATTTTTTGTTTTGTTTTAAATTTTGAAACCTACTTATTAAGGCCTTACATAAGTCGTGATTTTCTTGAAATTTCGCATTGCAACTGATTCAGTGGCTTTGGTGCTTTGATTTGTCAAAAACTGTGGTTTGGCGTTACAATTGCCTCATCAATGGCACTTTTTATGTAAAAATTGGTGCTGTTTGCATCTTGTATTATTGTTACCATTATTATTATTATTAATAAAATTATTATTATTGGTGTGCTGGTGGGGACGATGATGATGATGAAGATGATAATGATGATGATGATGATGATGATGGTGATGATGATGATGATGATGATGATGATGATGATGATGATGATGATGAAGAAGACGTGGTGGGCAATGACGACGAATACGATAATGATGATGTTGACGATGATGATGACGACGATGGTGACAAAATGAAAACGACGAAGCATATGATGACGATGATGATGATGATCAGATGACGGTGTCGACGAAGACGATGATGATTATTATTATTATAATTATTATTATAATTATTATTATAATGATAAGATGTAGGTGACGATTACGACGACGACGATGATAATGATGATAAGACACCATTAGTGACATTTAAACCATATAGTCCAGAAGCAAAGAGTGTCGAGCCAATGTCGGGTCGACGGATACGACGTATCGTATCATATCGCTGTCGGCACTACGTTAGCTCGCTTTCTGGGCTTTCTGGGTAGCGATTTCTTAGGCAGTAGGGCTTGAGATGTCCATTCATCATAATGACGAGTAAAAGTCCATAAATCAGAAACAACATCTTCAAAATGACATAAATAGTGATGAAGGGACGTAGAACCTAAATGGAACAAAACAAGCATTAGGCAAAAAGATATTTGTCAATCTGTGGCAAACAAAAATCATGTAATATTTTACTCTGAAATAAAGCAATGTTATTGGATAAAATAAGCTGTGTCATCATTCAGTGTCAAGTAACAAAAGATTAAAAGGCTACCCTTTTTTTTCGCCTTTATACGCAAGACTATAAATTTTCCACAAACTAAATAATTAAAACCTGAACCTGACACGGCTGTTCTTGGAAATGGATTACTTACTGCACATATGTGGATGTACGGAGTTCTACATACAATAACAAAATAGTTCAGTAACACTGTCATGGGTCCAAGAGATGTCATTGTTATTGGGCTGCCGAAGCGTATTTCTGTTCCAATAACACTGTTATTCAATAACCCTAGACACAGGAATTTAATTGTTACTGTACCGTTCAATTACACTGCAACTCAATTACTCGTACCATGTACAAAGTCCCAGAAATGGCATTGTTATTTATAATACTGTCCTATCTTAGTTCTGCACACACTAACACCGCAACCAAATAACCCTGTTCAAAGTCTCAGTAATGGCATTGTCATTGCATTGTTCAATCGTAGCTCTGCACATAATAACACAACAGCTTTTTCATCCTGTACAAAGTCCCAGAAATGGCATTGTTATTGTATCGCTCAATCGTAGTTCTGCACATAATAACACAGCAACTCAATTACCATGTGCAAAGTCCCAAAGAAGTTTAAGTCGTAGTACCAAAGCGTTAATCCAAAATCATTAGTCCATAGACCAAATGGCAAATATCAATGTTCAGATCAACAGACATGGACTCCAGAAGAGTGTAATCAGTCGTCCTAGGATAGTAAGCATTACTTGGTAAGCAAGCTTCGCCCACCATGCCCATCGACCCAAACGAAGAAAAGGTGTAAATGCCGAGAAGGGTATGTATGAGATTTTGGAAGTCTTCCTATGGCTTTCTATTGACAAACATATCAGAAATAATTCTGGAAATGGCCACATTGTACGGATCAACAAGATCATGGTGCCCATAGAACTTCTTAAGTGTTGATACCAGTTTGGTTTTTTGATACACCTGGCATAACAACCTGGTAGTGAGCACCTTCCCACGTTCCATAAAGTCCTGATATTTGGAACAGGCTCTAGCATAGCGGATAACCTGTGAAACGTAAACTCCATATGCTGGTGCAGACGGGATATTACTGCTCAGGAAGGGAAAGTTAACAATGGGAAAATTGAAGTCATCTCGTTTATCGTACAACCTAGTAGTAAGCTACCCGTTGTCAATATAGACATAACAATCCAAGTATGAGGAGGAGGTTGCAGTCTCTGCTGTTTCCTTAATTTCAAGTTCACGTGGATAGATGAATTCCAAGTACTCTGCGAATTTAGCGTTTTTCAGAGACAATAAATCATCTATATATCTGTAGGTGAAATTGAATTGTTGCGCAAGGCGTTTCTTGCCTGCTTTGAGGAGACCTTGTACAAACTCCGCCTCATACGAGTACAAGAACAAATGGCATTGTTATTGTACTGTTCAATCGTAGTTCTGCACACAATTACACTGCAATACCATTGCCATGTACAAAGTCCCGGAAATGGCATTATTATTGTACTGTTCAATCGTAATTCTGCACACACTAACACCGCAACTCAATAACCCTGTTCAAAGTCTCAGAAATTGTATTGTTATTGTACTGATCAATCGTAGTTCTGCACACAATAATACTGCAACTCAATAACCCTGTACAAAGTCCAAGAAATGTCACTGTTATTGTACTGTTCAATCGTACTTCTGCACATAATGACACTGCAAATCAATAACCTTGTACATTGTCAACGACATAGCATTTTTATTATACTGCTCAATCGTAGTTCTACACACAAAGTCCCTGAAATGACATTGTTATTGTACTGCTCAATCGTAGTTCTGTAGAAAATAACACTGCAACACTTTAACCCTGTATAAAGTCCCAGAAATGGCATTGTTATTGCACTGTTCAGTCGTAGCTCTGCAAATAATAAAACTACAGCTTTTTAACTCTGTACAACGTCCCGAAAATGGCATTGTTATTGTACTGCTCAAACGTAGTTCTACACACAATAACACTGCAACTGTTGACCCCTGTACAAAGTCCAAGAAATGTACTTGTTATTGTAATACTCAATCGTAGTTCTGCACACAATACCAATGTAACTGTTGACTACTGTACAAAGTCCAAGAAATATACTTGTTATTGTACTGCTCAATCGCAGTTCGACACACAATAACAATGTTACTGTTGACCCCTGTACAAAGTCCAAGAAATGTACTTGTTTTGTACTGCTCAATCGCAGTTCTACACACAATAACAATGTAACTGTTGACCCCTGTACAAAGTCCAAGAAATGTACTTGTTTTGTACTGCTCAATCGTAGTTCTGCACACAATAACAATGTAACTGTTGACCCCTGTACAAAGTCCAAGAAATGTACTTGTTGTTATTATACTGCTCATTCGCAGTTCTACACACAATAACAATGTAACTGTTGACTTCTGTACAAAGTCCAAGAAATGTACTTGTGATTGTACTGCTCAATCGCAGTTCTACACACAATAACAATGTAACTGTTGACCCCTGTACAAAGTCCAAGAAATGTACTTGTTATTGTACTTCTCAATCGCAGTTCTACACACAATAACAATGTAACTGTTGACTACTGTACAAAGTCCAAGAAATGTACCTGTTGTTGTACTGTTCAATCGTAGTTCTGCACACAATAACAATGTAACTGTTGACCCCTGTACAAAGTCCAAGAAATGTACTTGTTATTGTACTGCTCAATCGTAGTTCTACACACAATAACAATGTAACTGTTGACCCCTGTACAAAGTCCAAGAAATGTACTTGTTGTTGTACTGCTCAAGCGTAGTTCTGCACACAATAACAATGCAACTCTTTAACCTGTATAAAGTACCAGAAATATCATTGACACTCCACTGCTCAATCGCAGTTCTGTAAGCGAGTTGAGGCTTTAACCCGTCAACACGTGTTATGTCATTATGAGGACATTGCTTCCAATTTTGTGGGACCTTTATCCCGCATTGAGATGAAATGACTTCTCAAGCACTACCGCCCAAACAAACGTGTAGGGTTTATATGAAATGACGGTCTGACTCGCACCGCATCGCTGGGCCTTCTAAATAATATACATGTAATCGTGTGTTGTAGGGTTCATCTCTGCGTGGACGCATCATGTAGCCAAATCAGTTTCTCTAACCGCCGATGGGATGGGACCCATGTCAACCAGAGTACATTAAAATTACAAACTATGATATGTGCAAACTGTAAACAGTCGGGCCTTTCCTCACATCTGCAATATATATTGTAGAACCTATGCCCTATTGGGCGCCCTTTTACTATCTATTCCCTATCTATAGATATCCATAATTATTTATGGATATCCATAATTCGAATTATGTTATTGTATAGGCGTGTTTTCGAAATGAAAGTTCAGCCTGCCTACACACTCAATAATAGTTTGTTTGTTTGTTTGATTGATTAGTGGTTTAACGTCCCCGTCAACACTACATAGGTCATTTTGAAGACGGTGCTTCCAATTTTGTGGGACTTTACCCGGCATTGAGATTAAATGACATCTCAAGCCCTGTCGCCCAATGAAACCAATATGATTTATAAGCATGGACGGTCCGACTCGCACCACTTTGCCTGGGCAGGCTTAGATCCTCTAAGCGGTTTACCAGTACTCATGTGCGGTCAGTTTCAGCTCTGCGTGGAAGCATCGTGCAGCCCATCTATTACTTCAAGACCCGATGGGCGGGGACCGACTCAATAATAGTAATTCTCTATATTGGTACGTACATACATGCGTGAGTGAGTGAGTGTTTGAGTTTTACGTCCCACCAACAGCTAAGGTAATACGTAGACGGGACTTCTGGTTAAAGACTCATCCGAAAGTCTGGAGAAGCCCGGGACCGATCCTGCGACCCCTGGTTCAAAAGGCGAGTAGAGTAACCACTACACCATGGGGGCTTCTACGTATGTACATGTATATTAATATCGAGTTGGCAGCAATGCAACCGGCAGCGATTAAATTTTTCTGTGTTAGCATGTCTGAACATCCCTTCGCTCGAAGCGACTGATCATCACAACATGATGGCCCCGGATCGGTCACCTGATCCACAGAGTAACAAGTGGGCCCCGGGGAGGGCGATCATTGAACCCAGGGCTATAATGTGGATATAATGTTGAGGGCGTCTAAAAAGTGAAGCTTCATACCAAATTTCAACAAAGGCTATAATTTGAACAATCTTTGGAAAGGTTCACTAGATGAAGCTACACACCAAATGTCAAAGACCTGGGCCTTGCGGTTTCAGAGAAGAAGATTGTTCTTGAAGAGATTCCCTACATAAGCCTATGTAAAACCAAATTAGCCCGGGGCGGGGCATTTTTTGGCATCAGGGCTATAATTTAAACAACCTTGACAGAGGTCCACTAGATGAAGCTTCACACCAAATATCAAAGACCTGGGCCTTGCTCTTTCAAAGAAGAAGATTATCTCTATATATGTCTATGTAAAACCAAATGGCCCCAGGGCGGGGGCATTTGTGACCCGAGGGATACAATTTGAAAATCTTGGTAGAGGTCCACTAGATGAAGCTCCATAGCAAATATCAAAGACATGGGCCTTGCAGTTTCAGCGAAGAAGATTTTGAAATAGTTTATGTTAAACCAAAGGGTCTGTGTGTGTGTGTGGGGGGGGGGGGGGCATTTTTGCCCCAGAGCTATAACTTGAACAATCTCGATAGAGGTCCACTAGATGAAATTACATACAAAATATCAAAGACATGGGCCTTTTGGTTTCACAGAAGAATATTTTTAAAGAATTTCCCTATATTATATTATGTAAAACCAAAGGGCCCCGAGGCCGGGGCATTTTTGGTCTCAGGGCTATAATTTGAACAATGTTGGTAGAGGTCCACTAGATGAAGCTTCATTCCAAATATCAAAGACCTATGCCTTGTGGTTTCACAGAAGAAGATTTTTGGTCTATGTAAAACCAAAGGGCCCAGGAGCGGGGGCATTTTTGGCCCCAGGGCTATAATTTGAATAATCTTGGTAATTGGTCTACAAGCTGAAGCTTCATACCAAATATCAAAGACCTGGGCCTTGCGGTTTCAGAGATGAAGATTTTTAAAGATTGTCCCTGTATAAACCTATGTAAAACCAAAGGGCCCGGGGCTTGGACATTTTTGGGTTTTGGTCCCAGCACTATAATTTGAACAATCTTGGTAGGGGTCTACTAGTAGAAGCTTCATACCAAATATCAAAGACCTGGACCTTGCGGTTTCAGAGAAGAAGATTTTTTAAAGATTTTCCCTATATAACTGAGCCCATGTAAAAACATAGTGACCCTTGGCGGGGGCATGTTTGGCCCCAGTACTATAATTTGAACAATCTTGGTAGGGTCCACTAGATGAAGCTTCATACCAAATATCAAATATCTGGGCCTTGTGGTTATAGAGAAGATTTTTTTAAGTTTTCGGTGAAAAAAATCTATTTTTGGCTGCTGTGCCCTAGATGTGCAACGGACCGGAGCAATTTGAACTACTTTAAAAGGGGACCACCTAAGGATCATTCCTGTGAAGATTGGACAAAATCCGATTAGTGGTTTAGGAGATGTCGTTTGAAGAAATTGCTGACGGACGCACGCACGACGGACAAAATGTGATCCTAAAAGCTCACCTCGTCACTATGTGACTGTGAGCTAAAAACACGCCTATATAATCCTGACCCCCTTAAACCCTACTTTCATATAGAAAAACTGGGGTTTACTGGTGTTAACCTTATTTTTCTTATTTCTGCTCTAAAATACAAATTGTGGGTACACGTTAGAACCGCGGTTCTAACGTGTACCCACAATCTATATTTTGAGCAGAAATAAGAAAAGTATAACAATTTTTTCATCTTCAAATTTTTTTTTTTGCTCGATAACATTTACAATGTATTTGTATAGGCGTGTTCTCGTAATGTTCTACATCAGTTCCCCGGAATTCTCATTCTAGTGTTTGATACTGAAGTTGATTCGTTTTTTGTTTTTCTGTTGGTTTATATTTGTTTTCCTTTTCTTCAGTTGTTTGATCTTGATATTTATTTGAAACAGCACACAACTAAATGTGTAGAACATCTTTGCTATCAGCGAAATCTATGAACAGCCTTCCAATGCGCAGGCTGATTTGAGTCTTCGCTGGTCGCTCAAGCCTTCATTACGAGAACACGCCTATATAATTTTGACCCCCTCATACCCCACATTTATATAGTAAAACTGGGGTTTAAGGGTGTATACATTATTTTTCTTATTTCTGCTCAGAAACATAGATTGTGGGTACTCGATAGAACCGCCTCGTCGAGGCGGTTCTATCGAGTCCCCGCAATCTATGTTTTGAGTGTTTTGAGTTTTACGTCCCACCAACAGCTAAGGTCATACGGAGACGGGACCTCGGTTTAAAGACTCATCCGAACGTCTGGAGAAGCCCGGGATCGATCTTGCGATCCCTGGTTTACAAGGCGAGTATTGTAACCACTGCACCACGGAGGCTTCTAATCTATGTTTTGAGCAGAAGTAAGAAAAATATCACAATTTTATGTCTTAAAATTTCTAACTTTTTGCCCCAAAATTGGCAATATATTTGTATAGGCGTGTTTCCGCAACTAAAGTGGCTTTTGTTTTGCGCATGCTCATTTTGATATATTGCTTCATAGTCAGCTACATATTAGATATGATCAGGTTTCGGTGGAAATGCGATATTCAGTAAGCAAGAATATTAAAGTATATACGAGATATTGATAAAGGCCGCCTCAATGTCGGGTAAAAGTCACACAAAATTGGAAGCAACGTCTCCATAAAGACCTTTACAGTGTTGACGGGCAGTTAATCCTCAAATCAAACACAATTAAACAATTAACGGCCCAGTCAACAGATCACCCGGACACATTATCAAGAGCCGTTACTTTGATGATGAAGTCAATGCGGGATTGTCAAGCTAGTCTAGCATTTGACCGACTGCGTGTTAGTGTTTGAGATCGACGTATAATTCGGCTTTTGTTTTGTTTGATTTGAGGTTTGAGGTCAACAGTATTTAGGTAATTTTGGAGACGTTGCTTCCAATTTTTGGTGTTTTTACCCGACACTGAGATGAAAGGACATCTCAACACCTGCCGCCCGATGAAACCAATAGGGCTTATATGCATATGTCCGACTCACAACACTTTGCCCGGACAGCCTTGCGACGAAGCATAATGCAGCGCAATCTATTTAGCCAAGCCCCGATTGGAGGGGTCAAGAAATACGGATTTACACAAAGTTAAAAATCTACAGACACTATTTATACGCATGCGAATTGTGGACAGTCTACCATCGGCGCGCCAAAAGACTGAACCACTTCCATACATGTCAAGCTGTCTTATGTCTTAGAAAAAAATAGAATATTATCTGGCAAGACAAGATTCCAGACTCAGAAGTCTTGAAAAGTGCACATACTCTTCTGAAACGGGCACAGTTAAGATGGAAAAGTGATGCTACAATAATGCCTGATAAACGTTTGTTAAAAAATCCTCTACAGAGAACAAAAAATGAACAAAACCTCCTTCAGCGGTTAATGGAACGAATTGCACAGAACCGTGCAAAGTAGCGAGGCCTCAACAGAAAGAGTGCCAGTGAATATGATATAAAAAGAATCAGAGTTTTCGACTGGTTACCTCTCTTGCTCCATCTGCAACAGATACATGTAGTTTACAGCTAGAATATGTCATCAGCCGTACCAATTATCGCATTTGATTGATATGTCTTTGACAGTAATGACAGATTTGTCATTGTCAGTAATGGCACATTTGTCATTGTCAGTAATGACAGATTTGTCATTGTCAGTAATGACATATTTGTCATTGTCAGTAATGACAGATTTGTCATTGTCAGTAATGGCAGATTTGTCATTGTCAGTAATGGCAGATTTGTCATTGTCAGTAATGACAGATTTGTCATTGTCAGTAATGGCAGATTTGTCATTGTCAGTAATGGCAGATTTGTCATTGTCAGTAATGGCAGATTTGTCATTGTCAGTAATGACAGATTTGTCATTGTCAGTAATGGCAGATTTGTCATTGTCAGTAGTGATAGATTTGTCATTGTCAGTAATGTCAGTTTTGTCATTGTCAGTAATGACAGATTTGTCTTTGTCAGTAATGACAGATTTGTCATTGTAAGTAATGGCAGATTGGTCATTGTCAGTAATGACAGATTAATCCTTGTTCTGCTCAGTCCTAGTATGCCTTATCTTTAAAACAATGTTGATCCAGATCAGATGGCTTCTAAAGAAGCCATCTGATCTGGATCTACATTGTTTGTCATTCAGATTGTGAACATGTTGCAATAATTTGCATTAAGTAATCTGATTGGTTGATAATCGGTAGTGGGTGTGGCAGATTAACATATTCAACAGGACAAGGGTTAAGTATTGCTATTATCGTATCCACACTCTCCCGATCATATCGTGGCCGGCATTACCGTAGATCTTAGACTAGCTACTAGTTCGATAATTGAGCTTTTAATATAAACCATGAGTCCATTTCCAACTTAGGGGGGTCAGGTTGCGTTTTAGGGAAATAAACGGCTGTACGTTTTGCAAACAGGGTAGGCTCTGATCAGACGCCGCGTTCTGCGGCGTCTGATCTTGGTCTGCACTGTTTTAGGGGTTTGTGGTTAAAAAATGGGTTAATATATTATATATATTTTCCACTTCTTGTCCAAGGCCAGTCTATTTATTGAGCGATATCAAGCCATCCTAGGTCTGTATTAGATATTCGTACCAAACCGAAACTCTATCTACACAGTATTTCTGACAGATTATTTAAAAAGTTAAAAAAATATGGACCTTTTCAATTGAAATTACTAAGCCTTTTAGTTGGCAATCCAATCCCCCCCCCCCCCCCACCAAAAAAAAAAAAAAAAAAAAAAACGGTAGAGTGTCCGCTCCGGGGAACGGTATGTCACGGGTTCGACCCCGGGCCGCGACATACCAAAGTCGTTAACAATGGCACTAGCTTCTCCTCGCTTGGCACTCAAATTTACGGGTTAGAGCTAGGACTTGTCGACCCAGTGTCGGGATAATGTGACTGGGTGTGGTATCATGTAATGTGTCTGGGACATGATAATTCAGTGAGGCAGCACTATAAAAGTGAGCATTGAGCTCCCTGTCGCAACCAGACACCGTCGTGATATGACTGAAAAATTGTTGAAAGCGACGTTTAACCCGAATTCACACACACACACACACACACACACACACACACACACACACACACACACACACTAAATCCCAATTGATGGCAAAATTGAGTAAAGTAAGGCACCCATGCTAAATGTAATTCTTGAGCTACCGAGCCACACGGTCGACCTGCTACATTGAGATGAAATGACATCTCAAGCCTTTCCACGCAATGAAACAAAAAGGTTTATATGCATTTGACGCTCTTCCTCACATCACTTTGCCTGGGCAGGCTTAGTCCTTCTATAAAGTGGTTTACCAGTACTCATGTGTGGTCATATTTTTGTAGACACCAGTGTCAAAACAGTTTATGCATGCACCACAATCAAAGTAGGGAGGCAACTCTTTTATGAACACTGCGCTAAGAGCATAAGGATTATCTTTCCAAATTGACTTCAAAGGGAAGTCAAACTAATACGCATTCTTACCTCGCTTGGACATACCAGAGGGCGCTACTACCTCTTTTGCAAAGATTCCAAAGCTACAAGTATTAGCTTTTATTAGTTTTTTGAGTCTACGCTCTGCACATACTTTTTTGTGCAGTACCTGGACTGGAAAGTAAAAGGACAAAACTTATCATGTGTTTGTTGTAATAATTTGTCAGTTAATATGTACGTGTATGACTGTCACAGATTCGAAATCTTCTCTCTAGTGTGACATAAAAACCAAATTACCGATTACACATACTTCTACTACATGCTTACATGTACGGTTTCTTTCATTTCGCATTCTAGGTTAATCTTTTCATTTCGCATTCTAAGTTAACTTTTCATTCCGCATTTTAGGTTAACCTTATGAAAAAAAAAAAAAAAAGAAAAAAAAAAAAAAAAAACAAGCGCACACCACACGAAGAGCCCCGTCGGAAAATCCAACAAAGCCACATCCAAAACAAACAATATGAGAACCACCGCTTTAGGGCGGTTTGCTGGGAGAACCCAACTTTATATTCGAGCTTGTTCCTCGCAAAAAGTTACCGTCGACCGCATGTTGTTACCGTCGACCGCAACTTTCTGCGGCAGGTATTTTTGTCGGGTATTCAAAGATACTTACAGATTAATATATGATATCAATTGTATCAGAAGTCAGTAGCTGTACCGGAAATAATTTTATAGAATAATACGAATTTATTTATTTATTTATTTTTTTTATTTATTTCATCACGTAAACACTTCAATATTATTTCAATCCCCACAAGCCCCACTTTTATATAGTAATAGTTAAACTAGGTTATCCCCGAAAGCCCCACTTTTATATAGTAAAACTAGGTTTCTAGTTCTGTTCTGATGTAGAATGTTGGTACTCGAAAGAACCGCCTCATTAAGGCGGTTGTAAACTACAATTTATGTTCTGTGCAGAAGTGAAAACATAATGTGAACAAGTCCGTGGAATGACCCCCCCCCCCCCCCCTCAAAAAAAAAAAAAAGAAAAAAACACTTTACATATATAGACAAACATGGGGGTTTCGGGGGTATACATTTTCTTATTTCTGCCCAATGAGGCGGTTCTAACGAGCACCCACAACCTATGTTTGCGGTATAAATAAGACAAATTTCATGGATTTTCATCAGAAAAGTAGCCATCAAATGTACTATGTCGCACGGGTATGTTATCGTAATGAAACTATCACTATTTTGCAGTTATTATAAAATTATACATTTATTTCAGAAGTCATATCAACATAATTTATCTATTTATTTATTTATTTATTTATTGAACAAATAAGTAGTGTTTAGTTAGTTTATATAGTTACCTTTTTTGCTGTTTTGAGTATTCTTATATTATGCGCTATTCCTGACGAAAATTATAGTCTTGAAGTGGGATGCGAATCTTGAAGCACAACACCAACACACGTCAGAAAAAAGAACATGCGACAGCCAAAACTATCTCTTAAGCATGCCTATATAATTATGACCCCCCCCCTCGAAGTTTTATGTAATAAAACTGGGGTTTATAGGGTACATTATTTTTTTCTGCTTAAAAACACAGAAAGTGCGTATTCTTTAGAACCGCCTACTGCAATCTATGTTATGAGCAGAAATTTGAAAAAATACCGGTTTTTTTTTTTTTTTTTCGGAAAATATCCAAATTACGAAAACACGCCTATACACATACGTTCGAAACTTTACCTCAGTTTTTAAATAAAAATTGTGATATGTTTCTTATTTCTGCTCAGAATATAGATTGTGGGTACTCGTTAGAACCGCCTCATCGAGACGGTTCTAATAAGTACCCGAATTTGGGGCAGAAATTAAATTGTTCTTATTTCTGCTCAATATATAGATTGTAAGTACCCACAATCTATATTTTGGGGCAGAAATAAGAAAAAACAAGGTTAACCCCTGTTTTGCTATATAAAAGTGGGGTCCAAGGGGGTCAAAATGTATAGGCGTGGTTTCGTGATGATTGGCAAATTTCTCAGTATATTTCAATAGGTGATTAGTCACTGGGTTATAAGAAAATCATTCATGAAAATAATTATATTTTCAATTTACTTCAGACATTTTGAAAGAGACTAAATTTTTGTACCCATGATGAGTGAGTGTTTGGGTTTTACGTCCCACCAACAGCTAAGGTCATATGGAGGCGGGACCTCGATTTAAAGACTCTTCCAAAAGTCTGGAGAAGCCCGGAATCGATCCTGCGACCCCTGGTTTACAAGGCGAGTAGCGTAACCACTACACCACGGAAGCTTCTTTTTTTACCCATGATACAATATATTGTTGGCGGTTATCCCTCATCAAGTCCATGAAATGAACTCCACTTGATAGATTTTGTTAGGTAACCGGGAGCTAAAAGCACATAGGAACTTACCGCTAAACATAAAATTTCATATAGAGATTAGTGATGACTAAATACGGAGGTAATCTACGGAACCCGGGAAGGGACATGATTTTTTTTTATTTTATAAGTTGTGCGCACAAGATAATATCTTGTGCGGACAAGATATTATCTTGCGCGGACAACATATTATCTTGTGCGGACAAGGTAATATCTTGTCCGCACAACATAATATCTTGTCCGCACAACTTAATATGTTGTGCGGAAAACTTCCCAAGATCTATGTTGTGCAAAAAAGGTAATATGTTGTGCGAACAAGATAATATCTTGTGAGCACAAGATATATGCACTGGACGGTCCGGCTCACACCGCTTTGCCTGGGCAGCCTTAGTCCTTCTAAAGCGATATACCAGTACTCGTGTATGGTCGATTTCAGCTCTGCGTGGAAAATCTATTTCTTCAAGCCCCGATGGGGGCACACGAGTATGTTATTATAGATTTTTAACCAGAGAATAGTATGAATAGTCTGCGCAGTTAGCGCAATTCTATTTCCACTCACGGTGCATGTGGTCACGATCAAAGACTTATTCTGAGAAAATACAGAAATCGGATGAGTACGCGCGGATGCTCTGGTTGATCTGATTCTTCGTTGAACAAGGTACAGTCGAACTTCGATGGCTCGAACCCCTTTTGGACCATGAAAATTTATTCGAGACAGCGGTAGTTCGAGCCACTGAATGTCACTGTTAAGAGGCATAACGAGATACTTTTGAACATCTTTCGATGTTAGATAATGAAAATGTTTGCTGTGGGTACTCATTAGAATCGGCTCACCGAGGCGATTCTAATGAGTACACACAGCACACATTTGCAAGATAAAAGACTAAAATCTCCTTAATCATCCCCCACCATTTCTTATCTTGAGGATTTCCCTAGGGGCTCAAGTACGAGTTCGACCCAGCCATGGGAAACGAGCCATCTGTGTTCGAGCCATCGAAGTTCTACTGTATATCAAAACCGGTCTGTGCATGCAGCCTTAGAAACCTCGCATATACTTTAATGTATCTGACGCAATATGTGCGTATACGCAGATCAGACTGACTGTTTGAGCCAGTCTAGAATTTTCTTCAGGATTTTTAGTAAATTCTTAATTTTACTCATATGGTCCTTATCAATAGAAGCAGAAATAAACTATAATGACACTTTGTTCACCACGAAAAAAACGGCCCCCGCCCATCGGGGCTTGAAGAAATAGATGGGCTGCATGATGCTTACACGCAGAGCTGACACCAACCCACACACTAGTGACTGGTAAACCGCTTAGTGGATGTAAGCCTGGTCAGGCAAAGTGGTGTGAGATGGACCGTCCATGCTTATAAACCCTATAGGCTTCATTGGGTGGCAGGGCTTGAGATGTATTTTCATCTCATTGTCGGGTTAAAGACACACAAAATTGGAAGCAACGTCTCCAAAATGACCTATACAGTGGTGACGGGGACGTTAAACCTCAAATCAAACAAAACAAAAGAAACAAAATCACCACGAAAACACGCCAATATAATTTAGACACTCTTAAACACATTATTTGCCTTACTGCTGATTAAAAACAAATTCTAGGTACTCGTTAGTACCGCCTTGCCTAGGCAGACCTAACGAGTATACTTAATCTATGTTTTGAGCAGAAATGAGGAAAATTTCAGATTTTTTTTGTCTGAAATATTTTATCTTTTGGTGGCTCATAATTGCTATAAATTTTAGAATACAGTCAGCAAAGTATTAAAATTTTGCTGTTTTTCATTTTCTTTAATCCATAAAGCTTGAAATCGAAAAATATTAACATGGTTATAGATATTTCCCAAAGTCATATTTAAAACATACATATTCCATTCTATTTCAGGGGGTGTCTTGGGTTTTCTGGGTTTTTTACGTTATTTTTTTATTTATTTATTTGTGTTTTCGCATTTATGCCTAGTAGTTCCTAATACTGCTAAATGTAGCCGTTTTGCGAATGGCTTCTACATTTCAAAAATTTTAATCAGGTGTAAAGATGAAATGCATATGTAATAAGCCAACAGTTTAGACCCTGATCACACTACGCATTTAAGATCTGTGATGTGATCTGGGTCTATACTATGTTGCAAGTACCTTTATGGGGCGCTTGGCATTCATGGGTTTTAAAATTCCATTTTTCGCGGGAGAAATCACTAACTATCCTGGTTTTATTGTCATTCACTTTCAACTGGTAAGTAACAAATGATCCATTTAGAAATCAAAACATATCCGCATTGTCCTTATCTGATTTGTGCATGTATGATATTAAGTGAAATACTCACTGTAACAGCATGCGTTCTTCGAAGTGACGGTGCCATAAAACACCCCAAGGATATGTTACACCTGGTGTGTATCACAGGGCCTAATACCCCTCGTTGTCGTTATGAATTGAGCCTAATCATGTGAAAACCTGTATTGTGTCTATGCGAACAACGAACACGCCAGATAACCTTGCTCATCCGCGCAGCCTGATTAGCCTTTTTTGGTTTCTGGTTTGTATCTTACCAATATCTTTATTGGATGATAATAGAGTCTACCTTGTAGGAAGATGTTTGAGAAATGACAAATATTAGGTTTTGTTTGATTTGAGGTTTAACGTCCCCGTCAACACTGTAAAGGTCATTTTGGAGACGTTGCTTCCAATTTTGTGGGACTTTTACCCGACATTGAGATGAAATGACATCTCAAGCCCTGTCGCCCAATGAAACCAATAGGGTTTATTAGCATGGACGGTCCACCTCGCACCGCGGTTCCTGGACAGGCTTAGATCCTCTAAGCGGTTTACCAGTACTAGTGTGCGGGCCGGATTCAGCTCTGCGTGGAAGCATCATGCAGCCCATATATTTCTTCAAGACAAATATTAGGTAAAAATTGTAATATCTTTCTTATGTCTCCTTTCAACACAGGCTGTATGTGCTCGTTAGAACCACCGCCTAACAAGTACCCACAATCTGTGTAATTGAGGTAAAATAAGGCAGATAAAGTATACCCCCAAAAGGCCAACTTTTCTCTGTATAAGATGGGGTTTAGGGGTCTTCTTTTCAAGGACTTGTTGTCGAGATGGCAACCAGGGAAGTTTCAGATAACCCTGTGCATCCACAAGAAGGCTAGTCCTAGTCTTCATAAGTGGCAGGAGTCCTCTGTTGATCCAGCAGTCTGAGCCCCTGTCAAGAAATACACTGTAAAAATAGTGTTTACAGATTGGCAGTGGCTAAAGATACGGATCCGTATCTCTAGTCTCGGAGGCTAGAAATACGGATCCGTATCTTTAGTCTCGGAGGCTAGGGATACGGATCTGTATCCCTAGCATTTTCCAATAGGCCTGGCTAGAGGTACAGTTTGATAAGACTGATAATTGTTTCAAACAGAGATACCATTGCTGTTTTGACGCCTCCGAGACTGGAGATACAGTGAAATGATAGCGTCATTTTGTACAAGGTTGTTTCCATGATGCATGCATCAGTAGACTACAAGTATGTTTTTTTTTTTACATATTTCGGGTTTGTTTTATATATTTCGGATATATAGTATCTTGGCAGCGAGTGAAAACTAAAAACTAAGGCGCTGTTCAGCCTGCGCCGATGCGCATCTGATCTGCGCGTTTGCTTTTTCGCATACTGTACTTAGAAACAAGCCGCGTCACGACAAAACCTGTATTTGGGGTTTCCGACCGACCTAGCTCGACACAAACCAGGCTATACAGCCACAGAAGATGACTAGAGAGCTCTTTGAAATTTCGGATTTAGGAAGCAGAGAGATTTACCATCCATGTAGTGTAAACAAAGGCCCTGATCAGCTGCGCAGCAACTGCGCAGCTGATCTGTGCCTTTAAATTTGTTTTCGTATATGCGATCAACGGTTTTCTCATGACGCGACTCAATTACATTCTTATTGCTAGCAATGTGCTTGTTTTTGGACAGAAGCTAGAATTTACGATCAGCCTGTGATGACGTGTATCTGATCTGCGCATTTGTTTGTCGCATATACATGTACTAGAGGAAGCGAAATTGTAGTAATCGTCCTGCATCATTGCGTATTTGATCTAAATATATTATTTTATATAGCGAAAAAGCGAGGGGCGCTGACCAGCCTGCACGTATGCGCATTCGATCTGTGTCTTTGTCTTTATGTTTATTTAGAGTTAGGAAAAATGACAGCCAACATACGAGAAAAGGTGATCTGATCCGTTATGCTTACTTTACCATACCCCCTCGCATCCCAAATCTATCATGTAAAACTGGGGTCTACAGGGGTGCACATTTTTTCTAATATTCGCTCTAAAACATAGATTGTTGGTACTCAAACGTGTACCCATAATCTATGTTTTGAGCAAAAATCAAAATATTTCAACTGAACTGATAATTGTCATTATTTTACAGCCATTAGAATTCGTTGATGGTATTAAATTTTTTCGAGCAAGCTCTCCTGAACCTTTGCTCAATGATAAGTACAAAGTTTGTCTTGGGTTGGCCATGGTATTAAATGAAAAAAGATAAAGAAAAGAAAATATGACAAAGAAAAAAGAATGAAGATAAAGAAAAGAAAAGAAAAAAAAATGAAGAAGAAAATAAAAAAAGGCTGGCAAATGGCTGTAATTAAGGCACAGTGACACAGAGGCCTTAGTGACACACAAACTTAGTGACACAGGGGCCTTTCTGATATTTAATTTTCATCAGTGTGTCTCAACCCCAAAGTTTTGAAACCGTAACGGATGACGGACAAGACCCGGGAAACACAGCACATCCCCCTCCGAGCACACACTGACCGACGTAGCTCATGAGACAGGTCAACTTTAGGCATCAGGCAAGAGATGCCCACCCGCGGACTTATGGGCGCCCCCCACCGAGCCAACATCAGCAAACATGGCCCACACTCCACGGAAGCCCCGGATATCAGGAAGGAGAAGTCCAAAGTAGCGAGACTTGTAAAATTTAAAATATTACAAAAGTGGCAACCAAATCCGTTAAGATACATGTCCCACCTGAAAAGTCAGTCTTAGTTTTAGAAAAATCAGAAATTTATACTGCAAAAAAATAAAGATTTAATATAGTTATTTAAATCAGTACTTGAGTACTGACGTCAACACCGGAGTATAAACCTCAGTAATAAGGAACTGATACTGAGCTGATGATACCCTCGGGGACGAACGAACCATCCACCAGCAGAGATAACGTCCCAGTGGTTGCAATTTAGTGACACAGATGCCTTTCTGTTATTTACTCTTCATCAATGTGTCTCAACCCCAAAGTTTTGAAACCGAAACGGATGACGGACAAGACCCGACAAACACAGCACATTCCCCTCCGAGCACACACCGGCCGACGTAGCTCATAAGACAGGTTACCTTGAGGCATCAGGCAAGAGACGCCCAACCGCGGACTTATGCCCCCCCCACCCACCCACCCCCTCCCCCCGAGCCAACATCAGCAAACATGGCCCACACTCCACGGAAGCCCCGGGCATCAGGAGGGAGATGGCCAAAGTAGTTACACTTGCAAAATTTAAAATATTACAAAAAGTTGCAACCAAATCCGCTAAGATACACGTAAACAACACTTGGAATTAGTTTCATCAGTTCTTTGCAGCAAAACCTAGTCGTATCTCCCCGCTTGGTGCTGGTCGGAAACTATGGATGACGCAAATATAATTCATATGGTGCAATAAATTAAAGGTAATATGACATTCAAAATTCAACTTTTATTCTGGTATTTTTTATTCATCCATAGGCTAACATGACAGGTCGAAAAAATGATAATCAAATATAACATACAAAGATAATAATAATAATAATAATAATACACAGAATTTTGACATTGGTCCTGTTCCATTTCAGAATTCATATTACTTATTCCACCTTTCACCTTAGTAGAGTTAGGCTACTTTACAAATTGCGTCAAAACAGCAATGGTATCTCTGTTTGAAACAATTATCAGTCTTATCAAACTGTACATGTACCTCTAGCCAGGCCTATTGGAAAATGCTTGGGATACAGATCCGTATCCCTAGCCTCTGAGGCTAGAGATACGGATCCGTATCTCTAGCCACTGCCTTACAGATTAAACACTTTCTGAGACGCAATTCTTGTCCCGTGTTTTATGCGTTTAACGCTTTGACATGTCTCGTTTCTAAACACGTCTAGGAGTGTGTTTAGATATTAAACATGTACAGGGCAGTGACATGTTTAATACCTGCACATGTTTAGCTCAGAAATATGATGAAAATCTAAACATGTCTAGAGGTAAGAGGGAGCCTCTGTGTGGTTCTACATGTAGTTCTCCCATAAAACACTGCTTTTATAATTATAGAGTTTGTGTGTGGGGGGGGGGGGGGGTGGGGGGTCAAAATTATAAAGGCGGCGTTATCTTCACGCAGAGGCTCCCCTTCATTATGCGAAACTAGAGTACAATCATACAGTGTGCACTATCTGTGAGTTCATGTTGGAGGTTAAGATGTCTTTGGTAGAAAAGAAGAACACTACACCTTAAAGCATAATTGAATTTTACATGTTTAGGTTTTGAACATGTTTACGCTAAACGTGTTTAGACCATGTTGTGGCATTTTCCCCAAAAATTCCGCACCTTTTTTTGTAGTTTTAGGCAGTTTATATAAAAATATTCAACAAAGAATATATGCAGGTCTCATTTACCAATCACAATCTTCTATCAAATGGAATTAGTAAGTCTGCTGAACACAACTTGGATCTAGAAAGAAAATATGAGTCGCGAAAACTAATTACATTAAGAACTAAACACCAATATTCCACTCATCCTTGAAAATAAAATATGTTTGAAGGACGTGCCATATCTTCTACTATTCCAGGATCAAAGAAACAAAACGTTATAAACAAATACAACATGAATAATGATGATTTTACCTCTATTTTATGTCTTTGCAGCTCTGCAACTTTCAGCGTTCGTTCAGCGTTCGTCTACGCGGGAAAAAGATCGTATCGATTTCAGCAGAGACGTGTTTAGACTTTTGACGTGTTTTGACCCACAACTACGGCAAAACAAATTACATGTTTAGAAAGAACGCACTTTTCTAATCATGTTTAGATCTAAACATGCATAAAACACGTTTAATTTCTATACGCTATTTTTACAGTGTATGGTCTACCTTGACAGATAAAATATTTGCTCCTTGGGAATCTCTTTTCTGGAGCAGGAATATGGAAAATATCATTTTTTTCGTCAGCAAATTTTCATTTTCTTTTTTTTTTTTGTGGTAAAATTTCGGTTTACAGAGGTTTCGCCACCCAACAAGTTCGCCATCGGAGGTTTCGCCACCAAGAGGTTTCGCCACCAGGAGGTTTCGCCCCACGGGATGTTTCGCCACTCAGAGGTTTCGCCACCGAAAATGGATATTTGAGTCGAAATGACAAACTATGCCTTAACTTATTTATTATTATAACCAGTGTAACGTAGCTTACACCGATATTGAGGACATTTTCAACGAAAAAATGAAATCAAATTTAATAAAGGAAAACCACTTTCAAGTATTAGGAGTCTCTCAAGAAAAGGAGAAAAGACAGTAGGCTAATCCTTTTATACAAAGTTCTAAAGGGTGCTGCCAGCATTCCAACAGATGACCTTGTTCCCACAGCTAGACACTGTAGAAATCACCATTCGTTGGCGTTTCAGACCCTTACTACAAGAACTGACATTTATAAAAGTTCGTTCTTCCCAAGAACCATTAGAGATTGGAATGCCCTTCCCGATTCGATTATTTCGACAGCTGAAGGTGCTGATGATTGTGTAGCTGAATTTAACTCTTTGGTTAGAGCTAGGGACTAACTTCCCACATCACAGGTCCTGGTGTATGAATGTCATTTGACGTGTAACCAGTAACAATTCTGATTCTGAATCTGATTAGCTAAGCATGTTAATTAAAATAAAGCAAACTTTTTGCAGCAATATATCTATACAAATACAGAAAAAAACTCTCACAATGTTTAGCACTCTAAGAATGGAAATCGATTTTTGGCAAAAAAAAAAAAAAAAGACTACTTTAGGCATTGGTATCAAGGGCAAAAATGATAACGAGTAATAAGTAGTATATTGAAATGCATGGACTATGCCATTATGATGAACAGCAGGGATATCACAGTTCTTCTGTTTGGCATGATTAAAACGCAAAAGACAGCCAAAAACTACAAACGGGCATCTATTCTGAGAATAGGTGTTTTGTCTATTTTCAAGTAGGAAACAATAAAAACAATAACAACCGACGTTTATAACTACAAACAGCCTTTATTTATTTCTTTTTATTAAACCCTGCACAAAATCAAATAGTAATAAGAAAAATATATAAAAAGTGGCGAACCCTCCAAAACCAAAAATCGGAAAAGTGGCGAACCCTCTCACGGAGGTGGCGAAACCTCTGGTGGCGAACATGCAAAGTGGCGAAACCTCTGAAATCCTAAAATTTCAATACATTGGAATAGACGCGTTTTCGTAATGGATCTTGACCATCGGGGCTTGATGAAATAGAGTGGGCTACATGATGCTTCCACGCATAGCTGAAACCGACGGCATATTAGTTCTGGTAAACCGCTTAGAGGTTCAAAGCATGCCCAGGCAATGTGGTGCGAGTCGGACCGTCCATGCTGATATACTTTACGACCGGGCTTGAGGCGTAATTTTAAGTCAATGTCGGATAAATAAATGAACTTAGTGAATTAATTTTGAAAACGCCGTTTAATAATAATAATAATAATAATAATAATAATAATAATAATATTAAATCGCATTTAGTACCCACACATAAAAATTCTTCATCAAAAAAGTTTCATGTTTACAGCTTAACATAAAATGGGCCCCGTCAAGCGATTTTGGTACTTATCGCCTATGCGAGCAGCGAATGTTCAGGCGAGCCTGCGCATCCGCGCAGTCTCGCCAGAACCTTTGCTGCTCGCTCATACAAGCAGTGAATCAAGAGGAACCTTCAGACAGAAAGCCATATCCCTGGCCCCTCTGAATGGCTGGGCATGCGCAGTTAAAATTTGTCATGACGGAATGCTCGAAGACACAAATTCGCTTGGCGGGGCTCAAATAATTTTATCAATTTACCCAAGAAATGACATTAAATCTTATACCTTATGAGTTTGGAGTGGTCCATTTCTTTATTCTGTTTTCTTTGTGACAATTTTACAAAAATGTATGTACTTTAAGTAAGCAGTGTAGACCCAGATAAGACGCCTCGTTTCAGGGCTTCTGATCTTAGCCTACACTGCCAATTCCCAAAATACGTGGTGCTAAACTCCGTTCAGAAAATCTGAATCATCGATTTTTCGTTTCTTCCTTTAAATACTCATTTTAGCGCATACATCTCTGTGGGAAAGTTTTAGACCCCACCCTCCGCCGACTTCTCCAACAGGTCATATGCCTCTGCGACACTCAGGGAAGGTTGTGATTATTTGGAGAAAATTGCAAAACAAAGAAATGAGACCACAGACTATAGTTCATCAACGACCTTTGAGAGTTCAAAGATTAAGCTTGACAAGACTATTCCATATTTTAGGGGAAGCAGGTTTCGGACAACATTTTCACTTGATTTTAAATAGATAGATAAATGTTTTGAAATTGCCATCATGTAAAAGTCTTGGCTTAGTGGTTTCGTGTAATGCTTAGCACTGCGAGTCAAGCTGAGTAGGGTTCGAGTCCCGGTGGCATACATATTTTGTTTTTATTATTTTCTATTTAATTTTATCTTTAATGTTTTTAGTTAGTTTCTTTATTTGTATTTTTCATATTTTATCTTTTGGTTCCCTTTTTATTTTAAACAAGTATATCTTATTTCATTTTATAATGTTCAGATAGATTTCAACAAAGCATTTAAACATGAAGTTTCGCCTTCACTGACAGTATATCATGCTGGTATCCATCTGAGTAACATATTTGATAATTTTACTAGAATCCGAGCCACAACGATTCCCTTGCGCTCGTTTCATTTTCCAATTAGATGAATAATATACAAGAAGTGTGATGGCCGTGGCACGTCCATCGGGGTTTTGAGAAACAGATCGGGCTTTTGACAGAGCTGAAATTGAACGCACATAAATAATGGTAAAACCGCTTAGTAAATCTAATGCAGTCCGGCATGCGAGGTGTTGGGAGTTGGCCCGTTCATTCATATAACCCCTTTTGGTTTCATTAGGAGGGCAGGGTTTGAGATGTCATTTCATTAAAAATGCCTATAGGAGGTTTTAGGAATTCCGTTTATGACGTCATTCTTGCGCATGCGTAAAGTACTGGCCGTCAATTGAAACGGCCATCGCTATTCAAATGTATTGGCGGAACTTAAAATGCTAACAATATTCAGACATTTTGAGAGAAAATATACCAGTTTTCATTGAAATAATGCCTCGAGAAGGAAAGAATGATATTTTACTTTCAATACCGAAATTCATTTATCCTAAATCCGTTGTTAATTGACGAAATCTTATCGTGAATGACCCATGTCAATGGCTTGAGTTAGCGTTATTCACAAAATAAGTTTTTTTACATAACTTTCGTTTTATTCACTATCTATCTATCTATCTCTATCTATCTATCTATCTATCTATCTATCTATCTATCTATCTGTCTGTCTGTCTGTCTGTCTGTCTGTCTGTCTGTCTGTCTGTCTGTCTGTCTGTCTGTCTGTCTGTCTGTCTGTCTGCCTGCCTGCCTGCCTGCCTGCCTGCCTGCCTGCCTGCCTGCCTGCCTATCTATCTATCTATCTATCTATCTATCTATCTATCTATCTATCTATCTATCTATCTATCTATCTATCTATCTATCTATCTATCTATCTATCTATCTATCTATCTATCTATCTATCTATCTATCTATCTATCTATCTATCTATCTATCTATCTATCTATCTATCTATCTATCTATCTATCTATCTATCTATCTATCTATCTATCTATCTATCTATCTATCTATCTATCTATCTATCTATCTATCTATCTATCTATCTATCTATCTATCTATCTATCTATCTATCTATCTATCTATCTATCTATCTATCTATCTATCTATCTATCTATCTATCTATCTATCTATCTATCTATCTATCTATCTATCTATCTATCTATCTATCTATCTATCTATCTATCTATCTATCTATCTATCTATCTATCTATCTATCTATCTATCTATCTATCTATCTATCTATCTATCTATCTATCTATCTATCTCGAGAAATCTGTCCAACGATCTGTCTACATGTGCAATTTAAATGTCCATACTGACAGTCGAAATAAACTAATGAGTGGACTGACGGAGGGGCGTTGAGTCAATGTTGGTTCGACGTCATGCCGTCGACACCCACTCCAACTCACTTCATTGTCACATGACCGTTGGCATGAGAGAGAGAGAGAGAGAGAGAGAGAGAGAGAGAGAGAGAGAGAGAGAGAGAGAGAGAGAGAGAGAGAGAGGTTTGACTGACAATTTGACAGTAGACAGACAAAGGACACACAGACCGAGTGACTGAATGATTGACTAACAGACGAACGGACGGACTGTTAGAAAGACAAATAAACATACTGACAGTCGAAAAAAAAAAACAACCAATGAGTGGACTTACAGACGGGCGTCGAGTACAGACGGGCGTCGAGTCAACGTTGGCTCGACGTCATTCCGTCGACAACCACTCCAACTCAGTTCAATGGCATGTGACTGTTGAGATGGTTTGACTGATCCCTGTATCCAAGAAGCCCATAACCCTTTTTGTACCAAATGGATACAAATGGATTATATATAGCAGGAGTCATTTTCAAAATTTAGGGGTGTCGGGTTGTGTTTTCTTCAAAATCTATTTGGAAAATGGCCGAACGTTTTGCAAACAGTGTAGGCTCTGATCAGACGCCACGTTCTGCGGCGTCTGATATGGGCCTGCACTGTTTGTCACTTACCCCTTTTTGGGTTTCCGGTTCCAAGTGGGTTAATGTAGACATAAGGGCTGGGCAGGTTGTACCAATCTACAAAGCTACCAGATTTTACTGTAAAATCTTGCACTTGCGAAGGAGTGTTTAACATCCTTATGCTATTAAAGGGTGTTCTACGTTTGTTTTGAATTTAATGGTCCAATCCCACTGAGTCTTGATGGGCCCGAGCACTGGGCAAATGACATTTTATTAAGCAACGCCGTATTATCGCCAACGAAACGTTGTCACGTTTCATCGACGTTGCAATGTCAAATTCAATGCATCGCTTTGAAGTTGGTTTGATGTAGACACGACGTTGTTGAAAGGCTACATGTAGGTTGACGTAGCGTCATTTAACGGCAAACTGTAATTTACATTTGCCTGCGCTCACTAATTGTTGGAGCGCTAAGAGAGAGAGAGAGAGAGAGAGAGAGAGAGAGAGAGAGAGAGAGAGAGAGAGAGAGAGAGAGAGAGAGAGAGAGAGAGAGAGAGAGAGAGAGAGAGAGAGATATCGTATGTACAATATATCATTTTCGTAATGCGAAATTTCACATCTGGTACCATATCGGTGTTTCTCCCATTATCTTACATTAGAATTCCCCAAAAGTTTAAAAGAATTCCACTGTTTTACGCTGTAATTAACATTTTATCTGTCCCACTGCCTTTGAAGCAATACGACAGATGACGGCCAGGGCTTTTCCCGTTCTATTTTTAGAACCGGAAGTACGTCACGAAAAAAGCTCCTATACAAAAATATTGGAAATATTTACTACCATTTTTATGAAAATTTACAATATTTATTTCTTAATTTTGTTCCAAACATAGATTGTGGGCACTCATTAGAACCACCTCGACGAAGCAGTTCTAACGAGTATCCACAATCTATTTATTAGAGCAGGTAGAAAGAAAATATTGTTTACCCCTATAAACCCAAGTTTTACCATATGAAAGTCGGGTTTGGTGATGTCAAAATTATAAAGGCGTGTTTTTGTGATGTCATCTCTATGTCGGGTAGACCCCACAGAATTGGTAGAAACGTCTCCAAAATGTACGGGGACGATAAACCGCCAATCAAACAAACAAACCAATATCTTGTGTGACTCACTTAATGATTTACGCGGTAAACGCGTGATCACATTTACGAAAAATGTTTTGGCAAAGTAAAAACAAAAAGTAATAATTCATAAATAAAATCCTCCACCAAGGTTTGAACCCTAGGCCTCCATGTTGGCGGACGCGTTACAAGACCCTCTCGACTATACTTCTATATTACTAAAGATAAATAATAGGACAGTAGCTATCGCCAAGTGTGAACATACCAATTAAAGGCGATTTACCTAAAATATGGACGAGTCCAAAATTAAAAGTGCAGTCACGTCTCACTGCGTTTTGAACGACTATAAAGGTACCCTGCCGTAATATGTCGGTGTTATGGTTTCAATGTTGATAAATACTCGTCTATTTATAAACCATAACAAACAACGGTGTTTTCCACGGGTACGTAACGGGTTATATTATAACACAAAAGCACTTAATTTTGCAGTGTCATTGAATCAGTTGAGTAGCGCAACTAGTAGCGAGGAGCGCTTAAAAACGACTGAATTATTTACCTGAGGGTCTCAGGTTCGATCCTCGCAGCCAACACTTTTTCATATAGCTATTAAAAGCATGATTTATTTTTTTCTTGATTTTTTTTTTATAAAATAGTTTCAGAATTTACATTTTTATTATTTCTTTTTTAATTTTCAATTCTGTTCATTATTTTTGTATTATTATTTTTTCGTGAATGGTTATCTATTTATTTTAAAGTTCAATACATATCATGCACAATTTTAAAGATCAACTTCACATTTGATTTATAATAGTGAATAAAAATGAAAGCACAAAAAATGCATGCTTCTAGAGAAAATCGAGGATTTTTTGCTTTTGACGTGAAAAAAAAAATGTTAAAGAAAAAACATCCCCAGCGGGATTCGAACCCGCATACTTCAGCTCTACAGGCCCGTGACTTTACCACTTGGCTAGCGTCGATACAATGCAGGTATGGTATTTTTTAGCCTGATACCATCACATTAATAGGGAGTCACCAAAAATAAAATTAGATCATCCAAAAATAACATATAATTGCGTAGATAAATTTAAAAATAACCTTTATTTACAATAATATTGACAATACCAAACTGACAACTGATGTCTGTTTTTCTGTAAGTCCATTTGACGATGATTGTCAGGTAAAATAATAAATATTGAAATCCATGTGATGCACTTTATAAACAGATATGCAGTTACGACACACCTTACATTCGAATGGCTAGATAGAGGCTCACTAGGAACGGGGAGCCACTAGCGTAATGTGCTGTCAACAGTGGTCAAAAAGAAATATACCGATATCGGATGTGGTGTCTAAGCTAATGATTTTCCATGAAATGATCGTGCAAATAAAACATATACGCCCTTGTAATTTACAAGAGCAGTAGCCACTTCTATATATGGTTTAAAAGGACGTGTCGAACCTGTCAGAATGTCTTAGTCTGTGGAAGAAAATTTAGATTTTGCACTTTTCTCCAAATAATCACAGACTTTCCTGGCTATCGCAGAGGCATGCGAATTGCTGGAGAAATTGGCGGAGGGTGAGGTCTACAACTTTCCCATAGTGATGTATGGGCTAAAATGAGTATTAAACGCGAGAATCGAAAACATCGATGATTCAAATTTTCTGAACGGAGTTTAGGTATATTTGGGTTAACATTTTGTTGACGCCAAAGAAAAAAGAATGAAATAAATATGACAAATTAGAATCAATGCCTGGAATAAACATAATAAAAGTTGTAGCGACTAAGCATGAAAAAAAAGTTCGGGTTCCCGTTAGATAGTGAACCTGAGATCTTATTGGATAATTGTCTGTATTAATCCGCCAGTAGGTGCTTCGATTAGGTATTGTCTATTGAAGCCCCGCCTTCTTTGTCGCGAACAGGGATGTTAATCCAGCCCCAGAGGCGTAAATCTGAAATAAACCTCACGCTAATACGCCCATGCATTTTTTTTTTTTTACTCAGGTGGAAAATGATGATGATGTGTTTTAGAAAGTTTACCTTTAGTTATCCAAAGGCTGACCAGACTAAACTGGTCCTTCTCATTTAATTTTAGGAAAAGTTCGAAAACTCTGTATTTCGGCTATGTAAATTTTGCACCCCCCCCCCCCCTCACATAATATCATAGAGTTAAACTGGGGCTTACATGGACTGCTCTAAAACATAGTGCGTACTGTTTTCGAACGAGACCCAATATCTTTTTTTTTTCATCGGAAAATTTTGATTTTTACTGCAGTAAAGTTTACAAAATATTGAATAGGCGGATTTTTGTAATGAATCCCGTAAATAGGTAATAAATAAATAAAATAAAATAACAATACAAACAAACAAAACCAAATATATAAATAAATAAAAAAAACAGTGTTCCCAGAAAAGATACGTTTCGACTGGTTTGGTTCTTGCGGAAACAAACAACAGCCCATTTCGAAAAAAAAAGTATATTCAAGTATATTGAAAATTTGGGTTTAAGAGGATCAAACTTAAAAAGGCGTGTTTTCGTGATGACAGCAACTTCATGAAGTTGTCTGGAGGTTTTTGAATAACATTCTCAAAAGTTGTTTTAATGATACCTAATGCATTCTAGTTACTATATGAAGCTGGGTTAGTTTTAAACGTTTTCAATAGGAAGCTATTCGTAAATTATGAAATTAGTTTACCGGTGAAATATGAGCTTTAATTTGGAACAAATACATTTTTTGATAACAAATATGCATCACGACACTTGTTAACTTTGTTACAATGAAATTCTTAGTGCCTGTACATGATCGTTATACTTGTTAATTGCTGTTCTAAAATTCCATGAAAGAATATACATGTAGATTGTGGGTACTCGTTAGAACCGCCTCGATGAGGCGGTTCTAACATGTACCCACAATATATATTTTGAGTAAAAATAAGAAAAATATCACAATTTTTCGTTTTTTCGTTTTTCGGCAGTAAAGTTTACAATGTATTTGTATAGGCGTATTTTCCTAATGCGGAACCGGCCCCGATAGCTCAGTTGGTAGAGTGTCAGCTCCGGGGAACGGGAGGTCTCGGGTTCGATCCCGGGCCGCGACATACACATAACAAGTCGTTAAAAATGGTACTAGCTGCTCGTCGTTTGGCACTCAGATTTACGGGGTAGAGCTAGGACTGGTCGATCCAGTGTCAGGATAATGTGACTGGGTGTGGTATCATGTAATGTGTCTGGGACATGATACTTCAGTGAGGCAGCACTATAAACGTGAGCATTGAGCTCCCTGTCGCAACCAGACACCGTCGTGATATGACTGAAAAATTGTTGAAAGCGACGTTAAACCCGAATTCACACACACACACACACACTAATGCGGGAAGTGTGTGTGTGTGTGTGTGTGTGTGTGTGTGTGTGGGGGGGGTAATCGATTTTACGGGGCCAAAATCCTCGTCCTTGGAAGACAAACAAACAATTTGTTCAGTCTGCAGAAAGAGTTGTAATTCATCAGCGCAACGTCTCCGAGAGCATAACAATATGTCGTCTTTCTGGTCTATACTTACTATGTAAGCCACACTTCTTTCTACATATATCATTTAATAACTAATTTTAACTAAAATATTTCCAGGTTTCTTTATTGTCATGTTGTACAGTAAAACACACATGTTTTTAAATAAAACACCTGATGCTCTGAAAACGTGTTTTTGTGTTTTAAAAGTGTAACAAGGCCGAAAACACGTGTTACGCATTTTCAAATAAAACATGTGTTTTAGATTAAAACACCAGTGTTTGTCAAAACACAACCACGTGTTTTAAAAGTGTAACAGAAAGGTGTTTTCTATCGTGTTTTGATTCAAAACACCCACTTTTACAGTGAAGTGATTAAAAAAAAAACCTCCGCTGCTTTTGACTCTAAAACCTGAAATTCTAAGATTCTTTCACTCAGATATGCATTACTGTGTAACTAATACATTCTTAGTAACTGTGTTAAGATGTTTTGGTTCGCACACCAAATAATGAATGTCTGTGTTACAAACTATTCGAAACCCTCCAGACACCTCATTGACATTGGTGTACAGTAAAGCCCATCGGGGCTTGGAGAAATAGATTGGGCTGCATGATGCTTCCAAGCAGAGCTGAAACCGACCCCACATGAGTACTGGTAAACAGCTTAGAAGGTCTAAGCCTGTCTAGGCAAAGTGGTACGAGTCGAACCGTCCATGCATATAAACCCTATTGGTTTCATTGGGCGACAGGGGTTGAGATTGTCATTTCATCTCAATGTCGGGTAAAAGTCCCACAAAATTGGAAGCAACGTCTCCAAAATGACCTAAATAGTGTTGACGGACGGTTAAACATCAAATCAAACAAACAAGTACAGTAAAGCAGATAACATGTATCGTGATACATATTGTAATCCTCCAGTCAACAGCAATATCAATGAGATGTCTGGAGGATTTCGAATAGCTTGTAGCACAGACTTTCACTAATTGGCCTACTAAACAACACATCTTAGCACAGTTACTAAGAATGCACAGTTTATATATAAATTTAGAACTTCAGGTTTTCAAGTCAACAGCAGTGGAGGTTTTTAATTACTTCTTACGTGGAATTTTAGAACAAAACTTTCAAGTATAACGATCGTGTACAGACACTAAGAATTTAATTGCCCACAATTTTTGAGCAGAAATAAGAAATATTGTAAACCCATGCAAATCCCTGTTTCACTATATAAAAGTAGGGTTAAAGGGGGTCAAAATTATATATGACACATGTTGGGTCGACATGTCTTTAAACCACAACGTAGTCACGGTAAATCGCGAAAAACGTTTTCAACAAGGAAAGTTAGCAATGGTTATAGCGTTTTGGTTAAACGGCCCTTTCAAAATTATTTCATTTATATCGAACCGATCTTACACAACATCATCTTCCGTTGAAGATATCGGCGTCTCACCTGTGACATAAGCCAGACGCGGACCACAGCGATGATAAACCGGTCGATAAAAGTAAACAAAATTTAACAATTAACAATTCAATAATCCTTTCGCCCCGTAACTGTTTTATGTTCCGGTAGAGGCATATAAGTATTGGTCGAGTCTCCCCTACCACTTCCGCTTTGGGCGATAGGGCTTGAGATGTCATTTCATCTCAATGACGGGTAATAGTCCCACAAGAAATGACATATATATATACTCAGTCAAAAAAGTTCCTATACCTAAAATTGCTTCTGTGACTATAGCTTCTACAGATAAAAACTACACAAAGTGTGTTATGTTTTGATAAGAAGACTCATTTTCCCGTGCAAAAGCACCATTCGTTTTTGTTTTCGTAAACACATCATCGTAGACTATTGCTTTAAACACCAAAGGGGTCACTGCGTCATTTTCGCAGAGAAAATCATTAAAACATGCTATGATTTAACATCAAAAATATTCCCTGTACCCTACATTTCTAACATTTGATACATGTGACATTTCTTTAGATACCATTTGCGTCTATTCACAAAAGATTTTGAACTTTAGTTGCATCAGCTACGAGAAACAGGCTATCACCTATTGACCTCCAATTCTTAGAAGTTGTGTGCAAATGCTGCTTTCAATGGGAACTCCATAGAAAATCGCAATCGATAGTGCTACATGCTACATGAATTTTCTGTATTTTTTACCATCGTGATTAAAAGCAATGGTGGATACAAAGCGTTTTTTGAAAAAAATGGCAAAATTGATTGACAGGAATAAAAATTACAGCAGTTCGAAAATTGCTATATTTTTAATTGCAAGGGAGATAATTTGAGAATTTCACAAATTAAAACCTCGCTTATAATGCGAGATCATGAGATATTGTAAAAGTAAAGTGTTATCCGATGTTCAGAGAATATTGTCTTCCAGCTTAGACAAAAAAGAACTTTCTGCGCATGCGCAATGTCCATTTACTACCAAAATCTTTCTAGGCACATATTGGAAGACAATTCTGGAGCAGAAAGGTATGGACAAATGCAAGTTTGAGCATTCTCTAGCTAAACGTCCGATTTAAATGTCTACAGCCAAATTTAGCTTTATAGCTGCAGGATATCTAGTTAGTTTCACCCGAAAGTTGTTATAGCTACTTTTTTGACTAAGTATATATATAATGTTGACACGGACGTTTAGCCTCAAATCAAACAAAGAAACATAACTCCTTATATAGTATTTGATGCAAGACATTGAAACTTGTAACACAGTTCAGAAGTACATTGTCCATGTGCATAAAGGGAACAGGATTCTGAGCCGGCCCCTTATTTCACATTTTGGCCACATGTGTTACATACATTTACAAAACACACCTATTCAAATATACTAAAAACTTTACTGCCAAAAATGATTTTTTTTTCAGATAAAACTTCTGATATTTCTGCTTAAAATAGATTGTGGGTACTCCTTAGAACCGGCTCTCCAAGGCAGTTCTAACGATTACCATCTGTCTATATTTCTAGGCAGAAATAATGGATTCCCCGTTAAACCCCAGTTTGGGTGTAAAGGGATCAAAATTAAACAGACATGTTTTTGTGATGGTACTGTTCGTGTCTCTCCTGGCACGGTATTTGATCTAGCAACACAGTCCAAATGTGCATTTAGCATGCGCATACAGGATCGATTTCTTTACTGCAGAATTTTGTCCATTTAAATATTTTGGCCTATTCTTCTTGGATAACGTTGCAGTGTTTAGTTTAGTTAGAATGTGAGCCTGTCTACAAATTACTCATCTAGTGAGGTATATGGCGGGGGCATTCATCACCTTAAGTGGTTGTCTAGTGTTTCACGATTATTTCATTATTTCGAGCCGTACATTAATCAGAGGAGGGCGAAAACCGGAATATCCGACGAAAACATCTCACCTTCCATTGCAGAACTTGGCGTGTCGCGTAAACCAGTTCATACAATGTACCCTTTTCTATACCTTTACATTTAGGGTTTAGTGGGATTCACACAGTATACCGTCACGAAAACAAGGCTAAATAATTTTGATCCCCTTAAACCCCACTTTTATATTGTAAAACGGGGGTTTCTAGAGGGGATAAATTATTTTCCTTATGCCTGCTCAAAAACACAGATTGTGGGTACCCGTTAGAACCGCCTCGTCGAGGCGGTTCTAACGAGTTCTCACAATCTATGTTTGGAGCAGAAATATGAAACATTTCAGAATTTTTTATTGGTAATTTTTATTTTTTGACGGTAACATTTTCCAAGCATGTTTTCTTAATGATTAGTTATCTCAGTTTGCTCAAAACATAGATAAATTATAAAAGTGCTAACCAGAAATTAACATACTAGTTGCATGCGGTTCTAACGTGTATCCACAATCTATGAATTTAGGCAAAACTTAACAATATTATGCATACCCTTCCAATTCTAATTTTAAAAGTGGGTGTATCAAGGTATGCATCAAAATTAACTTGATGTGAAAGCTATATATATATGGAACTTACACTGGGGAAACACGGTCCTGCGGTATGGTGTCGTGTATCTTACATGATATCATTGAAAACACGCCTCAGTAAAGGGCCAAATTTTTTTGCTTGAAAAATGATATTTGCATCAGTATCAGGATCGGGACTCGCCCATCGAGGCTTGGAGAAATGGATTTGATTACATGGTGCTTCCACACAAAGATAAAGCTGACAGCAAATGTCATTTACGACTAAGCCTGCCCAGGAAAAGTGGTGGGAGGCAATCGTCCAATGCGTATAAGCCTTTTGATTTCATTGGGTGGCAGGGCTTATGGAGTCATTTCATCTCAATGTCGGGTAAAAGTCCCTAAATCGAAAGCAACGTCTCCAAATGACCTAAATAGTGTTGTTCCTTGCATGATCTAAAACAAACAAACAAGCACAGATAGGGTATTCACCAGAACCACACTATATGCTGTTTACAGCTTTTGCTTAAAACAAATAAGAAAAAATACTTCATCAGGAAAACACGCCTTTATAATATTGACTCCTTCAAACCCCACTTTTATATAGTAAAACTGGGGTTTACATGGGTATACACCATTTTTCTTATTTCTGCTCAAAAGCACAGATTGTGGGTACTCGTCGAAGCGTTTCCACTATGAATAAAAAACAAACATTTTTGATGGCGAAAATTTACTATATATTCGAATAGGCGTGTTTTCGTTATGCAATCCTTTAAAAAAAGTTCAATAGATAAATTGAAAATCGAACCACCAAAAATGAGAATTTTTCGTAAAAATTCTGACATTTTTCATATTTCTGTGAAGGACTTGTTAGAATGTAAGAACCTCATCGCCGACAAAGGCCCTCAATCAAGCAGAAATGAGATAAAAAGGAAAAAGAATACCCAGGTAAATGCCAGTTTCTACTCTATAAAAAGCTGGGTAATCTTATATAGGCGTGGTTTCGTGATCGTCCCAATATAATGCCCCATTCTGAGTTGTGTATATGTTAACGTCATGCGAACAAATTACATAAATCTGACATCAACGTAACAAGCAGTTTTTCTTTACCTCTCAAGCAGAATCCTCATTAATAGTACGCCTGTGTAAAATTGTTAATTTGTCCGAAAAGACAGATTAGCTGTCTGCATTTAAATACAAAATAGAAGCAAAACAAAGATCAGGAATCGATACAATTAACTTCCACCACCCATCAAAGACACCAAAGGGAAAGAAACACCAACATTAAGCGACCAGACCATAATGGAAACCTAAACAAAAAGGAAGGCCATAAGGACAGTTTCTTTCCCACAAAATGGCCATATGGCCGTCCAAAATAAAAAAGACACAAGTGATACACACAGCAAGTAACAAACAACGACATAAATAAACCGCCACAGAAGAACCGCCTTGGAACGGTCAGTGGAAAGATCCCCACCGGGGGGGGGGCAAATCGACCCCACGCGGCCCCCACCCCCGCCGCGATTTAGACAAACAATTTGTTCAGTCCGCATGAAGGCCTCCTAACCCATCAGTGCAACATCCCCGTGAACACAAAAAAAATCAAAGAACCACAGAGGTGAGACAACGGTGAGGACTTGACAGCAAGAAACCACTGAAATGCTGGAGCAAAAGAAAACCAACAGTTAGACTCCGATGGGCCCGACCAGAGACAGAGCATCAAGCACCAACCAACATTACCTTGAATTAGATATCTCTAATTCTCAATAAGCCTTTACGTTGGAGCCGTCATAGAATCTGAGGCCTGACCCACCGGCGTGCAATTAAAGAGGGAAGCAAAGTTGCCAACCGTGATTGGGTTAACTACCATGCATGCAGTCTGTCGTATAACATCCATGTTGTACCCAATCTTTTTATATCGAAGAATGATTTTACGAAATTGGGTGATGAAGTCATTGCGGTTATATATTTTTCTGAATTTATATACTAAGTCACCATAAAATTCGAGTTCCGATAGACCTTGTTGCAGAAGAGATTTAAGTCCAATATTGAATTTTGAAATTAAATCAGAATGGCGTCTATAAAATTTTTAAAAGGCTTTGCGTAGTTTATGGTACCGATAACCCTGATTAAGGAGTTTAGCCGTTAATAATTTGGAATTTCACCTTATAACACATATTTTTAATAGAAATGCAGATATCTGTAATCTGAAATTAAGATATCTTCCGAACGGCAACGATCTATTTATTGAGGGCAAATAAAAACCGAAGGCTCCAGGGGAGCTTATAGGATGGTAGTCCATCCGTCGTCTTTGTCCGTCCGCCCGTCCCTCACCAGTTTTGACCAGCTATATATCGCTAACCTGCAGGCTGACCTCAATCACCAGTGGCATGTGTCTGGCCTCGGTAGCTAATCGGATGCACGCCTGACTGGTGATCAGGAGGACGCGGGTTCGATACCTGGCCGGGTCGGCAATATTCAGTGGAGACTAATCATGAGATCTTATTTCTCTCCATTTCGCTGATTCAATAAGGGTAGTTGTCAGATTCTGGCGAAATAATGTGCACTTTACTGGTTAATCGCTTACGTATAAGCATGTCCAGGAAAAGTGTAGATAGGTAAACTGACCGGCTCAAAAATGACCTAAATAGGTTGACTGGGTGGTTAAACTCCAATAAAAACAAACAAACAAACATGTATACGGGATTGCTGACCGGCCCCGATAGCTCAAGCAAATAAGCACAGCCGTTTCGGTAATACATGATTGTCGTAACAATTATGCCTGCGATAATAAAAGCTGTAGTCGTGATTACTTATTTCTAATATTAATTATTACTGTCAATATTTTTTATATGTAACTACCAATCGGTAATATATATAGATTATTCATTCTCCTAGTTGAAATATGGGATTTATAAACCGAGGGAGGTAAAACAATCCGATAAAGAAACGAGTGCGAAGCACGAGTTGCTTTAACGGATTGTTTTACCTCCCGAGGTTTATAAATCCCATATTTCAAATAGGAGAAATGTATAATCTGTATATTACATGCACTTCCATAGACTTTTAGGAGAGTTTGAATCTTGAATTTTGGAACTGAATGCCCGTTCAGTTGACTGTTTACAGCTCATGTAAACGGTTCAATCAGCGAAGTGTTACAGAATCTGGGTGGAAGAACAACTGGATGGCCGCCATTTTGAAAGCGCTTTCTACAGTTTTGAACAAAAATAGAAGAAATAAAGTATTTCAGTGATAAAACAAGTAAAAAGTTAGGTTAAATAAAGCAAAACTTACATCCTAATCAATGGTCATATCCATGTTTTCTTTTGTTTCAGCGTTGCATCCGACTCAAACGTCACGCATTTTGAACGTCTGTTGATATTTCTTAGACGCAATTACAGTGACGTCATGAATAACGTCGCCGTGATTGAAACTTTCCCGCGTTTGAATAGAACAATTTCACTGCAAAGCGGTATCTCGTATCTTGTACATAAAGTAGTTCCAGCTGAAGGGATTTATTTCCCCGGCTAAGAGGAAATATTTCTTCTTAGCAAAAAGGAAAATACCAAGTTTATGTCTGGTAGAAATCATGGTATTTCTCTGTAATGCATGTAATATAACTTAATTTGTGTATAAGTTTTTATATTTTACTTTTCCTTTCCCTATGTAAATGCGGCTTAATGTTACTAAAACATTTGATCCAAGCGTCGCGAAAAACAACTAATACCCAGCAGGCACACGTCGCTAGGGCAACGTCAAATCAACGTCGGTGCAACGTCACGACGTTGCACCGACGTAGATATGACGTTGCATAAACGTCATGACGTCGCACCGACGTTGATGTGACGTCACAATTACGTCATGTGCCTGCTGGGTAGCATCTGACCAGTACCGTAAAAATCCTAAGAAATAACGATCAATTACTTGCAGTTATTCTCCTAAATTTTTAACAAATTTGTTTCACGATCCAGCAAAGAGTCCAGACGATTGGCCACTGCCTTCAGGATGCAGATGGAATGGCCAACAGTGTAGACCCTGCTTCAAGAGCAGTCTGATCTGGGACTGCATTATTTGTCGAAGCCTATCTGTCCCATTACATAGGATCATTACGGTGATTGCTATACCCATGGAGTTTTGGATCGTTGCATAACAATATAAAAATAGAATTTATAACATTTAAATAATAATAATAATAATAATAATAATAATAATAATAACAATTATAATAATAATAATAATAATAATAATAATAATAATAATAATAATAACTGTCACAGTGCCCGGACAAGGCTTTGAGTACAGCAGTCTATTGCATCAATTACAATGTCCCTTGAAATTTGGTGAAAAATGGCGACAAACAGTTGATAAGAATAAGTTAGAGTAAATTAGAAATATTTTTATTACACCATAAAGTGGATAATATTATTTGAAACGCGCGCATGCATTAATACCCTATATAAAATGATAGACTTAAATATATACTCAGAGGCAATAAAAAGTATACACTTTTTGATTTAGAATACCGGATCTTGTATTGCTGTCTGTAATAAAATATGCCTATGTCCGCTTTTCCCAAACGTCCAAGTTTGTAAAACTCCAATTCTTTTCCTGTAAAAGTCATCCATGATGGAGTTATTGCCCTTAATTGAAAATCAATATTTCCAATAAAAATGACATGTTGTACGCGACATTCAAATCTGTGCACACCGCAAAAGTCATGTACGAATGTTCATCGATAAGACCACATCATTACTTTGCCATTGAACCCAAACAAACAGCTTCAAACTCAATTGGAATTTCTGCCTGTTCCGGATTATCTCCCTTTCAATTAAAATCATAGTGAATTAAATGAGTCTTTTTCTCAGATCGTGAAAGAGATATTCATTTGAAACTTTCGCATACCTATTGTTTTGCTTGGCATCTTTATGTTTACTCCATAGTAAAACCTCTAAAATTGCACAATGGAAAGTTAATCTTCAATACAAATCCTATAGGAACATAATGCATTTAATAAAAGGAAGAACGTAAAAGGCGAAAATGCCATTTTCTTGGAGAAAAGATGTTGCACTTTACCTTTTGTTTAATTTCAATATGCGACATATTCTTGCCAATCAGATGCCATTCTTTAAATTTTTGCATGAAAAATCATTTATTGAATAACCCTTATTCGAAACACATGTTTAAAGGGAAGCTACTCAAGACGAAATATTGGATCAGACCCCCTGTCCATTTCAAGTGACACAATTTCATTATCCGGTAATCAAATTTAACGGAAAATGCTGCAAATTATGCGGCAGTGGTTGTTCTTATTTATGATACCTCATATGTATGTAGAGAGGGAGAGATTGGGACCCAAATTGGCATTCAGTAACCTGTATACTTACTTTTGCCTCTCAGTATACTACCGGACGGCTAGCCATTCCTACGTGGGCTCGCTAGCCGTCCGGTACCGGACGAGCAGACTCGTTGGCTACTTTCTCACAAGGTGGCTGCGGATAAAGGCTCCGACGAATCAATGATAGGGTTTTGTCTCCTTGATTGCTGAAAATCGCCCAATTTCGACCTTATCATCGCCGTAGGCCCTTCAGTTTTAATCGAATCTTTTGTTTGATTTGAGGTTTAACTTCCCCGTCAACACTGTATAGGTCAGTTTGTCAATTTTGTGGGACTTTTATCCGACATTGAGATGCAATGACATCTCAAGCCCTGCCGCCCAATGAAACCAATGGAGTTTATATGCATAGACGGTTCGTCACTGATCCTGTGCAGGCGTAGAACCTAAGCGGCTTACAGTACCCTTGTGCGGTCGAATTCAGCTCTGCGTAGAAGCCTCATGTAGCCCAATCTATTTTTTTCAAGCCCCGATGCGCGAGGTCTGCTTGAAACGTAGACATACAAATGCCGGGAATAAAATACGGATGAGTTTAAAAACTGGCTAAGTCGGCTTATTTATGATATTGTTATATTTTTATCCTTCGGACCTCGCCCATCGGGGCTTGAATAAATAGATTGTCTGCATGATGCTTCCAAGCAGAGCTGAAACTGGTCCGCACACGAGTACTAGTAAAACGCTTAGAGGATCTAAGCCTGTCCGGGCAAAGCGGAGCGAGTCGGCCCGTCCATGCTTATAAACCCTGTTGGTTTCATTGGGCGGCAGGGCTTGAGATGTCATTTCATCTCAATGTCGGGTAAAAGTCCCACAAAATTTGAAGCAACGTCTCCAAAATGACCTTAACAGTGTTGACGGGGACATTAAACCTCAAATCAAACAAGCAAACAAAACATGTATGTCCTATATATTGCACGAAAATGCCTATTTTCAACCGTGTCATCACTGAAGCGCTTTCAGATTTGATCGGATCTTTTTGAAACTTATACATAGCTAGGCTGGGGATAAAAGTTTCGATTAGTTCGAAAACTGGCGAAGTTCTTCTTATATCCTTTCGTTGCTGGAAATGACAATTTTCGAACCTGTATCATCAATATATGAGCATAAGTCTGGATGGGATCTCGTTGAGTTTCCTCACCTATTGATGCAAAATACATATTTTTTTTTTCATCAGCATAACTCCTTCAGTTTTGATCTGATCTTTCTAAATGATGTAAATCGCTAAGGATAAAAGCTCGGATGTGACTGAAAGCTTGCAATCTTGTCCCATCTTTCATAGAGTTATGGTTGCTGAAAATGTCTTGTTTGAAACTATCGCCAGCACCATTCCTGGAGTTTTCATTGTATGATCCTGATACTTACATATAAGTAGGCTTGGGGTGTAAGGTTTACTGCGATAGACAACTGACAAGGTCAGCCCATTTGTTATTGCCCAGGAGGCACATGTCGGCGCAACATGAAGACGTTGCACCGACGTTGATTTGACGTTGCCCTAGCGACGTATGCCTGCTGGGCATGAGTTATAACTCCTGCGTTGCTGAAATTTGCTTTTTTTGACCTTGTCAGCAGCAAATGAATTTCAGTTATACATGGATGTAAGTGACCTTGTCCGACTCTTGAGCATAGGTGAGCATTATAAACCACCATGGTCCTCTTGTTTTCTTCTCAAAAGGCAGGTTCATGGCTGTCTCGATTGCCTTGTTTTTTCTCAGAATGGGCCTAGTTAAGATGATTGCCCCACCCACTACCCTCACACACACACTTTCATTTAGTAAAACTGGGGTTTTCATGGGTATACATTATTAAGCCTCCTAAACACTCTTCTTCTTCTTCTTCTTTTTCTTCTTCGTCTTCTTCTTCTTCTTCATGCCCAGATTGTTTTCGGACGAGTTCTCAGTAACCACTATAAGGATTGTTCTGAAATTTCATCACTAGCATCCTTGGGTTGGGGAATTGAAAGTTTGTGTTTATTTTTTATGAAATTCGGCTCATTAGTTTGGTTGCTGTGGCAACTTAGAGTTCCCATATACTTATAATGGGGAAAATTGGAAAATGGCATTTACTGCTAAGCCTTTGCAGATATTTTGACAATTTTTTTATAGAAATGTTTCTTGAGTAAACTTCTCTCAGCAATATGTTTTTAAGCCAACCTGAGGGCCCCGGGTTTGTGCTGGGGACCTGTCCCACCCCTCCACTTCATAAAAGGCCATATATCTCAGAAACCATTCAGATCCCCACCCATAAACCATATATATTTTTGTTCCTTACGATAAAAGGCATTTAGTGACACCAACCTGGGGGCCACCAGGATGGGCTTGGGCCTTGCCCCACCCCTCCAATTCATAAAAGGCCCAATACCTCGGAATACTTACAGATCCTCACCCCTAAACGATATATATTCTTGTTCCTTATGATAAGACATTCAGTGGCACCAACCTGGGGGCCCCGGAATGCGCCGGGCCCTTGCCCCCATCCCCCCTCCACTTCATAAAGGGCCCAATATCTCAAAAACTTACAGATCCCAGCCCTAAACCATATATATTCTTGTTCCTTATTATAAGACACATTTAGTGGTACCAACCTGTCCACCCACCCTTGGATGCACCGGGGCCTTGCCCCACCCCCTCCACTTCATAAAAGGCCATATATCTCAGAAACCATTCAGATCCCCATCCCTTTCCCATATATATTCTTGTTTCTTATCATAAGACGCATCCGATGACACCAACCTGTGGTCCCTGGGATGCGCCGGGGCTTTGCCCCGCCCCCTCTACTCCATAAAAAAGGCCCAATATCTCGGAAACCTTACAGATCCCCAGCCCTAAACAGTATGTATTCTTGTTCCTTATGATAAGTCGCATTCAGTGACACCAACCTTGGGGCCCCTGGGATGAGCCGGGGCTTTGCCCCGCTCCCTCCACTTCATAAAAAGTTCCAATACCTCGGAAACTTTACAGATCCCCAGATATGCATGCTCGAAACTGCATTGCTGTGTAACCGATGCCTTCTAAGTTATATATAACAAGTTTCGTTGAATCGTACATCAGTAGTTCAAATTCTATATAACAAGCTGTTTGAAAACTCTAGACACTTCATTCATTGTGACTGTAAAAGGATGTATTTATTCTTAATGCCACTGTTCAAAATCAATTACGAAATATGATACCGGTGAAATAGGAATAAAAATCGTTGGAACAATTTTCCATCTCGATAAATATTAACGCTGTTACAAAAACATCTTCTTGTGTTGTATTTATTATTGTATTGCATTATGTAACGCATTTTGTTACATTCTGTTACATTCCGAGAAAAAAATATGCATCACGACTCTTGTTAACTTCGTAACAATACAATTCCTAGTGCCTGTATACGAGCGTTATACTTGAAAGTTGTTGTTCTGTTTACAGGGTCACTGATGAGGCTTTATTAGCCGAAACTACGTAGTATGACCCATCTTCTTTCTTATGAATGTTTTCATTGCTCTTAAAGGAACTCACTTTTGATTTTTATTTGCCTTCACTGCAGCTGGTGTTGTGCCGTGTGGCGGCCGTAAAACGTCTCCCCGTCCATCAACCATAGTGCAGTTTATATTTTACTTTTGGTCCTTTGAGATCAGCGTGAATATTCTGAGAAATCAGAAATAAATTATTGGTTTAGACTCATATTCTAGACAGGTTTTTAATTATTTGAACCCCATTTTGATTTATATCAGTCTCTAAATCGACTGCCTATTCGAAATTCGCAAAATTGCAGTATGTTTCCTCTGGCTTTCTTTGCCGGATCATTACAGGGTCACTGATGAGGCATTATTAGCCGAAACTACGTAGTATGACCCATCTTCTTTCTTATGAATGTTTTCATTGCTCTTAAAGGAACTCACTTTTGATTTTTATTTGCCTTCACTGCAGCTGGTGTTGTGCCGTGTGGCGGCCGTAAAACGTCTCCCCGTACATCAACCATAGTGCAGTTTATATTTTACTTTTGGTCCTTTGAGATCAGCGTGAATATTCTGAGAAATCAGAAATAAATTATTGGTTTAGACTCATATTCTAGACAGGTTTTTAATTATTTGAACCCCATTTTGATTTATATCAGTCTCTAAATCGACTGCCTATTCGAAATTCGCAAAATTGCAGTATGTTTCCTCTGGCTTTCTTTGCCGGATCATTACAGGGTCACTGATGAGGCTTTATTAGCCAAAACTACGTAGTATGACCCATCTTCTTTCTTATGAATGTTTTCATTGCTCTTAAAGGAACTCACTTTTGATTTTTATTTCACTTAAGAAGTAATTAAAAAAAAAAAAAAAACACTGCTGTTGACTTGAAAGCCTGAACTTCTAACAATCTTTTACTCAGATATGCATTGTTGAAACATATAAACTGTTTAACTAATGCTTTCTTAGTAACTGTACTATGATGTGTTATTTCGTACGCCAATTAGTGAAAGTCTGTGTTACAAGCTATTCGAAATTCTCCAGACAACTCACTGACATTGCTGTTGACTGGAGGTTTACAATATTTATCACGATACATGTTATCTCCTGTAAATGAATGAGCAAGCCGCTGTGCCAGAATTATCACCTATTTTGTAACAGATTTGCAAATTATAAATAGTTTTTCTGAGTAATGATAATATTTAAAGAGACTGTAAATCAGATTTTCCCTGGAAAACCGTTTCAAAACATCCAACTATCTATGGCTTTACTATACATCATAGTCAAAGAGGTTTCTGGAGGATTTCGAATAGCTTGTTACATAGACTTTCACTAATTGGCGTTCGAACCAACACATCTTAGCACAGTTATTATGCCCCCAACTTCGAAGAAGTTGTGGGGGCATATTGGTTTTGCCCTGTTCGTCCGTCCGTCCTTCCGTCTGTCCCGCTTTTTTACTGCATAGCAAGACTTAAGAACCATGGGTGCTAGGTTTTTGAAATTTCATATATGGATTCCTTATGAAAAAAAATGACCCTTGTTTTTTTTTTTCTCGCCAGGATTATACCCCTTTCTTGAGTAATGCCCCTTTGCAAAAATACTTTGAAATCTTGTAAGCAAGATATCTCAAAAACTGTTCGAGCTTTTGTCCTGAAACATTATAGACTGGTTTGGGATGATGAGTAGATGAACTGATTAACTTTTGAAAAAAAAAAAATCTGATTTTTTTTTATTTTCTTGAGTAATGGCCCTTTGAATTTTTTTGCGTTTTAAGCTTGTATGCAAAATAACTAAAAAACTGTTCGCACTTTTGCCCTGAAACTTTACAGAATGGTTGGGGATGATGAGAAGATGAACTGATTAACTTTTGACAAAAATCCTTTTTTAACTTGAGTTATGCCCCTTTGAAATTTTGCTCGTTTTAAGCTTGTAAGCAAGATATCTCAAAAACTGTTTGAGCTATTGCCCTGAAACTTTACAGGCTGGTTCAGGATTATGAGTAGATGAACTGATTACATTTTGAAAAAAAAATCCTAAGGATTATGCCACTGTCTTGAGTTATGCCCCTTTGCAAAAATACTTTAAAATCTTGTAAGCAAGATATCTCATAAACTGTTCGAGCTATTGCCCTGAAACTTTACAGACTGGTTTGGGATGATGAGTAGATGAACTGATTAACTTTTTAAAAAAATCCGAAATTGTTTTGTTGAGTTATGGCCCTTCGAATTTTTTTTGCGTTTTAAGATTGTAAGCAAGATAACTAAAAACTGTTTGAGCTATTTGACTGATATCAAATGATGAGAAGAAGACCTGATTTTCTATTAAAAAAAAAAAAAAAAAAAAAAAAAAAAAAAAATTGAAAACCATTTCTTGAGTTATGCCCCTTTGAAAATTTGGGTATTCAAAATACATGTATCTCTAAAACTGTATGAGCTATTGTCCTGTAACTTAAAACACTGGTATGGGGTGATAAATAAATGACCTGATTAACTTCAGTTTTTCTTGTGTTATGTTCCTTGTAAAAATTCAGCATTGCAGCCAAATAAAAAAAAGATATCTCAATTACTGTTAGGAACAAGCAGTGTTAGGGTCAAGCAGTTGGGGGCATTGTGTTTTAGGGTGAACGCTAGGGTGGTCGCAATATTTTACAAAGTTAGTGAACCATGAAATGTAGGTAAAGGTCAAATATGGATGCTTGCATGTAAGTTGCCAGCCCCAGACACAAGTTTGTACCAAGTATCATTAATGAAGCTCTTATAGTTCTTGAGAAATAAACTTGACCATAAGGGTGAACGCTAGGGCGACAAAAGTAAGGTTTACCCTTGTAAACCCCAGTTTTACTTTTATAAAAGTGGAGGTTAAGGGGGTCAGAATTATATAAGCGCGTTTTCGTTATAGGGGGGGGGGATGGTGGAGGGCTAAAATGTATTTGACGTATCCACAATCCTCGCCCTTGGTTATGTCGTAATAACTCGGTCAGTTCTAACTCAGCGCCACAACTCCGAGAACATAAAATGTGTTTGTTTCATTTGAAGTTTAACGTAAACGTCAACACTGTAAAGGTCATTTTGGAGACGTTGCTTTCAATTTTGTGGACTTTTACCCGACAGTGAGATGAAATGACATCTCAAACCCTGACGCCCAATGAAACCAATAGGGTTTATAAGCATGGACGACTCGCAACGTATTGTCTGGGCAGGCTTAGATCCTCTAAGCGGTTTACCAGTACTCGAGTGCGGGTCGGTTTCAGCTCTGCGTGGAAGCATCATGCAGCCCATCTGTTTCCCGTTGGGCGGGGTCTAGATAAAGTTTGTTAAAATACAGCATCATGATAACTAATCCGCGCGACCAAGTAAATTCATTCCTATCGCCAAAACGGTTAATGTTCTGGCGGAAATTTGTGATAAGAGTGCTGCGAAAAGAAAAACAAAAAAAAAAAAAAAAAAAAAAAACACAAACCAACAACAAAAAAACAACACACAAACCAAAAAAAAAAAAAAAAAAAAAAAAACACAAACCAACAAAAAAAAAAAAAAAAAAAAAAACCTGACAGTAATCGCCAGCTTTTCAGCATCGTCAATTTATAAGTGTGGCCTCCAGGGTAAGATTATTAGTGGTTAAAGACACAGTTTTTTCCTTATATAAAAGGGGTGGCCTGTCTAATGATCTCCTTCGGACCATAGTGCACATCAAAGGCTTATCTTATCTAAGTGATTATGAGGTGATTATGAGCAGATTTCTTGTCTAATAGGGGGCTCAATAAGGGTACTTGAGTGATAGTATAATTTACTGAGATTGTTTCCAACAACATAGTGGTTTAAATTACTTCTTTTTTATTTTAAAATAAAGTAAAGGAAAACAATGATATCCATTGTTTCCTTTACACAAAAGTGCAAAGAAGTAAACAAACAAGGTAAATGAATTGATTAACCTCAAAATTTAATCAATCAATTTACCTTTATTTATTTATATTTATTTATTTATTTATTTTGGTTGAATGTATGTGATACACAAATCATATAATGTCTAAAACATTAGCATTTTATAGTTTCAGTCAAGATGGAACTATAAAATGTTCGTTGCTTTAGACACAAACGTATCAGAAAAGAAAGAGAAAAAAAAAAACAACAACAAAAAAAAAAAAAAAAACAATATTTTTCAAAGATTTTATTTTTCATCTTTTCAAGTTTAAAACTAAAATCTAAAATAACAAACACAATTCAATTTATTTTTCTTATTTATAATGCAAACATAGGTTGTGGGTACTCGTTAGAGCCGCCTCATCAAGGCGGTTCAAACGAATACCGACAACCTATGACTCAATGAGACGATTCTAACGAGCACCCGCAACCTATGACTTGGAGCAGAAATAAGGAAAATAATGTATACCCCCTTAAACCCCCATTTTCTCTATAGAAAGTGGGGTTTAGGGGATGTTCCTTTTTCCTCAAAACGTATATTGTTTGTCCTCGTCAGAACCGTCTGATGGAAGCATCACACTGTAAAAACAAATTGTGGGTACTCATCTGAACCCCTTCGCCGAGGTGGTTCTAATGAGTACCCACACTATATGTTTAGAGCAGAAATAATAAAGTTATCAGGATTTTATCTGGAAAAAAATCCTTTTTGGTGGAAAAAAATACCAATTTATTTGAATTGGTATTTTCTGTAATGATTATAAATAATGGCTACTAAATATAAAATCGGAAAAAAGTGCAGTTGTTTCTTCCAAGCAAATCAAAATAAGGACTTAGGTGTAAATGAATAGATGTCATTTGTCAAAGTCATATCCCTAGGTAATTTATTACCCTCTCTTGGTCCCCTACCTGTATGGAAGCATGAATACCCCAAGTGTATTTCATCTCAAAACGGGATTCTTCAATAAACGGTCATTAGGATGTTATGTAATCGAAAAATGTGTCTTTAAGAGCGTTGACTAGCTAGGGTAACATGTGAAACGAAAGGTCTGATGTTTTTGCTCCGGGTACTCCGGTTTTCGCCCACCTCGAAATCAGGGGGAAATAATCTTGAAAGTGCCGTACAAATATGCCATTCAAAATATCCTATCTCTAACATGTCTAAAGTATCAATTATGAAAGCATTCGCTACAATTGTTTCACGATGCTCTTATGTCATTATTGAAATATCCAATTTTCTGAAAAAATATATAAACAAAAAAAAAAAAAAAAAAAAGAAGAAATTCCAGATGCGCCCTATTAATAATCAACAGCTTCTGAACAACATCTAATTAATTGTATAATAGCATCGTAAACAATTGTACCCGGGGACTGGGACGAGGACCCTGCTTTCGTAGTCCCCACGGACCGGATGCAGGCTGGAAACAGACAGGTGGGTGCATTGGCAACTGAGAGCAGTTGCTGGCAACAGAGGGCTGTTGCAATGACTAAGCAGACTGGTGTTAGCCATAAGACCCAGCAGGCACTCAGCGTTAAAATGACGTCCTATCAACATCGATACGATGAGATAACATCACTTCGACGTTGATACGTCATTTCAACGTTGTGTGCCCGCTAGGGACAGACAGATTCCTTGATGGTGTTCCGTTTTCCAACTCTGACCTCAGAACCCTGACGTGAAGTAAGACCGTCATCAGTAAAGAGAACCCATTTGTAACTATGACACAGGAATTACTGCATTACCTCGAGTAGAACGTCACTGCGAGCTTCGGCGAAAAAGGTAATTAGGAAGTCGCATGCAAGGAAGTGCCCAGCCTCTTTGCAGACGTGCACATCTGCAGAAAGCCAGAATGCCTCTGGCTGGTAAGGAGACCAAAAATAGTCGGGGCCCACCGGAGTTCAGCTATTGGTTTTCTTTTCTTTCCAGCATTTGTTGTTTCATGCTGTGAGGGTGAGGATTGTGGCTATATGTAAAATAAATTGAATAAATATATATAAAAAATTTACTGACCGTAGCAAGGTGGTTATTCTTTTGTGGTTTAATATTTTTAAAGTACGTCTTTGCATGTTTGTATTGCTGATATATTTTAATTTTGGATAGCCGTTTGGCCATTTTGTGGTAAAGTAACTGTCCTTTTTGGTTTTTGCTTGTGGCGTTTTCATTATGGTGAAGTTATTTTATGCTTAATCTATTTCTTTCCGTTTGGTGTCTTTGATGGAGGTGTGAGGTGAGTGAGTGGCTTGAGCTTTACGTCTCACCAACAGCTAAGGTCATATGGAGACGGGACCTCGGTTTAAAGACTCACCCGAAAGTCTGGAGAAGCCCGGCGGAGGTGTGAGGTAATTGTATAGATTCCTGATCACTGCCTTTACTTCCATATGGCTACAAAATAACCAGGTATTGTTAAACAAGAAATCCGCAGCTGGCTATGCTGTGCCTTATGGACTTACAGTATGCCGAGGAGTTGTGTTTTTTGGGGTTTGGGTTTTACGGCCCTTTCAAGATTATTTCACTCATATCGAGCCGATCGTTAATCAGGTGGGCGAAAACCGGAGTACCCGGAGAAAAACCACCTGACCTTCCGTTGCAGAACTTGGCGTCTCACACGTGGCCCGAGCGAGGCTCGAACCTACGGCGGTGAGAGACATAATGACTAAGAGTCAGCGCTCTAATCCACTAGGCCACGGAGGCCCGTCCGAGCGTGTCCATTATGATAACACACACGTGCAAAATAGTGCATTTTTTCACATCTCCAAAATGGCTTCTTTTCTTATTTACACTGCTATCATAGGCTGTGTGTGCTCGTTAGAACCGCCTCAATGAGGCGGTTCTAACGAGTACCCACTACCTATGTCTAGGACCAGAAATAAGAAAAAATAATGCATTACGGAAACACACCTATACAAATATATTGTAAGTTGTACCGCCAGAAAAATGTAAAGTTGAAGATGAAAAATTGTGACATTATGCCGAGGAGTTGTCCATTATGATAACACACCCGTGCAAAATAGTGCATTTTTTCACATCACCAAAATGGCTTCTTTTCTGATGAAAATACGTGATGTTTTTCTTATTTACACTGCTATCAAAGGTTGTGTGTGCTGGTGAGAACAGCCTCATTGAGGCGGTTCTAACGAGTACCCACAACCTATGTCTAGGAACAGAAATAATAAACATAATGCATTACGGAAACACACCTATACAAATATATTGAAAGTTTTACCGCCAGAAAAACGAAAATTTGAAGATGAAAAATTGTGATTTTTTTCTTACTTCTGCTCAAACTAAAGATTGTTGTTACTCGTTAGACCCGCCTCAACGAGACGGTTCTAACGGGGTCCCACAATCTATATTTTAGAACAGAAATAAGAAAAATGGCGTTTACCCCTGTTAACCCCACTTTTACTATATAAAAGTGGGGTTCAATGGTGTCAAAATTATATAGTGACGGTCCTGTTTTCGTGATGAATATTGACCGCTTGCTGGACGAACGGAGGGAAACTGGACTCCTATACAGAGCATTGTTTAAAGCAGATACATCAAAACAGCAAACAAAATACAAAGAAACAAAATACAAAAAAAAAAAAAAATACAAAGAGCCTGGAATGCATTACGATAACACACCCGTGCGACAATGTTTTTTTTTTTTTTTCACATCTCCAAACTGGCCATTTTTCGGATGAAAATCCGTGATATTTTTCTTATAAATACTGCAAACGTAGGCTGTAGGTGCTCGTTAGATCCGCCTCACGAGTACCGACAACCTATGTCTAGGAGCAGAAATAAGAAAAATAATGCATTACGGAAACACGCCTATACAAATACATTGTAAGTTTTACCGCCAGAAAAACGACAATTTGAAGATGAAGAATTGTGATATTTTTCTTCCTTCTGCTCAGACTATAGATTGTTGTTACTCGTTAGAACCGCCTCATCGAGGCGGTTCTAACGAGTACCCACAATCTATATTTAAGAACAGGAATAAGAAAATTAGCGTTTACCCATGTAAACCCCAGTTTTACTACATAAAAGGAGGGTTCAATGTGTTCAAAAGTATTAGTCCTGTTTTCGTGATGAATATTGACCGCTTGATGAACGAACGGAGGGAAACAGGACTCCTATACAGAGCATTGCTTAAAGCATATACAACAAAACAGCTAACAACATACAAAGAAACAAGATACAAAGAAAAAGAATCAAAATACAAAGAAACAAAATACAAAGAGCCTGAAATGCAAAGATGAATTCAGAAATAATAGCAGCTTATAAAATTAAGCATAAGTTAGAACAATAACTCCCATTACTAAAACAAGCATATGATATTGACCCCTTGAACTCCACTTTTATATAGTAAAACTGGGGTTTACAGCGGTATAATGTTTCTCTTACTTCTGCTATGACAGATAGTGGGTACTCGTTTACACCTATTTGCTTTAAACATAGATGTCGGGAATTGTTAGATCCGCCTCGGCGAGGCGGTTCTTACGAGTAACTTCAATCTATGCTTTTGAGCGGAAATAAAAAGTAATGGATGCTCCTGTAAACTCAAGTTTTATTATATAAAAGTGGGTTTTTAATGGATCAAAATTATATAGGCGTGTTTTCGTGATTGATTAAAGCAGAAGCAACCAAAAATTAAGCAAAAGTAAAATATAAAGAGCCTGAAATACAAAGTTGAATTAAGAAAACGTAAATAACCCGTAAAACAAAGCATTAATTAAGAACGAGAATTCCAGCGAAGTATATGTCTCGCTTGTATGCACTTCAACATTTGGAAGGACACTAAGGCTGTTGCCAAGGTAAGGGATTGGCGAACAAAACATATGGATGAACAAATGGATGGGAAGCTGGACTTTGACATGCAATAAATATATGAATGATTAACAAATACATATGAATGGCATGCAATAAATACATATAAATGACATACAATAAATACATGTAAATGACATACAATTAATACAGATAAATGATATTGTATAAATTTTCATTTTAATTACCGGCAAATGAAACAGATGTATAAACACATGTGTACAAAAAGAGAAAATCAAATTGAAGCGACTTTTTGATATTACTAAAAACAAGGCAAACCAAATAAAGCCAATTTAACACCGACTGATGAAAAAAAAAGAACTGAACGAAGATCCTGTCATAAACAAACATCCGAAATATCAACACAAGAAAGACAATCCCAATACACACACATCTAAGACCGACTAAAGACAAAACAACCTTTCAAAGACCAACTAAAGGAACAAACCACTTTAAACATGCCCGAAAAACCAGCAAACAAAACACCAACTAACCAATGGAAAAGTCCAACAAAATAAACCTCCACTCTAAATATCAAAAACAAACAAACTTAAAAAGCCACTGAAGCAAAAAAAAAAAAAAAACTTAAAAAGCCGCTGAAGCAAAGATTATCACCTTAAAAACCCGAACAAAAGAAAAGACCACGTTACGCACCTAATACGATTATGTTATTCAAGAAAGACGCAAAGAAAAGACCACGTTACGCACCTAATACGATTATGTTATTCAAGAAAGACGCAAAGAAAAGACCACGTTACGCACCTGATACGATTATGTTATTTAAGAAAGACTCAAAAACAAAACCACGTTACGCACCTAATACGATTATGTTATTCAAGAAAGGCGCAAAGAAAAGACCACGTTACGCACCTGATACAATTATGTTATTCAAGAAAGACGCAAAGAAAAAACCACGTTACGCACCTAAAACGATTATGTTATTCAAGAAAGGTGCAAAGAAAAGACCACGTTACGCACCTAATACGATTATGTTATTCAAGAAAGAACCCCCTCCCCCCCCACACACACACACCACCACCACCACCACCACCACCTCTCCCAAAAAGAAAAGAAAAAGGACAAGACGACTTAAGAAAGACTAAACCAAAGTAGTCAGGCGAAAACATAGCTCGCCAATGGGGGGAATAAGATGGATTGCGAGCTTTATCGCATAGATATTGCAACGAAGTTGCATTCAGATATTCCGTACGATTATCTAGTTATGGCGCACACAAGGGCGGTGTGAAATGATAATCAGAGGGAAATTAAGTCAGAAAGTAAGAAACAGTGAGCAATCATTTCTGAAATAATGAACTGAAATCATGTAGCCTTCTAGCTAACATACATTACTGCAGCACAATAAAATAAAGGTCGACAATTTGTACAGGAAAATTAATATTCTTGGAGGGCAAAGAACTGAAATCATGTAGCCATCTGGCTAACATACAGCACTGCAGCACAATACACAATAAAGGTCGACACTTTGTGAAGGGGAAATTAATATTCTTAAAGCGCATAGAACTGTATTCATGCAGCCTCCTGGCAAACATACAACACTGCAGCGCAATAAAATAAAGGTAAACACTTTGTGCAGGGGGTGTTAATATTCTTGAAGGGCATAGAACTGAAATAATGTAGACTTCTGGCAAAATCGACACTTTGGGAAGGGGAAATTAATAGTAGCGCTCTAGCTAACATTCAGGACTGCTGCACAATACAATAAAGGTCGACACTTTGTTTAAAGGAAATTAATATTATTGAAGGACATAGAACTGAAATCATGTAGCCGTATAGCTAACACAGCCCTGAAGCACAATAGAATAAAGGTCGACACTTTGTGCAGGGCTAATTAATATTCTTGAAGGGCATACAACTGAAATCGTTTAGCCTTCTAGCTAGCATACAGTACGGCAGCACAATAAAAGAAAGGCCGATAATTTGTGCAGGGGAAATAAATATTCTTGAAGGGCACCATTCAAGCTAATATACAGTACTGCAGTACAATAAAATACATGTGGACACTTTGTGCAGGAGAATTTAATATTCTTGAAGGGCATAGAACTGAAATCATGTAGCCATCTAGCTAACATACTTTACTGCTACACAATAAAATAAAGGTCGACACTCTGTACAGGAAAGATAATTCTTGGAGGGCATAGAAATAAAATCATGTACCCTTCTGGCTAAAATACAGCACTGCAATGAAATAAAGGTCGACACTTTGTGCAGGGGTTATTAATATTCTTGAAGGGTGTAGAACTGAAATAATGTAGCCTTCTGGTAAACATACAGCACAATAATATAAAGATCGACACTTTGTGCAGGGGAAATTAAAATTCTTGAAGGGCGTAGATCTGAACTGTGTTCATGTGGCCTTCCAGCTTACACACAGCACTACAGCACAAAGTAAATGTCGACACTTTCGGAAGGGGGAAATTATATTCTTGAAGGGCGTAGAACTGTATTCATGCAGCCTTCTGGCATTCATACAGCACTGCAGCGCAATAAAATAAAGGTAAACACTTTGTGCAGGGGGAATTGACATTCTTGAAGAGTAAAGAACTGAAATCATGTACCCTTCAAGCTAACATACAGTACTGCAGTACAATAAAATGCATGTCGACACTTTGTGCAGGGGAAATTAATATTCGTGAAGGGCATAGAACTGAAATGATGTAGCCTTCTAGCTAACATACAGTACGGCAGCACAATAAAAGAAAGGCCGACAATTTGTGTAGGGGAAATAAATATTCTTAAAGGGCACCATTAAAGCTAACATATAGTACTGCAGCACAATAAAATAAAGGTCGACACTTTGTGCAAGGGAAATGAATATTCTTGAAGGGCGTAGAACTGTATTAATGAAGCCTTCCAGCTACACACAGCACTACAGCACAATAAAATAAGAGTCGACACTTCGTGAAGGGGAAATTAATATTCTTGAAGGGCATAGAACTGCAATACTGTAGCCTTCTAGCTAACATACAGTAATGCAGCAAAATAAAATAAAGGTCGACACTTTTGGAAGTTTGGGAGGGGAAATTAATATTCTGTATTCATGCAGCCTTCTGCAAACAGAGCACTGCAGCGCAATAAATGCAGGTAAACATTTTGTACAGGGGTAATTGACATTCTTTAAAAGGCGTAGAACTGAAATCATGTACCCTTCTAGCTAACATACAATACCGCAGTACAATAATATATGTCGACACTTTGTGCAGGGGAAATTAATATTCTTGAAGGGCAAAGAACTGAAATCATGTAGCCTTCTAGCTAACATACATTACTGTAGCACAATAAAATAAAGGTCGACACTTTGTGCATGGGATATTAACATTCTTGAAGGGCATAGAACTGAAATCATGTAGCCGTCTAGCTAACATACAGTACTGCCGCACAATATAAAATCATGTACCCTTCTAGCCTCCATACAGTACTGCAGCACAATAAAATACCTGTCGACACTTTGTGCAGGGGAAATTAATATTCTTGGAGGGCAAAGAACTAAGACCATGTACCCTTCTGGCTAACATACATTCCTGCAGCACAATAAAATAAAGGTCAACACTTTGTGCAGGCGGTATTGATATTCTTGAGGGGCATAGAACTGGAATAATGTAACCTTCTGGCAAACATACAGCACTGCAGTACAATACAATAAAAGTCGAACTGTATTCATGTAGCCTTTCAGCTAACGCACAGCACTACAGCACAATAAAATAAAGGTCGACACTTTGTGAAGGGGAAATTAATATTCTTGGAGGGCAAAGAACTGAAATCATGCAGCTTTTTGGCTATCATACACCTCTGTAGCACCATACAATAAAGGTCGACACTTTGTGCAGGGGGTAATAATATTCTTGAAGGAACTGAAATAATGTAGCCTTCTAGCCAACATTCAGTACTGCAGTACAATAAAATAAATGTCGACACTTTGTGCAGGGGAAATTAATATTCTTGAAGGGCATAGAATTGAAATCCTGTTGCCTTCTAGCTAATAAAGGTCGACACTTTGTCAAGGGGAAATTAATATTCTTGGAGGGCAAAAAACTGAAATCTTGTAGCCTTTTGGTTATCATACAGCTCTGCAACACCATACAATAGCGTTTATACGAAATCCAATAATGAACTATTAATAGAAGGGGCTGCATGATGCTTCCACACAGAGCTTAATCCGGCCCGCACACTAATACTGGCAAACCGCTTAGAGGATCTAAGCCTGTCAAGGAACCGCGGTGCGAGGCGGACTGTCCATGCTAATAAACCCTATAGGTTTCATTGGGCGACAAGGCTTGAGATGTCATTTCATCTCAATGTCGGTTAAAAGTCCCACAAAAGTGGATAATCTGACAGGTGAAACCTTTATCTCTTTGCGTATTTCACCACTGTTTTCATGTTCGGAGGTAAAAGTCCGTTTTATGGTGTCCAGTACATGTTTTGTTCGATTTTACGGTCCTTTAAAGATTATTTGACTTATTTCTAGCATGTTAGCGAAAACGGAGTACCCGAGAAAAACTACCTGTCCTTTCTCTCACATATGGTCTGAGCAAGACTTGAACTACAGCGTTTAATTTAAACTTTATTTCTTTTTGTATATAAATTTTATATGAGTGATACAACACACAAAGCACAACCATGACAAAATTAAACAAAATGGGATTCAGAAGAAAGTCCTAAGACTTGTGTAATATGATACTCTGACTGAAGCATCACTATATATGTGTACACACATGCATTGACAGGCTTAGTGGGTCAGCGCTCTTTCCATTTAGTTCACGGAGGCTTGGACAGTATTTATTTATTTCAATCTAAAGAAACGATCCTAAGATTTCGGGCATGCTGGTCTAAACAAACAGTGCAGACCCAGTTCAGACTGCTTCTTCTCTGTCAAATTAGGGACCATCTTCTGGTCTTACATGTACCTGAATGTCAGATCTTGTTATTAATTCAGCATTTCATTTGTTTGTGTGTTTGTTTGCTTGTTTGTTTGAGGTTTAACGTCCGCGTCAACACTGTATAGGTCACTTCAAATTTTGTGTGACTTTTACCCGACATTGAGATGAAATGACATCTCAAGCCCTGTCGCCCAATGAAACCAATAGGGTTTATAAGCATGGACGCACCGACTCGCACTGCTTTGCCTAGGCAGACTAAGATCCTCTAAGCAGTTTACCAGTACTCGTGTGCGGTCGGTTTCAGCTCTGCGTGGAAGCATCATGCAACCCATCCATTTCTTCAAGCCCCGATGGGCGGGGCCGCATTTCGTGCAAATTTATCTGGAAGGATGGGTTTTCTTCATTGTTTTCTTCTAAACAAAACTGTTGTTGCTGCTTTGGAGTTTGTATTTTGTTAATAATAATAATAATAATAATAATAATAATAATAATAATAATAATAATAATAATTATAATAATGCAATATCAATTATCCAAAACCTTTGATGTTACAGCTGTAAACAGTCACAATGTAGGTACAAGTATCAGTTGACCTTTGCGAATCTATGACGTTAACAATTTAATGTTCTATAAAAGGGTTATCCTTCGGAAGCAAAGAATACAAAAAACTTTACCCGTAAGACGCCAATCACGACAATTGTCGTCTCCGGTTACTTCAAAACACAATTTATTGGCAAACAATGTGGACCCAGATCAGACTGGCCCTGTAGGAGCAGTCTGATCTGGGTCCACACTGTTTTGCTGGATGAAAAAAATAGTTTACAAGAAGATCAGCAGACGACATAAGCAGATGACATTTTCAGATGTAGTTTTCTCGACATTTTAAGGGTTAAATGTATGGTGTGTGCAGTTTTCTGGGCCAGACTAGCCAGTTTCGGCCAATTAGGCCTCATTAGTTTCGTGAATTAAGTCCGTGAAATGAACATCTCCATAATCCACACTTTATGTAGAGAAAACCATGCAGAGTTTACAGGGGTATTTTGTTTGATTTGAGGCATAACGTCCCCGTCAACACTGTAAAGGCCATTTCGGAGACGCTGTGTTCATCTGCTCCAAGACATAGGTTGTGGGTATTCGTTAGATTTGCCTCTATGAGGCGGTTCTAACGAATACCTACAACCTATATTTGACTTATAAATAAGACCTCATCTGAATATTAACCATTCTGGATATGAAAGAATACACCTGTGTTAATTGTTTCTCCGAAAGTCGTCATGTGACCGCGTGGAGCTATATTAAGATATCGGTTTTTCCTTTTCGTGACGTAGGCAGCCTGGCAATTTGTATAAACGCTATAACGTCGACACTTTGTGCAGGGGGTTATTAATATTATTGAATGACATAGAACTGAAATCATGTAGCCTTCTAGCTGAAATCATGTAGCCTTCTAGCTAACACAGCACTGCAGCACAATAAAATAAAAAAACGACACTTTGTGAAGGGGAATCCTTGAAAGGCGTGGAACTGTATTAATGCAGCTTTTGGCAAATATACAGCACTGTAGCGCAATAAAATAAAGGTACACACTTAGTGTAGGGGGAATTAACATTCTTGAAGGCCAAAGAACCGAAATGATGTACACTTCTAGCTAACATACAGTACTCCAGTACAATAAAATCAAGTCGACACTTTTTGCAGGGGAAATTAATATTCTTGAAGGGCATAGAACTGAAATCATGTAGCCTTCTAGCTACCATACTTTACTGCAGCACAATTAAATAAAGGTCGACACTTTGCACAGGAAAATTAATAATCTTGGACTGCATAGAACAGAAATCATGTACCCTTCTGGCTAAAATACAGCACTGCAATAAAATAAAGGTCGACACTTTGTGCAGGTGATTAATATTCTTGAAGGGTATAGAACTGAAATAATGTAGCCTTCTGGTAAACATACAGCACAATAAAATAAAGGTCGACACCTTGTGCAGGGGAAATTATACTTCTTGAAGGGCGTAGATCTGAACTGTATTCATGTGGCCTTCGAGCTTACACACAGCACTACAGCACAATAAAATAAAGGTGAACACTTTGTGAAGGGGAAATTGATACTCTTGAAGGGCATAGAACTGAAATCTTGTAGCCTCCTAGCTTACATACAGTACCGCAGCACAATAAAATAAAGGTCGACACTTTGTGAAGGGGAAATTAATATCCTTGAAGGGCGTAAAACTGTATTCATGCAGCCTTCGGGCAAACATACAGCGACGCAGCGCCATGAAATGAAGGAAAACACTTTGTGCAGGGGGAATTAACATTATTGAAGGCCAAAGTACTGAAATGATGTACCCTTCTAGCTAACATACAGTACTGCAGTACAATAAAATACATGTCGATACTTTTTGCAGGGGAAATTAATATTCTTGAAGGGCATAGAACTGAAATCATGTGGTCTTTTAGCTACCATACTTTACTGCAGCACAATTAAATAAAAGTCGACACTGTACAGGAAAAATTAATATTCTTGGAGGGCATAGAACTGAAATCATGTACCCTTCTGGTTTAAATACAGCACTGCAATAAAATAAAGGTCGACACTTTGTGTAGGAGGTATTAATATTCTTGAAGGGCGTAGATCTGAACTATATTCATGTGGCCTTCCAGTTTACACACAGCACTACGGCACAATAAAATAAAGGTCGACACTTTGTGAACGGGAAATTAATATTCTTGAAGGGCATAGAACTGAAATCGTGTAGCCTTCTAGCTAACATACAGTACTGCAGCACAATAGAAAAAGGTCAACACCTTGTGCAGGGGGAAATTAAGGGGATAGAACTGAAATCATGTAGCCTTCTGGCTAACATACAGCACTGCTGCACAATAAAATAAAGGTCGACACTTTTACCAGTGGGGGGGTGGGGGATTAATATTCTTGAAGCGCATAGAACTGAAATAATGTAGCCTTCTGGCAAACATACAGCACTGCAGCAGAATAAAATAAAGGTCAAAAATGTGTGCAGGAGGAATTAATATTCTTGAAGGGTATAGAGCTGAAATCATGTAGCCTTCTAGCTAACATACAGTACTGCAGTACAATAAAATAAATGTCGACACTTTGTGCAGGGGAAATTAATATTCTTGAAAGGCATAGGACAGAAATCATTTAGCCTTCTAGCTACAAAACAGTACTGCAGCACAATAAAATAAAGGTCGATACATTGTGCAGTGAAAATAAATACTCCTGAGGGGAGTAGAACTGAAATCTTTTGTTGAGGGGAAATTAATATTCTTGAAGGGCATAGAACAGACAATATGTCGCCTTCTAGCTAACATGCAGTACTGCAGCACAATAAATTGAAGGTCGACACTTTGTGCAGGGGAAATTAATATACTTTAAGAGCATAGAACTGAAATCATGCAGCCTTCTGGGTGACATACAGTACTGCAGCACAATTAAATAAAGGTGGACACTTCGTGAAGGGGAAATTAATATTCTTGAAGGGCATTAAACTGAAAGCATGTAGTCTTCTGGCTAACTTACAACACTGCAGCAAAGGTAGACAATTTAAGTTGGGGGAATTAATATTCTTGGAGGGCATAGAACTGAAATCATGTAGCCGTTATAGCTCACATACAATACTGTAGCACAATAATATAAAGGTCGACACTTTCTATAGGGTATTTAACATTCTTGAAGGGTTTTGATTTAGTTTGAGGATTAACGTCCCCGTCAACACTATATAGGTCATTTTGGAGACGTTTTTTTCAATTATGTGGGACTTTAATCCGACATTGAGATGAAATGAAATCTCGATCCCTTCCGTCCAATGAAACCAGCAGGGTCATAAGCATGGACGGGGCGACCCGCAGCAATTTTCCTGTGCAGGCGTAGACGTTATAAGCGGATTACCAGAACTCGTGTGCGGTCGGTATCAGCTCTGCATTGAAGCATCGTGCAGTCCAATCTATTTCTCTAAGCACAGATGGGCGGGGGCGGTATAGAACTATTATCATGTGGCCGTCTAGCTTATATACAGTAGTACAGCACAATAATAAATATAACTTCGTGCAGGGAAAATTAATATTCTTGAAGGGCATTTATCTCAACTCATATAGCCTACTAACGAACATACAGTACTGCAGCACAATAAAATAAAACTCGACATTTTATGTAGGGGAAATTAATGTTCTTGAAGGGCGTAGAACTGAAATCATGCAGCCTTCTGGCTAGCATACAGTACTGCAGCACAATGAAATAAAGGTCAACAATTTGTGCAGGGGAGATCAATATTCTTGGAGGGAAAATAACTGAAATCATGTAGCCTTCTAGCTAACATACAGTACTGCAGCACAATAAAATAATGGTTGAGACTTCGTGCATTCGTGTATTCTTGTATGACATATAACTGAAATCATGCAGCACAATAAAATAAAGGTCGATACTTTGTGAATGGGAAATTAATATTCTTGGAGGGCATAGAACTGAAATCTTATAGCCTTCTAGCTGACATACAGTACTGCAGCACAACAAAATAAAGATCGACACTTTTGGAAGGGAAAATTAATATTCTGTATTCATGCAGCCTTCTGCAAACATACAGCACTGCAGCGCAATAAATGAAGGTAAACACTTTGTGCAGGTGAATTGACATTCTTGAACGCCATAGAACTAAAATCATGTACTCTTCTAGATACCATACAGTACTGAAGTACAATTATATACATGTCGACACTTTGTGCAGGAAAAATTAATATTCTTGAAGGGCATAGAACTGAAATCTTCTAGCTTACATACATTACTGCAGCACAAAAAAATAAAGGTCGACACATTGTACAGGAAAATTAATTTTCTGGAGGGCAAAGAACTGAAATCATGTAGCCTTCTGGCTAACATACAGCACTGCAGCACAATACAATGAAGGACGACACTTTGTGCAGGGGGTATTGATATTCTTGAAGAGCATAGAACTGAAATAATGTAACCTTCCGGCAAACATACAGCACAGCAGCACAATAAAATAAAGGTCGTCACTTTGTAAAGGGGAAATTAATATTCGTGAAGGGTGTAGAACTGTATTCATGCAGCCTTCCAGCTAACAACGGTACTACAGCACAATAAAATAAAGGTCGACACTATGTGAAGGGGAAATAATATTCTTGAAGGGCATTGAACTAAAATCTTGTAGCCTTCTAGCTAACATACAGTGAGTGAGTGAGTTTTAGTTTTACGTCCCACCAACAGCTAAGGTCATACGGAGACGGGACCTCGGTTTAAAGACTCATCCGAAAGTCTGGAGAAGCCCGGGATCGATCCTGCGATCCCTGGTTTACAAGGCGAGTAGCGTAACCACTGCACCACGGAGGCTTCTAGCTAACAGTCAGTACCGCAGCATAATAAAATAAAGGTCGACACTGTGTGAAAGGGAAATTAATATTCTTGAAGGGCGTAGACCGGTATTTACGCAGCCTTCCGGCAAACATACAGCACTGCAGCGCAATAAAATAAAGGTAAACACTTTGTACAGGGGAAATTAACATTCCTGAAGGGCAAATAACTGCAATCATGTACCATTCTAGTTAACATACAATACTACAGAACAATACAATACAAGTCGACAATTTGTGCAAGGGAAATTAATATTTTTGGAGGGCATAGAACGGAAATCATGTAGCCTTCTAGCTAACTTACATTACTGCAGCACAACAAACAAAAGGTCGACACTTTGTACAGGGGAATTTAATATTCTTGAAGGGCATAGAACTTAAATCATGTACCCTTCTGGCTAACATACTGCACTGCAGCACAATAGAATAAAGTTCGACAATTTGTGCAGGGGGGGGGGGGTTAATATCCTTGAAGGGCATAGAACTGAAATAATGTAGCCTTCTTTCTAACATACAGTTCTACAGTACAATATAAAATAAATGACGACACTTTGTGCTGGGGGAATTAGTATTCTTGAAGGGCATAGAACCGAAATCATGTAGACTAGCTAACACACAGTGCTGCAGAACAACAGAAAAAAATGTCGACACTTTGTTCTGAGAAAATTAATAATCTTGAGGGCATAGAACTAAAATCTTGTAGCCGCCAGCTAACATACAGTACTCAGCACAGTAAAAAAGGTGTTCATTTTGTGCAGCTAAAATTAATATTCTTGAAGGGCATAAAACTGAAATAATGTAGTCTTCTGGCTATCATACAGCACTGCAGCACAATAAAATAAAGATCAATATTTTGCGCAGGGGAAATGAAATTTCTTGAAGGGCATAGAACTGAAATCATGTAGCTTTCGAGCTAACATCCAGTACTGCTGCACAATAAAATAAAGGTCGACTCTTTGAACAGTAAAAAATAATATTCTTGGAGGGCATAGAACTGAAATCATGTAGCCTTCTGGTGAACATACAGCACTGCAGCACAATAAAATAAAGGTCGACACTTTGTGCAGGGAAAATTTATATTCTTGAAGGGCGTAGAACTGAATTCATGTAGCCTTCCAGCTAACACACAGCACTACAGCACAATAAAATATAGGTCGACACTTTGTGAAGGGGAAATTAATATTCTTGAAGGGCATAGAACTGAAATCTTGTAGCCTTCTAGCTAACATACAGTGCTGCAGCAAAACAAAATAAAGGTCGACACATTGGGAAGGGGAAATTAATATTCTGTATTCATGCAGCCTTCTGCAAAAATACAGCACTGCAGTGCAATAAAATAAAAGTAAACACTTTGTGCTGGGGGAATTGACATTCTTGAAGGACCAAGAACTAAACTCATGTACCCTTCTAGCTAACATACTGTGCTGCAGTACAATAATATTCATGTCGACACTTTGTGTAGGGGGAATTAATATTCTTGACTGGCATAGAACTGAAATCATGTAGCCTTCTAGCTAACATACATTACTGCAGCACAAAAAATAAAGGTCGACACATTGTACAGTAAAATTCATATTCTTTGAGGCCAAAGAACTGAAATCATGGAGCCTTCTGGCTAACATAGAGCACTGCAGCACAACACAATATAGGTCGACACTTTGTGCAGGGGGTATTGATATTCTTTAAGAGCATAGAACTGAAATAATGTAAACGTCTGACAAACATACAGCACTGCAGCACAATAAAATAAAGGTCGTCACATTGTACAGGGGAAATTAATATTCTTGAAGGGCGTAGAAATGTATTTATGCAGCCTTCCAGCTAACAAACGGCACTACAACACAATAAAATAAAGGTCGACACTTTGTGAAAGGAAAATAATATTCTTGAAGGGCATTGAACTGATATCTTGTAGCCTTCTAGTTAACATACAATACTGCAGCATAATTAAAAAAAGGTCGACACGGTGTGAAGGGTAAATTATATTCTTGAAGGGCGTAGGACTGTATTCATGTAGCCTTCCGGCAAACATACAGCACTGCAGCAATAAAATATAGGTAATACTTTGTACAGGGAGAATTAACATTTTTGAAGGGCAAAGAACTGAAATCATGTACCATTCTAGTTAACATACATTACTGCAGTACAATAAAATACATGTACAAGTCGACAAATTATGAAGGGGAAATTAATATTCTTGAAGGGCATAGAAGTGAAATCCTGTAGCCTTCTAGCTAACATACATTACTGCAGCACAATAAAATAAAGGTCGACACTTTGTACAGGAAAATTAATATTCTTGGAGGGCAAAGAACTGAAATCTTGTAACCTTTTGGCTAACATACAGCACTGCAGCATAATACACAATAAAGGTCGACACTTTGAAAAGGGGAAATTAATATTTTTGAAGGGCATAGAACTGTATTCATGCAGCCTTCGGGAAACATACAGCACCTGCAGCGCAATAAAATAAAGGTAAACACTTTGTGCAGGGGGTATTAGTATTCTTGAAGGGCATAGAAATGAAATAATGTAGACTTCTGGCAAAATCGACACTTTGGGAGGGGGTAATTAATATTTCTGAAGGGCGAAGAACTGTATCCATGCAGCCTTCTGGCAAACATACAGCACTGCAGCACACTAAAATAAAGGTCGACATTTTGCGCAGGGGGAATTTATATTCTTGAAGTGCATAGAACAATAATCATGTAGATCTCTAGCTAACATTCAGGACTGCTGCACAATGAATTAAAGGTCGACACTTTGTGCATGGGAAATTAATATTATTGAAGGGCATAGAACTGAAATCATACAGCCTTCTAGCTAACACAGCACTGCAACACAATAAAATAAAGGTCGACACTTTGTGAAGGGCTAATTAATATTCTTGAAGGGCATACAACTAAAATCGTGTAGCCTTCTAGCTAACATTCAGTACTGCTGCACAATAAAATAAATGTCGACACTTTGTGCAAAGGAAATTAATATTATTGAAGGACATAGAACAGAAATCATGTAGCCTTCTAGCATACAGCACTGCAGCACAATAAAATAAAGGTCGACACTTTGTGCAGGGCTAATTAATAGTCTTGAAGTGCATACAACTGAAATCGTGTAGCCTTCTAGCTAACATACAGTACTGCAGCACTATAAAAGAAAGGTCGATAATTTGTGCAGGGGAAATAAATATTCTTGAAGGGCATAAAACTTAAAAAAATGTAGCCTTGTTTCTAACATACAGTACTGCAACACAATACATTGAAGGTCGACCCTTTGTGCAGGTGAAATTAATATTATTGAAGGGCGTAGAACTGTACTCATGCAGCCTTCCAGCTAACGCAAAGCACAGTTAAAGGTCGACACTTTGTGCAGGGCCAATTAATATTCTTGAAGGGCATACAACTGAAATCGTACTCCCTTCTAGCTAACATACAGTACTGCAGCTCTATAAAAGAAAGGTCAATAATTTGTGCAGGGAAAATAAATATTCTTGAAGGGCATAAAACTGAAAAAATGTAGCCTTCTTTCTAACATACAGTACTGCAGCACAATAAATTGAAGGTCGACACTTTGTGCAGGTGAAATTAATATTCTTGGATGGCGTAGAACTGTACTGATGTAGCCTTTCAAATAACGCACAGCACAGTAACGCACAGCACAGTTAAATAAAAGTCGACACTTTGTGAAGAGGAATTAATATTCTTGAAGGGCATAGAACTGAAATCTTACAGCCTTCTAGCTTACATACGGTACTGCAGCACAATAAAATAAAGGTCGAAACTTTATGGAGGGGAAATTAGTATTCTTGAAGGGCATACGACTGAAATTGTGTACCCTTCTAGCTAACATGCAGTACTGCAGCACAATATAAGAAAGGTCGATAATATGTGCAGGGGAAATAAATATTCTTGAAGGGCATAAAACTGAAAAAATGTAGCCTTCTTGCTAACATACAGTACTGCAGCACAATAAATTGAAGGTCGACACTTTGTGCAGGTGAAATTAATATTCTTGAAGGGGGTAGAACTGTACCCATGCAGCCTTCCAGCTAACGCACAGCACAATAAAATAAAAGTCGACACTTTGTGAAGGGGAAATTAACATTCTTGAAGGGCATAGAACTGAAATCTTGTAGCCTTCTAGCTAAAATACAGAACTGCAGCACAATAAAATATAGATCGACACTTTGTGTAGGGGAAACTAATATTCTTAAAGGGCGTACGACTATTTTCATGTAGCCTTCTAGCTAACTCAGAGCACTGCAGCACAATAAAATAAAGGTTGACACTTTCTACAGGGGGAATTAATTCTTGAATGCCATAGAATTGAAATAATGTAGCCCACTGGCAAACATTCAGTACTGCAGGACAATAAAATAAAGGCCGACACCTTGTGAGTGGGGAAATTAAGGGCATAGAACTGAAATCATGTAGCCTTCTAGCTTACATATATTACTGCAGCACAATAAAAAAACGGTTGAGAGTTTGCACAAGGGAAATTAGTATTATTGAAGGGCACAGAATTTAAATCAAGTAGCCTTCTAGCTAACATACTGCACTGCAGCACAATAAAATAAAGGTCGACAATTTGCGCAGGGGGAATTAATATCCATGAAGGGCATAGAACTGAAATAATATAGCCTTCTAGCTAACATACAGTTCTTCATTGCAATATGAAATAAATGTCGACACTTTGTGCTGGGGAAAATAATATTCTTATAGGGCATTGAACTGAAATCATTTAGCCTTCTCAAAAACACACAGTGCTGCAGAACAAAACAAATATGTCGACACATTGTGCAGTGAAAATTAATACTATTGAGGGAATAGAGCTGAAATCTTGCAGCCGGCTAGCTAACATACAGTACTGAGCACAGTAAAATTAAGGTGTTCATTTTGTGCAGGTGGAATTAATATTCTTGAAGGGCATAGAACTGAAATAATGTAGCCTTCTGGCTAAATAAAATAGGCTAAATAAAAAAGCCGATATTTTGCGCAGGTGAAATGAATATTCTTGAAGGGCATAGAACTGAAATCATGTAGCTTTGTACAGGAAAATTAATATTCTTGGAGGGCATAGTACGGAAATAATGTAGCCTTCAAGCGAACAAACAGCACTGCAGCACAATAAAATAAAGGTCGACACTTTGTGCAGGGGAAATTAACATTCTTGAAGGGCGTAGAACTGAATTCATGTAGCCTTCAAGCTAACACACGGCACTACAGCACAATAAAATAAAGGTCGACACTTTGTGAAGGGGACATTAATATTCTTGAAGGGCATAGAACTGAAATCTTGCAGCCTTCTAGCTAACATACAGTACTGCAGCACAACAAAATAAAGGTCGACACTTTCGGAAGGGGAAATTAATATTCTATACTCATGCAGACTTCTGCAAACATACAGCACTGCAGCGCAATAAATGAAGGTAAACACTATGTGCATGGGGAACTGACATTCTTGAAGGGCAAAGAACTAATATCATGTACCCTTCTAGATCACATACAGTATTGCAGTACAATAATATACATGTTGTCACTTTGTGCAGGGGAAATTGATATTCTTCAAGAGCATAGAACTGAAATCATGTAGCCTTCTAGCAAACATACATTACTGCAGCACAAAAAATGTCGGCACTTTAAACAGAAAAGTTAATATTCTTGTAGGGCGGAGAACTGAAATTATGTAGCTTTCTGGCTAAGATACAGCACTGCAGCACAACACAATAAAGGTCGACACTTTGTGCAGGGGGTATTGATATTCTTGAAGAGCACAGAACTGAAACAATGTAACCCTCTGGCAAACATACAGCACTGCAGCACAATAAAATAAAGGTATTCTTTTTGTGCAGGTGAAATTGATATTCTTGAAGGGCGTGGAACTGTATTCATGCAACCTTCCACTTAGCACACAGCACTACAGCACAATAAAATAAAGGTCGACACTTTGTGAAGGGGAAATAATATTCTCGAAGGGCATTGAACTGAAATCGTGTAGCCTTCTAGCTAACATACAGTACTGCAGCATAATAAAATAAAGGTCGACACTTTCTGAAGGGGAAATTAATATTCTTGAAAGGTGTAGAACTGTATTTATGTAGCCTTCCGGCAAAAATACAGCACTGCAGCGCAATAAAATAAAGAAAAACACTTTGTACACGGGGAATTAATATTTGCACAGGGGAAATGAATATTCTTGAAGGGCATAGAACTGAAATCATGTAGCTTTCTAGCTAACATTCAGTACTGCTGCACAATCAAATAAAGGTCGACACTTTGTACAGGAAAATTAATATTCTTGGAGGGCATAGAACTAAAATAATGTAGCCTTCTGTGAACATACAGCACTGCAGCACAATAAAATAAAGGTCGACACTTTGTGTAGGGGAAATTAATATTCTTGAAAGGTGTAGAACTGTATTTATGTAGCCTTCCGGCAAAAATACAGCACTGCAGCGCAATAAAATAAAGAAAAACACTTTGTACACGGGGAATTAATATTTGCGCAGGGGAAATGAATATTCTTGAAGGGCATAGAACTGAAATCATGTAGCTTTCTAGCTAACATTCAGTACTGCTGCACAATCAAATAAAGGTCGACACTTTGTACAGGAAAATAAATATTCTTGGAGGGCATAGAACTGAAATAATGTAGCCTTCTGTGAACATACAGCACTGCAGCACAATAAAATAAAGGTCGACACTTTGTGCAGGGGAAATTAATATTCTTGAAGGGCATAGAACTGAATTCATGTAGACTTCAAGCTAACATAACAACACTACAGCACAATAAAAGAAAGGTCGACACTTTGTGAAGGGGAAATTAATATTCTTGAAGGGCGTAGAACTGAAATCGTGTAGCCTTCTAGCTAACATACAGTACTGCAGCACAACAAAATAAAGGTCGACACTTTGGGAAGGGTAAAATAGTATTCAGCGCAATAAAATAAACGTAAACACTTCGTGCAGGGGGAATAGACATGTTTGAAGGGCAAACAAAAACTCATGTACCCTTCTGGCTAACATACAGTACTGCAGTACAATATTATACATGTCGACACTTTGTGTATGGAAAATTAATATTCTTGAAGAGCATAGAACTAAAATCATGTAGCCTTCTAGCTAACATACATTACTGCAGCACAAAACATAAAGGTCGATACTTTGTACAGGAAAATTAATATTCTTAGAGGACAAAGAACTGAAATAATGTAGTCTTCTGGCTAACATACAACACTGCAGCACAACTGGTCGACACTTTGTGCAGGGGGTATTGATATTCTTGAAGAGCATAGAACTGAAATATTGTAACCTTCTGGCAAATATACAGCACGGCAGCATTATAAAATAAGGTCGACACTTTCTAAAGGGGAAATTAATATTCTTGAAAGGTGTAGAACTGTATTTATGCAGCCTTCCGGCAAAAATACCGCACTGCAGCGCAATAAAATAAAGAAAAACACTTTGTACAAGAGGAATTAACATTCTTGAAGGGAAAAGAACTGAAATCGTGTTCTCTTCTAGTTAAAATATAGTACTGCAGCACAATAAAATACAAGTTGACACTTTGTGCAGGAAAAATTTTTATTCTTGGAGGGCATAGAACTGAAATTATGTAGCCATCTAGCTCAAATACATTACTGCAGAAGAATAAAATAAAGGTCGACACTTTGTACAGGGGAAATTAATATTCTTGAAGGGCATATAACTTAAAGCATGTAGCCTTCTGGCTAACATACTACACTGCAGCACAATAAAATAAAGGCCGACAATTTGTGCAGGGGGGGGGGATTAATATCCTTGGATGGCATAGAACTGAAATAATGTAGCCTTCTAGCTAACACATACAGTTCTACAGTACAATATAGAATAAATGTCGACACGTTGTGCTGGGGAAATTAATATTCTTGAAGGGCATAGAACCGAAAACATGTAGCCTTCTAGCGAACACACAATGCTGCAGAACAACAAAAAATAGCGACACTTTAGGCAGAGAAAATCAATACTCTAGAGGGCATAGAACTGAAATCTTTAGCCGGTTAGCTAACATACAGTACTGAGCACAGTAAAATAAAGGTGTTCATTTTGTGCAGGTGAAATTAATATTCTTGAAGGGCATATAACTGAAATAATGTAGTCTTCTGGCTAACATACAGCACTGCAGCACAATAAACTAAAGGTCGATATTTTGTGCAGGGGAAATGAATATTCTTGAAGGGCCTAGAACTGAAATCATGTAGCTTTCTAGCTAACATTCAGTACTGCTGCACAATCAAATATAGGTCGACACTTTGTACAGGAAAATTAATATTCTTGGAGGACATAGAACTGAAACAATGTAGCATTCTGGTGAACATACAGCACTACAGCACAATAAAATAAAGGTCGACACTTTGTGAAGGGGAATTTAATATTCTTGAAGGGCGTAGAACTGAATTAATCAAGCCTTCAAGCTAACACACAGCACTACAGCACAATAAAATAAAGGTCGACACTTTGTGAAGGGGAAATTAATATTCTTGAAAGGCATAGAACTGAAATCGTGTAGCCTTCTAGCTAACAAACAGTACTGCAGCACAACAAAATAAAGGTCGACACATTGGGAAGGGGGAATTAATATTCAGCGCAATAAAATAAACGTAAACACTTCGTGCAGGGGGAATTGACGTTCTTGAAGGGCAAAAAAAACTAAACTCATGTACCCTTCTGGCTAACATACAGTACTGCAGTACAATATTATACATGTCGACACTTTGTGTATGGGAAAATCAATATTCTTGAAGGGCATAGAACTGAAATCATGTTACCTTCTAGCTAACATACATAATTGCAGCACAAAAAAATAAAGGTCGACACTTTGTACAGGAAAATTAATATTCTTGGAGGACAAAGAACTGAAATCATGTAGCCTTCTGGCTAACATACAGCACTGCAGCATAATACAATATAGGTCGACACTTTGTGCAGGGGGTATTGATATGCTTGAAGAGCATAGAACTGAAATAATGTAACCTTCTGGAAAACATACAGCACTGCAGCACAATAAAATAAAGGTTGTCACTTTGTGCAGGGGAAATTTATATTCTTGAAGGGCGTAGAAATGCATTAAATATGCAACCTTCAAGCTAACACACTGGACTACAGCACAATAAAATAAAGGTCGACACTTTGTGAAGGGGAAATAATATTCTTGAAGGGCATTGAACTGGAATCTTGTAGCCTTTTAGCTAACATACAGTACTGCAGCATAACAAAATAAAGGTCGACACTTTGTGAAGGGGAAATTAATATTCTTGAACGGCCTAGAACTGTATTCATGCAGCCTTCCGGCAAACACAGCATTGCAGGGCAATAAAATAAAGGTAAACACTTTGTACAGGAGGAATTAACATTCTTGAAGGGCAAAGAACTGAAATCATGTACCCTTCTAGTTAACATACAGTACTGCATTACAATAACATACATGTACAAGTCGACACTTTGTGCAGGGGAAATTAATATCCTTGAAGGGCATAGAACTGAAATCATGTAGCCTTCTAGCTAACATACATTACTGTAGCACAATACAATAAAGGTAGACACTTTGTACAGGAAAATTAATATTCTTGGAGGGCAAAGAACTAAAATCATGTAGCCTTTTGGCTAACATACAGCACTGTAACACCATACAATAAAGGTCGACGCTTTGTGCAGGGGTTTTAATATTCGTGGAGGGCATAGAACTGAAATAATGAATTGAAATGATGTAGACTTCTAGCTAACATGTGTGTGTGTGTGCGTGCGTGCGTGCGTGCGTGCGCGCGCGCGTGTGTGTGTGTGTGTGTGTGTGTGTGTGTGTGTGTGAATTCGGGTTTAACGTCGCTTTCAACAATTTTTCAGTCATATCACGACGGTGTCTGGTTTCGACAGGGAGCTCAATGCTCACTTTTGTAGTGCTGCCTCACTGAAGTATCATGTTCCAGACACATTACATGATACCACACCCAGTCACATTATCCTGACACTGGGTCGACCAGTCCTAGCTCTACCCCGTAAATCTGAGTGCCAAGCGAGGAGCAGCTAGTTCCATTTTTAACGACTTTTGTATGTCGCGGCCCGGGATCGAACCCGTAACCTCCCGTTCCCCGGAGCGGACACCCTACCAACTGAGCTATCGGGGCCGGTTCTAGCTAACATACATTACTGCAGCACAATAAAATGAAGGTCGACACTTTGTACAGGAAAATTAATATCCTTGGAGGGCAAAGAACTGAAATCATGTAGCCATCCGGCTAACATACAGTACTGCAGCACAATACACAATAAAGGTCGACACTTTGTGAAGGGGAAATTAATATTCTTGAAGGGCATAGAAATGTATTCATGCAGCCTTCTGGCAAACATCCAGCACTGCAGCGCAATAAAATAAAAGTAAACACTTTGTGCAGGGGTATTAATATTCTTGAAGGGCATAGAACTGAAATAATGTAGACTTCTGGCAAAATCGACACTTTGGGAAGGGGAAATTAATATTCTTGAAGGGCGTAGAACTGTATTCATGCAGATTTATGGCAAACATACAGCACTGCAGGACAATAAAATAAAGGTCGATATTTTGCGCAGGGGGAATTAATATTCTTGAAGTGCATAGAACTGAAATCATGTAGATCTCTAGCTAACATTCAGGACTGCTGCACATAAAAAATAAAGGTCGACACTTTTTGCACTGGAAATTAATATTCTTGAAGGGCATAGAACTGAAATCATAAAGCCTTCTAGCTAACACAGCACTGCAGCACAATAAAATAAAGATCGACACTTTGTGCAGGGCTAATAAATATTCTTGAAGGGCATAAAATTTAATCGTGTAGCCTTCTAGCTTCATGCTGCACAATACTGCCTGCTGCAAAATAAAATAAAGGTCGAAACTTTGTGCATTGGAAATTAATATTATTGAAGGACATAGAACTGAAATCATGTAGCCTTCTAGGTAACACAGCACTGCAGCACAATATAATAAAGGTCGACACTTTGTGCAGGGCCAATCAAAATTCTTGAAGGGCATACAACTGAAATCGTTCTCCGTTCTAGCTAACATACAGTACTGCAGCACTATAAAAGAAAGGTCGATAATTTGTGCAGGGAAAATAAACATTCATGAAGGGCATAAAACTGAAAAAATGTAGCCTTCTTTCTAACATTAGCACAATAAATTGAAGGTCGACACTTTGTGCAGATGAAATTTATATTCTTGAAAGGCGTAGAACTGTCCTCATGTAGCCTTCTAGCTAACGCACAGCACAATTTAATAAAAGTCGACACTTTGCGAAGGGGAAATTAATAGTCTTGAAGGGCATAGAACTGAAATCTTGCAGCCTTCTAGCTTACATACAGTACTGCAGTACAATAAAATAAAGGTCGACACTTTGTGAAGGGGAATTAATATTCTTGAATGGCATACAAATGAAATTGTGTACCCTTCTAGCTAACATGCAGTACTGCAGCACAATATCAGAAAGGTCGATAATCTGTGCAGGGGAAATATATATTATTTGTGGGTATAAAACTTAAAAATATAGCCTTCTTGCTAACATACAGTACTGCAACACAATAAATTGAAGGTCGACACTCTGTGCAGGTGAAATTAATATTCTTGAAGGGCGTAGAACTGTACTCATGTAGCCTTCCAGCTAAGGCACAGCACAATAAAATAAACGTCGACACTTTGTGAGGGGGAAATTAATAATCATGAAGGGCATACAATTGATATCGTGTACCCATCTAGCTAACATGCAGTACTGCAGCACAAAAAAAGAAAGGTCGATAATTAGTGCAGGGGAAAAAATATCGATATTCTACACTTTGTGTAGGGGAAACTAATAATCTTGAAGGGCGTAGGACTATTTTCATGTAGCCTTCTAGCTAACATAGAGCACTGCAGAACAATAAAAATATGTCGACACTTTGTGCAGTGAAAATTAATACTCTTGAGGGCATAGAACTGAAATCTTGTAGCCGGCTACCTAACATACAGAACTGAGCACAGTAAAATAAAGGTGTTCATTTTGTGCAGGTGAAATTAATATTCTTGAAGGGCATGGAACTGAAATATTTTAGCCTTCTGACTGACATACAGCACTGCAGCACAATAAAATAAAGGCCGATATTTTGCGCAGGTGAAATGAATATTCTTGAAGGGCAAAGAACTGAAATCATGTAGCTTTCTAGGTAACATTCAGTACAGCTGCACAATAAAATAAAGGTCGACACTTTGTACAAGAAAACTAATATTCTTGGAAGGCATAGAACGGAAATAATGTAGCCTTCTGGAGAACATACAGCACTGCAGCACAATTAAATAAAGGTCGACACTTTGTGCAGGGGAAATTAATATTCTTCAAGGGCGTAGAAATGAATTCATGTAGCATTCAAGCTAACACACAGCACTACAGCACAATAAAATAAAGGTTGACACTTTGGGAAGGGGAAATTAATATTCTGTTTTCATGCAGGCTTCTGCAAACATACAGCACTGCAGCGCAATAAATGAAGGTAAACACTTTGTACAGGGGGAACTGAAATTCTTGAAGGCAAACAACTAAAATCATGTACCCTTCTAGCTAATATACACTACTGCAGTACAATAATATACATGTCGACACTTTGTGCAGGGGAAATAAATATTCTTGAAGAGCATAGAACTGAAAGTATGTAGCCTTCTAGCTAACATACATTACTGCAGCACAAAAAAATAAAGTCGGCACTTTGTACAGGAAAATTAATATTCTTGGAGGGCAAAGAACTGAAATTATGTAGCCTTCTGGCTAATTTACAGCACTGCAGCACAATACAATAAAGGTCGACACTTTTTGCAGGGGTATTGATATTATTGAAGAGCATAGAACTGTAATAATGTAACATTCTGGCAAACATACAGCACTGCAGCACAATAAAATAAAGTTCGTCACTCTGTTCAGGTGAAATTGATATTCTTGAAGAGCGTTTAACTGTATTCATGCACCCTTCCAGCTAACACACAGCATTACAGCACACTAAAATAAAGGTCGACACTTTGTGAAGGGGAAATAATATTCTTGAAGGGCATTGAACTGAAATCTTGTAGCCTTCTAGCTTACATACACTAATACAGCATAATAAAATAAAGGTCGACACTTTCTGAAGGGGGAATTTATATACTTGAAGGTCGTAGAACTGTATTTATGTAGAATTCTGACAAACATACAGCACTGCAGCGCAATAAAATAACGGAAATACGTTGTACACGGGGAATTAACATTCTTGAAGGGAAAAGAACTGAAATCGTGGATCCATCTAGTTAACATACAGTACTGCAGCATAATAAAATACAAGTCGACACTTTGTGCAGGGGAAATAAATATTCTTGGAGGGCATAGAACTGAAAGCATGTAGCCTTCTAGCTAACATATATTACTGCAGAACAATAAAATAAAGGTCGACACTTTGTACAGGGGAAATTAATAATTTTGAGGGGCATAAAACTTAAATCATGTAGCCTTCTAGCTAACATACTGCACTGCAGCACAATAAATGTCGACAATTGGTGCAGGGGGGGGGGGGGGGGTTGTTAATATCCTTGAAGGACATATAGCTGAAACAGTGTAGCCTTCTAGCTAACATACAGTTCTACAGTACAATATAGAATAAATTTCGACACCTTGTGCTGGGGAAATTAATAGTCTTGAAGGGCATAGAACCGAAATCATGTAGCCTTCTAGCTAACACACAGTGCTGCAGAACAACAAAAACGTGTCGACACTTTGTGCAGAGAAAATTAATACTCTTGAGGGCATAGAACTGAAATATTTAGCCGGCAAGCTAACACACAGTATTGAGCACAGTAAAATAAAGGTGTTCATTTTGTGCAGGTGGAATTAATATTCTTGAAGGGCATATAACTGAAATAATGTAGTCTTCTGGTTAACATACAGCACTGCAGCACAATAAAATGAAGGTCGATATTTTGCGCAGGGCAAATGAAAATTCTTGAAGGGCAAAGAACTGAAATCATGTAGCCGTCTGGCGAACATACAGCCCTGCAGCACAATAAAATAAAGGTCGACACTTTGTAGAGGAAAATTAATATTCTTGGAGGGCATAGAACTGAAAAAATGTCGCCGTCTGGCAAACATACAGCACTGCAGCACAATAAAATAAAGGTCGACACTTTGTGCAGGGGAAATTAATATTCTTGAAGGGCGTAGAACTGAATCAATCAAGCCTTCAAGCTAACACACAGCACTACAGCACAATAAAATAAAGGTCGACCCATTGTGAAGGGGAAATTAGTATTCTTGAAGGGCATAGAATTGAAATCTTGTAGTCTTCTAGCTGACATACAGTACTGCAGCACAACAAAATAAAGGTCGACACTTTTGGAAGAGGAAATTAATTTTCTGTATTCATGCAGCCTTCTGCAAACATACAGCACTGCAGCACAATAAAATAAATGTAAACACTTTGTGCAGGGGGAATTGACATTCTTGAAGGGCAAAAACCTTCTAGCTAACATACAGAACTGGAGTACAATAATATACATGTCGACAATTTGTGAAGGGGAAATTAATATTCTTGAAGGGCATAGAACTGAAACCATGTAGCCTTCTAGCTTACATACATTACTGCAGCACAATAAAATAAAGGTCGATACTTTGTACAGGAAAAATAATATTCTTGCAGGGCAAATAACTGAATTCATGTAGCCTTGTGGCTAACATACATCACTGCAGCATCATACAATAAAGGTCGACACTTTGTGCAGGAGTTTTAATATTCGTGGATAGCATAGAACTGAAATAATGAACTGAAATCATGTAGCCTTCTAGGTAACATACATTACTGCAGCACAATAAAAGGAAGGTCGACACTTTGTACAGGAAAATTAATATTCTTGGAGGGCAAAGAACTGAAATCATGCAGCCATCTGGCTAACATAGAGCACTGCAGCACAATACACAATGAAGGTCGACACTTTGTGAAGGGGAAATTAATATTCTTGAAGGGCATTGAAAAGTATTCATGCAGTCCTCTGGCACACATACAGCACTGCAGCGCAATAAAATAAAGGAAAATACTTTGTGCAGGGGTAATTATATTCTTGAAGGTCATAGAAATGAAATAATGTAGACTTCTGGCAAAATTGACACTTTGAGAAGGGGAAATTAATAGGGGAAGAGTTGTCTTCCTTGTTCATGACACATCGTCTCAGTGTGGTGAATGCACCTGTGAAGTTTCATGAATATATTCCATACGGTTTAGGAGTTATGGCCCTGACACGGTTTACTATATGGTACTAAGTCAAAGGCAGATAATTCAAAAACCAAAAAAGCAAGAGTTGTCTTCCTTGTTCAAGACACATCATCTAAGTGTGATGAATGCACCTGTGAAGTTTCATGAATATAGTCCATACGGTTTAGGAGTTATGGCCCGGACACAACAAACCATTTGACTATATATGGATGTAAGTCAAGAGCAGATAATTAAAAACTGAACAAGCAGGAGTTGTCTTCCTTGTTCATGACACATCGTCCAAGTATGATGGATGCACCTGTGAAGTTTCATGATTATATTCCTTACGGTTTAGGAGTTATTGCCCGAACACGGTTTACTTTATGGTACTAAGTCAAGGGCAGATAATTCAAAAACCAAAAATGCAAGAGTCGTCTTCCATGTTCATGACAAATCGTCTTAGTGTGATGAATGCACCTGTGAAGTTTCATGAAAATATTCCATAAGGTTTAGGAGTTATGGCCCGGACACGGTTTACTATATGGTACTAAGTCAAGGGCAGATAATTCAAAAACCAAAAAGCAAGAGTTGTCTTCCTTGTTCATGACACATCGACTAAGAGTGATGAATGCACCTGTGAAGTTTCATGAATATATTCCATACGGTTTAGGAGTTATGGCCCGGACACGACATACTATTTGACTATATTTGGATGTAAGTCAAGGGCAGATAATTCAAAAACTAAACAAGCAGGAGTTGTCTTCCTTGTTCATGATACATCGTCCAAGTATGATGGATGCACCTGTGAAGTTTCATGATAATATTCCATACGGTTTAGGCGTTATGGCCCGGACACGGTTTACTATATGGTACTAAGTCAAGGGCAGATAATTCAAAAAACCAAAAATGCAAGGGTTGTCTTCCTTGTTCATGACACATTGTCTCAGTGTGATGAATGCACCTGTGAAGTTTCATGAACATATTCCATACGGTTAAGGAGTTATGGCCCGGACACGGTTTACTAGATGGTACTAAGTCAGGGGTAGATATTTCAAAAATCAAAAATGCAAGAGTTGTCTTCCGTGTTCATGACACATCGTTTCAGTATGATGAATGCACCTGTGAAGTTTCATGAATATATTTCATACGGTTTAGGAGTTATGGCCCGGACACGATGTCGGGTCGGACGAACGAACGGACATCTCTACGAATGGATACTTAAGTGGCTAGACGTCGGCATATTGACTACTTAAGGAGGGTCGCGCATAATTGACTCTGTCGTAATCAGGTTCGAATTTTTACCTCAAAATGATTTTTGTTTCTATTTAGTTTTCAAAGTGTTTTCTGAGGTTTTTGTAACATTCAATAACCATTGCAATGTGCATTTTGTTATAAATTATTTTGCGACTTCATAGACTACTTTCCGGTCTAGTCCGCATGGCTGGAAGCACAGGAAAATAGAGGGATAAACAGTCTAACCCTGTATTTTTCCAGCTACTGGTTTGTTTCCTCCGATTGCAGCCCATCAGCTGTCCATGGCAAATCTGAACTCTCTTTAACGCACGATGTTTACTTTATTTTTCCATTGGTGTCAAAAATATAGCCTCGAAGAGTCTATCAGTTCACATATTCCACGGCCATTCTTTGTCAACACAAACAAAACAATGAATCAATAGTGACGTTTACTTTAGTTTGCGTGACGTCATATATATGGAAAGAAAACACTGCCATATTTGATAACTAAAAGTGCAGACTGTAATGCCTGGCAGCGCACAATATTCTTTTAACTGTCAGTCGCAGTCTCAGGTTCAATTACTGTTAAGCCATCTCAGTGAACAATTAGCCTGTGCCAGCACCCATAATTAGGATCTTGCACTCAACAGGTGTAGGCCTACTGGTAAACTGCTTAGAAGATCTAAGCCTGCCCAGGCAAAGCGGTACGAGTCGGCCTGTACATGTTAATAAACTCTATTGGTTCAATTGGCGGCGGGGTTTTAGTTGACATTTCATCATAAGGTCGGGTAAATGTCCCACAAAATTGGAAGCGACGTCTCCAAAATGACCTTTACAGTGTTGACGGGGACATTAAACCTCAAATCAAACAAACAATAATCAAGCATAAGCAAAAGGACCCGTGTACAAGAAAAAATCCCTTTGATCTGTTTCGAATATAAAGATGATGGTTTAGGTTGTGCCACACGGAGCCTTTGTATGCCCACACATCCACCATCATAACAGAATTTTGTCAATGTACCGGCTCCAGCCAATCGGGCTGCATGATGCTTTCACGCAGAGGTGAAACCGACCGCACGTGAGAACTAGTAAACCGCTTAGAGGGTCTAAACCTGCCCAGGAAAATGGGTCCGAGTCGGACCGTCCATGCATATAAACCCTATTGGTTTCGTTGAGCGGCAGGGCGTGAGATGTCATTTTAACGTCAGCATAATATTGGTCATTTTGGAGAGGTTACTTCCCAATTTCCCAATTTGTGGGTCTTTTTAACCGACATTGAGATGAAACCTGATAGCCAGTGAAACCAATCTATATGTTTATAAGGACCGTCCGTCTTGCACCACTTTACCTGGGCAGGGCGGTCTACTCGTACTCATGAGTGATTGGGTTAGTATCATGCAGCACAATCTTTTTCTTCAAGGCCAGTTCGGGGCTATCATGCATTGTAGAGACTATATATATGAGAAGTTTTTGGGCGACGCCTTTGAAGTGGTTCAGCTATGATTACAAAGCCCCCCCCCCCCCCCCCAGAACAGAACTCGCATGACAAGACATAAAGCACAATGATGAAATGCATTAGGCTGAGAAAAGAGCCTTGAGGAACACCGACCTTCAATTCGAATTCTTCAATGGAACCAACACAAAAACGCATACGGCTCCGCGAATTAGCATACACCCACTGGACCATTCGAACACTCCACTCCTCCACTTCAAATTTTCTCTGTGCCTCCCAGATGAATTTCCGAGACACTCAACCAAATGCCTTCTCAAGGTCCACGAAAGCCACTATGTGGGAATGCAACTGCCATTTTGGCTTTCCGCTAGTGATGTTTCCATTACGGTCTAGTTATTCATGTTCGTGGTTCTTTCCCTTTGGTGTGTCTGATCGGAGGTGTTGGGTAATTGTATCGATTCCAGGTCAATGCCATCACTTCTATCCACTTTCGTAAAGTAAAAGGATAACTTATCTCACCTCCCTTTCACAGTTTGCATAAACAGGCAATAGATAATTAAATAACGTTTCCGGTCAATATGGCATGAAAAAAAAAAAAAAAAAAAAACTTGTCAAAATTATAGAAAAAAAATAATTAGAAGTGTTTCTACTTTCCCTATAACGTTGGCAGGGACTTAAATGGGAAAAAGGAAATTTTTATATTCTTTTGCATCAGCTTATTGTATTGTATTTTTTTTTTATCAATTTCAACCCATTTCATTAGGGGGCGGGGTAATAAATTGTCAAAAAAGAAAGCTAAAAATGTATAATAATGTTTCCCAGGTATATTAATAACATTTATCGGACATTGTTTGAACGTCTGCGACAATGTTAATGGCTTCATATCTTTTAAACATGAACAAAACGACAATATGGCTATATCAGAACATGCATTTTTTGGCCAGAAAAATCCATGTTTCACACCATAAAACTTATAAATGAAATTGTGTTTCAATTCTAATGAAATACTTTGATTCATTTCACATTAAGGAAGCAAAAGTATGTGCAATAATAAAGGTATAATCCTTGTTCTTGTCATTTAAACAATATCTTAATGCTTTTTTAGCCATTTTTATTGGGGGGTGGGGTAATTTTTTCTGCAATATTTCTCTCAGATGCCTGGTGACATGGTCAAATTTCACGCCTATTTCGTGTATCTAATATTATTACACAATATATGTGAAAATAAGAAAAATCTAAAGACGAAAAATGCATTCTTTTTTCAAATATAGCGAAAATTGCATCTCAAAACAGCAAATCATGCAGAAAAGGACATTTATAAATAGGTGTTTCGACAAAAATCTGTGAAAGAGTTTGTCTTTCACACATAGGTACGCAAACATGACATTATCCTGCATTGCGGTTTTTTTAACCAAACTTGGAAATATTGTTTTAAACAATTGTAATCGACAATTTGTCAATGACTGGGGTAATTATTGAAACTTCGATAAATTCGAAAACAGTACCCATCTGTAAGGCTAAAATGCTCGAAAAAAAGCCTGGTGTGCCTATATTTTTATACCGGCAAACGAGTGCAGAGATTTCAAGCTACAAAATATAAGCAAATAAAAAAAATCTAAAGAGAAAATAATTACTCCCCACCCTCCTTAAGCGGCATATTCTCTTAAGCGGCAAGCCACCTAAGAGCGAATTTTTGCCACTTATGTACCAAAATTACGGAATAAACACCATTTGGACTCACGAATATATACCTAAGTGTCAAACTGTCCAAAGTTTTTGCCCCCTAAATGTCGTTTCGTTGGTGCGGACGAACGAACGGACGAACGGACGGACAGGGGTAAAACTTAATGCCCTTTCGCTATTCTTCGAATAGGCGGGGCATAATAAAGGTCGATATTTTGCGCAGGGGTAATTAATATTCTTCATAGAACTGAAATCATGTAGATCTCTAGCTAACATTCAGGACTGCTGCACAATAAAATAAAGGTCGACACTTTGTGCATGGGAAATTAATATTATTGAAGGGCATAGAACTGAAATCATGTAGCCTTCTAGCTAACACAGCACTGCAGCACAATAAAATAAAGGTCGACACTTTGTGCAGTGCTAATTAATATTCTTATAGGGCATAAAACTGAAATCGTGTAGCCTTCTAGGTAACATTCAGTACTGCTGCACAATAAAATAAAGGTCGACACTTTGTGCATGGGAAATTAATGTTATTGAAGGACATAGCACTGAAATCATGTAGCATTCTAGCTAACACAGCACTGCAGCAAAATAAAATAAAGGTCGACACTTTGTGTAGAGCTAATTAATATTCTTGAAGGGCATACAACTGAAATAGTGAAGCCTTCTAGCTAAGATACAGTACTGCAGCACAATAAAAGAAAGGTCGATAAATTGTGCACGGGAAATAAAAAATCTTGAAGGGCATAAAACTGAAAAAAAAAAATGAAGCCTTCTTGCTAACATACAGTACTGCAGCACAATACATTGTAGGTCGACACTTTGTGCAGGTGAAATTAATATTCTTGAAGGGCGTAGAACTGTACTCATGTGATCTTCCAGCTCACGCACAGCACAATAAAATAAAAGTCGACACTTTGTGAAGGGGAAATTAATATTCTTGAAGGGCATAGCACTGAAATCTTGCAGCCTTCTAGCTTACATATAGTACTGCAGCAAAATAAAAGAAAGGTCGATAATTTGCGCAGGGGAAATAATATTCTCGAAGGGCATAAAACTGAAAAATGTAGCCTTCTTGCTAACATACAGTACTGCAGCAAAATAAATTGAAGATCGACACTTTGTGCAGGTGAAATTAATATTCTTGAAGGGCGTAGAACTGTACTCATGTAGCCTCCCAGCTAACGCACAGCACAATAAAATAAAAGTCGACACTTTGTAAAGGGGAAATAAATATTCTTTTAGGGCATAGAACTGAAATCTTGTAGCCTTCTAGCTTTCATACAGTACTACAGCACAATAAAATATAGGTCGACACTTTGTGAAGGGGAAATTAATATTCTTGAAGGGCGTAGAAATGTATTCATGCAGGCTTCTGGCAAACATACAGCACTGCAGCGCAATTAAATGAAGGTAAACACTTTGTGAAGTGGGAATTAAAATTCTTGAAGGCCAAAGAACTGAAATGATGTACCATTCTAGCTAACGTACAGTACTGCAGTACAATAAAATACATGGCGACACTTTGTGCAGGGGAAATTTATATTCTTGAAGGGCGTAGAACTGTACTCATGTAGCCTTCCAGCTCACGCACAGTACAACAAAATAAACGTCGACACTTTGTGAAGGGGAAATTAATATTCTTGAAGGGCATTGAACTGAAATCTTGTAGCCTTCTAGCTTACATACATTACTGCAGCACAATAAAATAAAGGTCGACACTTTGTACAGAAAAATTAATATTCTTGGCGGGCATAGAGCTAAAATCATGTATTCTTCCGGCTAAAATACAGCACTTCCTATGAAATAAAGGTCGACACTTTGTGCAGGGGGTATTAATATTCTTGAAGGGTAAAGAACTGAAATAATGTAGCCTTCTGGCAAACGTACAGCACAATAATATATAGGTCGACACTTTGTGCAGGGGAAATAAACATTCTTGAAGGGCGTGGATCTGAAATGTATTCATGTGGCCTTCCAGCTTACACACAGCACTACTGCTCAATAAAATAAAGGTCGACACTTTGTGAAGGGGAAATTAATATTCTTACAGGGCATAAAACTGAAATCGTGTAGCCTTCTAGCCACAGGACTGCAGTACAATAAAATTAAGTTCTACACTTTGGGAAGGGGAAAATTATATTCTTGAAGTGCGTAGAACTGTATTCATGCAGCTTTCTGGCAAACATACAGCACTGCAGCGCACTAAAATGAAGGTCGAGACTTTGTACAGGGGAAATTAATATTCTTGAAGGGCATAGAACTTAAATCATGTAGCCTTCTGGCTAACATTCTGCACTGCAGCACAATAAAATAAAGGTCGACAATTTGTGCAGGGGGAATTAATATCCATGAAGGGCATAGAACTTTAATATTGTAGCCTTCTAGCTAACATACAGTTCTACAATGCAATATAAAATAAATTAATATTCTTGAAAGGCATAGAACCGAAATCATGTATCCTTCTAAACAACAGTGCTGCAGAACAATTAAATTATGTCGACACTTTGTGCAATGAAAATTAATACTCTTGAGGGCATAGAACTGAAATCTTGTAGCCGGCTAGCTAACATACAGTACTGGGCACAGTAAAATGAAGGTGTTCATTTTTGTGCAGGTGAAATAAATATTCTTGAAGGTCATAGAACTGAAATAATGTAGCCTTCTGACTAACATACAGCACTGCAGCACAATAAAATAAAGGCCGATATTTTGCGCAGGTGAAATGAATATTCTTGAACGGCAAAGAACTGAAATCATGTAGCTTTCTAGCTAATATTCAGTACTGCTGCACAATAAAATAAAGGTATGTAGCTTTCTCGCTAACATTCAGTACTGCTGCACAATGAAATAAAGGTCGACACTCTGATCAAGAAAATTTATATTCTTGGAGGGCCTAGAACGGAACATACAGCACTGCAGCACAATAATATAAAGGTCGACACTTTGTGCAGGGGAAATTTATATTCTTGAAGGGCATAGAACTGAATTCATGTAGCCTTCCAGCTAACACACAGCACTACAGCACAATAAAATAAATGTCGACACTTTGGGAAGGGGAAATTAATATTCTGTTTTCATGCAGACGTCTGAAAAATACAGCACTATAGCGCAATAAATGAAGGTAAAAACTTTGTACAGGGGGAACTTACATACATTACTACAGCACAAATAATAAAGTCGGCACATTGTACAGAATAATTAATATTCTTGGAGGGCAAAGAACTGAAATTATGTAGCCTTTTGGCTAAGATACAGCACTGCAGCACAATACATTACAGGTCGACACTTTGTGCAGGGGTATTGATATTCTTGAAGAGCATAGAACTGAAATAATGTAACCTTCTGGCAAACATACAGCATTGCAGCACAATAAAATAAAGGTCGTCACTTTGTGCAGGTGAAACTGATATTCTTGAAGGGCGTAGAACCGTATTCATGCAACCTTCCAGCTAACACACAGCACTACAGCACAATAAAATAAAGGTCGACACTTTGTGAAGGGGAAATACTATTCTTGAAGGCCATTGAACTGAAATCTTGTAGCCTTCTAGCTAACATACACTACTGCATCATAATAAAATAAAGGTCGACACTTTCTGAAGGGGAAATTAATATTCTTGAAAGGCGTAGAATTGTATTTATGCAGCCTTCCGGCAAACATTCAGCACTGTAGCGCAATAAAATAACGGAAAAGACTTTGCACGCCGGTGGGTCAGGCCTCAGATTCTATGACGGCTCCAACGTAAAGGCTTATTGAAAATTAGAGAGATAATGTCGGTTGGTGCCTGATGCTCTGTCTCTGGTCGGGCTCATCGGAGTCTAACTGTTGGTTTTCTTTTGCTCCAGCATTTCAGTGGTTTCTTGCTGTCGAGTCCTCACCGTTGTCTCACCTCTGTGGTTCTTTGATTTTTGTGTTCACGGAGATGTTGCACTGATGAGTTAGGAGGCCTTCATGCGGACTGAACAAATTATTTGTCTAAATCGCGACGGAAGTAAGGGCGAGGATTGTGGCCACGTAAAATCGATTTAAGCCCCCCAGTGGAAATCTTCCACTGACCGTTCCAAGGCGGCTCTTCTGTGGCGATTTATTTATGTTGTTGTTTGTTACTTACTGTGTGTATCACTTGTGTATTTTGGTTTTGGATGGCCATATGGCCATTTTGTGGGAAAGTAACTGTCCTTATGGCCTTCCTTTGTTTAGGTTTCCATTATGGTCTGGTCGCTTAATGTTTGTATTTCTTTCCCTTTGGTGTCTTTTATGGGTGGAGTAAGTTAATTGTATCAATTCCTGATCTTTGTTTTACTTCTACTTTGTACACGAAAATTAACATTCTTGAAGGGAAATTGTCTTTGATGGGTGGAGTAAGTTAATTGTATCGATTCCTGATCTTTGTTTTACTTCTACTTTGAAATCATGTACTCTTCTAGTTAAAATACAGTACTGCAGCAAACTGTGACACTTTGTGCAGGGAAAATTGATATTCTTGGAGGTTATAGAAATGAAATCATGTAGCAATCTAGCTAACATACATTACTGCAGAACAATAAAAATAAAGGTCGACACTTTGTACAGGGGAAATAATATTCTTGAAGGGCATAGTACTTAGTCATGTAGCCTTGAGGCTAACATACTGCACTGCAGCACAATAAAGGTCGACAATTTGTGCAGGTTGATTAATGTCCTTGAAGGGCATATAACTGAAATAGTGTAGCCTTCCAGCTAACATACAGTTCTACAGTACAATTAAGAATAAATGTCGACACCTTGTGCTGGGGAAATTAATATTCTTGAAGGGCATAGAACCGAAATCATGTAGCCTTCTATCCAACACACAGTGCTGCAGAACAACAAAAACATGTCGACACTTTGTGCAGAGAATATTAATACTCTTTAGGGCATAGAACTGAAATCTTTAGCCGGCTAGCTAACATACAGTACTGAGCACATTAAAATAAAGGTGTTCATTTTGTGCAGGTGAAATTAATATTCTTGAAGAGCATAGAACTGAAATAATGTATTCTTCTGGCTAACATACAGCACTGCAGCACAATAAAATAAAGGTCGATATTTTGCGCAGGCGAAATGAATATTCTTGAAGGGCATAGAACTGAAATCATGTAGCTTTCTAGCTAACATTCAGTACTGCTGCACAATAAAATTAAGGTCGACACTTTGTACAGGAAAATTACTATCCTTGGAGGGCATACAACTGAAATAATGTAGCCTTCTGGCGAACATACAGCACTGCAGCACAATAAAATAAAGGTCGACACTTTGTGCAGGGGAAATTAATATTCTTGAAGGGCGTAGAACTGAATTCATCAAGCCTTCAAGCTAACACACAGCAATACAGCACAATAAAATAAAGGTCGACACATTGTGAAGGGGAAATTAATATTCTTGAAGGGCATAGAACTGAAATCTTGTAGCCTTCTAGCTGACATACAGTACTGCAGCATAACAAAATAAAGGTCGACACTTTGGGAAGAGGAAATTAATATTCTGTATTTATGCAGCCTTCTGCAAACATACAGCACTGCAGCGCAATAAAATAAAGGTAAACACTTTGTGCAGGGGGAATTGACATTCTTGAAGGGCAAAAAACTAAACTCATGTACCCTTCTAGCTAACATACACTACTGCAGTACAATAATATAAATGTCGACAATTTGTGTAGGGGAAATTAATAGTCTTGAAGGTCTTCAAACTGAAATAATATAGCCTTCCGACTAACATACAGCACTGCAGCACAACAAAATAAAGGCCGATATTTTGCGCAGGTGAAATGAATATTCTTGAAGGGCATAGAAATGAAATCATGTAGCTTTCTAGGTAACATTCAGTACTGCTGCACACTAAAATAAAGGTCGACACTTTGTACAAGAAAATTAATATTCTTGGAGGGCATAGAACGGAAATAATGTAGCCTTCTGGCGAACATACAGCACTGCAGCACAATAAAATAAAGGTCGACACTTTGTGCAGGGGAAATTAATATTCTTGAGAGGCGTATAACTGAATTCATGAAGCCTTCCAGCTAACACACAGCACTAAAGCACAATAAAATAAAGGTCGACACTTTTGGAAGGGGAAATTAATATTCTGTGTTCATGCAGACGTCTGAAACATACAGCACTGCAGCGTAATAAATGAAGGTAAAAACTTTGTACGGGGGGAACTGACATTCTTGAAGGGTAAAGAACTAAAATCATGAACCCTTCTAGCTAACATACAGTACTGCAGTACAATAATATACGTGTCGACACTTTGTGCAGGGGAAATTAATATTCTTGAAGAGCATAGAACTGAAATCATGTAGCCTTCTAGCTAACATACATTACTGCAGCACAAATAATAAAGTCGGCACTTTGTACAGGAAAATTAATATTCATGGAGGGCAAAGAACTGAAATTATGTAGCCTTCTGGCTAAAATACAGCACTGCAGCACAGTACAATAAAGGTCGACAGTGTGTGCAAGGGTATAGACATTCTTGAAGAGCATAGAACTGAAATAATGTAAGCTTCTGGCAAACATACAGCACTGCAGCACAATAAAATAAAGGTCGTCACTTTGTGCAGGTGAAACTGATATTCTTGAAGGGCGTAGAACCGTATTCACGCAACCTTCCAGCTAACACACAGCACTACAGCACAATAAAATAAAGGTCGACATTTTGTGAAGGGGAAATACTATTCTTGAAGGGCATTGAACTGAAATATTGTAGCCTTCTAGCTAACATACACTACTGCATCATAATAAAATAAAGGTCGACACTTTCTGAAGGGGAAATTAATATTCTTGAAGGGCGTAGAACTGTATTTATGCAGCCTTCCGGCAAAAATACAGCACTGCAGCGCAATAAAATAACGGAAAACACTCTGTACACGGGAAATTAACATTCTTGAAGGGAACAGAACTGAAATCATGTACTCTTCTAGTTAAAATACAGTACTGCAGCATAATAAAATACAAGTTGAAACTTTGTGCAGGGGGAATTGATATTCATGAAAAGCATAGAACTGAAATAATATAAACTTCTGGCAGACATACAGCACTGCAGCACAATAAAATAAAGGTCGTCACTTTGTGCAGGGAAATAAATATTCTTGAAGGGCGTAGAAATGTATTTATGCAGTCTAGCAGCTAACACACATGACTAAAGCACAATAATATAAAGGTCGATACTTGTGAAGGGGAAATAATATTCTCGAAGGGCATAGTACCGAAATCATGTACCCTTCTAGTTAACATACAGTACTGCAGTACAATAAACTTCATGTACAAGTCGACACTTTGTGCAGGGGAAATTAGTATTCTTGAAGGGCACAGAACTTAAATCCTGTAGCCTTCTAGCTAGCATACAATACTGCAGCACAATAAAATAAAGGTCGACACAGGAAAATTAATATTCTTGGAGAGCAAAGAACTGAAATCATGTAGCCTTTTGGCTAACATACAGCACTGCAGCATCATACAATAAAGGTCGACACTTTGTGCAGGGGTTTTAATATTCGTGGAGGGCATAGAACTGAAATAATGAACTGAAATCATGTAGCCTTCTAGATAACATACAATACTGCAGCACAATAAAATGAAGGTCGACACTTTGAACAGGAAAATTAATCTATTTGGAGGGCAAAGAACTGAAATCATGCAGCCATCTGGCTAACATACAGCACTGCAGCACAATACACAATTAAGGTCGACACTTTATGAAGGGGAAATTAATATTCTTGAAGGGCATAGAAATGTATTCATGCAGTCTTCTTGCAAACATACAGCACTGCAGCGCAATAAAATAAAGGTAAACACTTTGTGCAGGGGTATTAATATTCTTGAAGGTCATAGAACTGAAATAATGTAGACTTCTGGAAAAATCGATACTTTGGGAAGGGGATATTAATATTCTTGAAGAACGTAGAACTGTATTCATGCAGCCTTCTGGCAAACATACAGCACTGCAGCACAATAAAATAAAGGTCGGCACTTTGTGCATGATAAATTAATATTATTGAAGGGCATAGAACTGATGTCATATAGCCTTCTAGCTAACACAGCACTGCAGCACAATAAAATATAGGTCGACACTTTGTGCAGGGCTAATTAATATTCTTGAAGGGCATAAAACTGAAATCGTGTAGCCTTCTAGCTAACATTAAGAACTGTCTGCTGCACAATAAAATAAAGGTCGACACTTTGTGGATGGGAAATTAATATTATTGAAGAAAATAGAACTGAAATCATGTAGCCTTCTAGCTAACACAGCACTGCAGCACAAAAAAATAAATGTCGACACTTTGTACAGGGGAAATTAATATTCTTGAAGGGCATAGAACTTAAATCATGTAGCCTTCTGGCTAACATACTGCACTGCAGCACAATAAAATAAAGGTCGACAATTTGTGCAGGGGGATTAATATCATTGAAGGGCATAGAACTGAAATAATGTAGCCTTCCAGCTAACATACAGTTCTACAGTACAATATAGAATAAATGTCGACACCTTGTGCTGGGAAAATTAATATTCTTGAAGGGCATAGAACCGAAACCATGTAGCCTTCTAGCTAACACACAGTGCTGCAGAACAACAAAAACATGTCGACATTTTGTGCAGAGAAAATTAATACTCTTGAGGGCATAGAACGGAAATCTTTAGCCGGCTAGCTAACATACAGTACTGAGCAAAGTAAAATAAAGGTGTTAATTTTGTGCAGGTGAAATTAATATTCTTGAAGGGCATAAAACTGAAATAATGTATTCATCTGGCGAACATACAGCACTGCAGCACAAAAAATAAAGGTCGACACTTTGTGCAGGGGAAATTAATATTCTTGAAGGGCGTAGAACTGAATTCATGTAGCCTTCCAGCTATCACACAACACTGCAACACAATAAAAAAAGGTCGACACTTGGTGAAGGTAAATAAATATTCTTGAAGGGCATAGAACTGAAATCTTGTAGCCTTCTAGCTAACATACAGTACTGCAGCACAACAGAATAAAGGTCGACACTTTGGGAAGGGGAAATTAATATTCTGTATTCATGCAGCCTTCTGCAAACAAACAGCACTGCATTGCAATAAAAAAGGTAAACACTTTGTGCAGGGGGAATTGGCATTCTTGAAGGGCAAAGAACTAAATTCATGTACCCTTCTACCTAACATACAGTACTGCAGTACAATAAAATACATGTCGACACATTGCGTAAGGGAAATTAATATTCTTGAAGGGCATAGAACTGAAATAATGTAGCCTTCTAGCTAACATACATTACTGCAGCACAAAAAATAAAGGTCGACACTTTGTACAGGAAAATTAATATTCTTCGAGGGGAAAGAACTGATATCATGAAGCCTTCTGGCTAACATACAGCACTGCTGCACAATACAATAAAAGTCGACACTTTATGGAGGGGTATTGATATTCTTGAAGAGCATAGAACTGAAATAATGTAACCGAAGGCAAACATACAGCACTGCAGCACAATAAAAAAAGGTCGTCACTTTGTGCAGGGGAAATTAATATTCTTGAAGGGCGTAGAAATGTATTTATGCAGCCTTCCAGCTAACACACAGCACTACAGCACAATAAAATAAAGGTCGACAATTTGTGAAGGGGAAATGATATTATTGAAGGGCAATGAACTGAAATCGTGTAGCCTTTTAGCTAACATACAGTACTGCAGAATAACAAAATAAAGGTCGACACTTTGTGAAGGTGAAATTAATATTCTTGAAGGGCGTAGAACTGTATTCATGCAGCCTTCCGGCAAACATACAGCACTGTAGCGCAATAAAATAAAGGTAAACACTTTGTACAGGGGGAATTAACATTCCTGAAGGGCAAAGAACCGAAATCAATTACCCTTCTAGATAACATACATTACTGCAGCACAATGAAATAAAGGTCGACACTTTGTACAGGAAAATTAATATACTTGGAGGGCAAAGAACTGCAGCATCATACAATAAAGGTCGACACTTTGTGCAGGGGTTTTAATATTCGTTGAGGGCATAGAACTGAAACATGAACTGAAATCATGTAGCCTTCTAGCTAACATACATTCCTGCAGCACAATATAATGGAGGTCGACACTTTGAACAGGACAATTAATATTCTTGGCGGGCATAGAACTGAAATCATGTAGCCAACTGGCTAACATACAGCACTGCAGCACAATACACAATAAAGGTCGACACTGTGTGAAGTTAAATTAATATTCTTGGGGGGGGGGCATAGAAATGTATTCATGCAGCCTTCTGGCAAACCTACAGCACTGCAGCGCAATAAAATAAAGTTAAACACTTTGTGCAGGGGTATTAATATTCTTGAAGGGCATAGAACTGACATAATGTAGACTTCTGGCAAAATCGACTCTTTGGGAAAGGGATATTAATATTCTTGAAGGGCGTAGAACTGCATTCATGCAGCCTTCTGGCAAACGAACAGCACGGCAGCACAATAAAATAAAGGTCGATATTTTGCGCTTGGGGATTAATATTCTTGAAGTGCATAGAACTGAAATCATGTAGATCTCTAGCTAACATTCATGACTGCTGCACAATAAAATAAAGGTCGATACTTTGTGCATGGGAAATTAATATTGTTGAAGGGCATATAACTGAAATCATGTAGCCTTCTAGCTAACACAGCACTGCAGCACAAAAAATAAATGTCGACACTTTGTGCAGGGCTAATTAATATTCTTGGAGCGCATAGAACTGAAATCGTGTAACCTTCTAGCTAACATTCATGACTGCTGCACAATAAAATAAAGGTCGACACTTTGTGCATGGGAAATTAATATTATTGAAGGGCATAGAACTGAACTAATGTAGCCTTCTAGCTAACACAGCACTGCAGCACAATAAAATAAATGTCGACACTTTGTGCAGGGCTAATTAATATACTTGAAGGGCATACAACTGAAATAGTGTAGCCTTCTAGCTAACATACAGTACTGCAGCACAATAAAAGAAAGGTCGATAATTTGTGCACGGGAAATAAAAATTCTTGAAGGGCACAAAACTGAAAAAATGTAGCCTTCTTGCTAACATACAGCACTGCAGCACAATAAATTGAATGTCGACATTTTGTGCAGGTGAAATTAATATTCTTGGATGGCGTAGAACTGTACTCATGTAGCCTTCCAGCTAACGCACAGCACTGCAGCACAATAAGATAAAGGTCGACACTTTGTGCAGGGCTAATTAATATTCTTGAAGGGCATACAACTGATATAGTGTAGCCTTCTAGCTAACATACAGTACTGCAGCAAAATAGAAGAAAGGTCGATAATTTGTGCAGTGGAAATAAATATTCTTGAAGGGCATAAACCTAAAAAAAAATGTAGCCTTCTAGCTAACATACAGTACTGCAGCACAATAAATTGAAGGTCGACACTTTGTGCAGGTGAAATTAATATTCTTGGATGGCGCAGAACTGTTCTCATGTAGCCTTCCAGCTAACGCACAGCACAATAAAATAAAAGTCGACACATTGTAAAGGGGAAATTAATATTATTTTAGGGCTAAGAACTGAAATCTTGCAGCCTTCTAGCTTACATACAGCACTGCAGCACAATAAAATAAAGGTCGACACTTTGTGAAGGGGAAATTAATATTCTTGGAGGGCATACAACTGAAATCGTGTACCCATCTAGCTAACATGCAGTACTGCAGCAAAATAAAAGAAAGGTCGATAATTTGTGCAGGGGAAATAAATACTATTGAATGGCATTAAACTGAAAAATATAGCCTTTTAGCTAACATACAGTACCGAGCACAATAAATTGAAGGTCGACACTTTGTGAAGGTGAGATTAATATTCTTGAAGGGCGTAGAACTGTACTCATGTAGCCTCCCAGCTAACGCACAGCACAATAAAATAAAAGTCGACACATTGAAAAGGGGAAATTAATATTATTTAAGGGCTAAGAACTGAAATCTTGTAGCCTTCTAGCTTACATACAGTACTGCAGCACAATAAAATAAAGGTCGACACTTTGTGAAGGGGAAATTAATATTCTTGAAGGGCGTAGAACTGTATTCATGCAGCCTTCTGGCAAACATACAGCACTGCAGCGCAATAAAATGAAGGTAAGCACATTGTGCAGGGGGAATTAACATTCTTGAATGCCAAATAACTGAAATGATGTACCCTTCTAGCTAACATACAGTACTGCAGTACAATAAAATACATGTCGACACTTTGTGCCGGGGAAATTTATATTCTTGATGGGCATAGAACTGAAATCATGTAGCCTTCTAGCTAACATACATTACTGCAGCACAATAAAATAAAGGTCGACACTATGTACAGGAAAATTAATATTCTTGGAGGGCACAAAGCTAAAATCTTGTATCCTTCCGGCTAAAATACAGCACTTCCAATGAAATAAAGGTCGACACTTTGTGCAGGGGGTATTTATATTCTTGAAGGGCGTAGATCTGAACTGTATTCATGTGGCCTTCCAGCTTACACACAGCACTACAGCACAATAAAATAAAGGTCGACACTTTGTGAAGAGGAAATTATTATTCTTACAGGGCATAGAACTGAAATCGTGTAGCCTTCTAGCTAACATACAGTACTGCAGTACAATAAAATAAAGGTCTACACTTTGGGACGGGGGAAAATTATATTCTTGAAGGGCGTAGAACTGTATTCATGCAGCCTTCTGGTGAACATATAGCACTGCAGCGCAATAAAATGAAGGTAAACACTTTGTGCATGGGGGAATTGACATTCTTGAAGGACAAAGAACTGAAATCATGTACCCTTCAAGCTAACATACAGTACTGCGGTACAATAATATACATACGGACACTTTGTGCAGGGGAAATAAATATTCTTGAAGGGCATAGAACTGAAATAATGTAGCCTTCTGGCAAACATACAGCACTGCAGCACAATAAAATAAAGGTCGACACTTTGTGCAGGGGAAATGAATATTCTTGAAGGGCGTATAACTGTATTCATGTAGCCTTCCAGCTACACTCAGCACTACAGCACAATAAAATAAGAGACGACACTCTGTGAAGGGGAAATTAATATTTTTGAAGGGCATAAAACTGAAGCCCCATAGCTAACATACGGTACCGCAGCACAATAAAATAAAGGTCGACACTTTTGGAAGGGGAAATTAATATTCTGTATTCATTCAGCTTTCTGCAAACATACAGCACTGCAGCGCAATAAAATAAAGTTAAACACTTTGTGCAGGGGTAATTGTTTTGTTTGTTTAATTTGATGTTTAACGTCCCCGTCAACACTGTAAAGGTCATTTTGGAGACGTTGCTTCCAACTTTGTGGGACTTTTGCCCGACATTGAGATGAAATGACTTCTCAAGCCCTGTCGCCAAATGAAACCAATAGGGTTTATTAGCATGGACGGTCCGCCTCGCACCCCCGTTACTGGTCAGGCTTAGATCCTCTATGTGGTTTACCAGTACTAGTGTGCGGGCCGGATTCAGCTCTGCGTGGAAGCATCATGCAGCCCATATATTTCTTCAAGCCCCTATGGGCGGGGGCCGGCAGGGGTAATTGACATTCTTGAAAGGCGTAGAACTGAAATCATGTACCCTGCTACCTAACATACAGTACTGCAGTACAATAATATATATGTCGACACAGTGCAGGGAAAATTGATATTCTTGAAGGGCATAGAACTGAAATCATGTAGCCGTCTAGCTAACATACATTACTACAGCACAATAAAATAAAGGTCGACACTTTGTGCAGGGGATATTAATATTCTTTAAGGGCATAGAACTGAAATCATGCAGCCGTCTTGCTAACATACAGTACGGCCGCGTAATATAAAAAATCAGGTACCCTTCTAGCTACCATACAGTTCTACAACACAGTAAAATACCTGTCGACACTTTGTACAGGGGAAATTAATATTCTTTGGGGCCAAAAATCTAAAACGATGTACCCTTCTGGCTAACATACTGTCCTGCAGCACAATGCAGTAAAGGTCGACACTTTGTAGGTATTGATATTCTTGAAGGGCATAGAACTGAAATAATGTAACCTTCTGGCAAACATACAGCACTGCAGCACAATAAAATAAAGGTCGTCACTTTGTGAATGGGAAATTAATATTCTTGAAGGGCGTAGAACTGTATTCATGTAGCACTTCAGCTAACGCACATCACAACAGCACTATAAGATAAAGGTCAACACTTTGTGCAGGGGAAATTAATATTCTTGGAGGGCAAAGAACTGAAAACATGTAGCCTTTTGGCTATCATACAGCTCTGCAGCACCATACAATAAAGGTCGACAGGGGGTATTTATATTCTTGAAGGGCATAGAACTGAAATATTGAACTGAAATCATGTAGTCTTCTAGCTAATATACATTACTACAGCACAATCAAATAAAGGTCGACACTTTGTACAGGAAAATTAATATTCTTGGAGGGCAAAGAACTAAATTCATGTGGCCATGTGGCTAACATACAACACTGCAGCACAATACACAATAAAGTTCGACACTTTGTGAAGGGAAAATTATTATTCTTGAAGGGCATAAAACTGAATCTTGTTAGCCTTCTTGCTAACATACAGTCCTGCAGCACAATAAAATAACGGTCGACACTTTGGGAAGGTGAAATTAATATTCTTGAATGGCGTAGAACTGTTTTCATGCAGCCTTCTGGAAAACATACAGCACCACAGCGCAATAAAATAAAGGTAAACACTCTGTGCAGGGGGAATTGACATTATTGAAGGGCAAAGAACTGAAATCATGTAACCTTCTACTTACTATACAGTACTGCAGCACAATAAAATACCTGTCGACACTTTGTGCAGGGGAAAGAAATATTCTTGAAGGGCATAGAACTGAAATCATGTAGCCTTCTAGCTAACATACAATACTGCAGCCCACTAAATTGATGGTTGATTTGAGGCTTAACGTCCCCGTCAACACTAAAGGTCATTTTGGAGACGTTGCGTCCAATTTTGTGGGACTTTTACCCGACATTGAGATGAAATGACATCTCAAGCCCTGTCGCCCAATGAAACCAATAGGGTTTATTAGCATGGACGGTCCGCCTCGAATCGCGGTTTCTGGACAGGCTAAGATCCTCTAAGCGCTTTACCAGTACTAGTGTGCGGCTTTATTACTTGATCTGACTCAAATGAGTTCAAGTTTACCTGCAATAACGTAGAAATACTTGACTTTGAAAATTGATACTAGCACGTTTTTGAGAAAATGGACAAAATCTGGCATCGTGGTGTCATCAAGTACCGCCATAAAAAGGGGTTAGCTCCTAAGGACATTCATGGCGATATGGTTGCTACATTAGGGGATGATGCTCCTTCGTATGCAACCATGAAAAGGTGGGCAGCAAATTTTAAGATGGGCAAGGACAGACTTGAAGTTGATGACCGGTGTGGACGACCCCACACGGCAACAACTGCGGAAGCCATCAGCCAAGTGCACAGGGCCGTGATGGATGACAGGCGTTTAACTGTGAATCAGTTAGCTAACATTGTTGGCATCTCCCGTGAACGAGAAGAGAACATTCTACACAGTGAATGAGGAAAATCGAAGGTTTCCGCCAGATGGATGCCACGGCTTTTGACGCCTGACCAAAAGTTGACAAGCCAACTTGGCTGGTTTTGAAGCAGACCAAGATGGTTTTCTTGACCGTTTTGTCACTCAGGATTTGCGTTGGGTTCAGAGACCCAAAGACAATCCATGCAATGGAAGCACCCTGGCTCACCCCCTCCAAAGAAGGCAAAGGTCGTCTCCTCTGCAGGGAAGGTGATGGCATCAGTGTTCTGAGATGCCAAGGGTATAATATTCATAGATTACCTTCAAAAGGGCAGAACAATTAATGTGGAGTATAATGCAGATCAGCTAATACAATTGCGAAAAGCAATTAAGGCTAAACAACCCGGAAAATTGACAAAAGGGGTCTTGTTCCGCCAGGACAATGCGCCTGCTCATAAATCGGTTGTCGCAATGGCTGCTGTGCATGACTGTGGCTTCCGATTGTCGATCACCCTCCGTATTCACATGATCTAGCTCCATCAGATTATTTCCTGAGGGGCATAGAACTGAAAACTTGTAGCCGGTTAGCTAACCTACAGTACTGAGCACAATAAAATAAAGGTATTCATTTTGTGAAGGTGAAATTAATATTCTTGAAGGGAATAGAACTGAAACAATGTAGCCTTCTGGCTACCATACAGCACTGTAGCACAATAAAATAAAGGTCGACATTTTGCGCAGGGGGGGGGGATTAATATTCTTGAAGTGCATAGAACTGAAATCATGTAGCTCTGTATCTAACATTTAGGACTGCTGCACAATAAAATAAAGGTCGACACTTTGTGCATGGGAAAATAATACTATTGAAGGGCATCGAACTGAAATCATGTAGCCTTCTAGCTAACACGGCACTGCAGCACAAAACATAAAGGTGGACACTTTGTGCAGGGCTAATTAATATTCTTGAAGGGCATAGAAATGAAAATCGTTAAGCCTTCTAGTTAACATACAGTTCTGCAGCACAATAAAATAAAGGTCGATAATTTGTGCAGGGGAAATAAATATTCATTAAGGGCATAAAACTGACAAAATGTAGCCTTCTAGCTGACACAGCACTGCAACACAATAAAATAAAGGTCGACACTTTGTGCAGGGCTAATTAATATTCTTGAAGGGCATAGAACTGAAATCGTGTAGCCTTCTAGCTAACATACATTACTGCAGCACAATAAATTGAAGGTCGACACTTTGTGCAGGTGAATTTAATATTCTTGAAGGGCGCAGAACTGAAATCATGTAGACGTTTGGCTAACATACAGCACTGCAGCACAAAAAAATAAAGGTCGACACTTTGTGCAGGGCTAATTAATATTCTTGAATGGCATAGAAATGAAAATCGTGTAGCCTTCTAGTTAACATACAGTTCTGCAGCACAATAAAATAAAGGTCGACACTTTGTGCAGGGCTAATTAATATTCTTGAAGGGCATAGAACTGAAATCGTGTAGCCTTTTAGCTAACATACATTACTTCAGCACAATAAATTTAAGGTCGACACTTTGTGCAGGTGAAATTAATATTCTTGAAGGGCGCAGAACTGAAATCATGTAGACTTCTGGCCACAATACAGCACTGCAGCACAATAAAATAAAGGTCGACACTTTGTGAAGGGGAAAGTAAAATTCTTGAAGGGCGTAGAACTGTATTCATGTAGCCTTCTAGCTAACATACATTACTCCAGCACAATAAAATAAATGTCGACACTTTGTACAGGAAAACTAATTTTCTTGGAAGGCATATAACTGAAATCGTGTAGCCTTCTAGCTAACATACAGTACTGCAACACAATAAACTGAAGGTCGACACTTTGTGCAGGGGAAATTAATATTCTTGAAGGGCGTAAAACTGCATTCATGTAGCCTTCCAGCTAATAAAATACATCCAGTACTGCTGCGCAATAAAATAAAGGTCGACACTTTGTGAAAGGAAAATTGATATTCTTGTAGGGCATTGAACTGAAATCTTGTAGCATTATAGCTAACATACAGCAATGCTGCACAATAAAATGAAGGTCGACACTTTGTGAAGGGGAAATTAATATTCTTGAAGGGCGTATAACTGTATTCAGGCTGCCTTCTGGCAAACATACAGCACTGCAGCGCAATAAAATTAAGGTAACACATTGTGCAGGGGAATTAACATTCTTAGGGACAAAGAACTGAAATCATGTACCCTTCTAGCTAACATACAGCACTGCAGCACAATAAAAAAGGTCGAAACTTTGTGAAGGAGAAATAAATATTTTCAAAGGACATAGAACTGAAATCTTGTAGCCTTGTAGCTAACATACAGTACTTCAGCACAATAAAAAAGGTCGAGACTTTGGGACGGGGACACTTAATATTCTTGAAGGGCGTAGAACTGTATTCATGCAGCCTTCTGGCAAACATACAGCACTCTGGCTCAATGAAATAAAGGGAAAACTCTTTGTGCAGGGGGAATTGACATTCTTGAAGGGCAAAGAACTGAAACCATGTTCCCTTCAAGCTAACATACACTACTGCAGTACAATAAAATACATGCACAAGTCGACAGACACTTTATGCAGGGGAAATTAATATTCTGGAAGGGCATAGAACTTAAAACATGTAGCCTTCTAGCTAACATACATTACTCCAGCACAATAAAATAAATGTCGACACTTTGTACAGGAAAACTAATATTCTTGGAAGGTATATAACTGAAATCGTGTAGCCTTCTAGCTAACATACAGTACTGCAGCACAATAAAATAAAGGTCGACACTTTGTGAAGGGGAAATTAAAATTCTTGAAGGGCGTAGAACTGTATTCATGTGGCCTTCAAGCTAACACACAGCACTATAGCACAATAAAATAAAGGTCGACACTTTGTGAAGGGGAAATAAATATTTTCAAAGAGCATAGAACTGAAATCTTGTAGCCTTGTAGCTAACATACAGTACTTCAGCACAATAAAAAAGGTCGAGACTTTGGGACGGGGACACTTAATATTCTTGAAGGGCGTAGAACTGTATTCATGTAGCCTTCTGGCAAACATACAGCACTTTGGCTCAATGAAATAAAGGGAAAACTCTTTGTGAAGGGGAAATTGACATTCTTGAAGGGCAAAGAACTGAAACCATGTACCCTTCAAGCTAACATACAGTACTGCAGTGCAATAAAATACATGCACAAGTCGACACTTTATGCAGGGGAAATTAATATTCTGGAAGGGCATAGAACTTAAAACATAAAGCCTTCTAGCTAACATACATTACTCCAGCACAATAAAATAAATGTCGACACTTTGTACAGGAAAACTAATATTCTTGGAAGGCATATAACTGAAATCGTGTAGCCTTCTAGCTAACATACAGTACTGCAGCACAATAAACTGAAGGTCGACACTTTGTGCAGGGGAAATTAATATTGTTGAAGGGCGTAAAACTGCATTCATGTAGCCTTCCAGCTAATAAAATATTAAAATTAGGGAAAATTAATATTCTTGTAGGGCATTGAACTGAAATCTTGTAGCATTCTAGCTAGCATACAGCAATGCTGCACAATAAAATGAAGGTCGACACTTTGTGAAGGGGAAATTAATATTCTTGAAGGGCGTAGAACTGTATTCAGGCTGCCTTCTGGCAAACATACAGCACTGCAGCGCAATAAAATAAAGGTAACTCTTTGCGCAGGGGAATTAACATTCTTAGGGACAAAGAACTGAAATCATGTACCCTTCTAGCTAACATACAGCACTGCAGCACAATACAAGTTGACACTTTGTGCAGGGGGTATTAATATTCTTGAAGGGTATAGAACTGAAATAATGCAGTCTTCGGGCAAACACATAGCACTGCAGCACAATAATTCATGTACCCTTCTAGCTAACATACAGCACTGCAGCACAATACAAGTCGACACTTTGTGCAGGGGTATTAATATTCTTGAAGTGTATAGAACTGAAATAATGCAGCCTTCTGGCAAACATATAGCACTGCAGCACAATAAATAAACGTCAATGACATTCTTGAAGGGCAAGGAACTGAAACCGTGTACCCTTCAAGCTACCATACAGTACTGTAGTACAATAAAATATCTATCGTGTGTGTGTGTTTGTGTGTGTGTGAACTCGGGTTTAACGTCGCTTTCAACAATTTTTCAGTCATATCACGACGGTGTCTGATTGCGACAGGGAGCTCAATGCTCACGTTTATAGTGCTGCCTCACTGAAGTATCATGCCCCAGACACATTACATGATACCACACCCAGTCACATTATCCTGACACTGGATCGACCAGTCAAAGCTCTACCCCGTAAATCTGAGTGCCAAGCGAGGAGGAGCTAGTACCATTTTTAACGACTTTGGTATGTCATGGCCCGGGATCGAACCCGAGACCTCCCGTTCCCCGGAGCGGACACTCTACCAACTGAGCTATCGGGGCCGGTAAAATATTTTTCGACACTTTGTGCAGGGAAAATTAATATCCTTGAAGGGCATAGAACTGAAATCGTGTAGCTTTCTGGCTAACATTCATTACTGCAGCACAATAAAATAAATGTCGACACTTTGTACTGGAAAATTAATATTCTTTGAGGGGATAGAACTGAAATCATGTATCTTTCTGGCAAACATACAGCACTGCAGCACAATAAAATAAAGGTAAACACTTTGTACATGGGGAATTAACATTCTTGAAGGGCAAAGAACCGAAATCAATTACCCTTCTAGTTAACATACAGAACTACAGTACAATAAAATACATGTACATGTCGACACTTTCTGCAGGGGAAATTAATATTCTTGAAGGGCAAAGACCTGAAATCATGTAGCCTTCTAGCTAACATACATTACTGCAGCACAATAAAATAAAGGTCGACGCTTTGTACAGGAAAATTAATATACTTGGAGGGCAAAGAACTGAAATCAAGTAGCCTTTTGGCCAACATACAGCACTGCAGCATCATGCAATAAAGGTCGACACTTTGTGCAGGCGTTTTAATATTCATTGAGGGCATAGAACTGAAACAATGAACTGAAATCATGTAGCCTTCTAGCTTACATACATTACTGCAGCACAATAAAATGAAGGTCGACACTTTGTACAGGAAAATTAATATTCCTGGAGCGCATAGAACTGAAATCATGTAGCCATCTGGCTAACATACAGCACTGCATCACAATACAAAATAAAGGTCGACACTTTGTGAAGTTAAATTAATATTCTTGGAGGGCATACAAATGTATTCATGCAGCCTTCTGGCAAACATACAACACTGCAGCGCAACAAAATAAAGTTAAACACTTTGTGCAGGGGTATTAATGCTCTTGAAGGGCATAGAACTGACATAATGTAGACTTCTGGCAAAATCGACTCTTTGGGAAAGGGAAATTAATATTCTTGAAGGGCGTAGAACTGTATTCATGCAGCCTTCTGGCAAACGTACAGCACTGCAGCACAATAAAATAAAGATCGATATTTTGCGCAGGGGGATTAATATTCTTGAAGTGCATAGAACTGAAATCATGTAGAACTCTAGCTTACATTCAGGACTGCTGCACAATAAAATAAAGGTCGACACTTTGTGCAGGGGAAATTAATATTCTTGAAGGGCATAAAACTGAAATCGTGTAGCCTTCTAGCTAACATTCAGTACTGCTGCACAATAAAATAAAGGTCGACACTTTGTGCATGGGAAATTAATTTTATTGAAGGACATAGCACTGAAATCATGTAGCCTTCTAGCTTACACAGCACTGCAGCACAATAAAATAAAGGTCGCCACTTTGTGCAGGGCTAATTAATATTCTTGAAGGGCATACAACTTAAATAGTGTAGCCTTCTAGCTAACATACTGTACTGCAGCACAATAAAAGAAAGGTCGATAATTTGTGCACGGGAAATAAAAATTCTTGAAGGGCATAAAACTGAAAAAATGTAGCCTTCTTGCTAATATACAGTACTGCAGCACAATAAATTGAATGTCGACATTTTGTGCAGGTGAAATTAATATTCTTGAAGGGCGTAAAACTGTACTCATGTAGCCTTCCAGCTCACGCACAGCACAATTAAATAAAATTCGACACTTTGTGAAGGGGAAATTAATATTCTTGAAGGGCATAGAACTGAAATCTTGCAGCCTTCTAGCTTAAATACAATACTGCAGCACAATAAAATAAAGGTCGACACTTTGTGAAGGGGAAATTAATATGCTTTAAGGGCATACAACTGAAATCGTGTACCCATCTAGCTAACATGCAGTACTGCAGAAAATAAAAGAAAGGTCGATAATTTGTGCAGGGGAAATAAATATTCTTGAAGTGCATAAAACTGACAAAATGAAGACTTCTTGCTAACATACAGAACTGCAGCACAATAAATTGAAGGTCGACACTTTGTACAGGTGAAATTAATATTCTTGAAGGGCGTAGAACTGTACTCATGTAGCCTTCCAGCAAACGCACAGCACAATAAAATAAACGTCGACACATTGTAAAGGGGAAAATAATATTCTTTAAGGGCATAGAACTGAAATCTTGTAGCCTTCTAGCTTACATACAGTACTACAGCGCAATAAAATAAAGGTCGACACTTTGTGAAGGGGAAATTAATATTCTTGTAGGGCATAGAACTGAAATCGTGTAGCCTTCTAGCTAACATACAGCACTGCTGCACAATAAAATGAAGGTCGACACTTTGTGAAGGGGAAATTAATATTCTTGAAGGGCGTAGAACTGTATTCATGTAGCCTTTTGGCAAACATACAGCACTGCAGCGCAATAAAATGAAGGTAAACACTTTGTGCAGGGGGAATTAACATGCTTGAAGGCCAAAGAATTGAAATGATGTACCCTTCTAGCTAACATGCAGTACTGCAGTACAATAAAATACATGTCGACACTTTGTGCAGGGTAAATTTATATTCTTGAAGGGCATAGAACTGAAATCATGTAGTCTTCTAGCTAACATACATTACTGCAGCACAATAAAATATAGGTCGACATTTTGTACAGGAAAATTAGTATTCTTGGAGGACATAGAACTGAAATCATGTACCCTTCCGGCTAAAATACAGCACTTCCAATGAAATAAAGGTCGACTCTTTGTGCAGGGGGTATTAATATTCTTGAAGGGTATAGAACTGAAATAATGTTTGCTTTCTGGCAAACATACAGCACAATAAAATAAAGGTCGACACTTTGTGCAGGGGAAATTAACATTCTTGAAGGGCGTAGATCTGAACTGTATTCACGTGGCCTTCCAGCTTACACACAGCACTACAGTACAATAAAATAAAGGTCGACACTTTGTGAAGGGGACATTAATATTCTTACAGGGCATAGAACTGAAATCGTGTAGCCTTCTAGCTAACATACAGTAATGTAGTACAATAAATAAAGGTCTACACTTTGTGCAGGGGAAATTATTCTTGAAGGACATAGAACTGAAATGATGTAGCCTTCTGGCAAACATACAGCACTGCAGCACAATTAAATAAAGGTCGACACTTTGTGCAGGGGAAATGAATAGTCTTGAAGGGCGTATAACTGTATTCATGTAGCCTTCCAGCTACACTCAGCACTACAGCACAATAAAATAAGAGACGACACTCTGTGAAGGGGAAATTAATATTGTTGAAGGGCATAGAACTGAAATATTGTGGCCTCATAGCTAACACACAGTACTGCAGCACAATAAAATAAAGGTCGACACTTTTGGAAGGGGAAATTAATATTCTGTATTCATTCAGCCTTCTGCAAACATACAGCACTGCAGCGCAATAAAATAAAGTTAAACACTTTGTGCAGGGGTACTTGACATTCCAAGGCGGCTCTTCTGTGGCGATTCATTTATGTTGTTGTTTGTTACTTACTGTGTGTATCACTTGTGTCTTTTGGTTTTGGATGGCCACATGGCCATTTTGTGGGAAAGTAACTGCCCTTATGACCTTCCTTTGTTTAGGTTTCCATTATGGTCTGGTCGCTTAATGTTTGTATTTCTTTCCCTTTGGTGTCTTTTATGGGTGGAGTAAGTTAATTGTATCAATTCCTGATCTTTGTTTTACTTCTACTTTTCTTGAAAGGCGTAGAACTGAAATCATGTACCCTGCTAGCTAACATACAGTACTGCAGTACAATAATATATATGTCAACACTGTGCAGGGGAAATTGATATTCTTGAATGGCATTGAACTGAAATCATGCAGCCTTCTAGCTAACATACATTACTACAGCACAATAAAATAAAGGTCGACACTTTGCGCAGGGGATATTAATATTATTGAAGGGCATAGAACTGAAATCATGCAGCCTTCTTGCTAACATACAGTACGGCCGCACAATATAAAACCAGGTACCCTTCTAGCTACCATACAGTTATGCAACACAGTAAAATACCTGTCGACACTTTGTACAGGGGAAATTAATATTCTTGGGGGGCAAAGATCTAAAACGATGTACCCTTCTGGCTAACATACAGTCCTGCAGCACAATGCAATAAAGGTCGACACTTTGTAGGTATTGATATTCTTGAAGGGCATAGAACTGGAATAATGTAACCTTCTGGCAAACATACAGCATTGCAGCACAATGAAATAAAAGTCATCACTTTGTGAAGGGGAAATTAATATTCTTGAAGGACGTAGAACTGTATTCATGTAGCATTTCAGCTAACGCACAACACTACAGCACAATAAGATAAGGGTCGAGACTTTGTGCAGGGGAAATTAATATTCTTGGAGGGCAAAGAACTGAAAACATGTAGCCTTTTGGCTCTGCAGCTCTGCAGCACCATACAATAAAGGTCGACAGGGGGTATTTATATTCTTGAAGGGCATAGAATTGAAATAATGAACTCAAATCATGTAGTCTTCTCGCTAATATACATTACTGCAGCACAATAAAATAAAGGTCGACACTTTGTACAGGAAAATTAATATTCTTGGAGGGCAAAGAACTGAAATCATGTGGCCATGTGGCTAACATACAACACTGCAGCACAATATACAATAAAGTTCGACACTTTTGAAGGGAAAATTATTATTCTTGAAGGGCGTAAATCTGAAATTTTGTAGCCTTCTAGCTAACATACAGTCCTGCAGCACAATAAAATAAATGTCGACACTTAGGGAAGGGGAAACTAATATTCTTGAATGGCGTAGAACTGTATTCATGCAGCCTTCTGGGAAACATACAGCACTGCAGCGCAATAAAATAAAGGTAAACACTTTATGCAGGGGGAATTGACATTTTTGAAGGGCAAAAAACTGAAATCATGTACCCTTCTACTTACTATACAGTACTGCAGCACAATAAAATACCTGTCGACACTTTGTGCAGGGAAAGAAATATTCTTGAAGGACATAGAACTGAAATCATGTAGCCTTCTAGCTAAGGTCGACACTTTGTGCAGGTGAAATTAATATTCTTGAAGGGCGCAGAACTAAAATCATGTAGACTTCTGGCTAACATACAGCACTGCAGCACAATAGAATAAAGGTCGACACATTGTGCAGGGGAAGTTAAAATTCTTGAAGGGCGTAGAACTGTATTCATGTGGCCTTCAAGCTAACACACAGCACTACAACACAATAAAATAAAGGTCGACACTTTGTGAAGGGGAAATAAGCCTTCTGGCTGACATACAGCACTGCAGCACAATAAAATTAAGGTCGACACTTTGTGCAGGGGGTATCAATATTCTTGAAGGGCATAGAACTGAAATAATGTAGACTTCTGGCAATTTCATGTACCGTTCAGCACAATAAAATAAAGGTCAACACTTTGTGCAACCGGAATTAATATTCTTGAAGGGCAAAGAATTGAAATCATGTATGAGGGTAAGCTGAAAAGTTCTGAGCCTGACCAAGAAGCAGGCATCAAACAGACATGAAATTTTGTATTCATTGAATCCAAACATTTATTACTTGATTTGACTCAAATGAGTTCAAGTTTACCTGCAATAACGTAGAAATTCTTGACTTTGAAAATTGATACTAGCACGTTTTTTAGAAAATGGACAAAATCTGGCATCGTGGTGTCATCAAGTACCTCCATAAAAAGGGGTTAGCTCCTAAGGACATTCATGCCGATATGGTTGCTACATGAGGGGATTATGCTCCTTCGTCCGCAACCATGAAAAGGTGGGCAGCAAATTTTAAAATGGGCAAGGACAGCCTTGAAGATGGTGACTGCGATGTGGACGACCTACAACGGCAACAACTGAGGAAACCATCAGCCAAATGCACAGGGCCGTGATGGATGACAGGCGTTTAACTGTGAATCAGTTAGCTAACATTGTTGGCATCTCCCGTGAAGGAGTAGAGAACATTCTACACAGTGAATGAGGAATGTCGAATGTTTCCGCCAGATGGGTGCCACGGCTTTTGACGCCTGACCAAAAGTTGACCAGACTGAACATGCCACATGCCAACTTGGCTAGTTTTGAAGCAGACCAAGATGGTTTTCTTGACCGTTTTGTCACTCGGGATTTGAATTGGGTTCATCATTTTGAGCCAGAGACCAAAAGACAATCCATGCAATGGTAGCACCCTGGCTCACCCCCTCCAAAGAAGGCAAAGGTCGTCTCCTCTGCAGGGAAGGTGATGGCATCAGTGTTCTGGGATGCCAAGGGTATAATATTCATAGATTACCTTCAAAAAGGCAGAACAGTTAATGGGAAGTATTATGCAGATCTGCTAAAACAATTGCGAAAAGCAATTAAGGCTAAACAACCCGGAAAATTGACAAAAGGGGTCTTGTTCCGTCAGGACAATTGGCCTGCTCATAAATCGGTTGTCGCAATGGCTGCTGTGCATGACTGTGGCTTCCGATTGTCGATCACCCTCCGTATTCACATGATTTAGCTCCATCAGATTATATCCTGAGGGGCATAGAACTGAAATCGTGAAGCCGGTTAGCTAACCTACAGTACTGAGCACAATAAAATAAAGGTATTCATTTTGTGAAGGTGAAATTAATATTCTTGAAGGGCATAGAACTGAAATAATGTAGCCTTCTGGCTAACATACAACACTGCATCACAACAAAATAAAGGTCGAAATTTTGCGCAGGGCGGGGGGGGGGAACTAATATTCTTGAAGTGCATAGAACTGAAATCATGTAGCTCTGTATCTAACATTCACGACTGCTGCACAATAAAATAAAGGTCGTCACTTTGTGCATGGGGAAATAATACTATTGAAGGGCATAGAACTGAAATCATGTAGCCTTCTAGCTAACACAGCACTGCAGCACAAAAAATAAAGGTCGACACTTTGTGCAGGGCTAATAAATATTCATGAAGAGCAAAGAAATGAAAATCGTGTAGCCTTCTAGTGAACATACAGTTCTGCAGCACAATAAAATAAAGGTCGATAATTTGTGCAGGGGAAATAAATATTCATTAAGGGCATAAAACTGACAAAATGTAGCCTTCTAGCTAACACAGCACTGCAGCACAATAAAATAAAGTCCGACACTTTGTGCATGGCTAATTAATTTTCTTGAAGGGCACATAACTGAAATAGTGTAGCCTTCTAGCTAACAAACATTACTGCAGCACAATAAATTGAAGGTCGACACTTTGTGCAGGTGAAATTAATATTCTTAAAGGGCGCAGAACTGAAATAATGTAGACTTCTGGGTAACATACAGCTCTGCAGCACAATAAAATAAAGGTCGACACTTTGTGCAGGGGAAATTAAAATTCTTGAAGGGCGTAGAACTGTATTCATGTGGCCTTCAAGCTAACACACAGCACTACAGCACAATAAAATAAAAGATCGACACTTTGTGAAGGGGAAATAAATATTTTCGAAGGGCATAGAACTGAAATATTGTAGCCTTCTAGCTAACATACAGTACTGCAGCACAATAAAAAAAGGTCGAGACTTTGGGACGGGGACACTAATATTCTTTAAGGGCGTAGAACTGTATTCATGCAGCCTTCTGGCAAACATACAGCACTCTAGCTCAATGAAATAAAGGGAAAACTCTTTGTGCATGGGGAATTGACATTCTTGAAGGGCAATCAACTGAAACCATGTACCCTTCAAGCTAACATACAGTACTGCAGTACAATAAAATACATGTACAATAAAAGAAATGTCGATACTTGGTACAGGAAAACTAGTATTCTTGTAAGGCATAAACTGAAAACATGTAGTCTTCTAGCTAACATTCAGTACTGCAGCACAATTAACTGAAGGTCGACACTTTGTGCAGGGGAAATTAATATTCTTGAAGGGCGTAAAACTGCATTCATGTAGCCTTCTAGCTAATAAAAAACATCCAGTACTGCTGCGCAATAAAATAAAGGTCGACACTTTGTGAAGGGGAAATTAATATTCTTGTAGGACATAGAACTGAAATCTTGTAGCATTCTAGCTAACATACTGCACTGCTGCACAATAAAATGAAGGTCGACACTTTGTGAAGGGGAAATTAATATTCTTCAAGGGCGTAGAACCTATATTCAGGCTGCCTTCTGGCAAACATACAGCAATGCAGCGCAATAAAATAAAGGTAACACTTTGTGCAGGGGAATTAACATTCTTAGGGACATAGAACTGAAATCATGTACCCTTCTAGCTAACATACAGCACTGCAGCACAATACAAGTCGACACTTTGTGCAGGGGGTATTAATATTCTTGAAGTGTATAGAACTGAAATAATGCAGCCTTCTGGCAAACATATAGCACTGCAGCACAATAAAATAAACGTCATTGACATTCTTGAAGGGCAAAGAACTGAAACCGTGTACACTTCAAACTACCATACAGTACTGCAGTACAATAAAATACCTATCGACATTTTGTACAGGGGAAATTAATATTCTTGAAGGGCATAGAACTGAAATCATGTAGCCTTCTGGCTAACATTCATTACTGCAGCACAATAAAATAAAGGTCGACACTTTGTACTGGAAAATTAATATCCTTGGAGGGCATAGAACTGAAATCATGTAACTTTCTGGCAAACATACAGCGCTGCAGCACAATAAAATAAAGTTCGACACTACATTTCAAGGGCATAGAACTGAAATAATGTAGCCTTCTGGCCAACATACAGCACTGCAGCACAATAAAAAAAAGATCGACACTTTGTGCAGGGGACAGAAATATTCTTAAAGGGCGTAGAATTGTATTCATGTAGTCTTCCAGCTAACACACAGCACTGCAGAACAGTTGTGAAGGGGAAATTAATATTTTGAAGGGCATAGAACTGAAATAATTTAGCTTTCTAGCCAACGTACAGTCTTGCAGCACAATAAAATAGAGGTCGACACTTTGTAAAGGGTTAATTAATATTCTTGAAGGGTAGAACTGTATTTATGCAGCCTTCTGGCAAACATACAGTACTGCACCGCAACAAAATAATGGACAACACTTTGTTCAGGGGGAATTTACATTGTTGAAGGGCAAAGAACTGAAAACATGTACCCTACTGGCTAACAAACAGTACTGCAGTACAATAAAATAAAGGTCGACACTTTGTGCAGGGAAAATAAATATCCTTGAAGTGCACAGAGTTGAAATCGTGTAGTCTTCTAGCTAACATACTCTACTGCAGCACAATAAAATTAAGGTCGACACATTGTGCAGTGAAAATTAATACCCTTGAAGGGCCTAAAACTGAAATCATGTAGCCTTCTAGCTAACATACATTACTGCAGCCCAATAAATTAAAGGTCGACACTTTGTGCAGGGGATATTAATATTCTTGAAGTGCATATAACTGAAATCAAGTAGCCTTCGACCTAACATACTGTACTGCAGCACAATGAAATTAAAGTCGACACATTGTGCAGTGATAATCAATACCCTTGAGGGGCCTAGAACTAAAATCTGGTAGCCGGCTTGCTAACATACAGTACTAAGTACAATAAAATTTAAATACGACACATCGTGCGTTGAAAATTAATACTCTTGAAGGGCATATAACTGAAATCATGTAGCCTTCTGGCTAACATACAGCACTGCAGCACAATAAAATAAATGCCGAGACCTCGTGCAGGGAAAATAAATATTCTTGAAAGGAATAGAACTGAAATCATGTAGCATTCTAGCTAACATACGGTACTGCAGCACATTAAAATAATGGTTGAGACTTCTAGCATGGGTAATTAATTTTCTTGTATGACATATTACTGACATCATGTAGCCTTCTAGCCAACATACAGTACTGCAGCACATTTAATTAAAAGTAGACACGTTGTTAAGCGGAAATTAATATTCTTGAAGGGCGAAGAACTGAAATCATGCAGCCTTCTGGCTAACATACAGTACTGCAGCACAATAAAATAAAGGTCAACATTTGTGCAGGTGGGATAAATATTCTTGAAGGGAACAGAACTGAAATCATGTAGCCTTCCAGCTCACATACAGTACTGCAGCACATTAAAATAATGGTTGAGACTTCTAGAAGGGGTAATGCATATTCTTTTATGAGATATTACTGAAATCATGTAGCCTTCTAGCCAACATACAGCACTGCAGAACAATAAAATAAATGTCACTTTGTGCAGGGGAATTTAATATTCTTGAAGGGCAGAGAACTAAAATCATGTAGCCTACTAGAAGTACTGAAGCACAATAAAAAAGGTCGACACTTTGTGAAGGGGAAATTAATAGTCCTGAAGGGCGTAGGACTATTTTCATGTAGCCTTCCAGCTAGCATACAGCACTGCAGCACAATAAAATAATGTTCGACACTTTGTGCAGGGGGAATTAATATTCTTGAAGGGCATAGAACTGAAATACTGTAGCCTTCTGGCAAACATACAGTACAGCAGGACAATACGATAAAGCCCGACACCTTGTGACGGGGGAAATTAAAGGCATAGAACTGAAATCATGTAGCCTTCTAGCTAACATACACTACAACAGCACAATAAAATAAAGGTCTACACTTTGTACAGGGGAAATTAATATTCTTGAAGGGCATAGAACTTAAATCATGTAGCCTTCTGGCTAACATACAGCACTGCAGCACAATAAAATAAAGGTCGACATTTTGTGCAGGGGGAATTAATGTTCTTGAAGGGCATAGAACTGATATAGTCTAGCTTTCTAGCTAACATGCGGTACTGCTGCACAATAGAATTAAAAAATCGACCCTTTGTACAGGGGAAATTAATATTCTTGAAGGACATAGAACTTAAATCATGTAGCCTTCTGGCTAACATACAGCACTGCAGCACTAAAAATAAAGGTCAACACTTTGCGCAACCGGAATTAATATTCTTGAAGGGCAAAGAACTGAAATCATGTAGCCTTCTAGCTAGCATACATTCCTGCAGTACAATAAAATAAATGTCGACACTTTGCGCAGGGGAAATTAATATTCTTGAAGGGCATAGAAATGAAATCATGTGGCCCTCTAGCTAACACACAGTGCTGCAGCACAATAAAAAATAGCCATCGGAAGAGATGGCAAATCCCCCGACCAAAAGCCAATATGGCCTTCAGGAGATTGTTCACCAATAGAAAGTGCCCCAGAATTAAACCAGCAATATATCACAAAAGCATTGCAGTTATGGCCATCACAAGATTATACTGTCAGGTGAGATAACTAAAAGACCAGGGCACTCAGAAATGTGGTTCTTGTGCATGACATGCCTGCTTAAGCTCATGTATTTC